>CAOLHI010000293.1:0-727015 GCA_948474755.1 Ctenosaura bakeri | reverse complement strand
AAATAGATGGAATTTTAGATTAACTGGAAATATAAGTATGCATTACATTTTGGATTTGCACTGCTGGTTTGAAAAATACAAACTGCAGGAGTAAAAGCAAAAATAAATAATACTGTTCTTTAATTCCTACTTGATATTCTTTGAAATAGGGATTTTTTACACTATTGCTTTCTTCCTGTTGTTATTGCACTCGGCTCAAACAACAAGGCCTTACCCACTCATCAAGTTCACTTTTATGTGGTGTGGCACAAAAATAATTAACAATACATTTATTTATAAACACAATGTGGCATGAAATGCTGTATGATGTTTACTTCATTTATTCTTTCAACAAACCTGTAAGATAAAGCAAAGCTAAAAATTTGTAGACCTTTTTCACACTGCATATAATAGCACTTTCATACCACATTTTCATGGCCCAATCCTATGGAAATCTGAGATTTATAGTTTGGTGAGGTATTCAGAATTCTCTGCCAAAGAGGTCTAGTGTCTCGCCAAACTCCAAATATGAGGATTCCATAGGATGTGAATATGGCAGTCAAAGTGGAATCATAATGCCATAATTGTGAAATGACTGTAAACTTTGTGTCATAACACTCACATTTTAAAGGGGAAAACATAGAGAGATATTTGAGAAAGGAAAAAATATATCCAGGTAGAAAAATGAAAAGTAGAACAGACTTCTCTCCTGCCTTGCAGGACACAAATACTTTCCAAGTGGTGAAATCAGAATACAATATGCAAACAGTTTAAAAATATAACAATAACACCTGGATCCTTCCCATACCTGTCAGCTGCTTCTCTGATAAGGAAGGGAAAGATTCAGTTAGAGCATACTCTGGTGACACCTTCATTTGCTGGCTGTGGCACAGGAAAACACAGTGGTAGACCAAGCCTGGAGAAGTTACTTTTTCAAAGTAATACTCCAAGAATCCTAAAGCCACCATAGTCACATAGGTAGGGGATTATGGAAGTTTAGTCTGTGCTCAGAATAATCCATGCTCAGAATTTCTGGAGCAATCATCCATGAGATTAGCCAAAGGCAGTTTTAATTCCATGGCAGTCCTGCAAAATAGATTGCTGTGATAGATAGTAATAAGCCAAGATAGTAATAGGCCAAGGTTGCTTACAGCAGTGCTGTTCAAGCTATCTAATATGGGGAGTAGATTTTTTTTCTCCTAATTTTTTTTCCTAATGTACCAGGGACTAGTACCGCATTTATGCTCATTGACTACCACTGTTTCTTTCTTTCCAGGAAACTTGCCACAGACTGGAAGCTGATGGTTCACTGAGTGGAACCAATCCATGGACCACCACTTCAAGGAGCATAGGGTTGCAGAACAATCCCTTGCAATCTATTCAGAGGTAAATCTCACTAACTTCATTCCCTTCATAGGATTGTGGCTATGCAGTGACAATTCTAGGCATGTGTACTTGGGAAGTAAGTCTTACTGGCTTCACTTGGGCTTCCTGCTTTGTAAGGCAGTGAGGAATCTGTAGACTTTAGACACTGTTGAACTCCCAACTCCCATCAGCCCCAATCAACCTGAAGAAAGGTTGGAGACGGTGGAAGCTGTAGTCCAATGACATCTGAAGAGCCAAGGATTCCTCATCCTTGCCTTAGAGTACATGTTTAGGATTTCAGAGGTAATTAACTACCTTGCTTGCAGACTGGGGAATTTTATACCAATTCCCCACTGTCCAAGCCAAGTGTACTATTCATAATACCACACTGCCACATGCGCCTAATGAAACTGATGTGTATGTGCTAATGTAACCACATGGAAAGACATTGTGAGATACAGCTTTAGCAAACATGCAGCCCACAGTATAGATGTATCCATTATTTCCCCTTGGTTTTGTATTTAAAGTTTAAATTAAGTATACACACAGAAACTTCAGTAAACCTGGGTTTTCCCTGCAAGTTGAACACAAAACTTTCAAAGAACAGTGTTATTAGCTTCTTTTCCTGTGTTAGTCAATTTTCATATAAGAAATGCATAGTGACAAAGTTTTCCTGTTTAAGTTGAACTAGTTTGAGCATCATCTTAATGTGAAGGCTAAAACACAGCAGTGTTGCCATATGCTTTTTTAAAAAATCAGTTAAATTCAAACTGACTGGAAGGAAATTTCAAATTTAGTTCTTACTTGCTAAGTTTTTTAAAAAAACAGGACTATTGAGTAAGGTTGTCAGATTAAAGAGGGTGCCATGAGGTGATTCCTTCGGTGATGTTAACACCAAACAGGAAGTAGGAGGGTGTGGAAGTCCATTTAAAGCATTGGCTAGTGTAGAAATGTGAAGTGAAAGCCACAGATTCCATGTCAGTTTTGTTTTTCCAGCTGTACAGGTCCTACTAGCCCATTTGGCTTAGCAATAATTGCCATCAGCATCAAGATTGCCCCCATGTGGTCTCCATGTATTTAACTCATCAATTTTGTCAATATACCTCACACTTACAGAAGGAAGTAACCACTTCCTATATCTCTTTGTTTTATTCTAAGCTATAGATCTGAGCAAATGATATTCTTCCTCTCCTGATTTGTTAAAGCAACAAAGTCATTTGTCTCCATTTCAGTTGCTGACTCTGAATAAGCATCATCAGCTGAGCCAGACAGGAAAAGGGAGTAAAAACATTTAACAGTGAATGCAAGAGAATTAAGCAACCATTATTTTGAACTTTAGGGAAGTACCAGCCTTAATGTTCCTCATACAGGCATGTTATTGCCCTTAATTGCTACTACTGACTGTGCTAGGTTAATAAAATATGAGATATCTTTACAGTGTGGTTTGGGCATTGGAGTACAAGTCTGGAGGCCATGGTTCCCCGCTCAGCCATGGAATCCCACTGGGTTAACTTGGGCAAGTCATACTTTCCCAGCCTCAGAGGAAGGCAAAGACAAACCTCCTCCAAACAAATCCTGGGAAGAAAATCCCAAGATAGGACTGCCTATCTTAGGTATTCAACAATTCCATTTAACCAGTTAATATTTTGTCAATATAACATCTTCCACAAAAGATAATATGGGGAAGAGGATATACTGCCCTGAGCTACTTGTAAGAACAGCAGAATCAAAATGTAGTACTAATAAGACTAGTATATAGTAACATGTTGATTACCAGGATCTTAATTGCTCCTCTGAGGAACAAACTAACAGGCAAGTAGATGTGGTTCTCCACACATACTTTTTGATTAATTGAAAAGAAGCTGCTTTCTTTTCCCTTGGAGGTAGAACAACATTGAAAGAGGCAACTTAGAGAAGACCACTGTCAGGCAAGGAATAGACAACACAGTCGTCTCTTGTTGTTGTTCTGCCTGCAGTTTGGAGGCTGTTTTCAGTCTACATAAATACATACAAAGCAAATCTGTCAGGACATAGAAATATGCAAATCTGTAGCACAGCCCTGAGAAAGAAAGATTCTTTTTATAAAAAAGTGGATGAGATCCAGAGGCAGCTGGTGGATCTGCTGCTGGTAAGTGAGAAATCTACTTTTCATTTTACCACTCCTTGTCCCATAGTTGCTCCAAGCTGCCCAGTGCCAAACCTTGGCAGGGATAGAGACCAGCATTTGCAGAGCTCCCATTCAACTCAGGGCAGCTGCAGGAAGAGTGGCAGTAAAATCAAGAATGGATTTGCTCTTTCTGTGTGGTGGTGGGCCCACCAGCTGCCTTTGCTGAGTTCTCATTTTTGTGTGTCTCTGCTTTACAAGTATTACACTTTTGAGGTCAGTAAATCTGTAGGCAAACATGCACTAGTAAGAATATAATGAAATCAGATCAATTTATATTAACTCTTTTTCACAACATCAGGACTACCTAAATTAAGTAAATGCAAATTATATCTGGTTAATTAAATAAGTTCCTTTGGAGCATCAACTTTGTCCTCAAAGGCTGAAGCTAGAAACCACCAGGTCATCTAATCTCCAAAAACTGGAAAGCACTAATGAAAAGAACACAAGTCTACCTTAATTTTCTTTTCACCTCTCTTCTACTGCCCTGACTGGAGACAAGGGTCAGTCACTCCAAGTCAGAATGACCTCATCAAAAAGCTTCTCTCTCTTTTCAGATTACCCAATTATTCAAATGAAAAGTCTGATCATTGCATTCACATAGTATAGAGGCATAACTAAGCCCACATATCTGCTCACAAGCTAATGCAGTGCAGTTATTTGTACACCTAGCTTCAATTCCATTTTCTCTCTAACAGTATTTCATTTTAAAGAATATTAGAGTGTGTGTGTGTGTGCCTTCAAGCTGCCTGTCAATTTATGGTAATCCCATTAATTTTATAGCATTTTCTTAGAAATACTCAGAGGTGGTTTTGCAGTTCCTTCCTCTGAATTATAGCCTAAAGCACTTTCATTGCTGGTCTCCCATCCAAGCATTAACCAGGGCTAACTGCTTAGTTTCCAAGTTCGGAAGAGATCTGTTGCCATGTTGTGTGGCATAATTCAAGAGCCAACATACATACTGGGCAAGGTTATGAGTAGGAACATTCTAATAATAGTTTGTGACCTGCAATCCCACCCTCTCTGCCTCCCCAGGGGTGCTTTTCTTATCAGATTAAATCTCATACAAGATGTGTTCTGGGCTGTGAAGAGCACTGCGTGGAGAGTACAGTAGAAGAGGAGGTAAACAGGTGGAGAAGGAAGCGTTCTGTATTCTTCATCCATCCACTCCTTCCTTGTCAAAAATGAAACAGTCCCCATTCTGAATGATTAGGCTGAAGTCATGTTTTAAACACAAGAATCTGCTGCCACCAGGTCTTATTTGGCCTGTACTAGGGAGAAAATTTACTGAGCAGTATGACAAGATCTGGTTCAGCAGAGATGAACTAATAAGCTGCATAATAAAGACAGAACTACCAGTTATGAAACATTCACTTGGCCCCTGCCCTGAGCTCTCTTTTACCTCATGAAGCAACTGTTGGTGGCTTGAGATTGAACAAGGGGCCAGGAGGTGGCACGAGGGTAGGGAGGTGGATACTTAAACATTTCCTTTCTCCACAGAATGACTCCATTCCCAGTCATACATATTCAAGGTATGCTGGTTTTCATTCAGCATACAGTTGTGAATGTGAAGTGTCCTTTCAATGAAGCACATAATTCAGAGAGCAAATATAGTTCAGTAGTTAGAACATTAGATGCGGATTTGGGAGATCTAAGTTCCCACTGAGCCATGGAATGTACTGTGTGACCTTGGTCCACTCTCTTTCTTCAATCTGATCGCCTTACAGAGTTATGAGGATAAAATGGGAAAGAAGAAAGTCATGTACCTAAGATCACTGAATGACAACTCTGGTAGAAACATAAGTGTTAAACTTATAAATAATACACATGACCTCATATGGAGCAGAGAGAATTTGTCTGGTTTTAGAACTAGAGATATGACAATCTAAGCTGCTTGGTACCATGAGAACACATTCAAATGTATCTGTAACAGATGTTTGTTTAGGAAACTGCAAAAGTACAGTATTACCACTAGTATTTGGTTCAACCACACAACCAACTGAACCAACTACATTTTGCAAATGAGGTTTTCTGTGATGAAGTAATGAAGGAAAGACTTACTGTGACATGCTAAGATTGTCCTACATGCTTATCTGGATCACATCCTACAAGAGTGACACAGGTACAACCCATATTGCAACAGAGTTCTCCAGAAGAGGAGAACTGTGACTGTTTATACTGTTTTCATATACAGTTACATCATTACAGTTTGTAAAAAAGGAAAATAAAATGGTTAAACTTAGTTCCAAAATGGATATCGCAGGCTGAATGAGTCATTGATGGGTGTACAGATATGTCAGATTCCATTTAGCAATGCATGTGGCAAAGGACAGAGACAAAGGCAAGTCTGCATTTCTGAAAACACAAGGCTAACTGCAACTGAGAAATCACCAGTGGTTCATTCCATCTGCAGCCCCCATCTTAGGACTGTCAGCTGTTAGTAGACCTAAGACCCACATTATTTGGCCTAATTTTGGAACAGTCTATTTCTTCCCTCTCTCATACACAGCTTTTTGCACTACTTAGCCTGAAAAAAAGTTCTGGATAATTGCTGGTGAGTTTCAGTTGGCCCAAATTAAGATATTGCCCAATTATATGGATTTTGGCTTTGGTACTCTCCTCAGGAACAAGATGGCTATCTTTGTTTTCGTATCATTACATTGTTACATTATCCTCACAGACAAAACTATGCTATCCCGGCACAATGGACAAATTTATGGGATAGATAAATTTTCCTTAGCTAATGAACGTCTTCTGCATAGTTTCATTTTCTAGGCCTATGAATGTCTCATATCCAATGTTACACTGATGGAATCCTTGATAAAGTAAAGAACACTGATGACTACAAAGCATGTCTCAGTAGTGCAAGCTCCCTCCAGTTTCTCCCTGCTTCAAGACTGCAATTGAAACTTACCAGTAATGTGTTTGCCACACTTGTCTTACCTGAAATGGAGGAAATTTCAGCAACCATAGTCACTGGCTTACATAAAGGGTGTAGGCCATGAGAGCAAGCACACTGCAGCATGCAATTTTGACTTTATCTGAAATGTGACAGTAAGTGTTGTGTTTTTGCTTCCTGATTTATTCAGCAAACCAGGACTGAGATAATTGTATGCTAAAAAGTGTTGTACTCTGTTTCCATGGGAAAAACATTTCCTTCTAAATCCACACTTCCCCCTGTATTTGGATGTTTATGCTTTGCTGTTCCCTACTCTCACTCCCAATGCCTCAACAACAAGGCTTGAAGAAATACACTGATGAGCTAAACTGCTTTTCCATGAAGACAAGCCTTGAACAAACTGAGAGAATCAAGTCTGACAAGACGAGAGCAGCTGAATCAATAGCATGACATGTTCAGCAATCTTCCTGCCAGGCATCTCAGTGATATAGAACAGGTATTATTAGCCAGCCCAAAAGCTATTCTTTTCCATTTGGTGTTTCTTGTTTTGCAAGTATTTTGTGCTGTATGAGGATTATTGCAAACATGCCTACATGAGTTACCAATTACAGAATTTGCTAAACGCCCTATATCCAAAAGGATATCAACTTTTCTTGACATCACTTTTGTCTCATAGTAAACAACTGCTATAGAGATAGAGACATTCAACCAATTTCAGTTTTATTTAAGGCTTTTCCATACTACACTGTTATAGTGCTATTATTCCACTTCCAACATCCTATGGAATCCCAGAGTTTGCAGTTTAGGGGTGGACATTTAGAATTCTCAGCCAAAGAGCTCTTTGGCCTCAGGAAACTACAAACCTCAGAATTCCACACAATGTTGAAAGTGGAATAATAGCACTATAACAGTGCAGTGGGAAAAGGCCCTTAAGGCCAAGATTTTTTATTAAAGGAAAAAGATGAAATGCCAAAATATGAGGTGAAGTTTTTGATTGACAGGGCTGGCCTAAGACATTTGTCAGAGCTGAAGAACAAGATGGCATTGTTTCCCATTACATGTCTGAAATCTGGTTGAATCAGCAATGAAACTTCCTTACAATATTAGTAATAGGGTAGCATCTGCCAATAGGGCAGCAAACTCTCTCAGGGGTGCAAGCAGGTCATGGAGCACACATTACTCCTCTGATATATCACTGCCAGCGTACAACATCTCCTTCTACACTTTGCCTGATGTTAGGACCAGCTCTGTAATTTGAACATGGGGCTCTTCTGGATTACCACAAAGACAACAGCTTTCACAACAGAGATCCTCACTGATTAATAGCTGGTGTCTCTTTGTATCACCTCCAGATCCAAACTGATTTTTGTTCCTATAAAAGAGCTGTATGCAACTTAGCCGATCATCATTCAGCTCTTGTGAAATTGGGCAACTTGGCCAATCAACATACAGATCTTTTCAGTGCCTTTCCACTGAGTGTCTTCCCCTCCATTCCTCCTTTTAGGACTGATGTTCTGGAAATCTTAATGAAACTAGAAGGAATATCTGTTTCCCCCATGGCCTCCCCTCTTCCAGCAGTGAGGAGGAGAAATGGCCAAGGAATACAATACAAATGACAAGTATAGAACCAAACATTTCTTAGGGGTTTTGTTGTTGGTAATGGTGTGATGTATCCTGATTTAAAAAAACAACAACAACAACTGTTTGTTTCTTTAAAAAACCCCAGGAACTACAGCAACAATTAGAGCAAACAAAAACAACATCTACCAAGATTTAAGTAAGTAGGTAGAGTTTCCAGAATTCCCATAATGTTATGTAGGGACACTGTGATGAAAATTAATATTTTCTTTCTGTGTTTAAGTTCACAAAATCTGGTTATGACTCCACTGCTTAAATGCTTTCTCGATGGAAATTCTATACATCTGGTCTAGAATCCCCCAAAAGTTAAGGAATCACGACTTGTATGACCTACTGTTACCTCAAAAGATGGGAGGTCCCTCAAGGTCCTCCAGTTGTACCCTCAATTCAATTTAAAATGGGTAATTAATTCTGATCAAGAAGGATGCAAGAGGCAGAGCAACTAGCAGGATCTTTCCACCAATGTTTACGGGGTCCTAGCAGGAAAACCAGCTGAAGACTCAAAAGTAAACTCAAAATGTGTGTTTATTGAGGAGAATTCACTCACTCATGCACACACAAGATTCAAACAATCACACTTTTATACAAGAGGTAACCTAAGGATAAAGAGAAGAAAAATTATGGATAGCAAGGCTAAGGTTTTTGGGTTATAATTACCAGTCCAAAAGAATAGTGAAGTGGTTTAGATTTATGTCTAAAGGCAGTACAAATCAGCATTCAGAGCGACATCTGGTCGAAATGAAGGATTCTTATAAAATCTGCCTAGAGGGCAAGGGGTGTAAATGGCTCTCTGCCTGAGCAAACAATGGAAGCTGAAGAATGGACTGTGAGGTCCAGACTGCTTTGATGACCTTAGTGTTAGATGACAAGGAATTAATGGCTATCATAATAGCTATGTAACAGTGAATCAGAAAAAGGAAATAATGTGGATGACATTTAGGTGCTGGGGAGGAAGATTGACACAATTAGTATTTTGCTGAGAGTTTTCCTTTGCAATTGTTTATGATGGCAGAGATTATGCAGCTTGGTTTAAGCCTATTATCTCCAGAGTTACCTGGTGATTTGTCTGACAATGGTCCCAGCCATGCCTAGAGGGGATTCCTGACCTACTTTGCAACACAGTTTGGTTCAGCCAGTAGTTTTCCTTTGTCCAGCCTGGCCTTCCAGCCACATTAGGATTCATTTTCTATCAATGCAATACAATATACATACTGCCAATTAAGTTATATTTTGCCAATTAACCATATCAAATCTGAGGGGTGTGTGGACCAGTAACACTACAATTTACTCTGGAGCCCAAATCACTGTGAGTTGGGTATATTACTCCTGAGCTCCATGTTTTGTACACCTGCCTGAAGAAATGTTGAGTTAAGGAGAAACATGTTCTAAATGGCAAATGGAGAATGTCATCTATGATGTATCCTCTTCTTGGTACACAAATATGCATTTACTCTTATAGAACAGACTGGGGGGAAACTGGAGTAAAAAGAGAGATCTTTTAAGGTGGTACAGTTAAAACTCAAGCTTTCTTCTTCTTTTTTTCCTTTGATGTTGCTTTCTTGCTCGGGATCCCAAAGCTCAAGAAGAAACTTTTCCAAGCTCTGAATTTTTCTCTCTCACTCAGAGAAACTTTCACAATCCTGCCAACCCCGCCTCTGGCAGGGGTGTCACGTTTTGTAGCTGACAGATTTTTCTGTTCAAGACACTCCAAACAATGCCTCTGTATGAAGAAATAATCTTTAAGCAATCAGCTCTCACAAAGAGCCACTCGCTGACCATTAAAGAACATTACTCAGCCATTAAACTTATTTGGCCTAAAAAATAATAAGGCTGTGCCACCTTTCATACCTTGTGATAAAAATAATAATGATGAAACCCTCACTTTCAAAACCAGAAATTCCCATTTTCCGATCTGAACTCAAAAGTCTTGAGATGTCCATTCCCAAGAAGCAAAAGTGTCACAAAAGTGTTATGTAAGCTAAACAGATTAAGAGTCTTGGCTCCATCCTGTGTTTTATGTAGGTGAGAGAAGGGAGGTTCCTCCTTGATTTGCAACTGTTGATTACATTCCTTGTTTAAGGTAACAGAGGGCCTTTCCGCACTACACTGTTATAGTGTTATTATTCCACTTTCAACATCATGTGGCTTTCTGTGAGTTGTAGTTTACTGAAGCCAAAGAGCTCTGGCTGAGAATTCTAAATGATTCTTCCTAAACTGCAAACCCCATGATTCCATAGGAAGTTGAAAGTGGAATAACAGCACTATAACAGTGTAGTATGGAAATGGCTCAGACTCTCTAAAGGAAACAAACACCTAAGTTCCTGTTGAATTATCACATGGTATCTGAAAATGATAAACAGATTGGGTTAGTTTAATGGCAATTGGGACAGTTTAATCTTGACAGATGCCAGACAGAGAGGATGTGTTTAGAATTAAGTGTTAATTGTTTTCTGAATGTTTACATAAGGAAATCTACCTGTTTAGTGTATATAAGGTGGGAGCAGGAAAATGTGTTTTGTGTCACTTTGAACCTCCACAAAGTTAACCTACTTCTGCCATAGAAATAAACCTTGCCTTTCCTTAACTCCCTGCTCATGTTGCTTTGCTAATCTGGACCCTCTGCTGGGCAACAAATCTCACTCTCGTTACAATCTACCTCATACCAGTACCTTTGCTTGGTGGTGGGATTGCATGGTCCCATGAGGCAAGAGGGATGATAGCATTGCTGCTGGTAGGATCTCCCAGATCAGACAGGCTTTTGCTGAGGAGCCAGTCTAAGTCTGCCGAACAGCTAGTGGGCAGCAGCAACAGTGGGGATGACACTGGCAGAGGCTCTCTCAGAGACAACAGCAGTGGCACCATAGCCAACTCTTGTTAGTACCATTCCTGAATCGCTTTTATCTCAAAACCTTTGTGACTTTTCATTAGAAGCCAAAATGACCAAACATGCTATTGTGCTTTGGACACACCATGAGACAACATGGGTGACTAGAAAAGGCAATAATGCTCAGTAAAATGGAAGGCAGTAAAAAAAGAGGAAGAGCACATTACAGACAGATAGGCTTAATTAAGGAAGCCACAGCCGCAAGTTTGCATAACCTTAGCAGGGCTGCCAATAAAAGAGTGTCCTGGAAGTCTCACATTTTAAGGCTGCTATAAGTCAAAGCCAACAATGGCAGGTAACAACAACAACAGGATCCATAAGACAATGTGATGGGAAAGTAAGCTCTGATGGATTTGATGGAGCTTACTTAGAAACAAGTCTTCCTTGGACTTGGAATATTGACTCACAGACAGGTTGGAATTCTTCTGCTGTGCTAAGGAACGTTTTGCAATCTACCAAGGGGGACAAAATGTTCCACTTTTCCATTGCCTAAAAGAATAGTTGTCATGGCATTATAATATGAGCATGTTGTATTGCACGTAGAAAGCTCTTCTACTCCCTCATCCCATCAGGTACTGCTTGTACTCTTGATAAAATGTTAATCTGTTCTTTCCAGTTCTTTTAAATACTTTTGCCTCATCAGGAGAGGGCTTGTCTGATATATCTTATCCGCACAGTTATATCACACACATACCTTTAAAAAAAGAAAGATACTCACAGGATATCTGACATCATCTCTGTTGCCCAGATTCTTGTCTCTCCCTGTCTCCAGAGTCCTTTGCTTGCTCAGTTACATGGAAACAATTTATGAACATCCTTTTGTAACATGAACGATAGCTTATTCTGCTTGTAAGGAACTTGTTCCTTTAATCACTACTGTCAGTCCCTGCAACACAATTCACCTTGCACTTGCTTTCCTCCACGGGCGGTATATTGATGGAGAAGTGAAAGTGATCAGATTTGGAGTTTCACTTCATTGCTTTGGGCATCCTGCCTGAAATTGCATGAAAGGAAAATAGATATAGTAGTTCAGACAATCATTTTCCCACCTGAACATGCCTTGGATGACCCATTAATCTGTGTTGGTAAGTGGGTGGGAGGGTGGGTGGGCATGCCTTCAAATTGCCTATCCACGTATGGCAACTCCATAAATTTTATAGGGTTTTCTTAGGCAAGGAATACTCAGAAGTGGTTTGCCACTGCCTTCCTCTGAAACACAGCCTGCAGTACCTCAGCATTTCTTGGTAGTCCTGCAGCCAAATACTAACCAAGCCTGACTCTGCTTAGCTTCCAAGATCAGACAGGATTTGGTGCCCACAACACACTAAATACAAAATATAGCATGCATTTTGTCAAATCAATTCAAGAACAAATTACCATATTTATGTACGTTCCATATTCTTAGTGCTTCCTACATCCTATTCATAGACAGATGCAGCACTATTTAGAAAGCTATCTTAGGTGCCCCAAGGCTTGTGTGCATATAAAAGAGCCTTCATATACATCCACCAATGCTTTGGACGTGGAATGACAGGTCCTTGGTGTTACATCACAAATGGTTTTTGAAGTTCTCCCAGACTCTGAATAGGAGTTGTGATGTGGGCATAGGCTGGAGGGTTGCTAATAAAAAAAACATAAACACAGCACTCTGCTGAGGCAAATAACAAGGGATTATGAACTGTAGCTTGGGTGTGAGACTGCATGGTTTTCATGGAGCTCATTCCCATATAAGGTATGCACAGCATGTGTAGAAAGCTGATTTCTGGCCTGCTCCTTGGTTCTGGCTCCTGCTTATTCTGTTTGATTCCCTGACTCCTCTTACAAAGTCCTGACTCAGGACTCCAGACCCATCATTAGACAACTATGTATGATCCCAACTTCACTGACTGAATAGAGGAATCGGGCCCTGCTAAGTTGCCTTCTCTTGAGTTCAAAATATCTGTCGGAGAGCCTTAGTTGGCTAGCCATGTTCCTACAAAAAATATGAATCTTAATGCCAAGATGCACTCAGTCTCCTTGCTTCCTTCACCAACTCACCAGAAATTTGTTGTTGTTTTTTCTCCTTCTCTCCCCTTTTGGTAGAGCAAGTACCCTTGAAAGCAAATGCAAGGACAAATGGAAGAATGATCCCCTACCAAATGAGAAAAGCATGGAAGTAACTATTTACAGACAACTAGCTACAGTTTTGGTTCCTTTTTCCCATAACAAAGTTATTGAATGGCTATAACTTTATGAAGGATGTTTGCAATACAGTGAAGGATAACTTCACTGCTTTAATAGGATAACTTTAATGTTTTTGTAACTTTTATAGTTATGGAGGACGGGCTGTCTGAATCATGGAGGACAAACATTGCACAAAACCATCTTTCAAAAAGTAAAATCCAGGAAGTAAAAAAATAACTATCCTGGTAACCAACTAGTAGGAAGTGGTAGTGAATTGGAGAAATAAGTTCTAATTTCCTGAGCTCTGCAACTAAGAATTTTACAACTGCATTTTCAGAATGAGAAAAACAAACTTTTGGCATACCTCTCTCCAAACAATGATGTATTGTGGGAAAAGGAAACAGAGCTTGCCTCTTGAATCTCTTTTGCCTGCAGACATTTATCTGGTGCTGACCCTACTGAGACTGCCATATGCTTTGCAACTGACAGAAAAGTAAAATAAGTACTTCTCCCACATCTCACTTATTTTTTAGTCAACTCCTATAGTGCACCAAGTGAGCCATAACTAGGTAGGGGAATGGAGATATGATGCAATTCTATCCCTTCCACCTCCAAAAAAAGACACTTGGGAAACATAAGGTGTAATCCATGCCTTGCATATTCATATTATACAATCTGACATGAAGTAAACTTTGAGTATGAGGCAACTGGGTTTCCACACCCTTTGGGATTTGGATGACATCTTTCCATGTCATCAAAATAAAGATTAAGAGTCCCCTTTCCCCCCTATCTCATGAACAATCAAAGTTATTCACAGACGGGTCAAAACAGCTTTAAAACAGAGAGCAGATATTTTGAAATAAAATTCAAAGAGATGAATTCTGTGCTATAGGATTAGTTTAGTTGCCTTCTTTCTCCCAAAGAAACTTACAAACCTGGCATAGTAGGAGAGATGAGAATGTTAAGAGATTGCCTCTCCATGAAATAATTACTGTTTAGGAATATTTTTATCTCTGGTATTGATTTGTCCTTATGTGGGATTTTTCTCCTCAACAAAAATGGTTGGCATCAGTGCAGAAATGTCTTTTTAAAAGAGCTTGCAAAAATGAGTTTGGTTCTACAGTTCCCAGAACCTTCCAGCAAGCATAGCTAGTGGCCATGAGAGCTAGAGAATTCTGGGAGTTGTAGTCATATAAAGTTGTTTTTCCAAGTTCTGCTTTTAAGGCAGTTGTTCTGCAAGGAGTGCAGTTGCCTAACTCATATCCTTTCCAAGCTAGTTTCCAGAGGGCTTTGTATATACTGGAGCCCTATAAACAGTGATGACTCACTGCAAATAAGCTAGGGAGCACCTCTCAGGACTTTGTTACTGCAGTTGCTAAGCCGTGCTTGGCGTGACATTAGATATCATTTTGATATCAACAATTTGGCTCTCTTCTACCATCCCTCTCCACGTGTTTGTGAGGCCCCCGGACAAGCACGAAACTAGGCATGACCACTAATCGCTGGACATTCCATTTCCCACCCAGGCAGGCCAGAAATAGCCAGATCGCCACTTTAGGAGACCTCCCGTCAAGCACGCTATTATGTATGCACAATACTTACAAAGAACTCCCTGCCCCGAGCAGGCAACTTGGCAAGCTGAACTCTCAACTGTCAAGCACTCTGCGTTTGCATACTGTCTACTCCTTTGTCAATTCGGACTTAACTCAATCATGCTAAATTCTGACCTTTCGGAGGCTTTGTCTCCAGCCCAAAACTCATTGTTTTCCCCAAGCGCGGAATAGCCTATAGCCACATTTTTCCCTATAAAAACCCCTGATTTTGAGAGCTTCTTTGGATCGCTCTGGACTTCCATTCCGTCTTGCCACTGCTGTGCCTGGCAAGCTTTCCCCTCAGTCCCACTTACTGAGACTATGCACTTTCGACTTTCGCAGTGATCTACCCGGGCTTCAGGACAGGTGTAGTATCACCCAGATCAACAATCCCTCTTAAAAATTCCTCTGTCCCACTCCAACCTTTATTTTCTATAGTCATCTGTGTGAGTGTGCTGCATACACAGTTTGATTGTATTTTAATAAAGATCACATTTATTATTTCAATCCTGTTTGCTCCTTGACTTGGCCTGACCCCGTAGACATTGGGTAAAAGATTCTGCTCCATTGCCCTGCCTCTCGCAGTGCTAACTTGTGCTCTTGCTAATTTCCCCACCTTTTGATATTTTGAGAGCGCACTTTGGTGTCCCTCACGGGACCTCCAGTAAACAGGGTAACAATTTGAAGAGTTTTCTGCTCCCCACAATTCCTCTTTCATTTGTTGTAGCTGGTTAAAATTGTGGAGAATATTGCCTCAGTGGGCCTCAGTGTGAGCAGTGGAACCTCCCAATATTTTTTAAAATTCCAGTGCAAGTCACTGAGCTTGCAATTTGTTCCCTTCCACCCTTGCAAACTCATGTCTGAAATCCTGTGTGTGGCCAGTGGGGGGAGAAAACTTGTTGGGGGACTGTTTGGAGCAGGGAAACTGTGGGTAAATTACTCTCTCCCTTATTCACCTCACTGATCATAATCACATCTCCCCAACCTGTTTTTCTTTCCCTTTTTTCAGTCATATAGGGACAGCGAGGAGGCAGGGGGCAATTCGTCCTGGGTGGCAATGTTTTTGGGGCATGCCAGCCTGTGGCCATGCCCCCACATACCCTGGCCACGTCTCCACATGCCCTGGCCACGCCCCTACAGCTGCGGCCCTACACACTGCAGCCATGCCCCTCGTGCTGTAGCCCCCTGTCCTGTCCCCCCTTCACACACTCCAAGCTCTGCCACTTCCTTTTTTAGTCGTCCATCTAGTATACACATTTCTATGTGTTTAGTTCAATAACTGTTCTGTTCTATCCTGCTAGCTGCTCTGTTAAACATAGTGCCTGAATTCCTCAATGGGAATTTAGATTTTCCCAATAAGCGCACCTATCTGCATCATATACAAGAGGTAATTCTCTGCCCAGCTCATCTGCCTATGTACAGCATATACCTAGTATCCAATAAACCCTTCCTTTTTATGCAGAAGAAATGGAAGTGGGTAGAGAAAATGCACATATTGCTCCTATGATGGTGACATAGGTAGAATCTACTGTGACAAGATAAGAATTGTTCCTGCCTGCTTTGGTACATGTGAGACTTCATACATATGGAGGTAAGGATGGTCACAGTGACGATGTCTGACCTTCCAAACATGCCCAAAGTACATTTATGATAGTTGCGGTACAGGACTACTGTCTCTCTACAATCTTTCTTAAATGAGAATCAGACTTTTCAATCTTTAAACCCATTTCCCCCAGCTTTCCACCTTGCAAGCTACTTGAGGGGGTACCTCTTCTTCCTCCTAACTCACTGAAAATCTCTGCAATTAGCCAAGCTGATGACATTTTATCAGTTTTTAGGTAACGAAAAGACATAGATAAATAACAAGCTATTCAATGGCTAATGCTACACGTTGCTCCTTAAACACTGCAATGAGTAAACAATGAGTTAGTCTTTGCTGATACTGTAATAAGAAATAGGAAGAAATTACATTAAAAACCCAAACTTTTCCAAGCTCTGTGTGAGAGCCACCATGATGTAGTGGTTTGAGTTTTGGAGTAGGAGTTCAGATCCCCACTCAGCCTTGGAAATCTACTGGGCAAGTCTCACTATCTTAGCCTTGGAAAAGGCAGTGGCAAATATTCTCTGAATAAATCTATCCTAGAAAACCATAGGATAGGGTCACCATAATTCTCAGGAGACTAGAAAGCCCATTATGATGTATATGATCAGTCCTAGATAGGCCTTCAATCAGCAGATGGGCTCTGCTCACACAAGGTGCCTTCAGTAATCTTCTGCTCCCCTTTCCCATAGCTCACTCTGTTCAGCAGCATCCCTTGCCCTACCATTAGGCAATGTGAGGTGGTCACCTCAAGCTGCACATGTTTAGGTGAGACAGAGGAACCAGCAACTGCTGCTGCCGCTGCCCCAGTTGCTTCCTTCTTCTACTGGGAAGACCTGCCTTACATGTCCTAAGATAGCCCTGAGGTGGAGAAGAGGCTGCAAGTGAAGTAATATTCAACTGCCAGTCATGCTAGTTTCTGTAGGGAGAATTGATGCTGCTGGTGATCATACTTGAAGAGAAGTCAATCTCCTTTGCACTGCAATCCAAACTTTAAAGGAGCAATCCAAAGTGCTAAGACCTTTCTCTTCAAAATTGTTTCTGCATATTATTATTATTATTATTATTATTATTATTATTATTATTATTCCGCTTTTCTCCCCGAGGGGACTCAAAGCAGCTTACAGCCATTAAAAGAAACATAATTAAAAACTGTCGTATACAAAAGTTAAAACAAAGATTAAACTACAATAATAATTAAAACATGGTAAAATATATACAAAAACAACATTAAAATATCAATTAAATAACAATTAAAATGTCCAGCACTGATAGAAATTACATATAAAATGCCTGCTGGAATGTTTTTAGCTGTTTCCTGAAGACAGTCAGGGAGCATGCCAGTCTTAACTTCTTTGGGCAGGGAGTTCCAGAGCCTGGGAGCAGCCCCTGAGAAGGCCCTCTCCTGTGTTCCCATCAAATGCACCTGTGAGGGTGGTGGGACCAAGAGAAGGGCCTCTCCCGCAGATCTCAATGCCCAGGCCAATTCGTAGGGCAGGATATGGTCCTTTAAATAACCTGGACCTGAGTTGTGTAGGGCTTTAAAGCTCTGAGAAAAACCCAGAACCAATTCATCGCCTCACTCACCTGGAAGCCACCACTTACCATAAACTTAAAGATCTCAGCTTTCCTTTTCTCTGTAACTCACTGCACTCCCTTGTGGGGCCTTCTACTTTTCTCCACCTGGGCCACAAATGTGAAGACCTCCTATTATCCTAGTGCTATGCCATGAAAAGTGGAGACTTTCTAGATGCCCCCTTGGTTCCTGTCCAAAACTTTATTTCATCTAATCCCACCACCAGACACAATCACCCATGATTAGCTGCTGTCACAAAGGACACCACCTGACTGATCTCAAGCATTCCAATAATGCTTATGATACACTCTCAGAGGCACAAGCAAGTAATACAAAAATCATTTATTAAAACTGAATTTCAAACATGAAGATTACTTATTTAACACATCCAGATCTTGGCTGACACTAACTAATGATAACTCTAAGTTACATCCCTCTCTCATATGTCTAACTAACCCATTAACTCCTAATTAACTGAGTAGAATTGATCTCTGTCACTGATCCTAACTATCTTAACCCCCCAACTCATATTTCTAACTGTCCAACTGTCACACACAGCAGCTTTTAATAATGCTACTCAAATACTCATCCAATCATCAGTCACTCCCAAAATTTCTTACACTCATCCCCTCCCAATAGATCCTTACCTTATTATATGCACTATGTATGGCACCTATCGCCACATTTCACCTTAGTTTCTCTAGTACACACACAGCAACACTTTTAAGAACAAAAGTCCATAACATCACATCCTTCCCATTCCAATTCCAGAGGATTGGGGAGTCTCCAGAACAGAAGGTGGCACAAAGGACTGCAGCAGGAAAGAAGGATAACAGCAAAAATCGTCTCCCCACTCATTTCGATTGTTCAGAAGTCCACTAGATCCCAGCACTTTCTATGAATGGAAATAGTTTTTCCATGAACAGAAGGTCTCCTTTTGTAAACAGAAAAGCATCTTTGGATCTAGCCCAGCCAGTCTTAAGAAGAAACTAGGCATGACAACAAAAATGCAATATATTTCTTTTCTAAAACAAGCGTTTGGCTCTAAAATGAAAAGCTTAGAAGTCAGGAACCAGAATTCAAACAGCAAGCTGGTTAACTCTCTTCATTGGTTCCTACAAAATCACCTTCAACCTGCATTTTTGCCCGCAGTTGAATAGTGAATGGTGAATGGATAAATAGCAGGAAGAGAAAGGGAACCAGCATGGAGCAGTGGTTTGAGCATCAGACCAGGGTCCTCTGGAGACCAGGGGTTGCTTTCCCGCTCAGCCATGGAAACTCACTGGGTTATGTTGGGTGTGTCACACACTCTAGAAAGCTCCATGATAGGGTAACCTTAGGATCACCATAAATTAGATATTACTTGAAGGCACACAACAACAACAGGAAGGGAAAGGGGTAAGTAGCTCCTTTTCCATCACTCTTTCTTCAAGTGCTGCTGTTCATGAAAAAAGATAACTGGATGAAAGACCTGGAATTCTAGGTCACACCTATTTTGGCTGCTGTTCATATAAATGGCTACTTTAAGAGCAGCACCTGTAAGCTCATAGAAGGCCAAGGTTTTAAGCCTCAAAAGAGTTCCCACAAACTTGGTCCATTTACTTCATGAATTCTGAGCACTGAGAGGATCTCAGATTTTTGAGCTAACAAATAAAACAGAGAACATTTCTTCTCTGCCATTAACATTTTCATAGAATCTTGCATGGGGAAGTGTGGATGGGTAGCTGTATGGAAATGTTTTGTATATACGGGGAAAACGTATGCCTTCCATGCACAGAATCTGTACTCCAAAGTCACCCTATCACAATTTAAATAAAATGCACCTTATGTCATTTCCCTCCATTCTAATACAATACAAGCAACAACCATGAGCCCTATTCACTATATTTCTTATATATTTTGTGCTGTGTAATTCCATGGAATGTGTAATTTCATGGTTCAGACTACTGTGGTTTAGTGTAACGGAGTGAGCTTCAAACTTGCACACTATCCTTCCCTTCCTCCTTTGCACACAAGAAGAAGCTTTTTGTGTTTCTGAACATCTAACATAACAAACTGGTTTGTTCTATTTATTTATTTGGTAAATAAACCACAGTTGAACCTGGTTTCTTTGAAGATACCATTTCTTGACCTTGAACATTACAGGAAGCTGTGGTTTGTTTGAAATTGCCATTGGCAGAGTATTCCTCTAATGCAGTGGTTCCCAAGCTTTGGTCCTCCAGATTTTTGGACTTCAACTCCTAAAAGCGCCATCCAGCTTGGCCAACATTCAGGAATTCTGGGAGCTGAAGTCCAAAACATCCAGAGACCAAAGTTTGGGAACTACTGCTCTAATGCATGAAGGAGGAAGGGAGCTTGCCCCAATAATGCACAAGAATGATTATGTATGATTACTAAACAATAAACTTCTAAGGTAAAAACAGCCATCCCTATACTTTATACATCCATCCTTGTTTCTCTTCCTTGATCATACTTCCTTGGTCATACTGGAATTGGCTTAGAGACCACAAGTGGAATCAGCAACAGTATATTGCCATATGGAGTGCTTTAGTTCAGGGTCCTTAACAATTCATTGTACGATATCCCACTGGACATGCTTGGTCCACACTGGGCTGTTTTAAGTGTCCTTCCCCATCCCCCCACAATATATTTGGTACTGTTTCAAACCCTGAAATTTCCACAAGCCTGCTGACATCTCCCACTTGTGTATGAATGTGCAGCTTTGGCTACATAAAGACTGACACTTGGACAATTGAGACAGCTGTTAGCATGTATGATGCACATACCTGATGATTTACCTGCCTTTGAATTTAAGAGCTCAGCTGGTTTGAACAATACCAACAAGATAATCTTCCACCTTCAGCAGTTTTTTTTAAAAGAAAGGCTTACTCCTACTCAAGGCCTAGCTACACAGCAATCATTGCTAAACCTAGCCACATACTTTTATCCTATCTTCGTTATCTTGTTTGACATTTGTATGTTTTATGATTTTGCTGACTCTCAACAAATTTTGTGCCAGAAGATTTTCAGACACCATCATTAAACTCTTTCACAGTAGTATGTCCTTAGGCACTTTTAGCAGTACCAGGTCTTCCCAGATACCATTCTGCATTGTCAGCTCTTGCCATCTCTTTCGATTTTTTTACTGCATTTGTAGCAATCCCTGAAGCCTCTGTTAGGGAGGGCCCAATGTCTTTAACAAAACTTGCCGCTGGTTGGAATGCAGTCCAGATGAGTTTGTGATCCAGATCCAAATCAGTGGCAAGAACTAAAAAGCTGAGCTGCTGAGTCCTTCTTATGTGGGATAAATTAGAGGGTGGAAATCAAGCTGAGTAAAGGGACCATAAGAAAAGAATGGAAATATGTACAGCTAAGCTGCAAAAGTATTGATCATTTTCAGTTTTAGCAGAGGAGTAGAAAGTTTACCCTGCCGTAACAGCTCAGCCATTTCTTGGTTTCTCTTTGAATTTGGAGACAGTTTTATGGAAGAATGAGATACGATATTTGCGGGCATATAAGATGCGCACGTGTATAAGATGCACTCCATTTATATACAGGCAAATACTATTTGCTGGCATATAAGACACACTAGTGTACAAGATGCACCCCATTTTCAAAGAGTATTTTTAGAGGGAAAAACTGAGTCTTCTTTGCCAGCAATTATAGTACATCATTCCCCTTATGCTGATAAAAATTTAGGCACACACACAAAAATTCATTTTCAAAGAACTATTTTAAAACAGCATTAAAGCAAAGAATTAAGAGTCTGCAGCATCTTTTATCCAGTGTAATTAACAATAACAATGGGAAAATGCAGAGAATAGTCCCTATGTTTTCACTCTTTGCTTTCTGTAACACAGTGTTACAGTGCACTGAAAGTCATTTTTCAATGTCTTTCAAACACTGCTTGTGTGAAACAAAAGCCAATAGCTCTGTGTTCTGTCCTTGCCTCTGCTGTACTTTAAAATGCTGAGTTATTGTAAAGGTTGCCTCAAGTTTTTCTGTTATAACAGTAAGCCTGTTCTAGCCTAGAGAAAAGACAAGAGCAGATTAATGTACATAAGGGGTACAACTTCCTAAATACAAAGCAATATCTGAATCCCAAAGCTGTTTTCTACTGTAGTGAACATTTATACATTTCTCAGCACATTTATTTAAATCACTTATTTAAGTCACTTATTTCAATAGCTTTATTTTTAGAAGTGTTCATAAAGTTGCATCCCTCCCTTTTTATATATTTACTAAATGCCAAATTCGGGTAAGAAAAGCTTGTGATGTTCAATTATATTATTTTCAATCTCTCCAAACTATGTAAAGAATTTTTTTAAATGACACACTGACACTGTTTCAGTATTCTTTTCCAAGTCATTCTTCTATGTTTTTGTAAATTGGGACAGGATTTCACTGATTATATTATACTTAGCCCTATGTTATGCTGTTAATTATTTCACAGAGCACTAATCCAGAAAACTAATTAGTTTTGTTACTAAATTGAATTTCAGTCCTTCCCTAGAGCCCTGTTCGATTAAATCTTCTAGTTCTTGATACCATGCAAGCACAATTGCAGTTGGGGAATTGTCCAAACACAACGACTGGCATTGCCTTTCTGTGGTTCAAAGAGACTGGAAAGTATTTTTTAAAAAATCACAACTCCCAGAATTGGGAGTCATTCCCAGTGTGACTTGAAACTTTTCCAAGGTCTCTGTTTAATTATTAATTAATTATACTCCCCGATAAATTGATATCCATATCGTTCTGTTCTTGCAAAACTGCCTCAATCACATTTTGGTACAATATGTAGAGCAAAAGTTTGGTATGACTGTAAAGACATACCTATACTGCTAAGACATAGCAGTCTTAGAATTTGCACATTTGTGAGGATGCTGAGTGTCTTCCAATCCTCTGAAGAAACACATGTATCCAGGATTCTGTTATGGAAAGTGACTGCTGTCAAGGTAGTTTAAGTTTATAGGTTAGAGGACAGACATACTCCTTAGGCTGTTTTTGCTCAAAAGAAACTTGTCAGGATTCAACAGTAGTCTCTTGGGGTCAGACAGTTCATGGATTCTGAAAAGATCTGCTGATTGTCTGTTTGGATTAACAAGTCTTGCACTACAGTATAGTTGTATTTACCATTGATTCTAAGAAAATTAGAACTGGGGTGTGAGCATTCAGACTGTAATATGCATGACATAGTAGAGACAGACCACAGTACAGGCTTTTATCTGTCAATTTGAGCATTCGATTTTGTTTGCTTATACCAGAGCCTACAAGTTTCTCTTTTAAAGACCACAGTAGTTATATTCCTTTGTAACTCCCTGCCTCCAATCCAATCTCACAGTGTCTTTCTCTATCAGCCTGCTGGATTTGACTCTGAACATTGTTTTATGATGACCTTTGCTTCAAACAAATAAAAAAAAGCCCACCAAAGCCATTCTCAACTAAAACAAACAAATAAAAGTATTTTATCATTACCATGAAATTGTGTAATCTTGCATGATTATTTCCTGGTTTTTGTCCAGAAACTGAAACCTATGATGCAAGAAACTCCCTAAATAGCTCATTGTGATGGAGTTCTGGGGGATGTGGCTACCCTGAGTGCCAGAGCAGCCTAGCAACAGGTTGCCAGGCAACCAGAATAGCTCTTCAGGAGAGAAACTCAGCCCATTAGTGTCCAGTGGGGAGGGAGGTAATGACAGAGAGGAAAAAATATACAAGGCAAACACTGATTGTCTTTTGGCAGTCTTCAGTGAGAAAAAGCTCTAAAGTCAGTCCTTCAGCCAGATTGTGCTCTGCAATGAAGCCTCTCAGTCAGCCAGGGAGGCTGTCTGTGTGGGAAAGGGGTTTAAATAATAATAATAATAATAATAATAATAATAATAATAATAATAATAATAATAGTAATTATTATTATTATTATTATTATTATTATTATTATTATTATTATTATTTTTAAACTACTACTATTATTATTATTATTTCTATCCCGACTCTCCCCATGGATCGAGGCGGCGAACAACAACAATACATTAAATACATTAAAAACATTAAAAAGGGAAGCCTAGAGAGAGAGGCAGAAGAGTAGTTAAACCATTACAGAATCTGGTCAGAAAGTGTGACCTAGATTGCGTGTTGATTCTTTGGTGAGAGTGTAGCCAAAGGGCTGTTTATGATACTTGTGCTTACACGGGAGTTTGAAGATAAAGGAAACTGTCTAAAAGAACTCTGAAGAACTCTATTAGCTTTGATCTACATATGAACTCAAATACTTTGTTCTGTATGTTATTTTAATAAATACTACAGTTTGTTTTTTACTGACTCAGCTGGGTGATAAATGCTATTTAAAGACACACAGAAAACTACCATAGAACTATAAAGGGGTTTTGAATAACCATTGAAAGGCCTCACCCTTCACACAAAGGTGATGTTATAAACAGAGGAAGGCAGAGTTGTGTGTGAAGTGACAGGGCGCCTCATCAGATTGGGGAGATGCAATATCAATCTGAGAGAGAGAGATGCAGGCCCTTTCACACTCATTTTAAATCCAGGTGCATGGAAACTATTCTTGGAACTCATCACTTATAGCCTGTTCTTTTGTTGTTAGCACAGTGTTGCCTTGAGCCAGTGGGGGCATTACACATGTACAGCAACTGTTCAGTGTCAGACAGGTTTATGCATACATAACTTCTGTCAATGTGGTTACTCCATCTCTCTGTGGAGAACCTTCACCAGCACATTAGCAAGAACTTATGTGTGTAACATTTTGGTCTGGCCTCTTACTGGGAAATTCTATGGTAGTGTTGGAAACTCCTCCGATGCAGAAGACAGGAGATCTGAAGATCAAAGCCTGTGTTTACTGTGTGAATATTTGACCCTGATATAAGAAGCAAGACTGGGACACCCACTGATATCAGGCTTCCATTACTATTATTATATTTAAAGTCAAGTTTCCTGATTTCTAAATGACTCCTACTACTAATAATTTTTATTTATAACACCCTTTACACCAAATGTACTAAAGTATCAGGAGTTCCAGCTAATCTTCTGTATTCCAAATGTAATTCATTAATGGTCAGGTAAAATCAGCAATGCAAGATGGCTATGATACTTAGCCAACAAACTGGAGTATGTTATTTGAGACTTTACTTGTTTGCGAATTATTCATGATTAGGCTGTACAATATGAAAGTCTTCACTGGCTGCCAGTTTCTTTCCTGGTAGCAAGACTGACAAAGCACTAAACCATGATGAGGAAGCTTGTGGGTCTCCCAATTTGCTGGACTCCAACTCCCATCAGCTCATGCCAACATGGTCAATTGTTAGGGATAATGCTAATTGTAATCCAAATACACTTGAGATCCAAATTCTTTCCTATGAAGTTCTGGGAGCATACTATTAGAAAGCACATCTGCCCATATATGGACCTGCTCAGTTGTTTTGCAGGGATGCACACATCTTAAGAAGCAAGTTAGCTGGCTACCTTGGTCAAGATCTTCTATATGATGGCACCCCATTTATTAGTTCACACTCTAGGCACCTTTTTCAGGCATATTGTTTCCTCTGACATATACACTGGCTTTATTTGTTCTTGTTTACCCATGTTTTTCTTTGATAGTGTTTAATGATGAGTCTTGCCAAAGTCGGGAAAACTGCTGGACTCTTTGAAGAAAAAGCTGTAGCTCAGTAACAGAGCACATAGCTTGAAGCACTGTTTTAAAACATAAATTTATTTTAAAAAATAACATGAGGACACTGCTCATTTCTTGTTATTTAAAGGATAATCACAACTTCAGAAACATTACTTTTAGGGTTATGACTCCTGAAATCCATTGGGGGATGGTGCCTGGATATTCTGGGCAATGTAGTCCAAAAAAGTAAAATTTCCAAGTACTGGCAATGTATTTCTAACCAGATACCTTTTAGCTATTTTATTACAATTACTTTCTGGAAAATAAACTTTTAAAAAGATAAAATTGACTCCAAAGCCCCTAAAAAACTCCCCAAAGTACATTTTTTGGAATAACACATAAATCTCGGTCATTATAGTCCAAAAATATAACATTACTAATCGTAGTGGGGTTTTTTATTGTTATCCCTCACTATCTTAACCCCAGTAATTTATTACAGGTGGTGTTGTTACCTGCAAGGTGTTATTTCTGAGCTCTGCTTTGCTTCTGGATTCCCAGGAACAATCCCAGTCATTTCCAGGGGCACCGTCACACTACAAAATTTATAGTGCTGTTATTTCACTTTAACTGTTATGATCTGGTGAGCCACTAAAATTGCTCTCTGACTGAGAGTTCTAAACACCTGTCTCTAAACTTCTAAGCCCACTGATTCCATAGGATGGAACCAAAGCAGTTAAAGTGGACTAACAGGGCTATAGTTCAGGAGAGTGAGTGAGCCCCAAGTAAGATTTGGAGAGTCTCCTCTCTGAAATCTGGAGGAGATGCTGTCAGTCAATGTGTAGATGACACTGGGGAACCTTCCCTAGCACCCTATTATTAAGTGCTATGATTCCACTTTAATTGCTATGTCAGCATTTCCAGGAATCCTGGGGTTTGTAGTTTGGGAATACACTCAAAGGCTCTCACCAAGAGTTCAAAATGCCTCTCCCTAGACTACACACTCCAGGATTCTGTAGGACAGAACTATGGCAGCTAAAATGGAATTATAGCAATATCATTCTGTAGTGTGAAGGGGGACCAAGCTAGATGGACCAATGCTTCTTGTGTGGATATATTTGGGAAATTTTCACTGATGATCTTCTGTTTTAATTCCATTTTATTAGCTATGACTTGAAATTTATGGGTGGTGAAATGCTTTCTGACTGTTTTATATTGCTCTGTTTTAAGTTGTAAGCCAACTGAAAGATCAGCTTGTTAAAAGGCTGAAGATTTTAAAAGACCAAAGTAGGAAAGCTAGAAAGATGCTGGGCTTACAAAGTTGCCTGAAAGCTGTTCTTTCTACCTCATATTCCATAATCTTGAACATGTAGGCTCTGCACTAGAAAAGACAGGATATGAGTTCTCAGACACAGAGGTGGATGACTACAGTGTATGTGTATATGTGTGTCTGTTTTCTGCCTCTGGGACCCTCCAAGGACCACAGGACTGACCAAAATGCCAAAACATATACTCTGATGTGGCTGGAAAAAACTGTTTTTTTTTTTATGTTAGGACAGTCCAGTGGATCCTTGTAACCTGTTTAAGAGGAGGTTTCCCTTTAGAGTGGAAGGAAAAGGGGCAATCCAGGAAGTCAGCAGAACTTGATGGCTGCAAAAGCAGCTGGGAGGGGGAAGAAAACCAGCTCTAGAACCTCACTCTGCCCACCATGGCTCAAAAACCAACCAGTCTTGATTGTACAGTCACAGACCATTAAAACACAACAACTCAAGAACATGGTATTCCACAGGCCCACAGAACTCAGAACATGCAATCATCTAGATTCTACACTGAAACTAATGATGATGTTTTTATTCTTATGTTATATGCCAGATTATGTTTCCCTTCACTTAGCCTTTCCTTTCCCCATTTCTCAGTTTTGTTAGACTGTCTGTGGTTGGAAGGGATGTATTTTTTAATTTCTTCTCTGCCATGCCATGTGCACTGATGGCACTACATAAATACAACAGTATGGTGGGGAGGGATAGCCCTCCTGCAAATACCACTGGATGGCAACACCCATCTTCTCTTACCATCCACAGTTCTGGCTAAGGCTGATGGAACTTGCAACCCGAAACACCTGGAGGGTCCCTCATTTGTCAATCCTGATCAAAGGCTTGATACCATTGTAAACAGTGGTTTTTGAGGTAGATTGATAGACAGTAAACAGTGTTACTGTTACTACTACTGCTGCTGCCACTGTTGCAATAACAATATGTAATATTAGACAAGCAATGCCCACGAAGTAGAACTGGGAGGTTACAACCTATATTCTTATATTTGAATATGGGATAAAAATTTAGGACCTGTTAAATTGATTTAGGAACAGAATACATGTTCAGCGGAACAGTTATGCAAATACTTTAATATAAGATGAATTCAAATATTTGAAGGCTGAGGGCTGCTGACAGGCTTTAGTCCTGTGAAAGCAAGGCATACAATTTAACTTTGTCTACAATTAAGATGTGTGAATGACTGAATCATAAGACTTAACTCAGGTAGGAAATAAATGGTCCAGCTTGGACATCCTAATCATCATGGCACCAGCATTGGGTCATAAAGGATGACATTAAACAGACATTATACATTATACATTATATTGCTGCTGGGCATTATTTTCACAGTCAACCCAATCTATATTTATGTTTCCATTTATCTGAATTCAGTTGCCTTTTAAATACGTGACAATATTTTGTACAGCATATAACTTTGTGTGCTTCTGCATGCTACACATTAGCTCTTTCTATCAACAGCAGTATAACAGTAAAATCTGAAGTGCATGCATTAATCATATGTCCCCATATTCAGACCACCAAGGAGAGCCCAAATACACGGTTAATCAGTACCAGGGAAGAAATTTTGGTCTCCATCTAGAGTAGGTATTTTGTAAACCTTATTAGTCCTAACTGTCTATTCAAGACGAAGCTACTATAAAATATTTTAGATTACAGTAGCAGATAGCTCATAACAATACACTGTTCCTGGAATAACCACTGCCCTGTTGCTGCTAATGTGGTAATTAGCTGAACTCAGAAGGGCAGGGAAACTTGAAGGACTGGCAGGTTATGTAACTGTCCCTGCCAATGAAAAAGTCCCAGTGCTTACAGCCTATGAGCCCTCACTCCAATACACCACTGTCCCTGCATATCACAACAGAAATTATTGCTCTTTAAAGATACAGAATGGTGGTTGAAGTCCCCATTTCAAACTGTCACCTCTGTTTGAATTCACAAAAGGGAAGGCTCCCTCTGTTCTCTCACCCTCAACTCTGTCCTATAGACAATATGGGGATAACAGTTTCATTTCCTTTATTTGGATTGTTGCCTTTTAAACACATGCACTATTTTGTACGGTATAGTTTGTGTGCTTTGACATAGATACACATTGACTTTTCTTGACGGAGCTGCTGTTAAGTATAGCTGTTGTTGCTGTGTGTCTCCAGGTAATTTCTTACCCATAGTGTCCCCAATGAGAAACTATTGTGCGTTTTCATGGCAGAATTTATTCAGAGAGGGTTGGCCCTTGCCTTTCTCTGAGGATGAGCGTGTGTGACCTGCCTAAGACCACCCAGTGCGTTTCCATGGCCAAGTGGGGATTTGAGCCCTGGTCTCCCAGTGCTCTAGTCCAATACTCAAACCACTACACTATGGTGGCTCTGCTAAAAGTATTACTGAGAAAATCTGTAGCACTTCAGACCCATTATATAAAGCAGTGGTTCTCAACCTTCCTAATGTCGCGACCCTTTAATACAGTGCCTCATGTTGTGGTGACCCCCAACCATAAAATTATTTTTGTTACTACTTCATAGCTGTAATTTTGCTACCGTTATGAATCGTAATGTAAATATCTGATATAGGGGGGGGGGGCAGGAAGACGCGAGTGCATGGCTCGCGCTTGCGCACCACCACCGAGGAGGGAATGGAGTCTAAGACCATCATAAATATGTGTTTTCCGATGGTCTCAGGCGACCCTTGTGAAAGGGTCGTTCGACCCCCAAAAGGGTTGCGACCCACAGGTTGAGAACCGCTGATATAAAGGCTATCTCGCTCTAGAGTTCAGGTTCTATAATCATTTACTGCATTGGAGCCAGACTTAGTTGTCCTTAAAGCAGATCCAATGAGATCAATGAGGCTTAAGGGCCATCCACTACCTTAGGCCCCTCTGATTTCAGTGGGTCTACTCTATATAGGGCTGAATCTGGATCCAGCCTACTGATCTCAAAAGCAGAGTGAGATTTCCCGAAGTAAATCTTATAGGTCAGCTACTCTCGGATTAATTTCCCATCTATTCGTAAGCTCCCAGAGCAGGATTTTCCATCTACATAATAAGTTTTAGATTCCTCACTCCCAACACTTCTTTACAAAGATCCAGACGGTTTAAATTTTGGCACCATTTAAAAACACACATTTATATTGCTTGGGGGTGATTTGTTTTATTAACAGGAAATGCCATCTTTAAGAATAAAACCCTTCAGCAATAATAGTTTCCTTCCCCACCCTTGTTGTTGTGTCTCAACAACAATAGGGAACAACACAGTGATAAATTGGAGGGGAGCTATTTCTGGATCTAAATTATAACCACAGGGCTCCTCATTTCAAGGCTTTCTGCTTTTTCATATATACATTTATCTTCCTTGATAATCTATGTTTCAGCAACAGCTGACTATAAACGCCCTTTCTTCCCCTCAAGTGTTAGGCCTGATGCGACTAAATATCACTAGCCGGTTACAATTTCCGCAAACTAAGCTCTTTTTCTCCCGTCTAGTTCATTAACTGCTCCTGCTCACATTCAAACCGCCACTTCCATTCCTTCACCCCGTTTCACTCGCATTCCTGAGATACAAGATCCTCTAGAGGGATTTAAATTCTAACCCGGAAATCCAGTCTTCCGCTCTGGTGTACAGTGGGAAATGTAGTTCTCATGGGCCTCGGACACCTTTATAATCCCAGAGAAGAAACCACACCTCCCATGGTCCTCCGCGGCGGCCACCGCCCCCACGCTGCGCAAGCGCAGTAACCAGGGATGGTTTTTGAATCAGCGGCGTTGTTATTGACGCCATATTGCTGGTGTGGAGGAGTCACAGAGAAACGCGCGACGACAACCGCCGCGGCCATCGCTCTTCATCGGCGGCCCCAGGCTGGGTGGCCCCCCGTCGAGGCGCTCCCATCGGCCTAGAGACCCTCCCGGATACGGGCCGGGGAGGATTTGCCGCGGGCAGAGCCCTCAGAGTCCAGGCAGGGCCGGGCAAAGAGCTCCGGGCCGCTTCCCGGAGAGAGGCGAGCGGAGCCGGCGCCCCGGCGGAGGAGAGGAAGCCGAGGGAGTTCGAGAGCCTCAGGGCGTGAAGTCCTCCCTCCCTCCCTCCTTCCGTCGGGCCTCCCCCCTTTCCGCCGCGGTGTGTGCCAGCCCTCTTGGCCGCCCTCCTCCTCCTCCTCCTCGCTGGCGAAGGCCCGACCGGCTTAGCCGCAGCCCCCCGTCGTCGCCGTCGCCGCCGTCTTCCTCTCCTCCCCCCGCCGCCCAGCTCCTCGGCCATGGCCTGCGGCGCCACCCTAAAACGGACTCTGGATTTCGACCCCCTCCTGAGCCCGGCCTCGCCGAAGCGGCGGCGTTGCGCCCCATTGTCCGCCTCGGCGGCCGCCGCCTCCTCCTCCTCCTCCTCCTCGGCGGCGGCCTCCTTCGCCTCGTCGTCGTCCCCACAGAAGTACCTGCGCATGGAGCCCTCGCCCTTCGGGGAAGTGTCCACCCGCCTCACCACAGGTAGGGGAGGAAGGAGGGGGCGGGGGCGGGGTGGGGGGCGCTTGGGTGGGGCCGAGGTGGCCGGGCAGAGGAGGGGGCCGGCGGGGGAGGTTGGCTGGGCTCTCCGGTAAAGCCCGGGACCTTTTTGGCCCCCTCCGTTCGAGCGAGCCCGGGACGTGGTTCTTTCCCCTTCTTCATCTTGTCCTTCTCCCTCCCCCCCCCGCCTGGCGATCGCCGCACAATGGAAATGGCCGCGCTCGCTCGCTCGCTCGCTCGCTCTTTCTCCCCGCGGTGGGGGCGGGGGAGCGGCTGATACGGGAGAGGCCGCGGAAGGGGGTGCCTGTGATAATGGGGCCGGGCCGGTACAGATGTGCGGAGAGGGGCGGGGAGAAGTTGGCTCTCTGTCTTTCTTTCTCTGCCGGGGCTGGGGGAACGGGAGAGGTTTTTCTGCCGCACCTTTCTTCCCCCCCGCTCCCGGGAAGGGGGCGGGGAGGAGGGGGCCTCCCTTGCACCGTCCGCAAGGCTGTGGGGTGGGGTGGGGAGAAAGAGAAACTGGGTGTTGGTAGCGAAGAACGCCGGGTCTTGTTCGGGAGAGATCCCTCTTGTCCTCCTCTCCCTCCCCCCCACCAGTCTCTTTGCCCTTCTTTCTCTCCTCGATCGATTTGTTGCAGCCATTAACTCCGGGTGTGAGTGTGTTGCTGAGCCTAGACAGCAGTGCTGCCGCTGCCTCCGCTTCAAACACTGGGGGGGGGGTTGGCGGAGGGGGAGAGGTACGGATCGGGGGTCTTTCATCCATGAACCGTGGGAGGCGGCTTGTACAGTATCAGGCACTGCAGCGACAAAAGAATTGGTTTTTCTTTCTTCACCCTGAGTTCCAATTCCGGGGTTGCCCACTTTTCCCAGAGAGAGAGATCAGTTGGCAGTTCTAGAAGACTGTCTGTTGACAGGGTAGCGGATAAGTCTGATTTTATTATGAAGATCAAATGGGTTTTTGTGCTGTTTAACCGGCACAAAATGGTATTTACTGGCACATCTTTAGTTCCTGTTTTTACCCTGCCTCAGCAGACACTTTAAAAGACTAATATGAGGGTCACGATTGGGTGGATTGCCACACCTGGCAATCTATACGGTTAGCCTACTGCATAGCAGTTAACAGTAAGCAGACCTATATAAAATTAGATTAATGTATAGTGTTCTTAGCTTTTGTCCTGTGGTAAGGCACCCACTTTCTCATGTTGTCTTCCTCGTACTTCTCAGTGATTTCAATTACTGAAGTGATATTGTTTTCTGTTGAATTTGCATATATGCATGATCTTCAGAGTGTGGCCTTGGGGGTCGGTTGATAAGATCAGTTGGGATAGCAGGCTGACTAATTTGCCTGGTTTTTACAAGGTCTAATATTTCAGGTATTAAGAAATTCGATCTGTGACATCTGTTTTTTGCAACTACACTAAACTAGAATAGTTGCCTTTATCACATGGCAAATATGATTATTTTTTGCACGGTTCTTCTGTCTTGTAGTTTGCAGATATCTTTGCTGTTAAGTGCTGCTTTGTGGACTAGGAGTTGGTTCAGATTACTACTGTCATAGTGCACATAGCTATTAACATTTTACTGTGGGCCTAGGCTGCATTTTGAAACTTGGATTCAGTGTCTTATTTAGGCCTGATGCACTATCATTAATTTTAATGGAATTACAGAAGTGTGGCTAAATAACTCCCTAAACACATTTCTTATGAGTAATATCTATAGGAGTTAGTGGAGCACATTGTGTGTCCTCCAGATTGCAGCCTAGTGTGAATCATAAAGCAGTTAAACATTGTTTTAGAAGTGCAAGCAGGAACAAAGTTGAGTTATTTAATATTAACGCTTAAAATGGGTGACTTTCCTAGAAATAGCCATGCTGTGAATATTTAATCTACATATGGGTTTAAAATTGATTGTCATGTGGACAGCTGAGAATGTAGAGTAATTTATGCAGTCTGCATACTGATGTATCCTCTTGTAATGTGAAGCACTCTTCACAAAATACTGTACATAAAATTTAAAACTAAAGGGTCTAGAGGGATGGTGGACCTGTCAAGATTATTGTTGTAGCCATTTCTCTTCAGAACAGAAAACAGAGGTACAATAAATAACAGCTTTATGTATTTAAATATTTTGAGAAATTTCTAAAATGTGAACTGGCACAGGAGCCAGTAATACCAGACACATGTACACCTGAGTCAGTTTCAGATTATGTGCATAGTTGTCATTCAAAGTCAATAGCATTCCTTTCAAATAAATCTTGTACAAAAATGTCTGGATAAATTTTCATGGCAGGTTTAGAGTTGTCTGATAACTCATTTGTGAAATGAGGCATATTCTCCCACAAAAAGATTTTAATGTGATATGGATGTTAAATAATCTCAGTTTGTGTAAATATAGACAGGCCCCAATCTTGCTATGACAATTGGGGTGTGAGAGGATTGTGTACACAAGGGTGGACAAACTGGGTTCATGTGCTGCTTGAATCCCACAGGGCGTTTTTTGTGACCTGCCAGATCTTTAAAGCCCTTGTGCTTGGGAGGCAGAGTAACTGAAATATACCCCAGCTCCTCAGATGAAACAGGCAGAGCCACCACCGTCACAGGAAGATCCTTTTCAGCCATTTTTCATGGATTCATAGAGTTGGAAGAGACCCCAGGGGCTATCAAGTCCAACCCCCTGCTATGCAGGAACACCTATCAAAGCATTCCCAACAGATGGCCATCCAGCCTCTGCTTAAAAACCTCCAAAGAAAGAGACTCTACCACACTCCAAGGCAGCATATTCCACTGCCTGACAACTCTGACTGTGAGGAAGTTCTACCTGAGGTTCAGGTGGAATCTCCTTTTCTGCAGCTTGAATCCATTGCTCCTTGCCCTAGTCTCTGGAACAGCAGAAAACAAGCCCACTCCCTCCTCGACATGACACCCCTTCAAATATTTAAACATGGCTATCATGTTCTCTCTTAACCTTCTCTTCTGCAGACTAAACATACACAGCTCCCTAAGCCATTCGTCATAGGGCATGGCTTCCAGACCCTTCACCATTTTGGTCACCCTCCTCTGGACACGTTCCAGTTTGTCGACATCCTTCTTGAATTAAGGTGCCCAGAACTGGACACAGTATTCCAAATGAGGTCTAACCAATGCAGAATAGAGTGGTACCACTACCTCCCTCGATCTAGACACCATACTCCTATTGATGCAACCAAGAATCGCGTTGGCTTTCTTGGCTGCCGCATCATACTGCTGACTCATGTTTAGCTTGTGATCTACCAAGACTCCTAGATCCCTTTCACATGTACTACTATCCAGCCACACATCACCCATTCATATATTTGTTCATTCCATTTTTTCTGCCTAAGTGCAGGACCTTGCATTTGTTTCTGTTGAAATTCATTTTGTTAGCTTTGGCCCAGCTCTTCAATCTGTCAAGGTCATTTTGAAATTTGATCCTGTCCTCTGGGGTATTAGCAACCCCTCCCTTCAGGGTCATGTGGTCTGTTGTTGGGGAAACAGTATGCCCAGCATCCTCAGCAGCTGCCTTTTCCTAAAGCCGATAGGTAAGAGGTTTACATTGAATAAGGTCTAATTATATCTAATGAATAAGATCTAATCTAAGAAAGGATTATGATTTATTGAGACTTTATGTTATGTACATTGCCCTGTGACTGACAACACTGAATTGTTGCAGTGAGTGGCCTGAACCCAGTTCTCCAGTCTCAACTGTTGACCTACTGAAACAGTGGAACTAAGATCACTGATGAGATACCAAGTTCTCGTTGATTCAGTGGGTCTGATCTAATTAGGACTAGCAGTTGACTTTAGGTCAGCAAATGTAGCTGGCTTCATTTCATACGATGTGTCATAAGGCTTGGTTGCAGTGCTGTTCTATAGGATAGCTTTCATTGATTTTAGTATTGGTTCTGGGGATATCTTGAATGCCTTTGGTGTCCCTTGCAGTTTGTAGTTACTTGGCTTGGTAACATCCAGAACCATGGCATTTCATAGGGTTAAACTGGGTGGGCAGCTGTGGAAGACTAAAGGGCCACATCATAGCTCTCCAGGAGATCATGGAGGGTTGTACCCCCTGCACCTGCTCCCACCAAAAAAACCCCACAACTTTTTATGCCCCCATAAAAGCAAGGGGGCCTTCCTGAAGACAGAAGGCATTTTGAAGCAATTTATATATTGAAAAATTGTGCAAAATTTGTTTTTGACCCCTGGAAGGTTCCAAAAGTTGTGGAATTACCCTCCACACCCCCTGGAAACCATTTATAAGCATTTCAGAACAAAACAGCAAAGTTTTTAATTAATTTTTTTTGTCCATGAGGGGGCCACAGAAACAGCCCGCTGGCCTCGTGTACTACAGGCTGTACTTTACCCACTTCTAGGCTGAATGTTCCCTTGGAGTTTTAGTTGGAACTATCCATTTCTCCTTTCCCCGTGCATTTTGAGCACAGTGCTCACCTCTCCTAGTTGCTTTGGGTTTCATCTTGGGATACTGCCATTGGATACTATCCATGGTGCACAAATGTTTTACAGACAACACAGGTCTACTGATGATGACTATCCTGAGGAATACAGATTTTTCTGGAAAGTCTTCTACTGTGCTGCTCTGATTATTGAGGTTTGACTTCTTATGTTAGCCTACCTTTTCTTTAGAACATTTCTAGCTTTCCTTTTGGATCTCAGCAACCAGTTTAAAAGACAGAATGTCCGGTTTTAAAACAAACAAAAATATTAAAATTAAATCACTAAAACAACAGTACAAAGAGCATGGTATCTATAAATATATCAGAAAGACTTTTTCATTCGCCAAAAGGGATTGAAAGGTGATATTTGATTATCAGAAACCATTGTGGCTGCTATTTGTTCATTGTGTTAATGCTTAATTTCATGAAACAATGCCTTTCTAAATATGGCATAAATTTAGTTTTTGGAAATCTGCAATCTATATTACTGCTTGCACTTGTACTAGGATAACAAAATACAATAAAATCCATAAAAGAGTGATACCTTTTTTGGCCCACTAAAATGTCCAAAATACATAATCTGAGACAGAATGTAGACCTGTGACTCTTAATATCACTTTTTTTTCCTGCCTGTTTTTCAAACATCTTTGCATGATGAAGAAGCCAGTGAAGCTTCAGAACATTACATGATGTATTTTGTGCATTTAATTTGGCCAGTAAAGGTACCTCTTTTGTAGATTTGGTGTTAGTGTGTTGTTCCTACATTGGCACAACACAACAGTGCACGTTAACTGTGGGATATTTTCCTCATTTCTGAACATTGTGGTCTGTGTGCTAGTTCTTAACATCAGGCTGAACTTGATGTAAAAATTGATTTGGGTGTATCATGCCTAATTAAAGAAAAGACTAGATGAAGGCACTTACCAAATCTTCTTGCTTTTGTGAGGCCCAGCCACCTTGATGTGAAATAAAATGAAGTTTAGGGGTGGTAATGGGTCTCTGAAAATGAAACACCATGTGTGTTGAGTATGAAGTGGCCACTGATAAATAAACACTATGGGGGAGGGGAGCAGAGAGAGGAAATGTTTAGAGTAAATACTATACATTTATTAGTTAACATCTGTCCAAACAGTGTTTCTGGTCATCTTATTTCTACTTCATTTACTTGGTTCATAAAAGTTAAAAAAATTAAAAAACAGTATTATTTAAAAATATGGTTAAGAACAGTTAAAACACATTTAAAATATGTCAACCTAAAAAAAAAGATTAAAACATAGCATACTGCTTCACACACACCCTACTGCTGTATAAGTAAATCTCAGATGCCTCCCTGAATAAAACAGTTTTCACCAACTGGCAGAAAGAGACCAAGGAAGTGTCCATCCAGACCTGCCGTGGAAGTGAGTCCTACAGCCTGGGAGCAGCTGTGGAAAAGCCTGTGTCCTCTCCAAATGTGCCTGGAGAAAGCCATTTCCTACAGAGGGCTTGTACAGGGAGATAAGATTTTTCAAATAGTCTGGACCCAAGCCATGTAGGGCTTTAAAAGGTCAAAAACAGCACTTGGAATTCTGCATGTAAAGGGGCCACTAGCCAAGTAAAACTGTTGCAGCAGGGACTCTCATGATCCCTGCAGTCTGTCCTGGTCCACAGCTTGGCCGCAGTATTTTGGAACTGCCAGCATTTCCAGACAGTTCCCAAAGGCGGCCACACATAGTGCATGGTACAGTGATCCAAAGGGGATGCAATCAGGGAATGTGTCGCCACAGTTAGATCTGACTTCTCAAGGAATGAGTGCAGCAGGTGCACTAATTTTAATTGTGCAGATACACTCAGGGCCCCAGTTGAAACCTGGGCATCCAGGCTTTGATCTGAGTCCAGGATTACACCCAGCCTGTGAACCTGAAGTGTGATGGGCAGCATAACCCAACGCAGCACAGGCGGAATTCCTGTTGCCTGATCTGCCTTGCATCTCAGCCGGAGCCCATGTCTTATCTGGATTATGTTTCGGTTTGTTTACTCTTGTCCACTCCAAGACTGATAGCAGACACTTGTTTAGTACAGAAACAGCTTGTATGCATGGTATGTTTTATGCATCTAGGTTTAGTACCAGTGTAGTCTAGAGTAGAATTCTTGTATACAGGCTTTAAAATGAAATGCAGGCAGTTAAAAAGGGACAGGTCAGTGCAGGGCCTTGATGTTAGATTTCTGTTGAAACTGTATACTGAACTGCCTGAGCCTGCATCACAGGAAGCTGGTGGTGAGGCCTCACATGCCTTGAGGTGTTAGTATTATATACACCTTATTGTTATTTGCCATCAAGTTGGCTTCTGCTTATGGTAACACAAAAAGAGATCTAGCAGTTTCAGGTCTGTGGCTTCCTTTGTGGAATCATTCCATCTGTAATGTTGTTTTTCTCTGCCTACTGATTACTTCAGTTGAAAGCAGTGGGACCTGGCTAAGAGTTTCTAGAATTGCACTGTAAATGTGCTGCCATATCGTGTAGAGCTGAGTTGGGCAAAGTGCAGCCCTAAGGCATCCACTCCTTTGGCTGTTTTTGTGGTGTTAACTTTACCAGTTCACCTTCCAGTAAGAATGAAATAGATTTCTTCTCTTGGAGTGCACTTTTTAAAATAGATTCTCCTCTTACACTGTTTAACATAAAAAAAGATGGTTTTCAAAACCAGAAATGGGCTACCAGTCACTTAAAGTTTTATTTTTTGGCAGTCTGTACAGGCCTCCCAGAAGGCTCCGGGGCAGAAACCACTGCTTCTTTTTTCTGACCTTCCTTGCCTCCAAGTAACTGTGCTGGTGGAGGTATAGGTTGCGAGCCATAAAAAAAAATTGGCATGTCTTTAGTATACTCTTTGATGTGTTAGTTTCACAAATTATGTGAGCCCCCAAATAGAGTCTGAATTTCTTACAGCCGGGAGACAGACTTCTCTCAGTAACAACTAGGCCACAGTGGTAGTGTGTGGAGGGGGAGGGGCTATGCTGTGTGGGGGTGGGGCCAGGACATGCAGGGGTGGTGCTGTAGTGCATGAGGGCGTGGCTGGGCATGCAGGGCTGGGACTATGAGTTGGGATGCCCTGAAAACATTGCTGCCCCAGGGCGGAGTGCCCCCCCACCCCCTTCTTACGCCACTGCTAGGCCAGTGTAGTTGCTGAGTGGGTGCTTAAAATTAATGCAACATGCATGTCCTACAGTTGAGGTCACTGAGTATATAATTTTGAATCATCATATCACTGATAATACTCATCCCTTAAGGTGTTTCATATGTTCCTGGTTATCATTTCATGTACTATGTGTGCTAATGAGCTATCACAGATGGGATAATATTGGCTTTTGGGTAGAGGTATAAGTTCTTATAACCTAAGACCTTGGGGAATGTTTCCAGAATTCTGCCAAATGTACGGAAGGTTTTATTTGGCCAAAAATGCCATGTCATCATCCAGTGTGATCATCCAGTGTGCTAATCTTATGCTTTATTTGAAATAATAAAAGTCTTTAAAGATTACAGTGTGCGTAGGAAATTGCTGTTGACAGTGCTTTTTTTTTCTTTTTTAGTTACAGAAAGTGTGTCAGGAAAGGGAACATATCAGTATGGAAAACAGTATCAATTAGATCTTTATTTCTGTTGAGCAGTAGCATTAGACCTGTATTTCTGCCTCTTCTCTGCTAGTAGTACTACTGGTATGATGAAGTTAAGTCTCATCCCCCCAATTAAAAGACCTGTTCTCTTTACAACATCTAAAGCAATCTGACTCACTGTCAGGACTGAGTGGAATTTTTCAATGATAATGGAAGAATGGAAGGCATTGCAGCATAGACAGGAAAAGCCACACCTTTAATCTCAGTTATTGCTGTTTCAAATGGAGGTTGAAATTAGAGACACTAAAGTAATTGATATAATTTGATATGGAAGTGGTGTTCTCCTTGTAATGGAAACAACAATTATTGTTGCACCATCTCAGAACAGAGGCCATGTATTCTTCAGTTTAGAAACTGGGATACTGTATAATTGTTACTCCTCTGAGAGATCAGGATTTGCTGTTTACAGAATCTTCATTTGACAGTTAAAATACTTCTACATAGAGAGTTCGTAATCCATAAGATTCATCTAACTACATAAACATAACATCTTCTCTGCATTTCCTGCTATGTGTGAGACTCCTGTTTGGGAAATCCCTTCCCCTGCATCCTGGAGCCCTGCTTGTGCAAAGGTTCTCATCCCAGCACAGGTCTTTGAGTGCAACAACATGCTTGTCCACCTGCCACTGTGTTTTTGGAATATATTTTCCTTCTGTGTTGAAGGGGCAAGTCAGGAAAGACTCTTCTTCCTACTGAGTATTCATTTTGTGGTAGCTGTGAGAGGGCTGAGTGGATGGTGGAGGGGAGAGGTGTCCTGGGATCAAGATTGTTGACATGAACAGTTCTTCATGACTGTACCCTGTTTAAAATGGTTAGTCATCCTGGTTTGTCAAATCTGAACAAGCAGATAAATTGTTGTCAGAATTGGACCATAAATGTTTTCACATTCTTTGGTGCTCAGGTTCAACTCGTGACCTTTCAGAGCTATGAATATTTGTTTCTGTTTCTACTTTAATATTTTGACAAAAACCTTCAGTCAATAATTGTAGCTTGCAGATCTAGTTAGACGGAAGTGAAATAATGTAGATCAGGGATATAATGTAGATGAGGGATAAATTACTATTTATCTGTATCTCTTACCAGTGGCCAGGCTGGCAGGAAGTAATGGAAGATGGGAGCCAGCAATATCTAAAAGGCCGTCATTTACTGATGTGGTTTGATAGAGTCTGAACAAGTACTTTGGGAGATTTGAGCACTTGTGTCATGATTTCTTCATTGTATTCACATACATTATCTAGTTAATTATTTGAGAAATGATCTCATCTTTTATACTCCTGCCTAGTCTTTTCAGTGGTCATGACCGCCTGGTATTCTCCCATCCTCCATCCTGTGGCGGTTCAGCAAAGGGCATCCAAGTGTAGTTGAGGCAACATGACACATGTTAAATACTTTTGTCTTCACTTGAATTGTTCTGGTTTAATTTTTGTGGTCAGACATACTGCTGTAGTTGTTATACTCATTCTCTAGTGACAATTAAGATGGGGAACAGTGCCCCCTCTCTTGGCCTTATAGACCAATCGGGATGGGAACATGTCTGCACTGTGCTAATATGGTTGATGCTAATTAATATCCCCTTTAAGCTGCATGTCATTAAAAAAATCTCTAGAAAATTATGGGGCACTGAGCAGCCAACATGGTGTGTGCTGTAGTTGGGGAAGGTCATAGGGAGAGTGGATAATTGAGCGAAAATCAGCTGTATGTATTGTAACCTTCTGCTTTTACAGCACTAATTTCAGAGCATTGAAATGTTTTGCAAAAAAAATTTCACAAATATTTGACAAATAGTAATTAAGAATTAGCTTCTTTTTGGCCTGCTGTCAGGAATCTTGCCATGTCATTGGACTGAAATGAAGTTAGCAGAAGTACAGGTTCTGCGAACAATCAAACCTTAGTACTGTGAGAAGTAAAGATGGAAGGAAGTGATGAGGAAGCGGGTAGTGGAAAATAAAACTGAATTCTGTGGTATTCTCATATGTTGAGAAACCTATTTTGCTCCATTTTTTAAAATAATATTTTAAAAATGTTATCTAAAATAAGCTTCAGTATAATTTGAAAATGAACAAGTTACTGTCTGGATTTGCTTTAATAGCTCTTGTGATTATATGTTGTCTTGTACATAGAAGAAGAGTACAGTGGGACTAAATGTGTGAAAATTCTCTCTTGCATAAGGTACAGTAAGCTTGGGAAAGGATGCTTTGTCGTCTTGACAAGTTATGACTTTTCTCTAGAAAAAAATGTGAACATTTTTTTCTCTTTGCATCTGTTTTGGAGGGAAAAAAGGACACATTTAGCCCCACAGTTTTCTCCCAGTGGGGCAAGTGCTATACAGATTATGGGTGCTTTTCCATTTATCTCTTTCTGGTGGAGAGGGGGAAAATGCAGGTCTGTAGGAGAACCCACATGCTATTTTTGTGGTGGACAAGCACAATCAACCCTTTACATTTTCTGAGGTTAGGGGAGCAGGACCCCACAAAAGTGGAAAAAATGCAAATATCAAAGTGAGTGAGTGGAAGAAGGGGCCTGAGCCATTGTGAGGAGTGGGCACCCAGGGTCCAAACCAGGTCAGGGAAGGGAGAGGAAAAGGGGTGGGTCGGCATAATGGCCCCATACTTCCGCTCTTGCATTTGTTTCCTTACACATCATAGCATTTTTGCTTCATTGTTTAGTGCCGTTAAAATTTCTGTTTCTAAATCTGAGAGGTGGGATGAATATAGCTGTGGCTACTCATGTGTCATGGAACAGCCACCTAGTGTTTAATGCGTTTTCTTCCTGTTTTCTAGCAGAAGGTAGAAGTTGTGGGAGGCAACCAGTAGACACAAATTACACCTTTTCAGTAGCTCTATACACATCTTTGGGAATTTTAGTGAAGAAGAATATTGAGGGTGGAGGATATTGCACAGAATTCTAATGCAAAATCCCAAACCTTGTGGATAAATTTTAAAATAGAACTGCTTGCATTATTAACATCAATTATAATGTAATTTGTTAAATTGTAAGCTTTATGTGCTCTGTATACCCTGTCTTGAAAAGCAGTTGTAGCTAGTATACTACAACTAATACACAGTTAGTATGTAATATACTGTTTGACTATAGCATGTGTCGTATGTTATATATTTGATGTTTGAGATTTGAAACTGAAACCTGGCTGTAGTGCAGCAGCATAATCAGTATATTTCCTTTTTTTCTAGAGCAAATCCTGTACAATATAAAACAGGAGTACAAACGCATGCAGAAGAGGAGACACTTAGAAAATTTCCAGCAAACAGACCCTTGTTGTTCTACTGATGCACAGTCACAAGCATTTCTCCTTTCTGGACCAGCTTTGCCAGGTGAAGTTTTTTTTTTAAAGATGAAATGTGCATAAAGATTGTTATATCTGAGATAGTGTGCATAAGAATAAATGTACATGAAGTTTGATAGTTTAAAACATTAAATTATTAAATTTTTTTTAGCTGAAGTTGTATTTTTAAAAAAATCTTGTGCAGAAGGAGATTACTTTTGGGAGAACATCCCCTTTCCTCAACTGTGCCGCCATCTCAAGTAGATGGGAAACACAGTATAGTGTGACAGAAAGAGTGAAGAGTCATCAGCTTGCATGATGTTGCTCAAAACTTAGAACAGGATTGCTCTATGATTTCTTCAAATGATTTCATGAGAGCGAATGTTTAAATTGACTGCTAAATATGTGCTATATGATGGCCCTCCTTTCTGGTAGGTGTACCAAAAAGTCAAGTGTAGAGTGCCACAGGATTTTTTTATATTATTCAAGCATTTTTATAATTTTTGTCTTAAAGAACCCTCATAGGAGTTAAGAAAACAAAATAGAATTAACATAAAATTTTAAAACTCATAAGATCAGAGTCAAAATTTAGAAACCTCACTTTCAAAAACTGAAAAGCCAGGTGTGAAGAAAAGTGTCTTGACTGGCTGCATAAAAGACATCAGGGAAGGGGCCCGTCTCATCTCTGAGATGGAATTTCAGAACCAGGGAGTACTACAGGAAGACCTTGTTATAAATACCTCACCAGCTAGTGTATCACTCTTAGTGGTGGAACCTAGAGCAAGGGCCTTACCAAGAGGATTGCATCTTAGAAGTTGGTTAATGTGGTAGGAGGGGGCATTTAGATCCCTCAGCCTAGGCCATTTAGAACTTGATGGGTTAAGCATCAGCACATTCATTTGGGTGGGGTGTGAATACTCTGTCTCTTGTGGAAGTTAATCCTTATAGCATAGCAGTTGGTGTATATTAATCCTTTAACTTTATTCTTGCCCTTTGTGGTTTCTGCCATCTTTTTTTTTTAACTTTGACTGTTCTACTATGTTCTATAATGTGCTGTTTAATAAGCTGTTCGCTGCCTATAGGGTGCTATGGGTATGTAAATAAACCATAGCAATTTTTAAGTCCAGTGCAGGGAGAGGACATGACAAGGTACGCCCTGTCATACCATGGTCAAGTCTGGGACCTTTTTCCCCTCTAGGAATACTATCTAACTCTTCTTGTACATGACACCTACAGCACTAGTGATCTACAGCTTTTAGTTGGCTGAATCAAAAATGGTAGTTACCATCTCCTGTCATTCTTGGTCCCTTTACTGGTCATTTGTTGGCAGAAGAACTGGGGAAGTAGTAAAGCATCTGTCTGGGGGTGTAGTATGCCAGCTTGGGCAGTGTTGATTACAGATGCTCTGGGTTCCTGGGACAAGTACCGCTCCACACATTCACCTTCTCACCTTTGCATAACAGATTTCTCAAATACTCTGTGCAGTTGCCAAACTTGATGCTCTTTCACACTCCCTTTCCATATCCCAAGAAACTGTTCCAGAGTGTGTGAAATTGTTTCTGAGAGTGGAGTGCTGAAGGGTGCAGGGGAAATTATATTCTGCTTTCCCTCACCAGCACTATTGAATCAATAGAATTCATGTGAATTCCAGTTGCTACCACTTGTAGATAGTTTGAGCCATTGTAGTAAATGGTTTCAGGCAGTTTACAGGCGTTTATTGTATTTTGTCTGATACGCTTGGTAAATACTGGCTCCAACTACTGAATAAAATAAATTAGCTACTCAGATTTATATTCTTGTGCCTGAAGAAATTTGAGGTCATGAAAGTTATTCATTTAAGTCTGTTGAAGTCAGTAGGACTTGTGCATGTACAACTTTTTAGGACTAGGGGCTAAGATTGCTCCCACTGGTCTAAAATATGTGGTTCTCAAAACATTTGTAGGTGTATGATGCTTTAGACAATCTGGAAGTTAATGTCTAAAATGTATCTGAGTTAACTATGGGAATATTTGTTCAAAGGTACTTCATCTGCAGCATCATCACCACTGAGAAAAGAACAGCCCTTATTTACTCTCAGACAAGTTGGAATGATATGTGAACGCTTGCTTAAAGAACGTGAAGAGAAGATCCGTGAAGAATATGAAGAAATCTTGACCACAAAACTTGCAGGTTTGTTAAAACAAATTCTACTGTAGTTATATTGATAGTAAGCCTCTTTGCATATAGATTTTTGTCTCCAGAGTAGTAACCAAACTCATCTGAATTGCCATGAACTGGCTTTCTCTGGAAAAGGAGAGCCTCATTCTTAGTTTGCTCTCAGATGTGCATATTGTGCTATGACACTCACAGACCAACTGTTAATCAAATTCATGCTGAAGGTAGTTCGGCAATGTGGGTTTTTTGTGTATAAAACACATTGTACTGACCAACATGGGAATGCTAATTTGCAGTATGAGAACATTTAAAGAGTGCATGTTTCATGTAAATCACATACATGATTCACTTAATTGTTGAAACTGCTGCAAATGGCGGTCCAGATTGTCTATTAAAATACTGTAGTGTAGAAAAGGAAACGTGGTGGTTGAGGGTATAGTCTTAAGATTTAAAAGTCTGTTCTTGTAGTAGAACTGTCTCCTTCCCCCCATTGTAGGCCTACATTATAAAGTCTCAAGAGTCCCCACCCCTGGAGCAGTTTTTGAGGGTGCATAGAGATTGGTTGGGGGCAGGGTTACCTTCCCTGTTCAGACAAACAGTTCTATCAGTGCATAACATGTAGTTGGATTGCATTCTTTGGCACAATGCTGAGGAAGTTAGTACAGGCAAACAGACACACGTGTGTGTGTTGTAGTGTGCTTAATGAAAAGTGTTTCCTCTTTTCCTCTCTCAGCTGTACAGTAGACATTTTTCAACTTGTTTCGTATAGTTATTCACCCAACACTTTTCTTGATCACAGAACAGTATGACGCATTTGTGAAGTTCACGCATGACCAGATCATGCGACGATATGGAGAACAGCCTGCAAGTTGTAAGTGTTTTTAGCTATCCCCTGTGCCGTTTCAGAGTGCTTAACAACTCTCTAGAGCCAGTTGGGTGGGAATGAGGATGTGGCTGCAAATGGAATTGGTGAAAATTGCCTCCTCTCTTTCGCTAGTGGGAACTTTATGTGAATGGAGCTAAAAATTACAGGAAGATGGGATCCAGGCCATTTGACTTCAGCATTCTAAACAAACTTGCATTTCAGTGCTTATCTTAAACTTAAGTTATGTTGCCAGTTGCTGTTCCTTACTTGATTTTTTTTCTCTTTTCAGATGTTTCATGAATCATGTTTTTCTGCATATGTGGGCAGCCCTGAAATCCTGTTCTATTGTTGCAAGATGTCCTTTAAAGACTTGCAGCAATGCCATATTTCCCCTCCTCCCCTCCTGTATACACTGGTTATTTCAAGCTTTTGTCAGTGGCAACCACTCTTATGCAGCAACTGGTTTTGGAGTGCTCCCTGATGTCAGTACCATCTGGATGTGGACCTTTTGCTACCTGTTAATACCAGTGGTCTCATTTGCTGTATCATTACAATTTGGCTTATGTTAATAAGTTTGAAAAGTAAAAGGATTAAAGCTGGTGTACTAGAACTCTGCCCTTCAATGGTCATGTAAATAAAAGTGTAGAATGACACTTCAATGGAAGTTAGTGTGGTTTTCATAACTGTGCACTGCAAAGCTGTATCCACAGTTAAATTAGAATGTAATTCCTGGACATCTTTTAAGCAAACAGCCCACAGTACTGCCTGTGAAATAGTGAAGGAGGGCATTTCTGTATTCCATGACTTTTGGGGGGGGGTGTTTAAGAATGGGTTTATATAATTTCTCATTTTTGTAGGTTTTATTTATTCTATCAGTCTTTAACAAATGTTTATTGCTGCAATTTTTCAGTGTATCATTGTTTTACTGCCCTTGTAGTACTGGAATTTAGTTGAATAAAACATTTACTTCTAGCCTGTGTGTTCAATATGTATAGGTGGTGGTTTTACCCCTATTTGAATAAAGAACATGTGGAGTGCATTAGCTGAAACTTATGCTTTAACTAGTTAACTTGCTGGTTAATAGTCCCGGTCAGGAAAAGGTGTAGGGATTGGTTTTTAAAACCTTCCTTTTTGTTAAAGTTGAATCCCATGTTGAAAGCTGTAGAGACATATTTTGCTGTTTAATTGACAAGATGTTGATCATTGAAACTTTTGGTAGGGAACTCACTGACTTCCAGGATGTAAGAAGAGCTTAGATGAACATTGAGGCTTTCATGGATGCCAAGGAAACAACCCCTACCTGTTTTTGCAGCCTTTGCGGTGTTACCCTGCTGCAGCTAGCAAAACCTTGCTGCTGGGAAGTGAGAGTAGTACTGCAGTTATAACAAGTGCTGTCATGAGTCCCTCTGCTTTGCTAAATATTGTTCCTGCTGCTTTCTGGTCTGGCTTCCTCTTGTTTCCTTCCTATGCCTATGAGTGGTATGAACACCTCCTAGGGGGATTCTGAGAAGTCTGTTATGAATTTGAAGTTCTGGAAGCTTTCCCCATCCCATTGACATTTGAGAGACTGTCTACTATCATCACATTGAGACTATTATTTATTTCACTATTTAATATAAAGATACAGATCAGAGTTTTTCAGTCAGGGTTCCTTGGAACCCTATGATCCTATGAGAGATCGCTATGGGTTCCATGAGAAATCATGAGTAGAAAAAAGATACTTTTTGACCTTTAGATACAATAATTTTTCTACAGGGATTTCTTGGGCCCTGAAAATTATTTCAAGGGTTTGTCTAGGTAAAAATGGCTGGTAAATGCTGATATAGACCTTACTTTTTTTAGGAACACAATGTCTTCCATTCATTGTGTTCTTTAATTTTCTCTGCCTTAGCATAAGTTGTGTAAGTCCGTTTTTGAACTTCTCTTCCATGCAGCAGTCTTCGTCTTTGTTGGTTAATATATGCAATCTAGTTCCTTTTTTTCTTCTGTATGTAATTCAGCACATTGTGGATCGATTCTCTGCATGCTCCATAGAATGAGAAATGTCATAGTTGTGGCCTAAAGCTTCTGGAGGGTGCAACTCCAGTTTTGCCTTACGGTTAAAAAGATACAGGACGGTTGGGGTTGCATGTTAGTCTTGGGTAGACCTGTTGAATTGATTGATACTTCCAGTAGCATTATTGATGCTACTGGAATTGCTATTCAGTGTGAAAGCCTTTCATCAGACATTCTGTCTTCTTTCCAACTATTTTACACTCCACTGCCTGCCCGTCCCCCATCTGAAATGCATTCTTCAAAGGGAACGAGAAATTTACTTTTATTTCCCTTATAGGAAGCCCCCACCATTTGACTACCCGTTGTCTGATGACTCATTCTTTTGACACTTCCAAATGAAGGACAAGCTCCATTAATTCAACAGAGGTTCTTCTTTCATCAGTTCTTTTTGCCAACAGAGGCTCACTTGGAACTGCCTGCATGTGCATGTTTGCAACATGAGCTTGAGAGGGGGGTAAAAGGCACTATACGGCTGAGAGACTTTGCAAGCAGTATAGTTGGTTCCAAGTGAGCCTCCGTAAGTCTTTCATGCTGCTTACAGTACAGTAAGTGGCTTCTGCTTTTCAGCCAATTTGGTTTTCTGACTGTTCTAGCCCCTAACCTGTAAGATAAGTAGGTGAAGCTGTATTGTTTTGTAACTTATAGTTTCAGCTACATGCAGTTTAGTTCCACCATTTGCCTCTGAGTGCTTCCTGAGAAATGTTGAATAGCTAGATATATGGGAAATGGCGTTAAAGGAATTTGACACTTGCTTCAGTGAAGAGTGGTCCTAAAATGCATGTTGTAGCGCTTAGATGAATTGGTTTGTTTCCCTAAGCTGTCTTGAGGCATTTAACTTGCTGTAATTTCTTCCAGAGTGGCATGGACACTATGTAACAGGGTGGTGGTCTGAGGATGCTTAGGATAAATACGGCAATTACTAAGTAGTAAAACTGCCATTTAAATGTTTAAATACTGATTGTTTTCTTGTACAGTCTGTACAAGCTGAAGATAACTTGGAGGTCCTGGATGTGGACAGAAAACTGCATTGCTGGCATATCTAAATTGTATGGTATTTTCTGTGGTTAATAGGACTTTGGCTGGAACTTAGCTGCTTAAGAACAAGTTCTTGCTTTCACTAGGGAGATGGGATATAGAACTTCCTTTCAACAAGGGTGATGGATTTGGAGCAATTTTTTTTACCAAAAACAAAAAAATTCGCCTCTACATACAAAAATTCTGATATTTACTTCTTTGATGTAATATCAGAAATCTAGTTCTATACCTAATTTGTAGCAGAAACAAAATTACATTTAGCTGCAAAATGAGAAAATAAGTTTGAATTGCTAAAGGTTTAATACACTTGATTTGTCAGAAAATGAATGTGTGTAAATTCAGTCTACTTAACAAGAGTTCTCGTGTTTGCATTAATTAATGGAAAGAATACAAAGGGCATAGTATGGCATAACCCTATCTGCTTAGCTAGGATTCACTGCAAGTTTTGTATCGCTGCATCTCCAGCCCATAAATATTTCATGTACAAATTCAGATAGGCTGCCTTTAATGATAAAAAGGTCATTCAAAACTATCTTAGAAGAATGTAAGAAAATATTCAGGTCTAGCATTCTAGGTTACCATGCAATGAAACAGCTTTGTATGAATGATTAAATATTCTGTTTATAATCCAGCTGATACTTCTTAAAAACTCCTCAGTCTGCTCAGTGTTTAATTTGAAGAACTTGCTGGATTGTTTCCCCACACAAGTTTGTGAAGAACTAAAACTATTATAGGTTTAGTAAGATGACCATGAATGAAGATAGACTGACAGATCTCTTAATTATTTGCAAGAGATGGTGTGGAGCAAATGTTGGAGGTAAAGGTGACAGGAGGACCTTGGAATGCTGCTATCTGTAGACAATACTGGGCAGATGGACAAATCTGTTTTATCTATAAATGTCTTTTTCTGCAAGGGAAATGATCCTTGTTGGAGCATCTGAGTTCATTGTGTGGTACAGCTCCTCACTGCTTTCATGGGAACAGCTGTTGAGCAGATGTCCAGGAAAAGCCTTTACATAATGAACTATGCAGGTGTGGGTGACATGCTAGAAATCTGAGGTGTTAGTAGTGGTCACTTCTGAAATATTTGCAAGCTGTAGACCCTCAAATGGTATTACTCTTAAAAACTGAGCCTCTCCTATAACTAACAGCAGATTGCAATAATTAACAATAAAGTGGTTTAATGCAAATCATATTGATCGGGGAAATAGCTTTAACTTTTTGAAAGCCATCAATTTTTTTTGGAGGCCAGTGAAGAAGGCAGGACAAACCTTTAGGAAACAATTCCATAATCTTAGAGGGGCTGTGAATATTATCGGCCACCTTTGAAATTATTTTCCTATTGCTACTTGTGTCAGCTGCCAGTTGGGCATTGGAGCTGTATACTCAGGGCACCCAATTCCACTTGGCTCAGCGCTCTCTTTAGTTCCATTTGCAAGTCAAGTGCTTTTCAAAGCAGCAATGTGGAGTATGTTACAAATATATCATTGCACAGGGAAGATTCAGTCTGTACCTACTGCCCAGTTTTATGTTCTTGTTGACTAAAGTCATCTCATGTAAATAATGGCTAGTAAAAAAGATGCAAGGTTAATGTACCAATATAAAATTACAGAAGTTATATTCTATATTTCAAGAATTGGCACCTGCTTGAAGATGAGATCAAGTAGGTAGAGTCTTGATGTTCCACCTGCAATGCTCTGTCTCCTCTCCCTGCTCCTGGCAGCTGTTAAAGCCCAGGAGGGTGTGAGACAATTCAGATCATGAAAAATCAGTGGGTTTCAGATGAGGGAGAAGAAATGAAGGTGTACTCCCAGATGGCAGTGTAGTCAACTTCTCCCTGGGAGTAGAGATCAGCTGCATCTTCATTTGAACTGTCCTCCCACCAGTAAGAAGCAACAGGCCCTCCTGGAGCTTGACTGCTATTGGGGGAAGAGTGTCTAGAGAATAGTTCCCTACAACCCATTCAAAAAAGGGGTACACTTAAGTGTTGGTGCAACTAACAGGGCCCCCTGTGTGTCCTAACTAAGGAAAAGGTAAATATTAAACATTCAAAGCCTTGCTGAAGAAAAACAGGCATAGACAACATTGTCCAGGTGAATCATTGACTATTTAGCATGTAAAAGTTTCAAGTTTGACCCTAATATCAATGCATACATTAGAAATCACCCTGCCTTTTAAGGGGGCTAGCACTGATTTTATGAATTACAGTGCAGGGCTATAGCCAATTTGCATGAAGACTACGTTTAACACTGCCTCGAAAACCTAACTTCATGGAATCTTTTATAGCCATTTGCAAGAGGTAAATGAAAAATCCTACACCTAACTGCTATTACATATAATCACTCTAATGAAAAGATCTTTCTCTTTATACTAGGAACTATCAGTAAGTTGGGTTTGTTTGGCATAGCTTGCCTGAAAAGAGTAGCTGACTGACTCTGAAACAAGTATGCTGATTGTCCTATATTCTTAGAGCTGTTGCTTTTTTTTAATACAAAGAAACAGGATCTAGAGGGGCATTTCCATGTACTTTATTACTGTGGAAAAGTAAGAGTTTCTCCTATAATGGAAATAAATTCACATGCAGTCTTCTAAAGATTACTGTCTTTTCCTTCTCAGGAGAGTGCATATCAACAGCTGCCCCATGTCAGCCTTGCCACATGATCAGTTTTCTGCTTGGTAGGCTTTATGAATCCCAAGAGTTCCAATTCAGAGACTGCTCTAATGAAACGAGCACTAGGGGAGTGCCAGTTAAGGAAAACCACATTTTTTTCCATCACGGGAATACACATAAACCGACAAGAAATGAATTCTGGGTAATTCACTGAAGCACTTCACTCATTTACACACAGTTGTACAACGATAGGTTCCTTCACTGCATGTTCTCAGTGGCCTGAATCTTACTGGTGTTTAAGTATTGACTCAACATTTAAGAACTGGTTCAATGGGTCTACTTTAATTTAGACTACCAGTAGGATTCAAATCAGTTTGAAACATGACAGTTTGTTTTTGTAATTCATCTCTAAGATTAAGAATAATTGCTTTAATGCTACAAGCTCTGGTGGGGGGAGGGGTAAGAGCAGAGCTGGGGTTGGCAATGTTTCCACAATCAACAATCCTGAGCTATCTCAGACTAATGATCAGAGGTATTACTGCAGGGAGACTCCCTGGCTGGGAGCTTGGGCAGCAGGGGAAATGGGAAGTGACCTGGAGCCTCCCTCTGAAAATACATAGTGATCAGTCCACTCTTAACTCAAAAGGCTTAACAAGGTTATGGAATTGGGACATCTTTTTGGTAATAGTATCTTGGTTTGTATATAGGGGGTGGCTAAATCAGGAGAAAATAAGGAAAAAAGGATACTGGGTAATGTCATCTATTTGATCCTTGACTGCAGAATTTGAGTTTTCAGCAGCTTTTACAACGGTCGAAAAAGCCTAAGGGAAAAATGCCACAGTTCACATACTACATTTTGTAAACATCTGTAGAACTAATACTAAATTTGCAGGCAATGCTATCCAAACTACACAGAGCTTGCAGTGTCATCACTAGACAGCACATGAAAACATTAAATGTGAAGGGAGGGTGGATCTAAACACAGTGAGATGTAGGTGGGCTTTTAATACTTGCAAGGTCTGAATTTTAAGCTGTTGTTCAATAATGAAAAGAGCAGAACTTTGCCACTGCTGGTGCTTCCCACAAAACCCCAACACGAAGGGAGAGAAACTGCACCTTCTTTCCTCTACACAGAACAACTGGGAACAGTAATGATTTATCTGTTGCAAAAACACCAGCAAGTACGTATCTGCTGCTTTAGCAAAAGCCCAAAGGAAAGGGAATAAATCACTTTTCTCATCCTACAAGCGCTCTTGAGAGAGCAGGGCATGCTTTATTCCCTTTTCTTTGGGACTTTACCAAGGATAGCAGCATGGCACTGCAGAACCTTGTTCAATTAGATTTTGAGTCCATCAGCTAGCAAATGCCTTCACTGGAACTCCTTCAGTTTTTTTTTTAAAGAAAGTGCCAGACATGCTTTGTTACTGCTGTTTACATACATCTGACAGTGAAGGAGAGAGAGGGGGAGAGCTTCCTTTTGTTTCTCTATCCATTTCCCAGTGTTTTTCAAGGAATAGCAAGAAGAAGTTAAGTGGTGTTTTCTGCAAATTCCCATCAAAATTTCTTCTCTGTCTTGTAATTTGGGCTTCTGAAGGAGGCTGCAACCAAGCCTCACTACCTTCATTCATCCATGGGAGGAAATATTTTCTTCCTTTCTCAAGGAGGAGTAGTGAGGTATGGTTGGCTTTTGTATCAAAGGTCTCCCCTCTTCTCATCATTCTTTATGCAGGAAAGAAGGTTATTTTTCTGCTGAGCTGTCAGCACTATTTTGCTTCTAATTCCTAAAAAAAATGTAGCAAAGGGGAAAAATGCTAGCCCTTCTCTCCTTCACGGAAAAGAAAAGGTGCTTGGTTTCTCTTCCTTACTGTCATTCTGCATACAAACAAGTTTTCTGATTGAAGCACAACTTGTGAGGGAGGGGAGTTCTTGGTATGGGAGCATGAATTTATTGAACCCAGGTTCTAGCACTTGGGGAAGGTTGCAATAATTGCAATTTGTACAGCCTAAAAGAACAAGGAAGACATTGCATGTTATACAAGAACTCAAGTTAATGGAAGGAACAAAAGATTTAAAGAGAAGATGACAAGCCAGTGGAGATTCAGCAAAGCACAGAAGTAGTCATCAACTGATTCATGTTCACATACCTCTAACCAGTCAACAAGGTTAATTAATCTGCCACACTCCAAATGAAGCTTGTATGCTATACAAATATCAGGAGCTGTGTTGGAAATGGAGCCTGCATCACTTGTTAAAGATTCATTCTAATAAACAAAATTCATAATGGAAAAAGTTATTTATGTGCATTTTATTTATATGCTAATCATTCCATATTCTAACTCCACTTAGCCACCCACAAATGTAAGTAGAAGGCATTTGCCAGTCTTTTGACTTCAATAAAAATGCAAGCCTATTCCCTACTTTGCCTTTACCACAGGCCGTCAGTTGCAAGTGGAAAGTGACCCAATTCATGTTATATTTCATTTAAGTTTATTGGAGAAAAAAAGATGAATTTTTTCAGCCACAAGAAATACTTTCTTCCAAGTAAGACTGAAATGTGTATCAGAACAACTTCTCCACATCTTCTGAACAGCGCAAACAATATCAGATGTGCAGTGCTACTTCTACTATGCACAGTAATAATCTCCATCACTCAAACTTCCTTGGTAAAATAATTTTTCAGTAGAAGACTACATTATTGGATGTTCTAGCCTTGAGGGAGGAGAGGTTGATCCAAGAATCTAAGTCAATTCTTTCTCTGCATCATGCCCTTGTGACAAAACAGGAGCTTCACAGAGTTTGAAGACTGAGCACCCTCCCTCTCTAGTCCCCAGTCCAAATAGTGTTCCTTTGACATGCGTATACTCGCCAATCCACTCTTTTCTAGTGCACAGTCAATAATGGCAACATAATATAGCCCTGGCTATGTGGCTCCTTCCAATTATGATTCTAAATATAATAATGGATTTTAAGAATGTAATATACAGCAAATTTCAGCAGTTTTTGGAACTGCCTTGGAAGGTTCCTCATACTGACTTGGGGAACTCCATCTGGCCCATGTGTGGCTCACCCTTCTCTTCCAGAGATGCACATGGGTTCCCTGGTGAGATATAACATGCTGCCCAAATCATGCTTCAGCCACACATAAGAAGCATGGAAAAGGAGTTGAACAGGCAAGTTCATATATAATATTCTTCAAGTCTTGATATGTTTTCAGGACTTATCTGTGAGCCTTGTCTTTGCTAACAGACAGATTACATATCTGGGAGAAACAGTACCTGGGTTTTTATGTACTGTTCCCTTCTTGTTTGCATTTGTTTGTGGTTATAGATTAATATTTATCATGAGACCTTTTATCATACTTTTGTAATTTATAAAAAGAACCAACTGTGCTGATGCTGAGAAAATGATTTCCTTCAAAAGACAAATACTAGTACTGGATTGTAACAACATCTGCTATACACAGAAAGTACTTGCCTAAGAGTTTGGAAGATACTTATCTGATATACCAGATCTAGGACTTGGCATTTTATCACATAAATTGGAAACTATGTTAATCTTGTCCTTGTCATCCAAATTCTTGGTCTATATGTAATTGGACAAACATGCAGAGATTTTTTTTTAATGGGCACATACACATTTTAAATCTGAACAGAGAGGAGAAACATGTCTGTTGGAAAATTACAGAATGTATAAAATGTTGTAAAATGAAATATTCTGTCAAATGTCATAGGAGTGATCATTTGACGTAATATAACTACTTTGTGACAAATGTGCATGAGTGAAACAAGCCAAAATTGTCAGATGGTCACAAATCAAATGCACTCCATAACTTCTCACTGAGAGTCAAAATCACATTTCAAGTAACACAATGTGAGACTCACCACACTGAACCCAAGGAGGGAAGCAGTGCAGGCCAAGTTCAAACACAGGAAGCACCAGAGATGGAGAGCACCTGATACAAGCAGGCTATGGCAATACCGACCAATTCACTATTTCTTACCTTCAGATAGAAATACGGATTGTTGAGAGCACTGTGCAGAGCAACACGGGGGGCAGCATTCAAATGTTCACGGAGGGTATTGGCTGCACTGAAATATATCACCTCATGCAATGTCTGCATTTCCATAGGTACAAGGTAATTTCTGAAAAAGCACCATGGGGAAAAAAGTATGAGAGATACTAATCTAAATTAACTCCATCTTGTAAATCATAAAATCACAGTATCAAAAGCACAGGCATTTTGTATAATGTTCTGGTATTGTGTGGTAATCATGATTTGGTGCCCTAAAATGTTTTTAAAAAATGGGGGAAGAGGGGAAAAAGTCCCCCCCACAGTGTAAATTTAGCAGTAGTCAGTTGTAAAAAGACTTGTTTCAATACCAGATTGTTAATGAGTGGCATTTTTCTCAAATGCAAGCAGCTGAATATCCACCTAGCCTGGGGAATCCTGCACTATATTTAATTCCTTCCATTTTCTGTGCTTATTTTTCTTTTAATCTGGTTTATCAGTGCCTCCTTCTGTGAAAGCTACACAGCACAACACTCTTTCAGATACTGTTCTTAAAGTCACATTTCCATCCTCATATGGCCTTTAATGAGCCAAAATCAAACTGGAAAAAAATTAAAATGCAACTCTAGTTTGTAGATGCTACTGCAGTTTGCAAGTGCTTCATTTGCTTCCCAGCAGAAAATGTGATAATTTTCTGTATTTATTAATTAAAATGACTAACTGTGCCTTTCATGTCATGTTGTAATAAGGCAATGTATAAAAAATTCCACATAAAACATACTGATATATAAACCTACAAAATTAAAACCACATTTACATCCATTTCAAGTGAGCAGTATCACATCAAATGCAAATTGAAATGGAAACAAGAGATTTCTTAAAAATCAGCAATGATGGGCCATAAATACTTTCTGGGGAATGAAGCTCCAGAAATGCAGAAAAAGTCCTGTATCTGATACTGGCAATCTTAACCTTTCTGACAAGTCAGGATGCAAGTCCTCTGAAGCTGACAGGAGAGCTTGGGCAGACTTATATGGATATGGGCAGCCTTCCAAATGTCTGCTCACAGCTTAGGGCTTCAAAGGCCAAAGCTAACACTTTGTATTTGGCCTGAAAACCGAGACAAAGCAAGAATTTAAAGCATACCAATAAAGAAAATACAGAAAATACAACACCTCTTTGAGAAAGTACTTTTCTCAGTAACCAGTCAGTTGCTATAAAAGCCTGCCTGAATAAAAAGATCTCTGTCTACTGACAGAAGAACAAGAAGGAGGGGCCAGTTTAGTCTCCCTGGGGGGGGGGTCCACAGCCAAGGCATAGCTGCACCAAGAAAAAAGAACTGAAGTAATGCGTTCTGACTATATGGGACCCACAAGCATTCTTGATTCTGTACTAACTGAAGCTTCTGAACTGGTTTTTACAGGCAAGCCCACATAGAGCACATTACAGTAATCCAGGCCTAGATGTAACCAGTGTTACATCTCAGAACCTCAGAACTTCTGAGGCAGTTGGGTTCTTTTAGATAGGGTGGCAGTTCACAGACTAAACTGAAAATGGTTTTAAAAAATCTGGCCACTGATGCTGGAAGCTATGCTCTAATGTGGCATATACTGGAGAGGGCACTAAGATCCTCACCCTAATTTCCAAAGCCCTCTGAAAACCATTAGCTCAAACATTTGGCAAAGAGTGGTCTGTCCTTTCTCTGTCAGCTAGCTGGGTGAGAATGAAACATGAAAAAAGAGCAGCAGAAAGACAAACATCCACTTTAGGCTCTGGCCCTTTTTACTGTTGGCATCAGTCCCACATACCACCACAATGTGACCCCTGACACTTTCTGGAAGGGAATGCATCCCTCAAAAGAAAAAAAAAGATGCATCCTTCCTCTATATGGCAAAAGTGTATACTAAATTGCTGTCATGATGTTAGAGTGTTTCTAACAGGTACACACTCTTCATTTAGTTTTATAATTTTCAGTACAGGTGAGTAATAAATATGTTTGATTTAAATGTAACAATTTGTTGGATTCAATGTGAGATCATACAACCTTCCCTCCTTTTGAAAGCCTTGAGTTTATACTTCCAGAATTTGTTAAATTGCATCCTCCTATAACGCTCTGAATGGGAAAAGTGTAACTTAAATGATTCCTACAAACCAGCTGTTAAATCACTGCTTATATGACTTTCAATCTCATTTTCTCAGTTCAGATGTCATGGGAATCTATAATAAAAGTCCAGAATCACTCAATTAAGGAGCGCAAGAGAAGTAATAAAGGATGGCGAGGAGGCACACATGCATATGTGGACTCATCCTTGGTCTCATAAACTATGATTCATCACATATGATCTGTGCATTTGTGGATTGTTCAGTTGACACCAATTCACTAAGCAAACTGGGCAATGGTGCCTCTTGGAGCACTTTTTTTGTAGTGGAATGGAAATATCTAAATAAAGACATTAAACAAATATTTTTAAACTGCAGTGCTTACTTCACAAGGCCATCTACAAAGTCAACAATTTCAAAACGGAGCATTTCAAATTTTGTCAGTTTCTTAAGTCTTCTTGACTCCTTCATCTCCAACAGAGTCTAAAACAGAAGTAATGAAAAACAAACAAACAAAAAAGGCAATTCACATTAATATGCTGGGTATGTCAATGCTAATGAGGTTACTGGATTTTTCAAGTGTAAACAACATATGTTCCCTTTGATGGAAGATAACTATGAAGAGGATTAGTTGTGATGGTCAAATAGCACTGTGTTCCTTAGCCGGTATAGTTGCTTTTGTGCAACTATAAACAATAATAGAATGATGCATGAGTTCTAACCTGACAAAACCTAGCTCATGAAATTCATGGCTACTGAACATGGCTTGGCAGGTGACTTCCCTGGCTTCTAAATGATGTATATGAATTTCTTACATATTACAGCAAGTATAAGTACAACACCTTAATCCAAGTGACCAAGTAAAACCTTGCATGAACGAATGTACTTGAGATGTCTGTGTTGAGCATTCCTCCAGATGTTTCCAGTCAATTGAAGAAGGAATGAGTGCTACTGCTCTAAAGTGGTAGCTGAAGCCAGAACAGTGGTGGTGGGCCATATGGTGGCTTCTCCTGAACTAGCCACTTTAGTGTAGTTAGGAGTGCTGTGACTTGGGTGATTCAGATTCTAGTCCCCACTGGCAAGTGGTTCTGTGAATATGTCAGCAAGTTCCTTCAACACTCTGAGATACAGTTCATCTAGTCCTGCAGATCTAAACTCCCTTAGGTTAACTAGGTGATTCCTGACAAACTCTTTATGAATCTTGATTTGCAAACTGGGTTTCTGGAAAATGAGGAGGAGGACAGCCACGTATGCTACCTTAGGCACACTTAAGGTTGGTTATAAATGTATCTAATCAATACGGAAAATGGATGGGAAGGAGAGGGGAGAAACTCCGGAGGAGGAAAAGAAGGCTCTTGAGAGCCTTCTTCCCCATTTCCTTCCATTTTGCCTCAGTACAAGTTCTCTGCACTGGACCAAAATGCATGGGCGGGGGAACTCTGGAGGAGAAAAGAAGGCTCTTGGGAGCTCCCCCCCAAACCATCCCCTTCTGTTTTGTCTCAGTGGGAGTTCTCCACGCTGGATCAAAATGGATGGGAAGGGGAAGGGGAAAATCCCAGAGGAGGAAAAGAAGGCTCTTGGGAGCTTCCACCCCTTATCCCATTCCCTTTCGTTTTGCCTCAGTGGTAGTTATCAGCACTGTGGCAAAATGGATGGGAAGGGGAGGGGGGAAACTCTGAAGGAGGAAAGGAAGGTTCACGGCAGCCTTAACCCTCACCCATTTCCTTCCATTTTGCCTCAGAGAACTCACCCCAGGGCCAAATGCATGGGAACTGGGTGGGGGGAGAAGCAGGCACATGCACGAGTAATCAAATTAATGAACATCAAATCCACAAATGTGGAGGGAGGATTGTACCTATTCATCCAAGAATTCAGAGCAATATATACATTTTCCCACTGCTATATCCTCACAACAAACCCATGAATTAATTGAGCAGCAAAGTAAAGATTGGTCCAAGATTATCCATGGCTGAAAAGTGAATCAACTGCCATCTCTTACTTGTACAATTCTGGACAGGTCACTTAAACATAATCCCAGCTAGCTTAAGAGAAACTAACATAACAAGTAGAAACAGCTTGAAATTGAACTGGGATGGCACTATTTTGTACTGGGGAAAGGTGGGGAAAAGCTGTATCAAGCAAACCCAAATTCTGCTTTCAGAAGTAATCAAATCCACTATCCGCTTCTGTATCAACTGCATCTCACAGATCCTGGACCGTGAAACCAAGAGCAGACCCTAAGAGCTGCCCATCCCTGCTTCAAAGCCTTAATGGCCAAGGCCAAGCACTAACTGGCCTCTTGGGAGAGGAAGGCAAGGAATCAGAGGAAGAATGAACATGCTGTGGGGCCAGAGTTCTTCCAATTCTTCCACTGGAGACAACTCAACGAAGGAAGGAGATGCCTCTTCCAACTGCAAAATGGTCAAGCCAGCTGAACAAGTACTGTAGTGGGACAGCAGGATCAAACTCAAGCACAGCTGAGTACCTTTGTAAGTTTAGAATATTCTGACAAGAAAAAGCATGGTGAAGAACAAATAAGGAATAAAAACACTGGCTTGAGAGAGCACCTTCACCTTATCACACAATGAAGTGTGTTGACATTTCAAGACTACAAGCACTGTGCTTGCTTCTGAGATTTCTCTCCTTTGTTGCTTTTAATTCTAAAGGTGCTAATTATATGTGTCATTTAACATGGCTAGTGAGTGGACTAATAATGCTTTCACAGGTAAATGGCCAACTCTTAAGTGTGCTGACCTTCTGAAGATGATAGAGGTCTGTCTTCTTCTGAAGTTCTTTTAATGAGGATATAGGCTTCTCTTGATCTTCACTGACTTCTGGTCTCAGAACAAAAACAGAAGTCATATTTGGTCAATAAAAATGGTGAGTATGAGTACTGCTTATCCAAAGGAAGAAAGGAAAGATGTGTACAGTGGAAACCACTGAGCTGAATTCAGCCATACATTCACTGGAATTCTGCTGATGCTGGAGAAAGGAGATAAGGAAGTAATTTTTCCCCAATTCCCACTTCAGTTCTTGTGAACACTACCTCCCATACTATTCTAAAGGGCTGTGGGAATGTGAGAGGTGGCACTGGGGTTGCAGAGTAATGAGAAAGAAAATGTTTCACCACCATCTTTGTCCCATGGCAAGCCTGTGTTAGAATCCATTTCCCTTTGCAGAGAAGCAAATCTAGATCCAACTCAGTATGTTCTGAGAAACTTTCTAGCCCTTTTCATCCTTCTCTCCCCTATAGCAGCCTTCTGCAGTCAAACAAGAGAAGATTAAGGCTTAAAGAATAAAAGATAAGATGCAGCAAGACTGTGAAATCCCTCTGCCTCACTTAATCTCGTATTAAGCCTTATTGGGCACATTCTCAGAAACAAAACAGCTCAGTTCCATTGCCTTCCACTGAGGCTTCACTTATTGTTTTTAACTAACAAACACACATACACTCACTTCTTGTTCATCATCTCCCACTCTCAACTGCCCATATGTAAAATCTTCAATACAGAAAAGAGGCTTATTTCCTAAAGCCCATAGCAGCAGAGATTTGCCAAATTAAAATAAAAGCACCAATAAATATAAAACAGAGCTTGACTACAACTTCCTGATCTGTTTGTCTTTGATTTTTACCTATTCTTGTTGATGGTACAAATAATAGGGCTCTCTTCAAATATCTCCACATATTTGTAATTCTAGTCCCACATTTTGAGCCCTCAACTATGAGGTTTCAACATTAATCTCTTTAATATATTTAAACCTCATGTTTGCCAACTCCCTAATTCATGTAATCTTCCCACAGAACCTATATTCCTTACAGCTCAAAATAATCCCCTTCTTGATTTGTGCATCATTCTTTGATGGGTTCAAGACAGAAAAGAGCCACTGGAGAATTTACAAAACCTCTCCCTGAGAAAGTTTTTTTTGTAGCCAGACTCATTTCTGGTCTTTGCACTGGCTGAGAGAAAATGGGCAAAGCTTTGCAAAGGGAAAACTGACATGAAAGAGAAAAGTTATATACTCCTTTTCGACTGCTTATTCTCCTCCCAAATTACTCACATATTAGCAGAGCAAATGCAAACATGGAGAACCCCTTGTTTCCTTTGTCTCATAAGGTACAATTAAGTTTCATGCAGTTCCCTTAGATGTGCAACAGAGTGTCTCAGGCAGTCAGAAGAATGATGTGTTTACCTGTAACTGTGGTTCTTTGAGTAGTTAAATAGGGACTCATTCAAATGGGTTGTTTTGTGCTTATCTGTGTGAGGCAGAGACCACAAAGAAGAACACATTGCTTAAATAACTGTGGTTCTTCAAGGAGACATACATAAACTCACATAAATAGACACAATACAACCTATTTCTCTGAGGCAGAGACCACAAAGAAGAATAACGACCCTTCCTTCACTTTCTGGCCTAGTCTTTGCATTATCAGGTCTTCTGAAAACATATTCCAAAATTATGGTAAACCTGCAGAGTTGTATACAACTGTGTCCCTCAGGTGCCAGGGGGCTCTTTAATCCAGCTGAGATTTTGAGAGCGTAAAGTGGCGGTGTGGAGTGATTTTCAAATATATATTTTTCTTCAGCCATCTATGTCACCCCTTACATTATTTCAAAGGATCTCCCATTCACCTGGAGCAGATTGGGGCACACATAGGAAGCTGTAGAGTCAAGGGGCATATCATTCACTGAAGCCTTTACTGGATCAATCCATTTTCTGTCAGTAAATAAGATATAAGTGGGCACAACCTGAAATCTCTGCATTGCTTACTTCCATCTCATAATTTTCAGTCTAAGAAAATTTAAACAACCCCCAGTGAGAAAACTTCTGTCTTAAAAAAGCATGTCTTATAATTTCTTCTTCAGAACATACCATACTTCTTACAAGAATGCTCTCTATGTGGCAACTATTTTCCAGGATGATTAATATCTTTAGTGACAGTGCTAATTCAGGGAAGGTGGTGGGATTTAAATCAGCAACATAAACTGGAAGGTTAGTATATACCTTCAGGATTTTTAAGTTGACTCAGGTACTCCTCTAATTTCTCTAAGTGGTTTCCAAGATGCTTTGCAGGAGAAGATTTAAGAATCTCCACACATTTTTCAAGAGTAGCTACTAACTCATCTTTGGCCAACATCCTGAAAAAAAAGCAATCAAACAACATTTAAAAATGTATTACATACATACAAAAAAGAAACTAATGAACTGCTTAGCCAGATAAATAAGTGGGTTAAAATCATTTTAAGTGGGTATCTACATTTGATAAGAAAAAAATAAGCCTCCTGCTTTAAGTCCAGAATTAAGGCTCAAACCTTAGCTCATGCTCTACAAAGCCAGGAAACTGGAAGTTAAGGTTCATGCTTTGTCAGACAAGTCACCTGTTCAAGAATGACACTGTACAATGCTATTAACTGTGTTTGCTTACAACTTGCCCTAAGTGCCCCTAATGTTTGCCTTGGTCATTTAATCCCAAATCCAGATAGGGAAGATGGAGTATGTGGGACAAGAAAAGGTACTCTACTGTGTTCTATATAGTGCTTTATTTGTCTTGCAATATTGCCTGATGAATTTTCCTGGAACAAGACCCATGCTAGTTTGTTGCTTACATCAGTAGCTGTCAGATGAGTTCAACAGTGGAAGATAGGGGCTTCTAATGACCTTGAGGTGTGGTGCTTGTAGCTGTGCCTGTAGCAACTGATGAATGTGGTAGTAATAAGAAATGAAAAACTGTTTTGAAAATAATTCACTGGTTTCATAGATTTTTTAAGAAGAAACACTGATAATTCTGGAATGGGGAAGGTATCGATTCTGAATAGGAATGGGTTGCTTAATTATTTATATTACTGTGCATTTGTAGGCCAGTGTTTCCTTCCTTCCTTAATGGCCTCATAGGGGTTTATGCTGAATTCACACATCTTAGTTTATACATCTTTTCTGTCACAAGGTAAGGATTCAATGTAAAGTAAAGAAGTGATGTGCTTGGAAAGGCTGCTTGGTCCCTTTTCACTTCTCATTTCTTTTCAACTGCAACACACCACCACTCAACCTGTTTCATCCCTACTAAATATTTCAGATCCCAAAGGAACTACAGCAACTACACATAGACCTGGCAGCATGGCTCCTAGCAGAAATGCGAACATGATGGTGAATGAATACTTTTGTCATTATACTGTAGTTTCAAATCTGAAATAAGAAGCCTATTTAAGAAAATAAGAACTCCCATGTAGTTCAGCTTCACTGTAGTATCATAGGATAGTTACTTGAAGAGGGCCTTCTCTCTCTGTTAAACCAATCCTGTCAACTTCTGATGTAGGCCAACTCATAGGAGGATTCCATACACTAAGATCAGCTGGACTTGCCAGTTACATCTTTTTTCAAAAGGAAAGTGCAGCATATTCTACTGTATCTGATAACTGTGCTAACTTAGAGGATGCAGGGCAAGTTGTATGGCTTCAAGCTCTCTCCTTGCTGCCACCTCCCAGCATCTGCTGCCTGAGACGACTGTCTCACTTTGCCTAACAGTAGCCTTCCTAGGGAAGATCAAAGGTACACACTTCTAAATACCTAAATCTGTAATCATAACACTGAAAACTTGATATTCTGAGAAGCAGCATCACCCCGCTACAATAACAGCCAGAGGGATATAACAAATAAGGTGTGTCACACAAGGGAGAATCAAGCTCAAATAGTCAGAATCTAATAACTTTTATTCAGCCTAACTTATTTCAGAAAGTTGTTTTTAGCATGAAATGGCGGGGGGTGGGGTAGCTGTGATTGCTGTGTGGAAGTCCTTGAAGAAAGGAGGTGAGGGATAAAAACGTAATAGGCCACAATGAACAGATTCAATTGCTAAAGGTTTTCTCAAAGGACTACTCAGCATGAATGAAAAATCAGAACTTGGCTCTGTATTCTATCTGGCAAGCCCACTATAAAGGACAAAAATGTAAAATCAAAACATTCATTTTATCTATAAGAAACAACGTTGCCATTTACAAAAATACCTCCTGTTTGGCACCATTGGAAAGTGCCTTAAGGTCTTCTTGAAAAATAGATGGATGCATTTTACATAACAAAAATACAAGAAGAAAACAGAAAGAAGACTACCTCACCAGCTGAATGGCTGACTCATACTCTTCTGTTTCCCACACTCTCTTCTCCAAACATGCACAGTACAATTCTCTGATCTGTAAAATGGAAAATAATGTTTCAGGAACATATAAAAGTTTACAGTAAGAAGTACTAAGTTACAGCTGGACTATTTCCCCTCAAACTTGAATAAATCCTCAGGACTCACTATCACACATGGGGGACTCAACACTAACACCCTACAGACCTTAATAATAATGTGAAAGTTTCTGCTGAGGAGCCATCTTCCAAGCTGAAGATGATGGTTAAAAAATGAATAAAGTTAATGCTATACAACAGGCTTAAAGGAGTTTCACTGCAGGAAATGTATTTTTCATAATTTCCCTCATCTGTGCACCCCTAACCCAGCAACTGAACCACAATTTCCAGTGAGGTAGGGAGCCAGATCAATTAGACTGTTCCAAATACTTCACTTCATATGTCATTGACAGCCTTAAGGTGATCATATTTGTGCACATGACATACAGAACATATTGAATGGTATTAGCCATTAGCCATTCAGTAAAAAGAAAGAGACAGAAATAATTAATGATGTAGGCAGAGTGAAACAGTCACAGGACTGTAAATATTCAAGATCTCAAAAGTATACTCACCTGTTTTCCTAATGGATACTTTGGAAGAGAAGATGTGAAGGCATGAAGACAACGCAGAACTGGGAAATAATTTTCATGGTAAGTATGCAGATCTTGCAGCAAAGTATGCACTGTTTCCTAAAGTAATAAAAAATAATAAAAGAAGATTCCTGATTAGTATTTATTACAGCAGTCAGCAGAGATCCTCAGCACTATTGCAGAGCTACAGTAAGCCATAGTAAGCCAAGTACAGTAAGACAAAAGGCAGGACTTGGGTTTTAAATACCTGAAAAACACAATTCTGGATTTTGCAATTTGAACTACTGTCAAAGCTTTTACAGATATTGTTGTGGGTTTTCCGAGCCTTGAGCCCATGTTCTATTAGTATTCTATTAGAGCAGTGGTTCTCAACCTTCCTAATGGCATGACCTTTAATACAGTTCCTCATGTTGTGGTGACCCCCAACCATAAAATTTATTTATTATTTACAATGCCTCCCCCCAGCAAAGGCTGCCTCCCTGGGGGGGGGGGGGGCAGAGGGGGAAAGAGGAGTTGTGTGTCTCCCCTGGGAAAAAACTCCGAGAACCCCCCCCCCAGGCTCTGCTTCTGCTTCACTCTCATTTCCGCTGGGGAGGGGCAGTGTGGGAAAAGTTTCCAGAGTGTCAACCCTGGCTGGGGGGGGAGGAATCCCAGCGTCTTTGTCTTTTGCACCGGGCGCAGCTTGTCCCCCCAGAAAAGCACCGCCTTGCGGCCCCCCAGCCCTTCCACAGCGCCCCCTCCATGGTGAGTGGGGCAGGGGCCCTGGTGAGGAGGGGGCCTGGCCCCCGTACTACCGCTGCCCCTGCCCCCCAAGCTGGCCCGTCAGATGGGAGGTTCTCCCGGTAGCGGAGAAGAGGAGCGATTTCAGTCTCTTCTGAACAGGGGGCAGGAGGACGTGAGCATGAGGCTCGTGCTTGTGCACCACCATTCCTGGGCCTTTTCCGCATGTTACCTTATCGCGGAGGTGGGGGGTGCTGTTTGCGCAAGCAGGTTCTTGCGCGAGGCGCTCCCTTCGTTGCTCCTTTGTCCTGCAGCTGGCTTCCTGGTCGTGCGACTGCCCCGCCCCTTCCTCCCCCAGCGCAGCCTACAGCTCCCAGGCAGCAGACTAAAGCAAATGTGCACATCCATTCGCTATTCCTTTTCCTCCCTACCCCAGATATGAGGAAAGGCCTCCGCACTAAGAAACCTGAGCGGATCTCTTCCCTGTTTCTTCCATCGATTTGTTCAGCCAAGCCCCAACAGCGACAACTCCCACCTTCACTACAGGACTTTCCCTCCCTCCCTCCCTCCCTCCCTCAAAGGGAGCGTGGCTGCTCAGACGCTCAAGTCGCACGGGCGCCCCTTCCTTCCTCTTTTTGTCCCTCTGAGGGCTCGGGAGTGGGGTGCGATACCCACTGTAGCCCCTCGACCACGCCACACCCGCAAGCCCCTCTCACTTTCTCCACTTCCGCCTCCACGCTCTCTCCTCTCACTCTCCCCACCTCCACCTCCACGCTCCGGCTCCACGCTCTCTCCTCTTGCTCTCTCCACCTCCACTACAACGCCTCCCCACCCAGGAGGGAAAGACAAGGAAACGTCCCCACACGCGCCCAGCATGCCTCCTCTCCCCTCCGCCCAGTGCGGGGTCTCAGAAACAGCGCTCCCATTGGCTGTGAGGCCGCCTTGTTTCAAAAGGGGGCGCGGCAGGATAGAGGAGCGGCAACCCCTGTGAAATGGTCGTTCGACCCCAAAGGGGTCATGACCCACAGGTTGAGAACTGATGTATTAGAAGATCATCTGAAGCCGCCAGCCACAGATGCAGGTGAAACGTCAGGAGAAAATACTAATACAACATGGCCTCAAAGCCTGGAAAACCCACAGCAACCTATGGATTCCAGCTGTGAAAATCTTCCACTTTACTTTTACAGAGAATTTGTGTTGAATGATTCCTGAAATGGTTAGATCTAAACTGAATGGTTTTATGAAAAATGTGAAATTACTTCTGTCTGACAGTATTTCTAACACAACTTTATGCAACAGGTATTTATAGTTTCTGATTTTAATTTGTCCATTGCAGCTTTGATAATGTTATAGGATCAGCAGTAGTGTGATGTCCACATTTGGGTCTACATCAACTGCTTACTGAATGCAATTAAATACAAGGTGGGCGTACATGGCCTTGACAAAATGAATGATGCCCTGGTCTTGAGTCTAAATCAATGAGGTTGTACTGGGAAGTTAAAAAAACAAAAACAAACAGATTCAGAACAGCTAGGTGCACTATCTACTATTATAGGATTTCAAATTCCACACCTTTCTGCTGCAAATATTTTCTCTCTTCTGAGATGAAGCACTGGTGAAACCACTTACACTATCTTATCATGCTGCCAAAACATGGGCACTTAGAGTTTGTTTTATTTTCAAGAGCATGTGGGTTCTTTGATCTGTACACTATGCCTCGCTTTATCATATATCCTGCAGTTGCCACATAAGACCAAAGTTAATCTGTCCTTCCATGCTTTATGCCCTGATGCAACCTTTGCAGTCTTATGAATGTAGGTTCTAGTGGGTATTTTTTTCCAGAAAAGCCCAGTTTCATTACAACTGAGCACCTGCACTGGATGGTATCTTTTCTCCTCAATCAACTGCACAAACCGATCTGGAAATGTAGCAGCAGCTGTTTGATTGGCAGATGCAACCTCTCCACTCAGTTTTATATTTTTAAATCCAAGTCTGTTCCTAAACCTGTGCAACCATCCCCTACTCACAGTAAAGATCTTGGTGGCACTCGTTTGAGGGGATATCCTGCTGAAGTCTTTGCACAGCCTTAATGTGTTGTGATGCAACATATTGATAGTAATGGGAATTTGTTTGCTGTTCACGTCTTCCAGCCCCAAATTTAATGCCTTCTCCATTTATATTAATCACTCATCATGCACTGTAGAGGTAACTTTTGCAGTTTGAGATGCAACAGCAAAACTATCACAGATTTCTTTTTCTTTCTTCACAATTTCACAGACAGAAGATTCATTCTTACCGTACATCTTACCAACTTCAGTATGTATTTTGTTTTCTTTCACTATTATGTCAAGAACTTTCACCTTCACGCTTAAAGAAAGCACCTTCTGGATTCTCTTAGACTTATTAAGACTTCCAGTGTCACCACTTGTGTTTAGGGGCCATTACTAACAAGACAAGCACTTTATTGTACAAGCAGAATAATTTTATAAGCCCAAGCACTTTATTGTAAAGTACTGAGCAAGCACAAGAATTTTATAAAAGCACACTGTACAGTGAACAGATCACATAACTGAGAGGCTTACTAAGTGACTGAGTAGCTTTACAGCATGTGTATACAGGGAGAAAATGTAAAACAACCTGGAAAACATGGGACAGCATACAAGCACAAGCAAAAAGTGCACCTCTTCTGGAAGATGCTATTCCCTTCCATTTTCCATGTAATGCTGTATGCAATTCCCTTTACCACTCCAATCTCTATCTATTTCTACTACATTTAAATTAATATTTTTGGACTGCATTTCAGTATGGGTATGTGAAATCACAAATATGCAGTCATGCAGAGATGTGGGGACATACTGTATTAGCTGGAAAAGTTAAACAGATTAGCAACATCTTACAAAGTGGTGGACATGAGGCCCTGTCACAAGGGAAGAGTTTCATTAATATATAAAACAATTCAGCTACTGTGACAAAGCCTATAATGGGCCTCAGAGAGAGTTACCTTACTGCAAATAAGATAGCCAGAGCACTTCCTGAGACATTGAACTAGTCACCCCGGCATGATATTCCAAGACATAAAGGGACCTGAGAACTAACTGGCTTCAAATGCTTCTGGCTGGGCTTCGGTCTCCCCTTCCATTCTGCCAAGTAATGAGACAAGGGTTATCTCACTTTAGCTACTTATGCTTTTCAGAACTCCTTTTCTGTAGCTGTTCAGACAAACATATAAAAGTTCCTACTTTACAGCTACACCCTGATTTCTTCCAGGCTTGGAACTGCATGTTACTGGAAGCACACCTTGTATCAAGAGTGTGTTCTTCAGGGATCAAGGTCCTCCACACTGGATAAAATGCTAAACTTTTCTTTATTACTGAAATCTTTATTGAACCATAGCATCTCCTTTTTCACCGTAAAAGCGTGGGAAGGGGAAGGAACGTGGCAGCACCTTTAAGACTACAGTTCCTCCTCCACATTTGTGGGTTTGACATTCATGAATTTGATTATTCGCAAGCATGCATGCTCCCCCGCCAATTCTCTTCCTCCCCTTCCCATGCATTTTGCCCCAATGCAGAGAGCTCATACTGAGACAAAACAAGAACGGGATGGAGGGAGGCTCCCAAGAGCCTTCCTTTCCTTCTCTGGACTTTCCTCCCTTTCCATCCATTTTCTCCATCCCTCAGGCAAAATGCAGGGGAAGGGGGAAATCCGGAGGAGGAAAGGAAAGCTCTTGGGAGCCTCCTCCCGCCACCACATTCCCTCTGTTTTGCATGGGAACAGGAAGGGGGGGAACCCCAGCAAGGAATGGGAGGGAGGAGGGAAAGCTGATGGGTGAGTTATTTGCAATTTTCCCACTTTTGCAAGGGTTCTTATGCCCCAAATCCTTGCGAATGTGTAGGGAGGACTGTAACTAGTTTTTATTTTAGCATGAGCTTTTGTGAATACAAACTCAGTTCTTCAGATTCAGCACCAGTAATTCATGCTAGTATTGGAAAGGTATAAATCTCATGAGATCTAGCGCATATGACGCAGTTAAGTTCATTTGTCTTTAAGATAACTTTAGCTTAAATTGAACAAGCTGTGGCATATGCGGAGCTCATAGATTTGAAGCCAAAGCTCATCTTCTGGCACTTGACAGATTGGAAGCTATTTTTTTCTCCTTGCAAGAACAAGTCTCACTGTTCTTTCTATAAAGATAAAATTAAAAGTATGTGTACTTTTCAAGCCCTTATAACGCCTTGCTTTGTCTAGGGAATAACTGACAACATATATCTTTGGTGTGATCCAGAAGACATAGCGCCACAACAATATCAACAGCAGCAAATAAATAAATAAAAAATAAAACAACCTAGGAAAAATGCTTGTAATTCTCAGTTGAAGAGGCTAGTCTTCCAAAGAGATAGTTGATTTGTTTGTGTCTCGCTAGACTATCTAATCTGAGGTTATATCCTCCTATCACACATATTTCACTTTGCAAGATCTTCAGGCCTTTGCAGATTTAAGGCAAAAATCCACTTGTATGACATTTCCCCTAAATTTTGTGGATATATATGACAGATAATTTTGTGCTAGGTTCTTTTGTTTGATGGCACTGGGATGTTTCTGACAGGATTTTCGATTAACCTCAACTGCTGTTATAACTTTGAAAGAAAATATGACAATTCCCAAAGAAGAGAGATTTAATTCAGCTTTATGAAAGCCTTTTCTAAGTTAGAAAAATGTAACAATGAATTATTAGTGCTTTTACTGCTGTTGTTTGCTACTTTATCTTTCTATGGATGAATGATTTCTAGCACTTCAAGATGAACTCAAATCTCCACAGACTTAGGAGGCGGAGGCTGATCTTTCAGAAATAATCCTTCACTTCTAAAATAGCAAAGCAGCATTTTAATGCACATAAGATTTAAGTCTTTTAAAAAACATTCTGCATTACTTTTGTCTGTTGAGGGGTCTCTTTGGCTTGGCTTCGTAATTTTTTACTTCTTCAGAAGACAGGGAAAAGGGGAAAAGAACTGGGCACACCAGCAAGCTTTCTTCACTTCCAGCAACCAGGAATTCATGCATCATTCAGTATCCCAGCTTGCTTTGCTAATGCTCATAATTCCTCTCATCACATATACAAGGACCTAAAACTGCAGTCCTATAATTGAGAGTAAATCCTACTAAATTAAATTGTTGTTGTTGTGTGCCTTCAAGTTGTTTCTGACTTATGGTGACCCTAAGGTAAACCTATCATGGGGTTTTCTTGGGGCTGAGAGTGTGTGATACATCCATCACTTAGTGAGTTTCTATGGCCGAGCGCAGAACAGAACCCTGGTTCCAGGGTTGTAGTCCAATGCTCAGACCACTAAGTCATGCTGGCTCTTAATTCAGTTGTGTCTTCTCAGTAAATGGGTATGGTGTTGGGCTGGGTGCAAAGATCCTAAGCAAGTTTGTCAGAGGGAAATCTATTCAATGAGTGGACTGGTTAAGACGTGACAGAAAACTACTGGCATGTCTTGCTCTTGTATCTTTCCTCCATATATTTGTTGCAATGAAGTACCTTTTCCATTAGGTCAACCGAAATTCTTCACTATAGCTGAATCAGGAAATCATAGCTTATGCTAAAGAGGACGTAATGAACTGAATTGCGGTGCACGAGAAGCAGAGAGAGGGCAACTTCATAGATTGTTGTTCACCAGGCTAAGCAAATTTAGATCCACTTTGTCAATCTACTAAAAACAAACCTCTGTTTGTTTGTTTGTTGATTGTTTTTACTGGCTTATTTTACAATCCTGAATCATATTCATTGCCTTGAGACACAATTCTCAATAGACAAGGAAGACAGAAATATTATTATTAAATAAATATTGCAAGCAAGATCCAGCAGCTAATTTATCTTATGCACGATACAAAGAGGCCGCTTTCATAAGCTTGTGATATCCTGATACTGTTTATGTATATTCTGTCTCCTGATTTTAATTGTCTTCTTGTCTTGAGGACCAGTTTTCCTCCCATTTTGACACTGAAGCACCAAACATTCCCCTTTCCATGGCAAGAGGTGTGCTTCTCCACTTTAAACCATATTTTTAATTGAAAAAAAATGATTCAGAATTATTGTGGCAGGTGGAGTACTTTGCCTAGGCTATACATAAAACAAAACAAAACAACTCAACTCTTTTCTAGTTTTCAAGCACAAATATATTAATTTTCTTGTGGGAGGGAAGGCAGTCCAAAATAAGAAAGAACATAGAACACAAGTTCAATTCAACAGTTTCCTGATTTTAAATAATATTTTCACACATTCCCTCTAATTCGCTAATTCTGAACCATTCTTCCTTTTTCTCAGAGGAAACTCTGATTATCTCTTACTGGAGATCTCTTTCTGTATTTTGTACTTCAAAGTGGCAGACTCTGAAGGAGCTTCTACAAATGTATTTTTAAAATAAAAAAGGAAGTTAATTTATCTTCTACATTTTTGGAGCATGCTTACTACTGTTCCTTTTAATCCACAGCTATAACAATATTTTCATTCCTAATGGTGACTGATTGAAGTTTGTTAACTTCCCAGAAGTATGCATTCTAGGTTTAGAACTGAGGTGTGTGTGCTCTCTTTGGGAATGAACACTGGCTAATACAATCATTTATATCACTAAACAAGCCTTTGAAGTAGTTTAGGCTGGCTACATGTTCCAAGATAAGAGAGCTTCATAGGTACATGAACCCTGGTCTCCCCAGACTCTGTCTGCCACTCTTACTTCTATATCACACTGGATCCATCAGGTTAGGAGATTCAATCTCTTATACATTGAAATTCTGTACTTTCCTGTGAATTTCAGTTCTAGACCATTTCTGCACTACATTGTTATAGTGCTACTATCCCACCTTCAACATCCTATGGAATCCTGGGATTTGCAGTCTGAGAAGGGGCATTCAGAATTCTCAGCCAGAGAACTCTTTGGCCTCAATAAACAACAAACCCCAGAATTCCACAAAATGTTGAAAGTGGAATAATAGCACTATAACAGTGTAGGGTGGAAATGGTCCTAGTTGTAGAAAGGAGGCCAACTAGACCTGGCCAGGTCAGTCCTCCTTCTCTACAGCGCATACTCCCTGATGACTTCTCAGCTTTCACTCACAGATCCTAACCACCTCCTCATGAAAACTTTCCTCTAAGCCTTATCAGGCTCCTCCTGACTTACAGCATCAGCTCAACTGATCCTGTCTCGGCCCCAGAGGAAGTGTGGCTTACTCCAGATAAGCCAGCCTTGTTTTTCCCACAACCGAAGAATCTCTATGACATAAATATTTGAAGGACCATATCTTCCCATATGAACTTGCCCGAACTTTAAGGTCTGCAGGGGAGGCACTTCTCAATCCTACCACCTTCACAGGTATGATTGGTGGGAATGTGGGAGGAAGCCTCTTTGGACCAGCTGAAGTTTCCAAACACTTTTCAAAGGCATCCCCAAGTAAAGCACAATTATAGTAGTCCCAAGTGGAATGTAATTAAAGCATGTACCACTGTGGCCAAATCCAACATCTCAAGGAACAGGTGTGGATGATGCACAAGCTTTAAATGTGCAAAAGCACTCCTGGCCACAGCAAAACCCTAGGTTTCCAGGATAAAAGCTGAGTTCAGGAGTACACCCAAACTGCAAACCTGAGTCTTCGGGGGAATGTAACCCTATTTATCACAGATTGAATCTCTTTTTTTCCCGATCTGCCTTTTGACTGAGTGGGAGCACCTCTGTTTGGTCTGGATTAAGTTTATGTTCACCCTCATGCAGTCCATTATTGGAGAGAAGCACCCATTTAGAACCAATACAGCCTCCTTGGATTGGGTGGAAAGCAGTATTACAGGTGGGTATCATCTGCATATTGATGACACTGCATCCCAAGACTTGATACAACCTCTCCCAGTTGTTTTATGCATATGTTAAATAGCATGGGGGACAAAAGAGAACCCTGAGGAGCCCCACAAGCCAACAGCCAGGGGGTTGAACAGTAATTCCCCAGCACCACCTTCTGGCTTCACTCCTCCAGGAAGAAAAAGAGCCACTGTAAAAAAGCATCTTCAACTCTCATTCCAACAAGGCAATCCATAAGGATCCTATGGCCACTGATATCAAAAGTTCAGCAGAATCAACAGAGACACTCTTCCCTTGTTCAGTTCCCTGAGTAGGTCTTTCACCAAGGTGACCAAAGCTGTCTTTGTCCCATAGCCAAGCCTGAAACTAGATTGAAATGGATCTAGATAATTTGTTTCATCCAGAAATCCCTGGAGCTAGGAAGCCACCTCCAGATAAGATCTTCAAGTCTAAAGACATATCACTGAATACCAAAGTCAAGATTATCCATGCCATGATACTTTTGATTTCTATATATGGTTGTGAAAGCTGGACAGTGAAGAAAGCTGACAGGAAGAGAAATCAACCCATTTGAAATATGGTGCTGGAAGATAATTCTACAGATTCCATGGAGTGGCAAAATAACTAATAAATGCATTCAAAAAGCAAGTCAAGTCTGAATTTTTCCTAGAAATAAAAATGACCAAATTGAGGCAATCATACTTCAGCCATATCATGTCCCATTGGAAAAGATTATAGTGGGAGGCAATAGAAAAAGAGGGAGAGCAAATTACACGTGAGTAGGCTCAATGAATGAAACCACAGCCCTGAGTTTACAGGACTTGAACAGATTTGCTGATGACAGGGTGTCTTACAGATACCCCATTCATAGAGGTACCATAAGTTGAAACTGGCTTGACAACTGTGAACAAGACTGTTGTTTTTTTTATGCCAATAAAGTCTCCAATGGGGCATTTTGCTTGTGCACAGTAATTCATATTAATAATTTAGCGTGAAATTTTATAGCAAGATACACAAACAGAATATGCTTATGGGCACGTAACTTTCAAGTGCAAAATTACTGGAGTCAGGTGTGCAGCATTCCATATAGCAATAAACTAGTACGAACAGAGTTTGAATGTTATTACTTGAGCTTTAAAAAACAGGAACATGAGTTATCTTGCATAAATATTGGAAAGACAGATTACAGAGACACATACTGAATGCCTAGTTTAGGCTGAAATTACTGAACATGTGATGCAAAATCATGCACTTTTTAGTATCATATTGCTTTGCAGAGAAATATTATTGCTATTTGGAAGACATCTTAGATGTTGCATTTTTAAAATTTACCTTTAAACCTTCATCATCTGTTAGCAGTACAGTCTGCTTGTTTGATACCTGACTTTCAACAAACCTAAACGAAGGAAAAGAAAAGGCTAGTTTCAAAATTGTTATCAAGGTGAATTTGTCTCAGAAAATTATTTCATAATGATATTCTGAAACTTGAGCTCATGTTCTAGGTGCTGGTGCATCACACCTTGGTCACAGTGGCTGCTGTGAGGCCTTCCATCTACCCCAACTGCCGTTGCTGTGTTGTTTGAGGTAGAGACCAGCAGTCAGGTGGAGTTCCATTGTGCTTTGGTCCCAGCAGTCACTGAGAGACATCCCTCCCCTCCAACAATTGCTGCTGTGGCTCCTGAGGGACAGAAGAGCAGCCAGACTGTTCTGAACTTAATCTCTTCTCCACCATCTCCTTTTCCTTTTGTTTCATGCCTTTTGGACTGTAAGCATGAGGGCATGAAACTATCAAATTAACAATGGTAAGCCACTCATGTAAAGGAGCATGTATATTGATGGTGCTATATAAATAAGTGATGATGATGATGTTGATAATAGCTGAGTAGCTTCTCAAAATGTTTAGTATAATTGTTAAAGATACAAGTTTTGATAAAGGCAATACTGTTAAAATAAAGAAGACTATTATATTCTGTCCTTTTTTCACATAAGAGTAGTTCAATGTGTTTTTAAGCCTTTGTGTACCAGGTGGCAAAACTACTACATACATATTTGATGCACTGAGTGGAAAATGGAAGCATTAATTTGAAACATTTATTTACATCAGAATTTGTCAGATTTTACACAACCCAGAAAGAGTAAGATGATTAACAGCAATGAGAGAAAGCTCACAATGCAGAATGAAGGGGAATAAAAGAAGCTGAGATGAGTTACAAAAGAAAAGTCACACAGGCCAAATTTCGACCCCTGAAAGACAAGCAAAAGGCACACTTCAATTTCATACTGTGTTGGCAGAGTGCCCATGAGTGCACAATATCCTTGCAAAGTCTTGTATATGGGCATGTGGAAAACAGTAAGTTTTTGGTTAGGCTAGGATCACTTTGTAAAAGTGAGGCTGATTTGGAAGCCACCATCTCAGGAAAGGTAGGGCTTCATACCAGTACATGAAGAAGCCTGTTTCACTAAATCACTGATTAATGAACCAATGATTAGAAAGAAAGAAAAACTGTGGTTGCATGAATTACCAGCACTAAGGATATAGGGACACAGATGAAATCAGTGAATGAATACTACAATGCTGTTCTGCTTCCATTTTCCAAATGCTTCATTCTGAAATCATAGGGCAAAGCCTGAAGTCTTGCTTGGCTCATTTTAATTTGAATTCACTGTATCTGAGATCCCAGAGGCTCTCTGGCCTACTCTTTTTCCTAAATGCTGGTTATGACTTCAGGGACCTCATGGCCCTGACCTTTCCTTAGATGTCAATCAATCAGTCAGTCAATTAACCAATCCATCCATTCATCCATCCACCCATCCACCTTTTCATTTCTTAGCTCCAGGTAGACTTAGAACACTTTCCTCACTCTGAAGCATCCATGCTTATATTATCTTGTTATCTGCTGTATTCACTTATTGATTGCCATTCAGAAAACTTTACCATAGCATATTGTTCTTCAATGGAATCATTATATATATATGCAATTTTTGTCTTGCACATTCCCCTTTTGAATATGAATTATTGGGTCTAATCTATCTAGATATATTAATATCAAATTTCAAAGATCTCTTATAGGCATGTATATCTAGACCACATGCAAGTTCATCTAGGCAAGAGTTCATATGTCTGTGCTTAAAGCACTTCCTACAGCAAGTTGGTACAAAGGCAAATCAGTTTTCAATTTAAAATGCAGCTTGCTTCTACAGCACAACAAGTAGCGCAGAGACTCCTCTGCAAAAATGCACATGTCCCCCATGCATGGAGAGACCAAATGAAATACATCCATTTCTAGGATAAAAGATGTTAGGTTCTACAGTTGGCTCTACACAGTACACATGCAGCCTGAGATAATATCAAGCAAAACTATTAAAAGCTCACATACAGTTACATACACGTACAAATTTTACCAGCATTTCAAATGAAATTATACATTGTACTGTATATAATAGCATATTTTAATTTTTTACCTTCTAAAAGATGGCAGTCTTCGAATATTTTCACACTGACTGTGTGATAAACAATTAACTCTCTTCTTAGCTTCCTGAATCTCACAGCAAAGCACACTGAGTGACTGTGAATAAAAATGCTCCAACAGAGACAGCTGTAGAAACAAAGTCGTCAAAATGTACACTGATTCTGAGATCTGAAGCACTATGGAAACTTACACAGATTCAGTTCTTATATTAGTAGGCTGCCTACTAATATAATTTATTGCAAAGAGAGATAAAAATCTGTGGCATATTCAGAGATACTGAGATGTTACTGAACAAACATACACGTGACCACACAGAAACACGTATCATCCCATCTCCTCTTTAATTCTGTTGACAGATTGCTCTACAGACACATTACTTCAGTAGTTTACCAGATTTATCACTGTGCATAAACAGTTCCTGTTAATTCCAGCATCAGTGTGAGATTATTCAGACAAATCCTTGTTGTTTCATTTCAGAACTGTGAGACTCATACCTGATCCACAATTAAACTAGAAATTAGATCTGATCAATCTAGGTGCAAAAACTTGATTACTTGCATGAAACTCTGATGCTTAGAGTAGCTTCCTTGTTGATTTAATAGTAGGAAGCAGAGCTGCAGACACACGCACAGTGCTGATCTGCCCTCTCCATATAAATAAGTAGGACAGTGTGCCCGCACAAGAGAAAACCAGAGCCACTTGCTTCATTTTCAAGCTTTTTTTTGTTTTGTATTGCTCATTGCATCTGGGAAAAAATCAATTAGTGACTCCTTGCAGATGCAATGACTTTTGTCAGCAAGTTGGGGAGGGTAAAGATTCCCCTTCTTGTCTTTAAACATTTTTCAAGTTATTCATTTACCTCCCACTTCTGTCCATGCCACAGACAGCATGTGATTATGAATCACAACTAAAATGTCTTAATGTAAAGTCGAAGGCTTTCACGGCCAGAATCTATAGGTTGTTGTTTTTTTTCTGGGTTCTGAGGCTGTGTTCTACTAGTATTTTCTCCTGACATTTCGCCTGCATCTGTGGCTGGCATCTTCAGAGCATATCCTCTGAAGATGCCAGCCACAGATGCAGGCGAAACATCAGGAGAAAATACTAATAGAACACGGCCTCAAAACCCGGAAAACCCACAACAACCTAAAATGTCTCATCCTTTCAGTTTTTGTTGGTATTCCAAAAATGTCTCATTTTTTCAAAAGACTCATTTTGGTGTCAACGTTTGGGATTAATTTTCAAAATATATAATAACTGCAACAAAATGTGACCAGCGAAGTGGTTTGCTAAGCTGCCTGAGTATAGTGAAGGGGGAGCAAAACTTTTCCTGTCTGTTTTTGACACCACAGCAGCGATGAAGGGATTTCTGTTCTGACCTTTACCTTCCACTTTCAGGACACAATGATGAAGATCAGAGCTGCTGTAGCCAATATTGTGCAAGTACAACACAGAAAGTCTGAGCAGAGGACCACTCCAGGGCAGGCAGAAATTGCTGATGGAACCACAGATTGCCTTCTGTACTTTCCACAGTGTTGGCTGCAGGAAACTGCCTACCCCCTCTTAGAGATTCTAGATAAAAGAAAAAAGATCTTTCCTCCTCCTCCTAGCACAGCAGCCATCCAAAGTTTAGCCTACTAAAGCAAGTCAAAAGCTCTAGTGATGATCACAAAATTCTATTTCAAGGTTGCATCTCACTTGCTGTTCGCAATTTCTGCTGATGAGTTGTAAGCCGGAGTATAGGGGAAAAAAATCTCTGCACATAAGCAATTAGATGTCTAAGAAAGGTCTTGCGGCTCATCTTCTTCCATCTCCATTTTGGTACAAGCACAGAATTTCCTTGTCTGCAAGAGTATTCAACTACAAGAATTCGAATTTGCAGTGGTATAATCAAGGATAAAACATGTGGTGAGCCACAGTAACTTTCAAAGTTAGTTGGCTGTTCTAATCTCTGCTTACCTGAAATCCCTTGATGAAATTCTGAACAGAGAAATCATGGTACAAAAATATGTTTATTAGCACCTGCAGAACTTTCTCACTAAGTTTAAAGGGAAACTGACTTGTCAGAAGTAGCTGAAACAGAGAAAAGAGAAGGTTAATATATTATTTCTTTATGAAATAAGATTACATAACTATTGTTTTCAAATTGCTATCTCTGAGATCCTAGACTCCTAAGGGTTACGGGGGTTTCTCAACTGGAAGCTCAAAATCAGCATACAAGCTTTTCTGAATCCATCAATACTTCCCTCAGTGTGTAATTCAGTTGGATGTTTTCTAAAGCATTGCTTCTCAAACTTTCCCCTCTACATTTTGGACTTCAACTCTCAGAATCCCTGAACATTGACTATGCTGGGTGGAGCACCTTGTAATTGAAGCCCAAAGCATTATAGTTGAGAACCACTGTTCTAAAGCATACTCACAATTCACACAGAGGAAAATGCTACTCACACAGTGCTACCCAAAGTGGTGGTTCTCCAAAACAATGCTAGTCGCCAAGCCACTGGCTGTCAGTTCCTGGTAAGTTTCCAGGAAGGAAAGAAACCATTGTAGCTAGCGGACATAATGATGCCAGTCCCTGACAGACCGAAGAATAGCTGCTGGTCCCATAATCAAAATGCCTGAGAAGTACTGCCCCAGAATATGCTCCAGAATCTTTAAAATGTGTATGGGATCAGTAGTAGACAAATTAATTTAGTAAGTATTCCCTCAAAGAAGAATGTTACACAGGAACAGCAAGAGCAAACTGTTATACAGGTGGCCCTTCATATTTGCTAGGGTTAGGGGCACAGGATCACTGCAAAAGTGGAAAAATCACAAATATCAAAGTGTGTGTGGTACTGTGGGAAGGAGGCCAAAGCATGGTGGGGAGAGTGGGCATCCAGGATCCAGACTAGATCAGGGAAAGGAGAGTCAAGTGGAGGTCATCATGGTGGCTCTATACTTCCTCTTTCTCACCCATTTCCTTGGGTGTATGGAAGTCATTGGGGACAGTTCATGGTGCTGAGAAATCAGGCTGCAAGCTGTCCTTAGCTAGCTAAGCAGTGGCTGGTGGAGGAGGAGGAGGAGAAGGACCAGAGGCAGGTTTTTAAAGGGCTGTGAGGCCCAATCTGAGCCACTGAGAGGGATGGTTCCCTTGGAAAAGAAGTGCCTGAGGTGGGGGGCAGCGGTTGAAGAAACTTGCAAATAATCAAATCCATTAAAGTAAAACCCACAAAGGTGGAGTGCCAACTGTACAGCTATTAAGACAGAAACAGATATAACTGAAATAATATAATTTACTTAAATACCCAGTTTGCCTTGTCCTGAATTCTCAGTATAGACAGTGGGTGTACGTAAGTCAAAAATAAGAATTTCAAATCCCGTTGGTTTCTTTGGAACTGAATAAATGAGTTAAGTGAGCTAAACTGCCTCGCCAAATTAAGCACCCTGATAAATTGCCTTAAACAAAGAAGTCAGACAAAACATTTATTGAAACCTCATGCCTCTTTGCATTTGTCACATGTTTGTAGGACAATACATGACTACATACTAGTAAAGTTGGCCCTCCGTTTTCACAAGGGTTAGGGATGCAGGACTCCAGCGAAAGTGGAAAATCTCAAGTATCTTCCCATTCCTACCCAGGTGAATGAGGGAGCGTGCACGCACACACACTCTCCCTCCTCCCGCTCCCCCATCCCAAACCCTTCTTCCCTATCCACATGAGCGAGTGTATGAGAGAACTCTTGTGCACTCCCTCCTTGTGTTCCCTATCCCATCCCTCCCATCTGCCTGTGTGAGTGAGCAAGGAAACACATGTTTGTGCCCTTCCTCCTCCCGTCCCTTGTCCCATCCCTTTCCCCATGCCCACCTGTCTGGGTGAGTGAGGGAACAACACGTGCATCCTCCCTTCTCATGATTCCACATTCTGTCTCCCCACCCACCTAAGTGAGTGAACAAGGGAAAGCACATGAGAGTCTGTCCTCCTCACGTTCCCCCTGCCCACCTGAGCATGTGAGCGTGCAAGGGAGGCAGAGGCAGCAGCAAATAATCCGCAAATAATCAAATTCATAAAGACAGATCCATAAAAGTAGAGAGACAACTGTACTATCATGGCATTCAACTTTACTGCTTTCAACATTTCATGTTAAAATGCATTTTATACCAGCAAGAGGTAACTGTGATTCATTAAATATCAGAAGTGTTACCATATTCTATAAACTATCTATCTACAGCAATCTCATGTACTGATCTTCACTGAAATGACTGTATATTCTACAAATCCATCGGCATACTTCCACTGCTCCAGAATATGCTCCTAGCATATTAAAAAAGACCACTGCTTTCAACAACACATAGCTGTAGAAAGTTTGAATTATACCACATGATTTAATAAAACACGTTTGCTTTCTAATTAAATAAAAGCAATTACCTTGTCAATTACTTTAGTCAAATGCTCTTTGCAAGACAGAGACTGGAAGAGCTCTATGCATAGCAAAGAGGAAACCGAGTGAGGAAGTAACTTATGGATGATCATTGGAGAAGTGGCAATTCCAAAAATGAGTACCAGTGGAAATTCACGTATACAATGACTTAGGCACATGAGAGAAAAACAAAGGAGGAAAAAAATAAATTTGTGTATAACAATCAGATGGCAATGCATATTCACCATACCTCTTTGCTCAAAGAATTTATCAATACAATGCGATAATACTAATGAGATGGGGAAGCAAGCAAACAGTGTAATTTTAAAATCTAAAAAAAAGGAAGCACAAATGCCAGCTCAAATTCAGCAGTCTGATCTCTCCATGAAGAATAGAGCTTTTAAATCTTTCTAGTCACTGTAGTTTAAGGTCTGCATAACAGGAAATTATATTGTATCTTGCCAGGTGCTTGCCAGGCATTCCGTCTTTGCAGTCTCAGACAGACATCAGACAAAGGAGCTCCACCAAGCTCCTGGTTGGGCAGCCTAACATCACTAGACTTAAGGTGTATTGTCCTGCTCTAGTTGACTTGCATATCTAAACTGAAAGAATTTCTTAAAACGTTATGACTAACAATGATTCATAGGGCAGAAATAGTAAAGTTACTTGTAGCAAAAGTTAAATACTACCTGCATTAGTGAAGGGTGGATTCTCTGAGCAGTACATACATCATGCAAGGCAGGCAATTTCCATATGTTTGCTTATTTGTGTAATTTATTTTGTTTCAGCTAGTGTACGGAGGGATAAAATACTTTGCAAGAAACTGAAAACCCATCCTTACGTGCTGGAAATTTATGAGCAACCCCAGGACTTCAGGTAGCAATACCCACATATTTTAAGCTCATTGTCACAGGACAATGAGTTTTGTGCTCATATATTTGTACTTGTGTACACACAGCTTAGGTGAAAGCCCAATGTATGGAAATGATATTACACATTTCCTTTTTTAGGAAAGCTACTGTCCACAAAGAAAATACTACATACTAATACTTAGACAAAAACACCTAAAGCAGACATATCATCTGCCTCTTAAAATGAGTAAAAAAAAAAAAGGCTTTAAAATGATGTGCAGCTTCTCCCATCCATGATTAAGTTCATACCACCTGAAAAGATGGGCCTAAACTTATGGGGTAAACCTACTTCTGTAGGAACTGCATACATTACTGTAACCCCAGCCCATAATTTACCTTCCTGGGTAATCTCAACCTGCATTTCTATTTAAAAGAACAGCAAAGAAAAAGCTAATACAAATCAAGATTATCCATTCATTTCCTCTAGAAAATACAGTGGAACAGATCACTGCTCTCTTGGAAACTCCTGTCATATTACCTGCTGATAACTATGAAATCTTGCAGTACTTTGGATGGGAAACTTTCCATATCCTTGAAAATAACCACAACTGGAGGAGATTCCCAATGTCTAGATGAAAATATTCTTTTTTTGCATGGTGTTTCAGTATTTGCTTTCTTCAAATCACAGCACATGTGTTGCAAAATAAATCAGGAAAAAAAGAAAGTTAATGTATTGTCCCAGAACATGGCCTGAACTTTGCTAAAGCTTAATAAGGATCAATGCATTGCAATGTGGAAGAAAGATTGGATATAAGCATATAAAATAATATACAGAACAAACAGGACATAAACTCTTTCTGAAATAGAGACTATATCTTCCATTAAGATCAGTAGTGTGATTTTTAAAAAAAACTCCAATAAAATTAATTACAGCAGCAGAAAATCGCTGGGTTCATGAAGAAAGAAAAATAATTCCCTGTATTTCTACACAGAAATATATGAAAAGTCCAAAGTAGAGACAAAAGGCAGGGTAAGAAAAGGTCTCTTTACTAAAGTGCAGTTGCATTACCCTGCTGAAAAAACAGCCTATTCATACACACATATGAAAATGACTCCTCACCCTGCCTCCACAAAATAACTGTGGACTTTTCCCCTTTGCCATCAAGGAACAACCACAGCAGCTCGAAGGTAACACACAGGCAGTAGGCAAGAGCCTGAAAGTGCTCAGCAGAATCAAGATAGGGCTGAACAACAAGTGAGTCCAGTACCACTTAGTTAATACATGTTGACCAAGTTCTCCATTCTTTCAACTCTTCCAAGATGAAAGTCTTCCATCTTTTTTCTCATCATCTGAGCAACCATTGAAGTTGTGGAAGGACAAAGCTCCAAAAGTGTATGACATGTTCACCTGAGCCATTTTCTACCCTGGCCCACCTATGACTGCTTCAGGGATGAAGATAAAGTTCAAGGAAAAGCCCCTGAAGTCATAATGCTCAGAACAAAGCACTTTCAGAGTCAGTCTATCACTCCCTAACAACTGCTGTGTTTCATGGGGAAGGCAGTGGAAAACATTTGACTTTCTTAACCATCTGCCCCCCTCCTTATTTTCCTATTGTGAGGCATTGTGAGTCCCTACTTTTTCTACAATAATATTTCAATTTTTCAGCAATTTAATGCTAAAAAAGGTTTTTAAAAATCATAGAATCACCAAACTGGAAGAGACCACAGGGGACATCCAGTCCAACCCCCTGCCATGCAGGAAACCTATGAAATTTGCACATCACTAGATAAATAATAGACACACCATACTACTGTCAATTAAAATTCAATGATTTTATCTCCCTGAAAACAATAAACGAAATATATACAGCTACAAGGTGAGGTTCCTAATTTTTATTAATATATTATCTTGTTCATGAGTGACATATAAATATAACAAATGTTGGACACCTATGACACAACCACTACCAGGTAAATGACACTGCATATTGAACAAAAATTAGACTGTATAAACTATGTTTCAAAACAGAATTATTAACTATAACATATAAATATATAGACATGGTACTAAATAAATAACTGTTTGTACATGAGTATGTATTGTATCAAAAGGTTAATGCCAATAATATGACATGAATAGATAACAAAACACCAAAAATTGCATATCAAAGTGATTTGATTTTTATATAATAATAAACTCAGGCTTCACAAACACCCAATGGAGACAATCCCCAATTACAAACACATGACAGACTTACAAGATAACAATTGTTCATACATGTATGCATGTACATCAGAATGTACAAGATGTCAGAGTGGATACTAAATCTGGTAAAATAGTTATGACAAACAGATTTGGAAAAGTGAAGCTGACCTTGTTTACATTCCTATACCAGTCAGTAAGAGATGCCACAGAGTAACGTATCCTGTTTGGAGAAATCTTGGAAGAGTCTTCTTCTTCAGATGAGTCCATTTCTACTGGGCAGCCAATCAGCTGAATCATCAGCTTCTGCAACAGGTTTTTAATGCCTTCAAAATAATAATAATAAAAAAAAAAGATAAAGCACATTTTTGCACATTATTCTGAAAGGAAAACTCCAAAACCTATATTTTTAAAGTCTTTACCTGATTTTATGCCTTGTTTATATCTAATTTTATTCACAGAACTTTCCAGATCAACTAAGTAAACAATCCTGCACAAAGGCAAAGCAGAATGTCCAATGAAAACTGTGCAAACTAAGCAAATTTGCTTAAAATTGGTTTTGCATTATTTTAAAGACGATCTCACAATATTAAATCCATGTACACAAGTGAAAGGTCCCATGGTGAATCTGTGGAACTGAATTTGTAGTTCTAGTTAAAGATCTCAAACAGAGGTGGGCCCAACTATGCTAATTTTGAGGGGTACTTCTTATGTTGTTGATGGAATTCATCAACTGAAAAAACCTCTAAAAGTTATTACAATATTTACCTGGACATTCTTTTGACCTCAGTGACACTACAAAAGGAGTAACATCATCCTGAAGAACTTCAGCGAGCTTTTTAAATGTTAGATCGTGATCTGTGACATTCACACCTAAGAGAAAAATAAGTCAAAATTAAGAACATAGGAAGAGCCATGCTGGATTTAATTAAGGGCTGCCTCTCTCTCTCCTTGTCTTTCTTAAAAGTTTAAATAGCCTCAGTTTTGAAATCTTTCTTCACAAGAGACTTCTCCCAATCTCCTTATCACTGCAGTTGCCTATTTCTGAAATATTTCTTGGTCTACAACATAATTTCTCAGGTGCAGTGATGATACCTGTACAGCACTCCAGATGTGGTTGCATCATGGATTATAAAAGGGTAGTATGACATTGGCAGTTCTATTTTCAAATTCTTTTCTAAATATACTCAGCACAGAATCTGCAGGGGTGTGTGTCTTTTTTTTTTTTTTTGGCAGAAGTAGCCAGACACTGACTCAATTTTTTTTTATCTACCACAATCTCTTCCCTGGCCAGTTACTGCCAGCTTAAACTCCATCTCAGTTATCTGTGCCTATTCCATCTGAAGACAGAAAAAGCAGCATTGAAAACTGCAGATCAGGTAATAGTAGATGATCAAACATATATAGATGCGCGCGCGCACACACACACACACACACACACACAGGTGACATATCCAAAGGCTGTTTTTTTTTTTAAAGGAAAATTGACATTAGGAACAGTATATATTCATACATCTAGATCAGCAGGACTTGCATAAGTGCTAATCACCAGTATTCAGTAACTGATGCACTGGGTCCACTGTAGTTGGACTAGGGATTTAGGCCATAGCTGTCAACAAGTTTTACTGTAGGGCTACTTTGAAGATGGGATAGAAGGAACTGGCAATACGTATAATTAAAGTCTCCAACTATACATGAGATTGTCAACTAATCATCTTTCTTAAGGAGACAGATTTTGTTAAGGGGTTATGTAACGGCTGATATGTAGCATACATTTTGTATGATGTGAAGAAAGGCACCAGTGTGCTTTCAGTCAGTCACAGAGAGATCACAGAGTCACAGAGAGAGAAAACTATTGTGTCTTAATTGCCCAATGCTTATTTCTAGAGATGGAAGATTTATGTGTTTCCTGATACTAAGAATAATTTCTTTTTCAGAGAGGAAGTGGTATAGGGATCCTAAGGAACAGAAATACAAAATGTAGTTTGCTTGACACCTTGGAAGCTCTGTCTGAGTACTTACGTACTTGGCAGGCATTTTACACGCTGAGGGGATCAGCTTTGACATTACTTGAAGACATGTGGCTTAACTCAAATTCTTTGGGGCTAATTCCCACCCCTTCCTGTTTTAAGTATACCACACTTTGCTGTTGAAATTACAAAAACATTTTCCTCAAATTAGGAAGAAGGTGTGAAAGAAGGAATACACAATCCTCAGGCAAGTAATAGCAAACCATGTTTTTGCTTTATTTCTGAACCATCTCATGTTGTTTATCATGTAACAACTGCTATTTTAACTGGGCAATACAATCATATAATAATGCTGTCAACCACAGAGATCATAATCTATACAGATCAACTTAGCACAGCCAACAACTATACAGTTAGAAACCAAACTGGGAAGTGATATCATATTGCTGCATATGATGTAGTAGATAGTTCCACAGGAAACGTGAAGATAAAAGCCGTTCAATAGCAACATGTGCATGCTAAGTCTTTAGTACAATCAGATTCTTGTTATATCCTACTCCCTTTGCCAGTTGAAGTGTATTTGCTGATAAACATAAAATAACACTGCACAACATTATCAGAAACACAAGATTACAAACAGACCAAATAACATTACAATATTGTCATTCAGGAAAACCAGTTCTCCTGTTGCTTCTCTCACCCTAAAGGGCTGCAGAACATGGTCTTTGTAAGCTGCAACTGTACATTCCTAACATGAATAGCTAAAGGACTGTGCATTACCCACACAGCATGTGTGTGTCTAACCGGAAGCCTGTGCTTAGTTTATCCTGTTCTAAATGCTGCTATCATTTACTTTAAAAGAAAAAAGAAAACAAGCATTATATTCTCTGCTGTTGCCTTAATAATTTTAAAGGAAACTATGCATTTTCTGAATTTAAGAAATTTCAATGTGTCTGCATTTAAGAAACTATGACATCGCCTGACTGTCTGAAGAAAGCTGTAGTCCTCCTAGTTCTAGTCACCCAAGTGTTCTGGTTTTACCTTCTATAGCAGTCTGTCTTCTTACATACAAAACAATTTATAGAAAGAATTCTGCATGGCTAAACATCTCATATGTGGTCTCAGCATAATTTCACTCTCACACATACAAAGCTGTACATTGCAGACAAAGTTCCTTGAACTATATCTACATTTTATTGGCTACACCTTACTGGCTAACACAGATTTTACAAAAGATGCAGTCCAATCGTATAGATTTTTTCTTAGCATTAAGTCCCAGTGTGTTCACAGACTTACTTTCAGGAAGATAACATAGATTCAATCTGGAGTGATGCATGAAACTATTTTTCTTACAACGAATAAGTTAGACACAAGTTAAAAAAGCAGTATATCCTCTCTGTCTGTTATTAGGATACAAGTAGAAAGGATGCAGGAAGAAGGTTAAACAAACTGTGACTGACTGATCAATATATTCTCTATAGATCAGTTTATTCTTTTGTCACAGGATGAAGTTTTTAACTACTCAATGCCTATTCTGTTTCTATGTTCTCTAGGGAGATTGCCTGTGACCAAACATTTATACATGAAGGGCAGAAGGGAGATTTTTTTAAAAAAAGAGGCTGACATATAACATGTCACTATATCAATTACACCACATCAGCAAATGCTTCATCTCTACCAATGGAGGAACTGACTGTACACATGTGAAGCACTAACTGTAATATCTAAAAAACACTGGAGGTCAGGAGAGATCCACCAGACAAAAGACAGGAATATAGTGCTGATCTTCAAAACAGAGGAAGGAATACCAAAACAGGTCTATTTGATTAACACCTATTCTTGTAATGTTGTTATGGAGAAAAATGTAAAGAAGTTGTTTCATATGTTCAAAACATCAAAAGCAGTCAATGGTGATATGTAACCAACACATAGCCCTTTATATTTCAACAACAGTTCTAATAATTCTACATGGCATGCTTATTTACCAAGGAGAATGTGGGTGCCATGAGAAAAAAATGAGACAATTCTGGGGGGGGGGTCAGGTACATGACAGGGATGCCACAGAGACTAAGATTTTATGTGCTGTGGAAATTAGATCTATCAGGCAGAGAGAGGGCTCTGGCACCTGTGTTGCCTCATTACGAGGCTTATATATGAATTGACTCGTCAACAAAGGAATGGAAGGCAGGTCTACAATCTATAAATAAAAGCAAAGAAGTGTGAAGGCTTGCTAACATGACAGGTGTTAGAAACTGCTCAGTGTCTTCCACTTTTGAGTGGAAGAGGTGGCTCTTCATAACAGAGTTAATTATCCTAGTATGCTGCCACCACTGGTTTTCTACCAGGCATCCACAGGTCAGTGGCAGGAATGGATGCTTTCAAGGGTCAGTTTTGCCCCTTCCTTCAATTTTGGTGTCCCCCAAGCACCACACAGGAAAATACAAGAAATATCAGTAGTGTACTGAGCCGACACAATTCAAATTGGGATGAAAAGAAGGAATTAAGAAAGGAAAGCTTTTGTTCTCAATAAGCAGGTTATATAATACCGTATTTGAATGCACATGAAGCTACTTCCCCCAGATACACTGCAAGAAAGTTACAAAATCTGTTCTAAACTGACATTCAGCCAGGTTCGAAGCATGTAGCAAAACCCATAATGCAACTCTGAACACATGATCTCCTGACCTACTCATTCTGAAGTTGGCAACCTGGCTCAATTCTCCTCAGCCGCCCTTGGCCATTTTGAGGGACTGTCCATAAAACAACCTTGATTCTACAAAGTCCAGAGATTTTTAAACCCTTCCAGTTTGTACATGGATCCCACTAGGAAGCCATATCTCTCACAATCCTATGTCATGTTGCTCTCTAATTCTTATCACTTAACCCCTTAGTTTTGTGGAAGTTCATCAACACCTTTACAGCAGTTTTGTACCTGAAACTTGAAAGAGGATGCAATTATCACAACAGGGTCAAAATCCAAACGTGTATACAAATTATTGTTTGTGACCCAAAGGACACAGAACTAATTCTGCATGTCAGAGGGGTTTGGTGTTCAGGTCCCTTGTGGCATATTATACTACATTTAAAAATTGAAGGACTTTCCAAAGCAGACTGTAATATATCTTGGGCCTCTGACGTTTAAACAAAAACCAAGCAAACAAGCAAATACAGTGAATACCTACAGGATCGGCGGCTATTGACTTAGCAAATGTAAATACAGTGGCCTAAATCCAGTAGCAGAATTTTCATCCAGTCATCTACCTTTCCATCTACAGCCTTCACCATTTCCCACAAACAGGCTCCAGAGGGCTCGCCTGACCTCCAGATAAGGATTGTTCAGGTACTGAGAAACCTGCAATGGGGAAGGAAGATTAACCCCTTCTGATTCTGCTGACAGACCAAGTTCAGTCACTGGAATTATCCTGCTAGATCATGGCCCTTACAGCCTACAGAGAAAATCATAGAATTGTAAAGTTGGAAAGACTACAAGGGTTATCGAGTCCAACCCCAAACATGCAGAAATACACCATCAGAGCATTCCCAACAGAGGAATGGTGCAGAGATAAATAACTGAAGTAAGCAGGCTATAATACTAAAGCAGAGTAAGCAACTGAGAAAAGGGCAGGGGCTGTTTCTCCTCACAGACTGCAGTGTCACTCCTAACACAACTGGAACCGACGTGATGTCATTTGTGGTTCTGACCCCTCAAAAGTCACAGTTGAGTGGTAGTTGGGAGCAATAGGACCCAAAATGTCACTTTCTGTGGTAGTTTGATTTGTCGGGGGCATATGAGGTTTTTTATTTAAAGAATTGTCAGGTTGGGGTCTTTGGGGGCTGGTCAGGTTGAGGTCTTTCGGGGCTAGGGACCCAGGGCTGCATGTGGCCTACACCTTCCCCACTGCTGCATTAAGGATACAGGTATACAGAATATAAAATATTTGCAAAAATATGGGGGAAATGAAGCCCCTTCTTTCCTAGAAACCAGTCAAGCAAATAATGAATTACAATGGCCAAAATGCTATACGAAGTTTTAGGCAATATCATGCCATACACCACATAACAGTTTAGCTGCAACTGATGTAGAAAAAGTCAGATTTCATCAGCTTGTAAGTTTTTTAAAAAAGAAGACAACTAGACTGCTGTCTTTATAAACTTAGAAGAAAGCACACAATATTGTCACCCAGAAATTGAGTTCACATGGCACAGATCATATGGTTGGGTTCTCAGGGAAAAAAAATAGTGAGCATTCAGAAAACACGGGCACTTGGGGAAAACACTTTTAACTATGAGCGAACACACATGCAGGCAGGTGCTGAGAAGCATGGTTCATGTCCAGACCTGTATACATATGGCTGCCAAAAGATTGTGGCAATAAACTACATTTTGATTTCAACAGCATACAGTAAGGTCTTCTTTTGTATTGTCCCAGATACCAGGACACTTTCCTGAGAAGTATCTTGGGGATACCTGGAAAGCAATTAAATCAGCCTGAACTTTATAGATTGTAGAAAAACCTTGGTGTATATTATGAAAACTATTGATTTTTCTAAAAGAAAACTCTGAAAGAAATGGGTACATCACAACATTTTATTCTTAAACTCATGACAAGAAGCTGGTATATCAGAATAGGGAGAAACAGAGAATGATTTGTAATTGGCAAAGGCATTAGGAAAGGATGCATTTTACAATTCTGTTTAATTTACATGCAGAACATTTCATACTGTTATTACAGTTCAGGCCTACCCGGTGAAAGCACTAGATATCTCTTTTTGATATCAAATCATTTGGCCTTCCTCTGCCACCCTGCTCCACGTGTTTGCGAGGCCTCCGGACAAGCACGTACACAGGCGCGGCCGGTAAGTGTTGGACATTCTGTTCTCCACCTAGGCAGGCAGAACAAAGCCACTCCGTGGCTTCAGGGACCTCCCTGCAAACACCTCTTGCTTAAGCGCGACTCTATACAAAGACGCCCGGCCTTGAGCCGACCGTCTGACAATGCCAAGCTATTTGGATACTGGTTACAATATTGCTGAACCTGCGCTAAGCCCATCATGTTAAACTTGACCTTTGTCAAAGCTTTTGTCCCGCTCCAAACTCGCATTGTTCTCACCGAGTATGGCATGGCCTGTAGGCACAATTCACCCTATAAAAACTCCCCGATTCCGAGAGCACCTCGGATCGCTTGCCCCATTTGAATCGCTCTGGACTTCCATCCCGCCTTGTTGCTGCTTTGGCTGGCGAGCTCCCCTCAGCCTCCACGCTGAGTTTCTTCCCTATCATCTTCCAGCTTCTTCAGGACTACGAGAAAAGGTGTCGTATCACCCATTTCCCCCGAAACTCCTTATTTCTAATTCTTACATTCGCTGCGTGATTGTGGTGTCTTTACTGTTTGTTTGTCTTAATAAAACATCATTTTTGCTATTTTAAACCTGTCTGACTGCTTGATTGACCTGACCCCGTAGACATTGGGTTACAAGATCCCTGCTAAGTTACCCTGCCTCTTGCTAGCTTAAGAGAGTGCTCCAGTTAATTTCCCCAACTTGTGTTTATGTTTGGTTATTTGGGTGCCCCTCCTGGGACCCCCAGAGAACAGGGTAACAATAGAGAAAACTGGATTAGACTTGGAGGAAAGGTGCATGAAAACTGGAAGGAGGAATAAGAACAATTTCAGAAATGCAAATCACAACATACTATGAAGAGAAAAAAGCAGAAGCTTAGAGTAACTACTGAGTAAAGTCTAGGAAGAAAGTGCACAAGCAGGGTTGCAGCTAAATATTAATAAAACAAAAATTATGATAACGGCCAATTTACAAAATTTTAAGGTAGATGATGACAACATCATAATAAAGATTTCCTATGTTTTGGCTTAATCAAAAATCAAAAGGGAGACTGCAGTTGAGAAATTAAAAGAAGACCAAGATTTAAAAGGACAGCTATAAAGAACTAGGTAAGATTCTCAAGACCTATCTTTGAATACCTAAGTCAGGATCATCCCTACCATAGTATTTTCAATTTCTATGTATGACTGAAAGCTGGACAGTGAAGAAAGTTAACAGAAAGAGAAATCAACGCATCTAAGATGAGATGCTGGAAGAGAATTTTAGAGATACCATGAATTGCCAAACTGACAGAGCTAATCACGCCTGAACTCTTCCTAGAAACCTAAATGACTAAACTGAAACTACCTCACTTTGGACATACCATGAGACACTGTGATCCATTAACAGGACAATAACACTTGGTAATGTGAAAGGTAGTAGGAAACGAGGAAGTCTACATTACAGGCAGATAGACTCAACTAGGAAGCCACAGTCCTGAGTCTGCAAGATTCAAGCAAAGCTGAGAATAACAGAGGATCTTGGAAATCTCCTATTCATATAATTTCCATGAACCAAAGTCTACTTGACAGCACTTAAGAATAAAAGTACTGATTAATGCAACAAGGCAAGGTCCTAAAATGTGTGAAGGAAGCTGTTGTTAAGTCCTTTCCTGAAAAAACCTTTCCTTAGATCCTACTATACTGGATAACTATAGTCCAGTTTCCAACATTCCAGTTTTGGCCAAGGTACTAGAAGATGTTGTGGCTTCTCAGCCCAGGGGTTCCTGGTTGAAGCAGATTAAGTAGACTGAGAACTGGTTTGAGAACTTGTTATGAGACAGAGACAGCTCTGGTAACCTTGGTGGATGACTTATGCTAGAAACTAGAAAAGGGGGAGCATGACCTACTGGTTTTACTGGACCATGTATCCTTCTGGGCTGCTATGTGGGCTTGGAGGTACTATTCTTCAAGGGCTCCATTCTTCCCTGGAGGGGAGCCAGTGACATATCTAGCATAAACAGTGATTAGGGCAAGTGTAGAAGTTGCACTCCTACCTTCTTACCCCTACCCCCACCCCTACATGCACAGCTTTTTTGAGCCCCCCCTAGCATTGTCACCTGGGCATGTGTCCTGCTTGCCCCCCTCCCAGACACACCTCTGAGGGGAGCACTCAGAGGGTGGTGCTGGCAGATTCCTCTTTGACTCCTTGATCACTGGCTTGTGGAGTCTGTCAAACTCTGGCATGTCCCATATGCTATTTAACATATACATGAGACTTCCAGGAGAAGTTTCCCAAGTTTGGGAGTTAGGTGTCATCAGTATGCTGACAATACCCAGCAATACCTGGGCTGGCTACCAGAAGCACATAACTCCTTTGTTACCACAGTTCCTCTTCCAGTATGTTTTGGGGCACAATTCAAAGTGCTGGTGATGACCCACAAAGTCCTATATGGCTTGGGTTCAGCCTATTTGAAGAACTGTGTCACTGTTCATGAGCCCATTACAGATCTAAGATCTTCATGAGAGGCCCTTTTCTCTTCCCACCACTTTCTCAGGCTAATTTGGTGAAAATGCAGGAGACAGGGCCTTCTCAGTGGTTGCTCACAGACTTTGGAACTCCCTTTCTAAGGAGGACAGGATGACTCTGTCTTTGCTCTCCTTCTGATAGCAAGTGAAAACATTTTCATACTGTTAGGCTTTTAAAAACTGACTGGGATAGGCTTTTAATGCCGTGTGACGCTGTTTTTTAAATTTTTGTATCTAGTCTTTTAATAAATTTTATAAATTATGCAATTGTTTTTAAAATAACTTTTAAAATGATACAAAATCTTCAATAACAGTATAAATATTAATTTGCATTGCTTTTAAATGTATTGTTAGTTGTTAAAACTGGCTCTTGCACTATTATATCTCACTGGAGTAAATCTGGGTACACAAACATGACTGTGCTGTTATCTCATCTGATTTGGTATTCTAGTGATCTTTATCTTACAATCCATGATTAGAATAATTCTAATAAGTTTTCCAGGGTTTTATTTTCTAAAAATACTTGATGTAATCAGAGATATGATATTTATTATTCAATAATACAAGATAAAGCATTACCTAGAACAACTGCTGCAGTAGGAATTTCACTGGACTTCATCCGACAAGCCCATTCTGTTTTCTTCTGTCTGAAATCCAAATGAGATTTTCTCAAAAAATCTAGAAGGTCATCAAATAGTTTTTTATTGACATCCTCTTGTAGTTGCTGTTAAAAAGAAAACAGACACAGAGTTTTCATTTAGACAAGAGAAGAAAGACACATATACGCCCTTCAGCGTATTCTGTAAACAGTCTCAAAAGCTAACTGAACTGCAACTATACAAAATTATTTAGCTTGCCTGAGAATAGTTTGCAGACAAAATAATTTATTTTGAAATGTTCTGAAAGTCCAACAAAAATTCATAATTGCCATTTAAGTACGAAGCTTGATGAATGGTAATAGAGAATTCTTTAAAATATCATGCTGGGGAACATGGAGTTAATCAACTGCATTAAAAATACAACTTAAATTGTGTGCTATATCCCTCAAAGGACACATATTTGATTTGACCCTTTAAGAAGTTCTGGGGACAGAGAAATTTCACATAGCAGTTCCTTTCATAACAGGTTTGTGTCTTCAGATTTGTTTTTTTAGAAACAAATTGAGTAGCTGGTAACTCATTGACATGGTAGGGCAGTATAAGGACAAGATGCAGAAGCAAAATCTATTTTGTTTCTGTCATATATAAACCAAATGTGGAGCAAAATGTCTGCCAGCTGTGGGAACTTTTGGTCCTTCAGAATTTTTTATTTTTTACTCCATTAGCCTCATCTAGCATGGTCTGTAGGATGGAATTATGAAGCCTACAGGAAGATATTATGAGGCTTTTAATCCAAAGCACATGGATGGCCACAACAAGGTATAGCAAGAATATGGAACAAAAATTGACACAGGAAAAGGCCTTTGTTAGAGCCAGCATGGTTTAGTCATTTGAACACTGGACTACAATCCCGGAGACCAGGGTTCAATTTCCCACTTGGCCATGAAACCCACTGGGTGACCTTGGGCATGTAACACACTCTCAGCCCCAAGGGGGGAAATGATAGGTTCACCTTAGGGTCAATAAGTTGGAAACAACTTGGAAGCACACAACAACAACAAAGTGTAAAATTTTCAACAACTGAGATATATCAACTTTACACAACAGGTATGAGGAGCCATTGGATGTCTTGATGTCCTCAGTACACCTAAATGGATTGATTATCCATATCAGCATAGATACTCACTTTTGGAAGGTCTAGGACAGAATGGGAATCATGTAGCCTTCCAGACGCTGATGGACTACAGGTCCCATCAATCCTAGCCAGCATAGCCAATGGTGAGAAATGCAGGGATCTGCAGTTCAGCACCTAGCCACATAATTCTGACCTGTGGTCTAGTACATATTAGCTTGCTCACATGAGAGTAAGAGAATTTATTAACTTCTATTGAATTGTTACTTGTTTTGTATTTAGGAATAAATAAATAAACCTCCGATTTTATTGACCAGAAATCAGACTGGCCTGACATGCCTCAACAAAGAAAATGGTGTGATGAATAATGAATAAGGGAATGGATAGCCACTGCCCTTGTGGCAATATATTTTGCCCCTTTTTGCTGAAAGTGCAATGACAGGAAAGAGGTAAAACACCATACCTGTTAAGTTTAATTCTACTCTGTAGATTTTGAGACAACAGAAAACATAGCACTTTTAGAACAAAGTCATCCTCATTTTAGGTAAACAACACCTTGTATTATGTTCCAGCAAAACATTCAAATATAGTTTGACATAATTTTATACATCTTATCATTTTGGATTACATTTGTTTGTGTCACTCATATTACACTCCATACATTTTTTTTATTCACAAACTTTCTGCTAGCTGGGCAAGGAATCTACAGTTTTATAACCACACTATGTCATTCTAGAGTACTATGAAGGTGTTGTAATTAGAAACATGCAGGAAAATGTATGAAAATGCATAAATACATTTCCGTAGACCTTCTATGTTTACCTATAAAACATACTAATACACAACTGCATCTGTGAACCTCTACCTATAATGGTGGCCAAGTTTTGTTCATTTAAAATTAAATTCAGCTAACACCTGACTAACAAACACTGTAGTTCAAACCTAGGTATGTTTATTGAATGCAGTGGAATTTAATCACAACGTGTACAGCCAACATGCACAAATCAATGAATGGTCTAAGTTCTGCTACAAAATATTACTTAAATTCTTGCTTTAAACTCCACACCCCATATAAATTAGGCTCATGGTTAAAATTAAAGCTCACCTCCGTTTCATATTTAATCTTCTTCCATAAGGACTGACAGGTATCAAATCGTAGCCTGCTATCCTCAGTGTCATTATTACTTTTACTAAAGTAGTCAGCTAGAAAAACAAGAAAAGAATTGTCAGTCACACTCAATATTTATAACACAGAATTTCTCTCAAGAACAGTTATGCAACAAAAAAGTGAAAACAATTCTTTATTGTTTAATTTCATTAGCATACATTTACTCACTTACATCTTCTATCAGGAGACAGCTTAAGAAGAAATAAACATCTACAACTAGTGGCCTCAAAGTATAAGATGTAAGCAGCCTCCCTTAAATATTTGTATGAACAAAAAACTACCATCTCCTTAAAAAAGAAAAGAAAAAGCTGAATCTCTTGTGTTTTTATTGTGCCCAAATATTCACTCATCTCTCTAATTTAGTGTTTGACTTTAAGCTGCCCAGTAAACTACCTGTAGATCCAGCTCTCCTCCTCTCTGCCATATTCTAAAGGATACCACTCCTACTTAAGATGTATCACTTTTGTTTTTGTTTTCTTGGAATATTACATCACTTTCAATGATCCAATCACAAAATCACAGAACTCTGGAGTGGAAGATGACCCTAAGGGTCATCTAGTCCAACCCCCATAGCAGCTCTATTTAAAGACTGCCAATGGAGAAGAGTCCACTACTTTCTCTGATAGCACAGCTCTTACCACCAGGACCATCTTTCTAATGTTCAGTCAGAATGTCCTTTCTTGTAAAACGGAATCATTTTTGGGTCCTCCTCTCTGGAGAAGCAGAAACAAGTTGCTCTATCTTTCACACAGAAAAAAAGACAAGACTTCAGGATTTATCTTTTATTTCCTGGCATTTGCATGTTGGCCTATGTATGCTTTTAAGGCCGTTTTCAGGGGGCCAATTTATAAGAAGGCTCCAGAAAAGACAAACTACTGAATTTCTGAATGAGGAGTTCCAAAACCACTTGCTAGCAGAATGAAAGCCTTTGGCCATTTAGCAAATTGAAGACCTTCCTTTTTAGCACCTGAGACATGTCTCCTCCTTCTTCGATTTCCTTAGATGCTCTCCAGTTTTTGCTTTTCCCCCATGTGACAGCTCTTTAGATATCTGAACACAAAATATACCACCACTCAGTGTTCTCTTCGTCTGACTGAATATACTCAGTTTCCTTGCCATTCCTCACAAGATCTGATGTCCTAACTTTTTAACATCTTGGTTGGCCTCCTCTGGGCACATTCCAGTTTGTTGGGTATACCCTTTAGAGACTAAATCTCACCAATCTCGCATCAACTGCATTGGCTTCCAATTTACTTCCAAGCTCAATTCAAGTTATTGGTTTTGACTTACAAAATCCTAAATAGCACTTCCTCCTGTATGAGCCTGACAGGGGCGATGTGCTGCTTCCCATCACGCTGAAAAGTTTGGCTCTTGAAAAGATACAACAGGTCTTTCTCTAGTGTGGAGTTTCTTCCCAAGGGAAATTAGGCCAACTCCAAAGTTTTTGACCTTCCATTGGGTAGCTAACAATGTATTATTTCACATTGCCTTCAGTTCTTTGGTCTTATTACTTCCTTTGATCTAGAAACTATTCTTCAGCTGATGCAACTCAGAATTGCATTCAACCTTTTGTCACCACTGCTAACTCATGCTAAGAGTGTGGTCTACCTGGATTCTTTCCACATGCTACTACAAAGCCAGGTGTTATCCATCATCATATATCTATGCATTTAGTTTTTCTTACCTAAACATATTACTGACATTTAACTTTCTTCAAATTAATTTTGATTCAGTTCTCCAACCTTTTATGAATAACTTGAACCCTGATTCTGGCTTCTCTGAGTTCAGTGCTATCTGCAGATTTGATATGCATCCCTTCTACTCCTTTATCCAAGTTGTTCATAAAGAACTTGAACATCAGACCCAAGCGACAACCCTGTTGTACCCACGAGTTATTTTTCTTCAGGATGATGAGGAAACACCAATGAGTATTCTTTGCCTTTAGTCTATCAAGCACATATCAATCCACCTAAAGTAGCATCTATCTAGTCCAGTTTACCAACTTGCTCACAAGGGTATCAAGAGGGACCCTGTCAAATGTCTTTCTGAAATCAAGATATACTACAGTCACAGCATTCCCTGTTCTACCAAGTTTGTATTTCTATTTTTTAAAGAAGCAAGAACAGTCTGCCATGACTTGTTCTTGTGAAAATCATGCTGACTCTGTACATAATTACAGCGTTCTTTTCCAAATGCCTGCAGGCTAAATGTTTAATGATCTGCTCTAGAATTATTTGATGCTAAGTTGACCAGCTCGTAGTTGCCTGGGTTCTCCTCTCCTCTCCTCTCCAACCATCACAATTTCCTTTAGTACCCTTGAATGTAGTTCACCCGGCTCTAGAGAAACAAATTTATATAAATATTTAGGTGTTCCTATACTATCTCTTTATCGGTCTTGGGCTACAGCTCCCTAACTGCATCATTTATTCTATTTCCATCAGGGTAACATTCATGAGTGTTATTCCCTGTTCTTGCCCCACACGTCACTCCTTGCAATTTTAAAAATAAAAGCCAACTGGATCTGCATAGGATAAGGGCAGAGTACAGAACTGACAATTAATGGTCCTCTCAGCAACTCTTACCCACAACACAATTTTTAAAAACCTTCTGAACTAAAAAAAAAAAACAACACTCAATCCTTCTATGTTAAAATACAGCTGTAGCCTACATTGGTCTGGATTTTAGAGCAAATATTTAGGTTTCCAAATCCTTAGAGGGCAAAGGCAATACCAGTTTCTGCACTCAGCTGACTCACCTGGCCATAGCCATCTTTATTGGTTAATTGTGACTGCTTTGCTTGAATTGTACCTGTTATTTTACTTCCATATAGAAATGGAGAACTGAAACTCACAGAAAATAATCTGCCCAAGATGAAACCATTAGTCTGTTGTTTCACCATGAACCCAAAGTTTTTTGTACATCCCCATTCATGATGGCCTGAAGGTAAAAGTGGGCATGACCAGGATTTAACAAAAAAGAGTAGTAAAAATGCTGGCTGGGTTAAACTTGCATGAACAGAATAACTAAAGGACCAAAAAGATACAGAAAAATTATGTTTGTGAACTCTGGAAACAGTCTAGGCATAGTGAAGCAGTAAAGAGCAACACTACAAAAGAGATACTACAAAACTGTCTAGGACGAAGGTTCTTATATGTCCATGCATAAAGTTACACAGTCCTAACTGCCAGTCATGAAAAAAAATCTCTCTATGGGAAAGACCTTAAAGAAATTACTTTATGTGTTGAAAAAAAAGAAAGAAACATGTGCAGGCCTCTTAATAAAAATGACAGAACAACATAAATCCAGGATGAAGGTCTGAGTTATGATTCCATCTGCAACAATGAAGATGCTTTAGATCTTAAGATTATAATATGACCAGATCTTTTAAAATCAAACACCACAGTACCTTTACTTTCCATATATTTTGGGAAGTGTTACATTATCTACCATACTAGAATAATTACAACAGAAGGAAAAATAAAGATGGCATCACCATTTAAACAGGCTGAATTTATAATACGAATGTCCCTAGTTAAGGTGGATTTATTATATCTATTGCACACTAACCAGCTGAAGATATCTTCCTCTTCTTAGGATCTGGCTTGAACACAAAGCAGCCCTAAACAGCAAAGGTAAAGGAGAAAAACACTTGAGATGTTATCATTCCAGAAGGACAAAAAGAGCCAATGATCCAATATCATATTAAACTTATGCTTCTGTAATTCTTAACTGGCTAGGTAACTGTTATAATGGATTTCTTCTCCAAGAAGAATTCTTCTCCAATGTAAACCTCCTTTACAACGTAGAACTAGTTCAACAGTCTCTTCAGCATACCTTCAATTGAATTACCATTCTTTATTCTTGAAAAAGGTGTTTCTAACATGTAAAGTAGGTTTTTTTTTAATGATTAAACTTGTAGTAGTCTAGCATGAATGATCAGGCAGAATACTATAGCACAGTGGTTCTCAACCTGTGGGTCGGGACCCCTTTGGGGGTCGAACGATCCTTTCACAGGGGTCGCCTAAGACCAACGGAAAATACGTATTTCCGATGGTCTTAGGCTCCATTCCCTCCTCAGTGGTGGTGCGCAAGCGCGAGCCACACACTCGCATCCTCCTGCCCCCTGTTCAGAAGGGACTGAAATCGCTCCCCTTCTCCGCTACCAGAACCTCCCGTCTGACGGGCCAGCTTGGGGGGGGCGGCGGCAGCACGGGGGGCAGGCCCCCTCCTCACCATGGCCCCTGCCCCACTCGCCACAGAGGGAGCGCTGCGGAAGGGCCGGGGGGCTGCAAGGCGGTGCTTTTCCGGGAGGGCGAGCTGTGCCCGGCGCAAAAGACAAAGGTGCTGGGATTCCTTCGCCCTCGGTCAGGGTCGACACTCTGGAAACTTTTCCCACACTGCCCCCCCCAGCGGAAACTAGAGAGAAGCAGAAGCAGAGCCCGGGGGGGTGGTTCTCGGAGTTTTTTTCCCAGGGGAGACGCGCGGCTCCTCTTTCCCTCCCTGCCCACCTCTCCTGTTCCTGGCTGGCGAGGCAGCCTTTGCCGGGGGGGGTGGGTGGGAGGCATTGTAAATAATAAATAAATAATTTTATGGTTGGGGGTCACCACAACACGAGGAACTGTATTAAAGGGTCGCGGCATTAGGAAGGTTGAGAACCACTGCTATAGCATATTGTCCAAATACGGTGGTTTGGTGTGACCTAGTTGGAACCCTGGCTGTTAAATCCAAACTAAGCCACTGTGTTGCACTCTCACAGATGATTTTTTTTTTTGACAAAGAGAGTTTAATGTACAATTGAATGAAGATTTGTATTCAACATGGGTGCAGAGCCTTGCTCTAAGAATGCAGGAAGGCTGCTATTCACAGTGTAACTCAGCAATGTGCCCTCACACATAGGAGTCATACAGCAATAAGGTACACAACACCTTCCAAAACAAACAAGAAAAACAAATAAGCCTTTAATTGCTAAAGGAGGAGCAAATAATTCACAAAATGACAGGGTAATTAATATGTGCATAGAGGTGTATATTGCTTATTTTAAAACATTACTAAATGCAGCTTACTTCAAAATAATCAACCAGACAAAGCAATTAAATATTCAACAAAAATAAGCAACATTATTTTTATATCCAAAACCTTAGAAAATTTGAAAAAAAATTCAACCTGACCTTACACTAATATTAACTGGCATCTTGTGGACATGATGTGTGTAGCTGTCATGAGAGCTAAGGAGTTCTGTTCTTCAACATTGTAGAGAAATCATTGTAACCTGGTTGTTTCTTTTCATGTATACATATTGTTAGTTTTGAATACAAAGTTTTCTGAAACATGTTGAACTGCTCTTCTATTTTGTCATATAGGAATCCATCCCTGTTCCTTCCCCATTACTTCTCTCTCTGCCACCACATTTTCTGTTAAATTAATGTCCAGGAACACATCTACTTTGTGAACTAAGGTATATCTGTATGAGCTTCCTAGGAATCTTTATGAAATGGGGCACTATGAATATTTCATAAACAGATAAATATTACAAAAGCTACTTGAAAGGGGCCCTCGAAAGTCACGCAATTACATTCCACACATTAATCACCATAGCAACCAATACAGTAAGCTGGAGACTGTTGGGCATTCTTCCATGTACAAAACATTAACTTTTTGTCCTCACAAAGTCTGTTGTTTACCATCACAATGGAAATCCTATCTTGAAGAAAGGCCAATTAACTTCCTTTGGAAGTTACCCTCCATGTGTTCCAATAGGGAACAAAGGGAGAAGTGAGGGAGAAAATGTATCCTCACATTTGACATGCTAGGGTTAGAGCAAGCAGGAATGCACATGTTGAGAGCAGGAACAGGATGTATCCCTAGTCCCTCTTTCAGAACGAAATAAACGGTAACTTCTGGAATGAGCTATGTTACGTAACAAAAGGGGTTAGCCTTTCATCCCCACTACTGTCAATTATTTGATACAAGGCACAAAACAGATCTTCAAACAGAATCACTCTTTAAATCCAAAAGCTTACAAGAACACAATCAGAAATGTGGTACCCTTATTTGCCTGCATCAGCAACACACTTACCGTATGTTTGATTTTGACTTTATTTGTACACTACCCTGTCATCTATAGGGACACAGGCCAATTTAAGAATATTTAAATACATCTATACATACACACATCTATATTATACCATGTAAGTCAAGATACCTCAACACTTTTCTCTTATGTTCTGAAAATCCATTTTATAGACCTGAAGATAGTCAGTGAGCCCAAAACCCAATTAGTTGCCCAAAGGCAGTTGAAATTTAAGCACACAGCTTTAGTATCTTCACAATTTCTTCTAGACTTCCTGGAACATCAGCACTGGTCCATGGCTTTTCTTTGCATTCAGTTCCAATTTGTATGTAGGAAAGATTTTAAACCAGTTGAACCTGAGTCTCTTATTCTCCCTCCCCTTTATCCAACCCTATCTTCGTTGGTTTTGGGATGTTATGTCAAATCATATAATAAGACATTTTCAAAACTGTGAAATAAGTGGTAATTTTATTATGATTACAAATATATGACAAGCCATCAATCCATGTACCTTACCTGTCTGTAAAGCAGTTTGTATCACTACAGGGAAATGTATTTTATTTTGTGGATTCTGTTGCCATCTTAGCTGAGCAAGATGGGTATGTTAGCATGATATACAACAGACAAAAGTTTCTCACCACTGCACTTTATTTGTAAGTAAGAAGATGCTTTCTCAGAGAACTAGGTCCCAAGTTGTAAAAGGATATTGTAGCATCTTTGTGACTAAGAAAAAGAAGTTTTTTACACTGAGTCTACTTCATCAGATGCATGGAGTGAAGACAGATGCTTGGACACACATTTATACCCATGAAGAAACATGTATGAATAGTAGTGATGAGGTGACAAGTCCAGCTTTATCAGTTGTTGGAAAAGAAAGATAGTGTCGAGAGATAAGATAAGTAGATAACGATAGGAATGGTGGGTGGGGTTTTTGGAATGTAGTATCATACTGGCTGGGAACCAGAAATGAGTTGTGATAAAATCAGCAAGAAAGCCCTAGGAGGCTGGGGGCAGGGACTGGTTAACTAGTGCCATGATTAGTGTGCCAGGAAACCACTGGCACCATTCAATCCACTGCCACCATTCAATCCACTGCCAATGGACTGGAGTTTGTTGATATAGCCCAGATCTGCTGCTGCTTTTTCCAAGCTCCCTTTGAGGGTTTTTTTTTTTTTTAAAGTTCAAGGATTGCTCTTCTGCTTTCCAAGATGGAATGTCCATGAAGACCGAAGTGTTCTGCAATTGTTTTTTGTGTGTTCCCATTTCTAACGTCTTACTAATGTCCATTTATCTTCTGGCTCAGTGACTGGCTTGTTTGTCTAATGTAGAATGCTTGAAGGCCACTGCTGACAGAGGATGGCATATATCACATTAGAGAATGAGCAAGTACCACTAATGCTGTGAGTGATGTGATTAGATCCTGTGAGGACACTTCACAAACAGTTGCATAGTTCCAAGTTGCTTTTCTATAACCAACAAAATAATGAATCTCGCCTTTTAGCAAACAGGAAGCTAGAGCAAATTTCTTCAGTAGATACACTTATGTGCTGCTAGTAAGCTGCTCTATTTGAGGCCTATTTCATAAAATCATAGAGTTGGAAGAGACCACAGGGGCCAGCCAGTCCAACCCCCTGCCATACAGGAACACACATCAAAGCACTCCCAAAAGATGGCCATCCAGCATTAAAAACCTCCAAGGAAGGAGACTCCACCACACTCCGAGGCAGCATATTCCACTGCCGGACAGCTCTGACCATCAGGAAGTTCTACCTGAGGTTCAGGTGGAATCTCCTCTCCTGCAGCTTGAATCCATTACTCCTTGTCCTAGTCTCTGGAGCAAGGGCAAACAAGCCTGCTTCCTCCTCAACATGACATCCCTTCAATTATTTAAACATGGCTATCACGTCCCCCTTTAACCTTCTCTTTTGCAGACTAAACATATGCAGCTCCCTAAGCCACTCCTCATAGGGTATGGCTTCTAGACCCTTTACCATTTTGGTCACCCTCCTCTGGACACACTCCAGCTTGTCGATATCCTTCTTGAATCGAGGTGCCCAGAACAGGACAGAGTATTCCAGATGAGATCTAACCAAAGCAGAATAGAGTGGTACCATTACCTTCCTTGATCCAGACACCATACTCCTATTGATGCAACCAAGAATTGTGTTGGCTTTCTTGGCTGACTCATCACATTGCTGACTAATGTTCAGCTTGTGGTCAACCACGAATCCTAGATCCCTTTCACACGTACTGCTATCCAGCCATGTGTCCCCCATCCTATATTTGTGCATTCCATTTTTTCTGCCTAAGTGTAGGACCTTACATTTGTCTCTGTTGAAATTCATTTTGTTAGCTTTGGCCTAGCTCTATAATCTGTTAAGGTCATTTTGAATTTTGATCCTGTCCTCTGGCATATTAGTAACCCCTCCCAATTTGGTGTCATCTGCAAATTTGGTCACCATGCCCTCTATTCCTTCATCCGAGTCAGCAAAGAAGATGTTGAATAGCACTGGGCCTAGGACAGAACTCTTTAAAGCAGTTACATCAGTGCATCTAAAGATATCTGATGCAGGGGAATAGCAATTTTTTCCCAGTATGCCAGGGACCAGTACTATATTTAGGTCAATTGGCTATATTTATGTCAATTTATGCCAACTGTTTCTGTCTTTCCTGAAAATTCATCAGGAACCAGCAGTCAATGGCTCAAGTACTAGCACTTGTTCATGGACTATCACTTTTAATAGCACTAGGCTACACTTCCAGATCTGTTTTAAGGAGAGTCTCGTGTTTAGCAGCCATTCTACTACACTATAGCAGCCATTCTACTGGGTTGTCATGGTTCTACATCCTACAGCATCTTGGAAACTGTACTTTGGAGAGGTTTTTAGAAATCTCTGCTGGAGAACTCTGGTGTGACGGTTCAGAGAAATGGACCAGACCATGTCTTATGCTATGAGATGTGGACCAACAGTTGCTCCCTGCCCCATGCACGAAACACCTGTGCCATATTTATGCTCATTGGCAAACATTTTTTCTTTCTTTCTTAAAAACTCTCCACAGACCAACAGACATAGGCCCACAGACGTTCATTGGTCCAGGGCCCATCACTTTGAGTAGACTAGGACTACAGCTCTTTAGTAGAGAAACCTAAGTACTTCACCAAACTACAAATCTCAGGGGTCTACTGAGTGTAGAGCAACGACTGGTTGAATGTTAAGAGACCAACTACATAGTGCAGATACTCTCTTAGGCCAAAGTCCACAAAACTGTGTCTTTTCTGTCATCTAGCAAACCCCATCGATCAAGAATTCCAGCACTGAAACTCCCTCGTTGTGAATCAGCTGCCTATTGCGGTGCTGGGAAACAAGACAGCCTAGCCTGCTAAGGCCTAACATAACTCTTTATTTCTTTTTGAAATAGCCATCTGTCGAGGTGGTTTGTAAAGTTGTGAGGCGGAGGATGAATTCCTTGTTATTCTCATTTTCTCCCTTCCCCTTTTCGAGGATGAAAAGGGAAAGGAAGTCCCTTCTAACGCTGAGTTGAATATCTCCCTGTGGGCTCCATTTTTCCTCCCTCACAGCGCAGCGGGAAGGGAGCGCGCCCTGCCACGCGCGAGCCAACTGTCACTCACGAGATGCTGTCGCCTCGCAACGCACTTAACGGCCCATGGCCTCAGTGACCCAATGTGCGCATGCCCCAAGGAGGACACCCCGCTAACCGTCCCCCCTCCCCAGGACCTCAACAGACAGGACTCAAAGAGAACTCGAGGCACCTGCGCGGCGGCACAAAAACAACTCACTACGCAGGAACCCGCGTGGCCTCCTCGAGGGAGGGCCAGAGCGCTCCTCCCACTCCCCTTTTAAACTCACCTTGGAAACAGAACACGTGCTCATGGTGGCGGCCCAAGGCTTCCAACACTCCGGATAAACCTTCCAAACTTCGCTCCGGGACTCAACACGCCGACCTCCCTTCCCGTCTACCCGAGGACACGCATGCGCATTTCCGGAATCTCATTCTCTAGTGGCGTTACGTGCGTTTCCTCTCGCCCGCTCGTAACCAGTCCCCCCCTCCACAAATGGTACAATCCTCTACCTTTTGGTCCTCCCAGTTTTCCGAGCCCTCCCCTTCTATTGGCGGATAAAACGTAGAGCAATCCAACTGGCGGGCGGGTAGAGGGAGACTCCACCTCGTGTGGGCTGGTCTACAGCAGACGTAGGGGGGAGCGGAAAGAGGAAGAAAGAAAAGAGTTTGGGGAGATGGTCCTCTGACAAGAACCATGGCGGCGTGCCGGTTTCGCAGGAGCATAGCTGCTCAGGTATCGATTCCCTCAGCGATCTGTAGCGCATTCATCGTTCAGGAGTGAAGACTACTTTCCCCTACCCTCCGCGTGCACTTGGACTCGTCTGGCAGCTTACAGATATTTTTTCATCCTTGGCCATTTCCACGCTACAGTGTTAAAGTGCTGCTATTCCACTATCAACCTCCTATGGAATTCTGGGATTTGTAGTTTAGGGAAGGGCACTTCCAACTCTCAGCCAAAGAGCTCTTTGGTCTCAGTAAACTACAAACCCCAGAATTCCACTGGGCTTTGAAAGTGGAATAGCAGCGGTTTAACACTGTAGTGCGGAAATGGCCCTTGTTTCCAGCATCCCGAGGCAGTATGGGTTGGAGTTTCATGAGGGGTGCGGGGTCCAGTCTGGATGCTTCCTAAGCGTGTGCATGTGCCCCTGTCGACTTACAGCGACCTCATGGATTTCTTAGGATTTCCTTAGGCGGGGAATATTCAGAGGTGATTTTACCGATTCCTTCTTCTGAAACATAAGCTACACTGCCTAGCGTTCATTGGCCGTCTCCCATCCAAATGCTAACCAGGGCTGCCCTGTTTAGCTCCCAAGATCAGATAGGGTGTGGCACCTTTAGGGTATTTCAGTCCTTGTTTATGTGTAGCTTGTTTTTATTAAGGGCCTTTCCACACAACACTGTTATACTGCTATTATTCTGCTTTTAGCATCCTATGGAATTCTGGGGTTTGTAGTTGAGGGAGGGGCCTTTAGAGTTCTCAGCCAGAGAGCTCTTTGGCCTCAGTAAACTACAAACCCCAGAATTCCCCAGGATGTTGAAAGTGGAATAATAGCACTATAACAGTGGAGGGTGGAAAGGCCCTGAGATTACAAATGCTTAATAAAGTTAAAGGAAAGGGTTAAAGAAATGGCCATGAGAAACAGGATGGAATTTTCCCCACTTTTAAAATGACTTTTGAAATCTGAAGCTGCTGATGTTACAGTTAATAAGTGGCATAGCTAAAAACATGTTAAAACTGAGCCAGTCAGACAACATGAAAATCTTGCTATGTTCTGACCATGTGATTTTAATAGGACACTTGAGCACTTTATGTTTCTTTCCACTGTTTCCTACCCTGAGACTTTTAGAATAGAACAGAGTGATAATGCTTCCTGATTGAAAGCACATATCAAGCTCTTATCTGTATGGGCCTCCTAGCTATTTTTATTGGAAATTGTACTTTCATGTGCACAAAGAAACACATATAAGGTTGTTTTCTCTCATAGATAATAGAGGCAGCTCTTGTGTAATGGGGAGGGGAAGGGAGGGAGGGGAGGGGGAAACTTGGTGCAAACATTGATGTCCTTATTTCTTCTTAAGATTGCAGCATCAGTGTGAAATTGTAGAAATCCTTCTAGAATTATAATCTTCAGAATTTAATCTACTGTTATGACTTTGGAAATAGAACATAATGAGTGTCCAATAATATTGTTTGGTTGAATGCATTAAGTTTCAACTAATTTTGATAATTTTGTTTTAAATATAGCTTTCACATGTTCTGGAGATACCACCAGAAAACTTGATAAAGTCAATATGCGCCATTCCAGTATCAAAAAAAGGGTACATATTTTTATGTTCTTAAAAATCTGTGTCATGTTTTTAAAAAATTATGATTAAAATTCAAGGTATTGCTAGTATTTCTTAGTCATTTTTTATCATTGGTGGAAGAATGTTGTAAACTGGAATAAATGTTTTACTGTTTAATAGAAATCTGGTACAAATAAAGACCCAAGCCTACCTAAGAGTAAGGCCTGCTTAACATAAAGTACCTACCACAGAGTGAACATGGATAGGATCATACTCCACAACTGCATTCTTAGCAGTGTTGAGTATGCCTGAGAAATGAAGGAGTTTTGGTATGCATTACTGTATAGGTTCTGGCATCATGGCTGTAGTCCTGTGGCCCTTTCCTAGGGATCTGGAAATGTAAGCAATGCTTTCCTTTGCATGTTCTCCTGAAAATTTGGTATATGTATCTCATTTACATGGCCCAGCAAATCCCATGGCAAAGTAGGTACAAATTGTACCCACTCTACTCTTTTGCGTTGGTAGCTCAGATGGCTTTGCAGGCAGGAATTATATCCATCCACAGGTAATTGAATTATCCCTCTTCATATCTTGGTGTAACACCCAGTTACCTTGTTTTTGAAAGTTTGTACAAATGCAGAAGTGGGCAACTGCAGCAGATTCCAGGGGAGAATTTTCTACCCTGGGATCAGTTGCTGCACAGATGCCAATAAAAAATAAAATTCCTCAAATCCAGAAGATCTCGTCCACTTCTGGTTTAGAAAATGGGAAGAGGTGTTGTTGTTAAAAAGTGCAGGGAACTTTTTTAAAAAATATGACCTGCCCACCCTCTCCTAGTGCTTGTCCTACAGTTCACAGAACACCCCCTGGTGAGTGAACCATTGTGCTCCTGCTTCTTTGGATTCAAGCCATTGCTCCAGCACTGGTTTGAATGCCACTCTTTCACACTCAAACAGACCCCAGCTTTCCTCTATGGAGTGTCATTATTAGGCTTCTGTGGATAAGGAGCTGCTTGTGGTGCACTGACTGCTAGTTCTGATGTTGAAAGTGGGAGATGTTCAGTGTAATACACATGGCAGCTTGGAGAAATTACTTCTTTGGATTATAACTCCCTGAATCTCTCAGCACTAGCCATGCTGACTGAGAGCTTCTGAGAGTGGTAGTCCAAAAAGATCCAAGGTCTACCAATGTATTGCCAGATGACAACACTGGATGTACCGGCTTCGCCCTTTCAGAAGATCCTGAGGATGAAGTTGCCCAAAATCTTTCCAACCATATTCCGTGGATACCTGAAAATCTGATCTCATTTGTGGTGCAAAAGAATTGAAGAGGCTGAAGTTTCTAACTTTTTCTCCTGCTCCTTTTTAGGCAGGAAGCTGATTTCCAGTTCTTTGTGAATTCTATGCTAGATACCAACTCTGTTGATAATTCGAGGGGAGATGTTCAGCTCCAAGCCCAGAATCTGGCAAAGAAGGTATGGGTAAACCTCCTGCATTTGACACATTCAGATGCTTAGTAAGTCAAAACCACAAGGAGACAAAAATAACATAGGAAGAAGCCTTGAGGCTGTTGGTGTCTTCTTTTTAGAAAAGGATATAACAAAGGGCAGAAAGCCAGTTGCAGACCCTCACTTTTGTAGGGGTCATGTAATCAGATCTAGATCCTGCAGCCATACTCCTTAAAGGTTGACCACAATTAATGGGCAACTTTCCAGAAAGGTCACAGGACCCTGAGTGAGTAAACGTAACCTGTATTCCCATTGCCAACACAGCACTTCTGAAGAGAAGCAGTTCTGTTATGGTTCTTCCTTATGGTTCTTTTTATTTTCTATGCAGTAAGACGTCATCAGGGCAGGATGCTAAAGGACAGCACATACTGAGCATTGATGGTGTCACATAATGAGTGCTGCAAAGCATTACTTTGTCTAAAGATATTTATTGATTGGATTTGTATCTTGCCTTTCTCCCAAAACGGGCTCAAGGTGGCTCACAAAAAGATTGGAAAAAAGGTGAAAATACAAAAGAGCCTCAAAATATGAAAAAATATAATATTAAAATACAATCAAATTAATAGCAGTGAAAAGCACAGCAGTAAGGAAAGTGCAACACCCATCTATTCAGAGCCTGTTGTTCACCAAGTAGTCAGCTGTCAAAAGCCCACCTGACTAAAATGCGCTTTTCCTGCTGGCAACAGGGGAACAGAAGAGGTGCAGGCTTAACTTCCCTGAGATGAGAGTTGTACAGCATAAGAGCAGCCATCAAAAAGATTCTTGGTATTATTCTGCGTTAATATTATTAATCATATACAGGGTAGGTTATCTTCATCTGTCAGCCACAGTGAAATGCCCACAAAGTTCTTCTGCATTCTCAAAACATAATTAAATTATTCTCGTATGTGGGAACCAACTACGTTCAATGTAATCCATAAGTAGTTGCCTTTACCAACATAAATAGTGGTCTTCCTATACTGACAGGTGTGGAGTATTTATGTTTTGCTGCTCATTTTTGGTGTTGTCCATTTATATGTTTTATCTTTAATATAGCTAAAATGCGATGAAGTAGTCAGCAAAATTGGGACAGGCGAAGGGACAGTGAACTTCACAATAAATCGAGACTTGTTAGCAAAGGTAAGATCCTGTCTTTGATACATATCAAAATGTGCAAATGGTGGTTTTTTTTAAAAAAAAAACACATCCAAACAAAACTACATGTTAAATCGAAACTTTGTGTGTGGATACCACTCTAGCAATTTGGATTGTTTTACTTTCTTACATACTTTCTATTCTACATCTTCAACATCAATTTATGTTCCCAAGCTAATTAATAAAGAAATGACAGAAACTGAGTTTAAAAAAATGGAAAGTAACATGTTAAGGATATAAATTCGCACCTGAAACTAAAACAGCAGTAGTCTGTTCAGATAGCCAGTAAAACCAAAAGTACCCCGAGTTTAAAAACAAACATTAATGTTTCTGAAATACTAAAGAAAACATTCTTGTTATGTATGATTGAGATATCTAATGCATATAGTATGTGGATATACTGAAAAATAATGGCTTTCACTCTTCACCAAGAAGATTCACATGAACTCAGAAAAAGAAAGAAGTGAATTGACTGCTCTCTCCCTACAAACTCATATTGATATTTGATAGCCTACTATGATATCACAAAAGCCTTTTTGTAAGGTGTAAACTGCATGAACAGTATTGAACAGTAAGCTGTATGAATAGAACTGAACTCTTCCTCTATCTTTGAGTTTCTGTCTTCTAAACTAGTACCTATATTTGCTTCCTAAGACAGTGTTGCAGCAAATGTTTGAGGATGGCCCCCAGTATGGACTAAAGAGTGAACTTTTCTCAGAATTGCCCAAAGGAAAGGTTGTCGTTGAGTTTAGGTGAGTATATATGCCAAGTTATTATGAGCCGTATTACCTAAATGCCTTCAGTGTCACAGGAGTGTGTGGGCTGGCTGAGCAGGTATCTATGCCAACATAGATCTACTGAGCTTGTTTTGGGTTTAACTTTATTCATGTCATTCTTTATACTGCAGTGCATACTTTGGCTGAGTTCTTACTGCTTTTTATTTAAAATACTTATACTTAGAGCAGATGAAATACTCCAACACATCTTCCCCTGGAGTATGCAGACTGTGTCCTTCACTTTTCCTATTTCTGTTACATTGTTGTTGTTATGTGCCTTCACATCATTTCTGGCTTATACCAACCCTCAAGCAAACCTGTCATGGGGTTTTCTTGGCAAGATTTGTTCAGAGATGGTTTGCCTTTACCTCCCTCTGAGGCTGAGAGAGTGTGACTTGTCCAAGGTCACCCAATGTATTTCCATGACTGATTGGGATTTCTGTTATGAAATGCAATAAAATACAAGAGAGAGCCCGTGCCAATGAAGAGTACTTGAATTCTAACACTCATCTCCAGTGAACTGTGAATCAACATGTAAGTCTCTGAAGGGTAGGTTTCTATGCTGATTTTGCCCCAAAGTACTTTTAGTACAAAGACAATATATTTTCAAAGGAAATTACTAATGCTTTCATTTGGGAATGGATGGTCTCTCCCAGCATCCAAATCTTTGTTTTTGCTTTACATTCCTTTTCTGTTTTCATGGGTTAGCATCCCAATCATGTTTTCCTTTATATTCTATATGACACAAGCTGAGCATGGAGATGCATCTGTTTAGATGTAGTGGTTTGATCATTCTCTCTGTGTATATATACCTGCCTTCTTGTCTGGTTTTGTTTTTGTTTTTGTTTTGGATGTGGGAGATAACCTAAACCCAAAATGGTAATTCTCAATATTTTTTGCAGTTCACCCAACATTGCAAAGAAGTTTCATGTAGGTCATCTGCGTTCTACAATAATAGGTAAGGTATCATTGAACTGGAGTCTAAAAAGAAGGAGATAATGTACTACTGATGCTTTAAGCTGCGGTGGAGAAAGCATAGCATAAAGATGCACTTTCCAAAGCCATTGTTGCAGACCCTGGTTTTTTTTTTACTAAAAATGTCCCCCAACTGTCCTGGTTGACATATGGTTTACTTCCTGGTTTTAAAAAGGCCTCTTCTTGATTAAAATGCCTTTCCTGCCTCTATGGTGATTTTGCTCCCCACATCCCCCACGGAGCACAGGGGTAGGATTCTGAATTTAGTTTTATTTCTGAGGATTTTTTTAAATGCACCACTCTGAGTTATACGTTGTCTTTTTCTTCATAACTACAAAAAGGGCTAAAAAGGACACAAGTGCAGTGGTCTACTGTATAAAAGTCAATGTTTGTCTGCGTGTTTGTCTCTTTGTCTGTGTCAGGCAAGCAAAGACCTCATACGATTGGCTGAGTGAGGTGAGAAGACCTCATATGATTGGCTGACTGTGAAGATTCCATGGAATCCTGGGGTTGGCAGTTTAGGGAGGGGCCTTTAGAATTCTCAACCAGAGAGCTCTTGGGCCTCAGGCTGGTTGCTATGGAGATGAGGCCTACCGTTAAATAAGGATGCCAGAAAATTTTTGGGAGGCATATGTGAGAAAAATCAAAGTGACATACACAACGTAGCCCATTTCCACACTACACTGTCATTATTCCACTTTCAACATCCTATGGAATCCTGGGATTTGTAGGTTAAGGAGGGGCATTTAAGAATTCTCAGCCAGAGAGGGCTTTGGCCTCAGTAAACTACAAACCCCAGAATTCAACAGGATGTTGAAAGTGGAATAATAGCACTATAATAGTGTAGTGCAGAAATGGCCATAGTTACAAGGTTTTGTTGCCTCACACAGTCGATTGTATGGGTTCTGTATGTGAGGCATCTTAAAGTTGAAATTCAAAACAAAAGATGCTTCCAGAAAAACATAAAGCCATTGCACAAATTCAACACAAAGAAAAAAAGCCAGTCCATCAGTATCACCAGACAACACAGATTGGATTGGGGACTATGGGGAAAAGTTACAGGTATTGGAATAGGCAGTTGCTATGGAGATGAGGCCTAGCAGCAAGGAGGAAAACAATGTGTTCCCTCAGGAACCCAACCTCTTAATGCTAACAACTCTGAATAAAGATTGGATTGGGGAATATGGAGCAAAGTTACAAGAAATGGAGAAGACAGTTTGGTAAGTTCTCAAGAGGAAAATAAAAACCTTGGGCAATGCTGGGTAGATATGCTAGTATTATATAACACTAGGTCTACAAAGAAGATATAAATGATAGGAATGTAAACATATTAAGTGAATGAAAAATCTATTATCTCAATATTAACAGAAATTATGAAAACAAAATGATAAAGGCAGTAACAGAAAATCAAGTTATAATGCCAAGAGTCAATAACAAGAAATAGACAATATACAAAATTGTAAGGACAGGTTGTTGCCATCAAGTTGAGCATGGCAGCCTTCTAAATGAGGGCCCTCCAGGTCTCCCTGCCATCAACTGCCCTGCTCAGGTCTTGCAAACACAGGACTGTGGCTTCCTTGACTGAATCTATCCATCTGCAGTGTGGTCTTTCTCTTTTCCAACTGCTTTCCACCTTGCCAAGCATCACTGTCTTTTCTAGTTAGACATGTCTTGCCTAAGAAAACCCTGTGGAATTCATGGGGTCACCATAACAAGTGACTTGAAGGCTCATACACATCTCGTTTCTTCTCGACTTCCACAGTCTCAGTTTAGTTGTCTTGGCTTCCAGGTAGAGCTCAGTCGTGATTTGTGTTGTGTGCGTGCGTGCGCGTGTGCATGTGTCTTCCAGTTGCCCCTCAGTGATCCTTTTTGCAGTCCAGGATATCCACAAAACTCTACTCCACATTTCTAATGAGTTGATTTTCTTCCTGTCAGCCTTCTTCACTATCTAGCTTTCAGAACCGTACATAGAGATTGGAAGTACAATGGCATAGACAATCTTGACTTTGGTATTCAATAGTCTTTACACTTCAGAGTCTTGTTTAGTTCCTTCATAGCTGCCTTTCCAGGTCCTAGTGTTATTTTGATTTCTTGATTGTAGTCCCCATTCTGAATAATGATTGAGCCAAAGTATAGAATATTTTTAACTGTCTCAGTGCCCTTATCTTCTACTTTAAAGTTAGGTAAGTTACCTATCATCATTTATTTCCTTAATAATGTCCAACTATAAAAGTGTCTTTGCACTCTTTGTTTGCTTTCTTCAGTAATTGTTCCAAATCTTCGGTATTTTTTGCTAGTAGTATGGTGCCATCTGCGTATCTTACACTGTCGATGTTCCTTCCTCCAATTTTCACATTCTCCCTCCTCAGAAACTAATCCAGTTCTGCATATGGTATGTTCAGTGTACAAATAGAACAAACAGAGTGGTAAAATGCAGCCTTGCCTGACCCTTTGTCAATGGGAGACCATTCTGTTTCTCCATGTTCTGACCTAACAGTAGCCTCTTGTCCTGAGTAGAGGTTATACATTAGGATAATCAAATATTGTGGTACACCCATTTCTTTGAGAGCGATCCATATTTTGTCGTGAACTACACAATCAAAAGCTTTTCTGTAACCTATAAAGCTCAGAAAAAGCCAGCATGGTGTATTGACTAGAGTGTTGGACTATAACTCTGGAGACCAGGGTTCAATATCCTGCTCAGCTGTGGAAACCCATAGGGTGACCTTGGGTGCATCACATACTCCTAGCCCCAGAAAACCCCATGAAAGGTTCATTTTTGACCATAAGTCAAAAATTACTTGAAGGCATGCAACAACAGCAGCATAAAGCCCAGGTTCTTCGGTGTGCTGCATTGTCCAACATATGTCTGCAATGTGATCCCTCACGCCTCTTCCTCTTTTGAACCCAGCCTGGACATCTCACATTTCTCTCTGCATATATGGGGAAAAAAATCATTGTTGTAGAGTTTTGTCATCATACTGTTTGTGTGGGGGACTAATGCAGTGGTCCTATTCTTACTGCAATCTCTGGTGTCCCCTTTCTTAAGGACTGGAATATATGTAGAGTATTTCCAGCCTGTGGGCCATTGCTTTGTTTTCCATAATTGTTGACAGATTTTAGTATAAATTTGACTATATTCTCTCTCTGTTGGTTGAAACAGGACTGCTTATATGCCATCTGTTCCTGGTGCTTTATTTCTCCCAAGTGCTCTGAGTGCAGTTACTGCTTCACTTTCTGAAACTAGGGGCTCATCTTCAGATGGTTCTTCCTCAAATGAATGTGTCATCTTTCATCTTTTTTATGTAGTTCTTCAGTGTATTTTTTTCCACTGGCTTTTTATTTCTTTTTCATCATGGAGTGTGTTCCACTGCTGGTTGTAGAACATGCTCACTCTTGCTTTAAATTTCCCTTTGATTTCTTGGACCTTGTAGAAGAGATCTCTTGTTCTATCTTTTTTGTTGTCATCTTTTATTTCTCTGCATTGATTGTTACAGCAGTTCTCTTTGTTGCTGTGCACAAGTCATTGAACAGTTGCATTCAGGCTTCTGACCCTGTTTCTGTCTCCTTTTACTTTTCCTTCTTGTCTGTCCTTAGCTGCTTGAAGAGTTTCACCTGTCATTCAGTGATACTTTTCCTTTTTGGCTGCAAAGAGTGTCTTTTTTGCAGTCTTGCTTCACGATGTTCCTGATTTTAGTCCACAGTTCTTTCCAGGTCAATAAGGCTTAATTGTTCAAATCTGTTTTTTACATGATCTTGAAATCAACAGGGATGTTCTTCAGGTTGTATTTTAGCATGATGGTTGGTTTAGTGTTTTAGTGTTCTTCAACTTTACTCTAATTTTTGATATTGGCAGTTCATAGTATGTGCTGCAGTCTGCTTCTGGTCTTGTTTTTACTGAGAGAATGGAGCTTCTCTTCTGCTTCTGATTATGTAGTCTATTTGATTCTATATTGCCTATCAGGCGATGTCCATGTATACAGTAACTTCTTGGTTTGCTTGAAAAATGTGTTTGCGGTGAACAAACTGTTGGTCTTGCAAAACTCAGTCATTGGTCTCCTGCTTCACTTCTTGATACTAGGCCAAATTTTCCTGCATTCTTTGATTCTGCTGTGTTTCCTGCTTTGCATTCTGATCACCTGTGATTAACAAGAAGTCCTGTTTTGGTGTATGATCAATTTCATCCTGGACTCTAGTGTAGAATCTTTCGGTTTCTTCCTCTTCTGCCTCTGTTGATGGATCATAAACTTAGGTTAGGATTATATTGATGGGTTTCCCCTGAAGGTTTATTGTTATTATGCAGTCAGACTTTATATTATATCCCTTGACTGTTTTTGCTACATGTCTCTTCATTATGAATGCCACACTATTTCTTCTTAGGGTTTCATTTCCTGAGTAAAACACTGCATAGTTATCTGACTAAAAAGGTCCCATTCTTGTCCATTTCAGCAATCTTACCCAAGTACTGCAGTATTTATACTTTCCATTTCTTGTTTTACAATGTCTAGCTTCCCCTGATTCATGCTTCTGAAACTCCATGTTCTTATAATATGTATTGTGGAGCTTCAGATTCTCCTTCGTCTTTGAGCATGTCAACACCTTTGAGCATGTCAACACCTGAATGTCCTTTTGGCTTGAGTCCAGTTGCATCTTTACCCACAATGCTACTTATAGTTGTTATCTGCTGTACCCTAGGAGCTCTTTCAGTGCCTTCCAACCTCATCTTCTAACACTATCTCTTGTTTCATTTTGAACTGTCTCATTGCAGAGTTTTCAAGATAGAAGACTTCAGGAGTGGTTTACCATTGCCTTTGTCTGCCCAGTACTAACCAAGCATTAGCTATAGTGCCCCTACCATTGACTCTGAGGATTCCTCCACCAGCGTCACCCCTACTGCTTCCCAGTACCTGTTTGGCCCATTTAGTCTGGCTCCTCAGCAAAAGTCTGGCATGGGAGACCATACCAGCAACACTGCCACCATCAGCATCACCTTTCAGGAGCACACAATTCCACCACTACAGAAAGGTAGTGCCATGGTAAAGACAAGAAGTTAGTGGAGGCATTAAAATAAGACATTGCCAACAGTGCAGGATTTCCTGATACCCTTCTGGTTCAATGTATCTTCTTCAAATTAGCCATAAGTTCTTAATAAACAGTCATCTTTTATATCTTATGACTCCTGGATATCACAACCAAGGGCATTAATGTTTATTTCTTCAGATGATGTAGCTCCAGAACATAATCTATTTTTTAAAGACATGCTGCAGAACTTTTATTTTATTTTATTTTATTTTTTTGCAGAGGGGCTGTTATTATTGGTGCACAGGGACAGAACTCCTAAGAGTCTGGTGCAGCTGGTGTTCTGACATCTGCCCATTTTTGCTTTTTTTCCTCCCTCTTCTTGTTGGGGGTGTTTCTTGCATCAGTGTAACACACTGAAAGTGGAAAGCTATGTTTATATTTGCTTAATGTGCATCTTGTTCTTTAATGTCTGCAACAATGAAAGGAAAAGAAAGAAATTTTACCTCTTGAAAATCTCATTCAGACTAGTTTTGGAGATCCACTGGAAAATTCTCCTTTGGCAGTCATTATATTTGTAGGATGTGATTTAAAAAGTGACCGGGGGGTGGGGAGTACATGTTACATCCAAATGAGCATTTGGGAAGAACTATACTGCTTACTGTGATTTTATTTTTAGGAAATTTCATAGCAAATCTCAAAGAAGCATTTGGACACTATGTTAAAAGAATAAATTACCTTGGAGACTGGGGCATGCAGTTTGGTAAGAATTTTTATCTCTTTATTTAGTCTCATAGTTTCATATCTGGCTCTGGGCTTTTTCAGACTTTGCCCACAGATATATCTTTAATATAAACTTGTGTTGTGGATATCAATGACATGATCTCAGGTAGGGTAAAGGGGACCTGCATTTCTTCTGTATTGCATAGATGGTCTTAACAGGAATTAGGTTGATTCAGACCAAAAGAAGTATGCAAGAATTTTTTGCAAGCTTAATGGGGCTGTGGGTGACCTCTTTTAAATAGCAGTATCCCATGCTGGAAGACAAAGAGGTTTTTTGTTTTTGTTTGTTGGTTTTTTGAAACTAAGGGTATCTTAAAGGCTGTGTGCAGTATGAGATAATGGACAGCTATTTAAAGCAGATGACTGGATGTGACCAATCCACCATGCATTCTAAAGCAGCACTTTTGCTTTAAGCTATCATGTCTGAATCTGAACCCTCTGGACGTCTTATTATACAAAGAACTGGCCTTATCTCTATGTAAAATGGTGCCTTTTGTTCTTTCTTCTTACAGCTTCCAGAGTTGTTCTTGCTACAACTAAGGTTCACAGGCAATGCTTTTCTACACATTGATATTTATTTGGGATCATGGCTTATATTTATAGTGAGCTCTGAATAGGTCCTTAAGGCAAGAATGGATAACTCTACAGCTCCCATCACCCCTGGCAATGTTGTCTAGGTCTGATAGAAGTTGCAATTCAGTACTATCAGGAGGGCCACCTGTTCTCCACTACAGGGCAGAGCTGAGGTGGACAAAGTGCAGCCCCTGAAGCTGTTTTTACAGTCTGTCTTTTTTTTTTCTGGCCAAAGTTAAAGAGGAAAGAAAGAAAAGTGAAACATTTTCCACAGGTAAAGCTAAAAGCAGTTAAAAGCAAGACTGTTGAAAAGAAAACAACAAATAAATGATATAGTACATGCTGAAAGGGCCTTTCTGATGGAGCAATCAGCCATCAAATACCTGCTGAAACAAAAAGTTCTTCCTCTGCCCACTAAAAGATGGCAGGGAGAACACCAATCCAACTTCTGTGGGAAAGGAGTTCCAAAGCCTGGGAGAGCCACCAAGAAGGCCGTGAACCATGTTCCCCCCAGATATATTTGTGAGGATGGTGGGACAGAGGGAAGGTCCTATCCGGAAGATCTCAAAGTATAAGCAGGCCTTGCTCAGGAGGTCCACATGTTCCCCAGCTCTACAGTAAGTAAGGAATGTGCCAAGGCAGAGCTTGGAAAGTTACTTTTAAGGATAAGTTTCATGGCATGCTGAAGCCATCCATAACCTAGCAGTAGAAGAGGAATGATCTAGGCTGTACTTGCTCAGTTATACATGACTCAGCATGTCATTATATTCATTCTTTTTAAAAGTAGCTTTCCAAGCTCTCAGCTGAGGAATATAAAAGAGTGCAAATAAAGTTTGGTTCGTGCTAAAATGGATAACATTTATCCCCAAATGAAAATACCTCTTGACATTTGTTTCTTCCTCCTTTTATTTTGTTGGCCAACATTTTTTGCAGAAATGTGAATGAGGTTCAAAATACTATAGCTCAGTTTTTTAAAAGAAAAAGAGCAGTTCTTCCCTAAAGTACTGCTAAAATTAATTATCTGTCTAGGTTTCCATTATAGCAGCCTTTTAAGTGAATGGATTTAAATTGTATCCTCCTGAAATCCAGCAGGCAGGAAGGCAGGCTTTTAGCCACAAAGCAATTATTTTCCTACAGACATTAATTTGAGTAGACGTTAGCCCTGTTTTTCTTCTTATTCCATGGATGTCAGCTTGTTTTGTCACTGGCTGCATTTGGGGGAATTGCATCTCAGCTTAATAACCTGAGAAATGGACAAGCCTTTTGCCTGCTTGCTTGGTCCCTTCCCTTCTCTCTTTGCAGCAAGAGCAAAGTCTGTTTAACCCTCCTTAAAAAGTTAAATTGAAGGAGGCATGACTAAAGGGAAGGAAAGGAAGAAGAGGAAAGAAAGATGGAATTGGATGATGAAGTGGAAGGAGGAGAAAAAAGTAAGAGAGGATTTCCTAGGCAATGCATGTATTTTGGTCATTTTTGAAGAGCAACTATAGTACATTTAGTAACTGCTCATGCTTCTTTTCCTGCAAAGTAGTAGAAACTACTGCTTGCTGATGAGATTTTTTAAGTGGATGATGCAAAAAGATTAAAGCTACATAAAACTGAGGTAGACAGCTTTTATTCTGTTTGACTACAGAATAAAAGAAATAGAGTAATATATGTGAAGTTGAACAGCATGTTTTACACACAGATAAGTTCTCTTATGAATACTTAGTTGCTTATGGCATGACATTCGTATTTGGTTCACAGTAGTGTAAGCAGAATTTTGCAAGTACAAGTGTTGCATATGGCGTTGAATATTCTTGGATGGTACAAAACCACTCTTCAGTGCTTTCGGCGTACCACTTGATTCACTGGGATTGCAGAAATGGCAAGTGCATTTGCAAATATGCAGTTGGTTGAGCGATGTAGGTATGCAGAAGAGGGTTGTGATGCAACCATGACATAACAACAAGAGTATAGATTTATACTATGAGTCTAGATTCATACTGTAGGATCTCAGTTGTTCTTTGCAGGAAGGGGCAGTCAGGTTTACGCATAGACTGCAGAGCTTGGAAAAGGTACTTTTTTGGAGCACAACTCCCAGAATCTCAGAGTCAGCAAACTTCCCTGGCTCTGGTTAATAGTGCAACTGTCTGCTGCACAAATCCCCACTGGCTTTGCTTCCTAATACCTACTTGTTCAGTGTGCATGTCTGCATTATGGGCCTGACACAGTGGTGCAGGTTGCCCAGTGTTGTATAGATGTCCATATATGTTGGTTTCTTCAGTGCCCATGGTAACATATAGATATATGGTCAGGGGACAAAGAAGTGTTGGAAGCATAGCTTTGCTTTCATATCAGTGTTTTGATGCTTATTCATACAGATAAAATGTGAAAGGAGTTACTGCTTCTAAGACCATTCCTGTCTGGTTTTCTCTTGGAGCATTCCCCCTTTCTTCCTAGGAATCACGGAATCTTAGAACTAGAGATGACCGCAAAAGACATCCAGTCCACCCTACCACCGTGAAAGAATACACATCTAAAACACTCCTGAAAAATATACCCATTCAACCTCTGTTTAAAGACCTCCATCCATGGCAGTCTATTGAACTATTGAACAGCTCTTAGTGTAAAGAAGTCCTTTCTTATATTTGGGTGTAATCTCTTTTCTTGTAATTTGATACCATTGGTTCATGTTCTAATCTCCTTCTTCTTTGGCTGTTCTTCATCACCACATCAACCTGCCAGGAAATTAAGGACTGGTTGTAAGCAGAACAGGGCCTAAGTTTTCCTTTTTGCATCTTAGGCCCATCCTCTGTAATCTTCCTACCACCCTGCTATTCCCAGGTTTTTGTAGACCCTAGGTGGACCTTTAACTTTTCCTGAAGAACGTCACCAATGATGTTCTTCATTATTCTCACATTGATATTTATTTAACAAGATGTTAAGATTTTGTTCCAAGAATAAACAGAAACAGTGTTGCCGATTTTCAATTCACAGTATTCTGTTTGTAACAGTTGAATGTGTTAAATACTTATTACAGGACTGTTGGGAGCTGGCTTCCAGCATTTTGGCTCTGAAGAAAAATTACAGTCTAATCCTTTGCAGCATCTTTTTGAGGTATGTTAACATACAGTTAAAGAATTGGAATAAGTGTTACTGGAATTAATTGCTATATGTGCTGTGATATAACATGGGCCTTAAAGTCATCAATCCTTAAAACTTTCACTCATAATGTTAACATTATTGTCCTTTTTCTCTTTCTTGATGGGCAGAATCATTCAGGTAACACTACTCTACCTTTGTCATTGATCTTGGTCTCGCCTAGGTCTATGTGCAAGTCAACAAGGTGTCAGAAGAGGAAGAAGATATTAAAAAGCAGGCACAAGACTTTTTTAGAAATCTGGAGATGCGTGAAAAACAAGCAATGTCATTATGGCAACATTTTAGAGATGTTAGCATTGAAGAATATGTCCGGATGTACAAGGTGCCTACTTGGACCTTTTCTTCCAATGTACATAAATTATCATTTGTATTTGGGGAACAGTGAATGTTTTACAAAAAGTATTTAACTATTTGTATTATATATCCATATACTGAATTCTATGGGTGGTACAGCTCACTGCCAAGGAATACCTTCCATTAGTAAAATGGAGGAGCGGTTATTCCCTATGCTGCCACTTCAGAAGCGAATATGGTGTTGACAGACATCCTTATTCTAATATGATTCTGGTATATATATTTTTTCTTGTCTGGCTTGCACAATAACTATGACCAGTTGTTTTGATAAAAGGTAAATAGATTAGAACTAAAAGGAAGGTTTGGAATAAGTGTCGGCAGTGTAAGAGGAATAACCCTGTTGGAAACTAAATTGAATTGACAGGTTATGTCTGCATTTCTAAATGACGTACTTAAACTTTCCATCTTGAAATTGATCAAATCTGCACATATTTCTTTTTATAATCTGTTTTTTTGAATTGCTATTTGCATATCTTTAGTCTATGTGGTTTCATTCAGTCTCAAATTTGTCAAGTGACACTTAGAAAAGTAAAGGTAGTCATTTCCTCACAATAATGTTGATTTCCTTTTATTTCGTTGGAACCATTCAGCGCCTTGGAGTGTGCTTTGACGAATATTCTGGAGAATCAGACTATCAAGAGAAAAGTCAGGAAGTTATAAAGATGTTGGATACAAAAGGACTTTTAAAGAAAACGAAGTATGAACAGGTTGTTTCATTTACAACTTTTGAACCATATGCTATAATCAATTCTGCAATAGATGTCTGAACCCCAAAGTTTCTTAAGTATCTATTAAGAGTTTGAGTGTAGAATCAAAGCAATATCCCTTTGGTACCAAGACTTTCTGTTTATCTGAACTCTGAATCCTGCCACCCAAATGTTCCTCTTTCTGGATTGGTCTAGATAACAAAGGTGATACTGCAGATACTTTTCATGTACATTAATAGATCAGACTATCAGACATTAGTCTGAAATGTGCAGTCAGTTCTCAACTCCACCTATTTTGCACACACACCCCACCATGGTCTTGGTCAGCCTTTAAAGAAGAGAAATAGTCTTGGCAGAGTCATCTTTGTGCATTTGCTTTCTGGCCTAACAGTAAAAAATTACTCTCTTGATGATAATTTCCAAAATCCCCCCAGCCAGCATGGGAGGATCCAAGGAATTGTAGTCCAGCAAGGAACTTCCCCAGTCTCTGCACTACATCATGATTCTATATTATGTGCATGATCATTTGCAAACAAGTCTAGCCTGAGAAATTGCACAGCCTAAGGCAGAACAGCAATGGGTGATCTCCCCACTTATAAAGAAAGGTGTATAATGCCCAGCATTTGGTACCTGAAGTAGTGCCAAACACTGGGCATAAGTACTCCCCCCTCCAGGACTAAAAATACAGATGTAACAAATAATTTACAACCAGCTACTGTGCAGGTCCCCCAAGCCAGCTATCTCATACTGCTTCATAACAAGGATGATCCTGATTGTTAGCCAGATTTGAGTGCTCCTCCTGAAAGGAGGAATAAACTGTGATTCAGATTTTTCCCCCTAGTTCTTAGCTTGCTAATCTGTATGAATCAGAAATGAAGGTTTAAAATAACTTCTTGTCAATTGCTAAGGGACCAGCTTCAAAGAATGGGTTATAAAACCCATTCTAATGGCTTATTTTGATAGAAGTTATTTTAAACCATGATTCCTGGTTTGTATGTAACCACAATCCAACAATGGAGGAAAGTGAAAGCGAAATCAGATTCCATCCATCCTCATGGTCGTTTTGGAGGAGAGGAGGTAACATACAGATATTATCACTTGATGTTACATGTAAATGAGCCATATATTTTGGGAGAGAAAGGACAAAGCAGGGAGCTTGTATTGAGGTTCTTCATGCAGTGAGGTCTTGGCTCTGAGCTGATAATGTGGGCAAATCTGAAGATGGGAGTGACTGTAAAGAGTGGGAAGTACAAATACCATATAGATGTAGTGATTCATCTAATGGTTTTTGACTTATAAGGGGGTTGATGTGAGGCAGCTTTGAGGTGCAATGAAGTGGTTAGAGACACTGAGTGGTTACTTCCAGTTTATGAAAGTCCCATCCCCTCCCTAAACAACCTCAATTTCCTGGGATGTCTGGAACAAAAGGATTTATGGCATATTTTATTGAGAAACTAATGTGGATGTGGAAATGGGTGCCAAGAAAATGAACCTGTAGACCATAGGAGGGAATCATGAAGCCCTGCAAATGTTTTTGGACCGCAGCTCCATCGGTGGCTGTGTTGGTGAGGGCTGTTGCATGTTGCAGTCCGCTGTCTTGGAGGAAGCATGGTAATTTAGTGACTTATGGCATATAGTTTCTTCAGTTCTTTTTAAAACTGTTTTTTTAGGGAAGGAACAGGAATAGTTCATCTTTCTGAGAATGGAGACCAAGCTGTTGTAATGCGTAGTGATGGAACCTCACTCTACCTCACAAGGTAGGTATTCTGATCTGATTGTTTAGTGGCAAATGCTTTATTTATACAACTGCACACAGCTTTTCCTGGTAAACTTAAAATGGATTTCATAACATTGATAAAATACATAATAGCTGGAAGAGTTCAGATTGCTGCCATGCATCTTGTATTGCAAATCCAAAGCAGGATGAAACAAATCAGCATACAATCAAGGAGACAAAACTTTAGCCCATAGTAAAAGCACAAAATATAAAAAATGTCTAAGTAGCTTGGGCAAAACTTTAAAAGAGAGGCAACGAACCAAATGTCTTCAAAGGGAAAGTTTTGTAATTTGGATGCTGTAATAGAAAAGGCTCTGCATTTTAACACCATTGGGCTCACTTAATGTAACATGGCAGATAATCCAAGTCATAAAATAATTTGCAATGGATATTCACAGCAGCAAAAGTACACTTTATTTTTAAACATTTAAATTTGGTTTTTCTTGTGTGTCTTTTGCAGAGATCTTGCTGCTGCTATAGACAGAATGAATAAGTATAATCCTGACACCATGATATATGTGGTAAGTAATTCTAGATGTCCTACAGACTGCTTTATCTACAGCTGGGATGAGAACATGTGGCCTTCCAGATGTTGGACTGCAGCTGCCATCATCCTTCACCATTGACTATGCTGTTTATAGCTGGTGGGAGTGGCACTTTTAACATCTTGAGGGTTATACATTCCCCGCTCCCTGGTTTAAAAGATAAAAATTACTGTTGCTGTTGCAGGCCTCAAAATTGTTCTGTGAAGCTTTTTGTTGAAGTGGAGCTGGACAGGACACATGTCTGCTTTCAAAATAATAGTGTTGTTTCTTCTCATCTTTTCTCCTTCACCAGGAATGCCTAGCAAAACAACATATACAATGTGACATTATGCCATTGTAATTTGCATTTCCCCACTTCTTCTTCATTTTGTTGGCTGTTACTTGTAGGCTTGGGGAAATACTCAGGACTATCATATCACATCACACAGTTTGCTTTACTAAACATTAGAGAGAAAGGAAGGATGAGAAAACTTGAGGCAATTGATTTTATTGGCAGTCATACCAGTCCTACAGTATCTAGCTCTAGCCTTGGCCTGCGAAGCTGTTTGCACTTCTGTATGAGGTGAGCATAAGGGGTGCTCCTCCCTTGCACTTTAATCTTCCAGCATTTTCCTGCTCATATGGTAGGGGAACCATGGTTTACAGCGGCTTGTCTGCTTTCTCTTCTCTTCAATCAACTTCATTAATTTATAACCATCTCCATAACCAAAATCATGAATTCCAGTACAGACACCACCCTAAACCAGCTTCTTAAATTGTGCCTTGATTTTTTGCTAGTGAGTAAAAGCAGGAATGTAGTGGAAAGTATGGCATCTGATATCTTGTAGTATTTTTCAGAGGGGTACTGTGTGAGTCTGTTGCCACAGAAAAAAACAGTCTTGTATCACCTTAAAAATGTGTTACAACATAAACTTTTCTGGACTGTGGTCTCCTTCATCAGATGTGTAAAATGTTGTCCTTAGTTACAGTTACATATGTATGGCTCAAGTGGTAGACTTGGGATAAGGTCAGAAAGAAATGAAATGCAGAATGTACTGCAATGGTAATCATGTTATTAACAGGAGGTTTTCATAAACATAGTGATAACACAGACATCCTGGCAATAGTGTATTAATTAACACATTTAGGCTGAGATCGTTTTATCAAACCAGGGGAGTATAATACTTCCTGCAGAACTCCATGTCCTCTTCCTGCTCTGGCAGCTGTCTAGCCCAGGAAGGTGCTGCTGCTGCTACCTGTTGGGTGGAATTGTGAGGAGTAAGGCAATTAAGACAACAAGGAAGCAGTTAGACTCAAGCTTTCCTTTGGAGCTCAGACCAGCCACTGCTTCATCACCTGAATTGTCTTCTCTTCTCCCTGCCAGTAATGAGCAGCAGCATGGCTGACTTAGGGTTTTACAGATGCTGGCTGTGGACACCAAGGGCTAGTGAGTAGCTTTCTGCACCCTTCCAAAAAATGCATATATACATGCAAGCCACACTTATGGACAACACCATTATGATACTAACAAGTTCCTGCTCACAGTGCAATTCCAATCTCTACAACCCATCACAACAGTGCTTCATGCAGTCTGATCAAAGCAGCTGCAATCCATGGATGCTCATGCCATAGCAAACTTGTTATCCCTGAAGATATTTCATTATTATACCTTGGTGGCTGATAATGCACATCCATTAACATTTTTAGCAAGGCATGTTGTAGACTATTTTTATTTGGTTTGGGTTTTTTTTTTTAATAGAGCAATATCTGTTTTCCCTTTTTTATGTGTATGTGATCCATGGTGTGAACATATAAAAAGTTGTCTGGGTTTCAACGTTCTGAAGGATAAACTTTTCTGAAGCTTTTTCAGAGTTTGAAGGTTTTTCAAATTTGGATTTTTTTTCAAAGTTGGTTTCTTTTATAGGAGATTACCAAAGATTGCTTTAGAAGTGAGCTCCCTGTCTCTTAACTCTCCTGCACACAGTCTCTGTAGTTTCTTCCTGTATCTGATATATGAGATCAGTCCTGTTTTGTAACATTAATTCCTGGAGGTATGAATATTTACATTTGAGGCTAGATTGCCTAGATTTCTACAGTCAACAGCACGACTGGCCATAATGACTGGGTGATTCTTAGAGCTGTATTCCAAAAAACATTTTTTCCCAAATTTTTACTTCCTGCTTACATGTGAACAATATTCACTTGATTTGTATGTTTAGTATCTGTGATATGCCTAATGACTTCTTCTCTCCTCTAAGGCAGATAAAAACCAGGTCCCACATTTTCAGCAAGTGTTCCAGATACTGAGGCTACTGGGTTATGAATGGACAGAAAGGTAAATGTGGCCTTGCCAAAATTTACAAATAGATGTATGTTCTTATGTAGTAAACCTATGTAATAATACTATTAATGTGGAAGGGGAAGCATCCTGTGACAATATATAAGGAGGCATAGTTTGTTCATGGTTAAGGCCAAGCAGAAAAAACTCCAACTAATTTCCATAAAGTTTCGTGTACATACTTGGTTCATACAATGTAGCAGCATTAAGCTGCAAGCCTCACTAAGGCTGTGGGGTGCCCTTCCCACTGTGGAAAGTTTCTTGGGTGGGTCTATGGATGGCTGCTCTTAAGATGTTTTTAAATATTAGTGGCCTTCCACGATGAACTACTACTCCCAACATCCCTCACCATTAGCAAGGCTGGCTGGGGTTAAGAACAGAAGCCCAGTAACACCTGGAGGAGTCATTATTCCCTAACACTGATACAGAGACAACGTGTTTTGCCCCTCCAACTCTGAAAAGTGATAGCTGACTGATATCCAATCCTCAGTTCACCCTACAGATAAAAATGGCAGATTCTGATCTGGAAAAAATAGGGCCATTCCTTCTAAACGGGGATGGCATTAGCTCATTGTTTGGAACTAAATCTGTTTTCAGAGAGAAGTTTCTTTGCAATGATTGAATTTTAAGTACAATGTTATAGTATGAATACAGAAGAATGGCAATCCCTGTTGTTTGTTGCAGGTGCCAGCATTTGCCCTTTGGGAGAGTTCAGGGGATGAAGACTCGAAAAGGAGAGGTGGTTTTCCTGGAAGATGTTTTGGATGAAGCTTGCTCCATGATGTTAGAAAAAAGCGCTTCTGCCAAAAGTTAGTTGGTCAATCATGCTTTAACTTAATACTTATACTTATGGCAATGCCAGGCCCTAGCATTTTTCTCCCAGAACCATGAAAGAATGTCTTTTCATGTTTGAGGATGGCAGTACTTGAAACTTTGTTTCTTCCTTCCTGTAGACCATGGTTAAAGGCCATGCTTACATTTTCTCCTTTTGCTTGGCAGGAAAAGATGTGCTTGCCTCAAACCCATGCATTTCAACTAAAAAAACTGAGACCATCTTTCAAGTAATTTATTTCATTTCATGGCCGGGAATGTCGATCCATCCCTCAGTGGAATTATTTTCCCACTCAGGATGCACCTGAACTCCAATCTGGATTGCTCTGATAGCAATCTTTGATTGCTTCTTTTGGAAGCACTGTTTGATATTTCTCCTCTTATTCTTTTTATCTCTGTCATGTCTACTTTTATTGCTGCCCATATCATCAGATTTTGATTGAACATTCTAGTTTACATTTTAGCCATGGCTGCTGGCTTTCTGTTGAAAGGGTGTGTGTATGTGCATGTATGTGCATGCATACATATAAATAAATAACCCCTGGCCCAGAAATAAAGTGTCTTTCTTTTAAAAGGAGGGAAATCCTATGCATGTCTGCTTCATTGAAATCTGTGGGATTTACTCCCAGGTGTCTAGACATGAAGCTTTACTGCCCATTACTCTAGCAGCCCATGATCCATCTATGGCATGAGTGGGCAACAGCTGAGGCTGAAAGCCACATTGCCGCCCCCACCCCCATGGGACATCAGGTAGTCATGCCCATCTGTTGTACCTCCATCCTGAATCTTTTTTTACTTTTTTTTTAAAAAATTAAATATTTCCCCCATGCTTTCTAAGGATGTATGGTGGTGGGCTTTCCCACTATGTTTTAGGCCCCCGAGAAGCCTTTTTTAACCAGTAAGAAAATTGGAAGTCCATTTTTGCAGTGGCCTGAAAACCACCTTGAGAGCAACATATGTCCTGAAAGCCACACTGTGCTCATTCATGATCTCCCGTGTTTCTACAAGCCATGGTCTGGATTTAAAGAGCTTCCTAACAATATTAAAGTCCATGCCCAGTATTATGCATCAGCTACTTACTTAAGTATACTGTTAGATATAAAGCTTACCTAGATTTACTCATTGTGTACCATATTCATGATAACTACTTAGCCATGATCGTAAATGCACACACACACACACACACACACACACGCTTTACTGGGCATCAGCTGCCTGGAGAGAAGGAAGGCCATTCTGGCAGTGGATGGGATGTGGCTGAATGGCATTTCCATGAGGTTTGGAGGGAGTATACCAGGAGATGTTACTTAGTCAAGTATACCTGACTGTACTTAACTAAGCAGCTAAGGCAGAATACTAGCCATTTTCTTTGGGGACTTTATAAGACAGGTATGGATTTAATATTCCCTGTGATAAAAAAATAAGGAGTAGTACTTCCAAACCAGTCCCACAGATCTAAATTGTACACTTTAGAAACAAGAGCTTAGAACCTGCCTCACCTAGTAGCATCTGTTCTTTTATCAGCCACTTGCTTTTCTTTTAAGCAGAGATCATTTTTTTCCCCCCTCTTCTTAATTTGCTCAGCAACCAAAGAACTCGAGAATCCTCTTGAGACTGCTGAAAGGATCGGGCTTGCAGCACTTATCATTCAGGTCTGTTCATGCTGTCATCTTGTTATTTTCCCTTTTGCAATAAAATTAAGTGATACTGTGAAAGGGTCTGCATAATGCTTGAATAATCTATGGTTTCAGGACTTCAAGGGTCTCTTATCATCTGATTACCAGTTTAGTTGGGACCGTGTCCTCCAAAGCCGAGGTGACACTGGCGTCTTCCTACAATACACGCACGCCAGGCTCTACAGGTAAGTAGGGTAATTAAAAGCATTTTTTTCTGAATTTGGTGTAGAATAATTTGAAATGAAAGACAGTTGCAGACAATATCTTTGCACGTAGCCATTTCAAGTGAAGCCTTCTTTCACTGATGAGGTGCACTTAAATTATGAGAGATGGTGCAAAATAAGCAAATAGGCCCATTTTGCTTAGAATTCCTCCCATTCTTGTGCAAATGGACTTCCACTCATTTAATGGGGCCTCTACTTTCACCAGCACCTTTCCACACGCTGTCCTCAAACCTATATGGCAGAGTTGCACAGGAGCAAAGTTCTCCATTCTCTTATCTTTTCGAAACTATGTGCTTCACAGCTATGCCCTTTAAATCTTTTTGTATGGTGTGTCTGCTTGCTGCATCCAGCCCCATAGGACAAGTAAGGTTGTTTCGACTGATAGAATGGCAGTGATACAAAATCTTATCCCATTCTTGCTGGCCTAAATTCAAAACAGAATCAGAATGCTCTGTGCTGTAACTATGACAATGATGGCTGTGGTGACAAGAGGAAAAATGCTGGCAATCACTCTTTTACTAGTTTTTTGGTAAATACAGTTTGTGAAGGTGTGGTGTTGGGCTGGCCAAAGGTGTCTTGCTGCTTGAAGCAGAAGAGAAGTGGTCTCCTTCCATTCCATGTACAGATACTGTCTGGAATTTCCGTAACTTCTATAAATTTGTTCTATAATACTGGGTGGATTGGTATCACCTATCACACCTGAAGGCAGCAGGCTAATATAGGAAGCCACTGTAGGCTACATGGGCACACACACATCTGTTACCCTGATCTCTGGGGGTCCTGGGAGAGGCGCCCAAATAACCAAACAACAACACCACTTTGGGGAAAATTAGCTGGAGCACTCACTAAAGCTAGCGAGAGGCAGGGTAACTTAGCAGGATCTTGCAACCCAGAATCTACGGGGTCAGGTCAGTCAAGCAGTCAGACAGTTCAAAATAGCAGAAATAATGTTTTATTAAATACAGACAAATAGTAAAGATACCACAGTCACACAGCTAACTAAAGACTTGGGAATAGGGATTTTTAGAGGGAAATGGGTGATACGACACCTGTCTTGTAGTCCTGGACCTTGAGAGCGAAGTTGGGGTGAGAAGAAGAAGCTCAGTGCATTTAGCTGAGGGGAGCTCGCCAAGCAGAGCGGCGGCAAGGCTGGATGGAACTCGGGAGCGATCCGAGGAGGGTCTCGGAATCATGGGTTTTTATAGGGTGAATTGTGACTGCAGGCCATACCTTACTCGGTGAGAACAATGCGATTTAGGAGCGGGACAAAGCTTTGGAAAGGTCACAGTTTAGCATGATTGGCTTAGAGCCAAATTAACAATAGTGTAGCCAGTATGCAAATACGGAGCGCTTAGTACAGCTTTGTGAGGCTACCTGCCTGGGGCTGGGAGCCTCTGTTAGTATCGTGCATAAGCAGTGAGGTCTTTGCAAGGTCCCCCCCACCATATCCAGAAAGCTGGACACGTTTGGGCGTAGGTTCACCGTGCTTAACCAATTTAGGGTGCAGCACGTTGAGTGCTGCACCGGAATCCACAAGAATGGTGGCAGGAGTCTCTCCCCCTCGGTCCCTATGCCTGCCTTCACCCAGAACCTCCCCCACTTGTCCGGCCGCAACTTGGCCACAACGTTGCAGGGAAGCTTCCTGGACTGAGGGCACCCCTAGTCCTGCAAGTCTAAAATTGGGTAGTATCCAGCCAGAGGTGGGCCGTTTGTCACAGCCTGGACTGGCTGTTTACCACCCGCAGAAAGCTGTTTGTCCAGAGCTTCCAAAAGCTCCGACATGGGCCATTTGTCAAACTGGCTCACGTCCAGTCCGCACGTTCTTAGCATGCCCCAGATTCTAACTCTGTCCAAGGAGTACGTCTGGGCCGTGGGATCATACCCACCAGATGTCTCCGTGGGAGAGCCAGATTCAATTTGGCTGCTGTGGGGGACTCCCTGCCTTGCTGGGCTGGCTGCAGGAGTCTCTCCCTTGCCACTGCCTGCTGTCCTGTCTGGGGGCTGGGTGCAAGTTCCAATTCCCATGTGGAACGGAATTCGGCACTGTCTTCCTGCGTTGGGAATGGGGCCCATAGTTCGAGTAAGTCACCTCGGCTATGCGTTCCCAATTCCCGGCTTCTCTCTTTTGGGCCTTGATGGGGGGGTCGGAGGGAGCCAGCCTCCCGTAGCAGGTCAGCGACCCGACAGAGGTTGTTCCCAAAGTCCTCCCAAGATGTTGTGGCCGGGTCCACCAAACCTAGGGCCATCTTCGTTTCATGGTTCAAGCCTCCATATTAACAGTCTTGAACTCCACAATGTCAAAGTTGTACCCACGGGCGGTCAGGGGAACCTTCTTGGCCAGAATGGCGAGTAGCTGCTTCCACACCACGTAAGCCTCAGGGTTCTCACAAGGACCCTGCTGCTCCATGACGTAGAGCACACTTGCGGTCTGTCTAGACCAAAGGATCTTCACTACCTCTCTCATCCGGTCGTGGGCCTCGAGCCTAACTAGGCCTTGAGCCACCGCGGCTGACTCAAGAGTAGGAAGCTCCGCGGGAGTCATGCAAAGCCGGGCCAGCTGGGTCAGGTCCTGACCACTGGCTGTGGGGTGAGAATGTATCACCACATTCAACCACATGATCCCACTGGACCAAGTCAAGGGACCCAACTGGTCCGCGATGGCCTTAGCCTCGGTTGCCCTCCAGGGGACCCTGGTCTCTGTGACCTGCGTCTCTCGGGTCTCTGCCTTGAGGGAACTGCCTTCTCCTGCGGGGATGGTCCTGCGAGTCGTGGACCGTGTCTCTACAGGGCGGACTGGGACCTTAGGGTCGCTCCAGTCTGGATTAAGGAGAGAGGAGGCCAGAGCATCCTCCGGCAGTGGCTCCCCGGGAAAGTCTGGGGAGAACGTTGGGAGCAGCTCTGGGCACACAGCTGAAATCAGGGCCTTGCGCATCTGGAGCTGGCTCTCCAGTGCAGCAATCTGCTTATGGCAAGCTGCGTGACTGACAGCCTCCTGCTGTTCCTTAACTTGCCCAACCATGAACTTGGCTGCAGCTCGGGCATGATCCAGCTCAGCCTCTAAGGCGTGGGCCTTCTCCTCCCAAGTTTGGGCCACCAACATAAGGTCGCGAAGCTTTTGTGTGGAGGCCTGCGCAACAGACACAAAAGTTACTTTGTCCGCCCGCAGCGCCTCAATTTTGGCACGAAGCCAGGCATTCTCCTTTTCCATCTCTGCTAGCCTCCCCCGGGTCTCTACAAGGGCACTACTAGCGTCTCTGGCCACAAGCCAAAGTCCCGAAGTGGCCAGCGCATCCTTCGATGGCCCGAACGGGTTCTTTGATTTGCGCGCCAGGGCGTACGCTTCACGGAGTGAGGTAAAGGGATCGGCCAGCTGGAAGACAAAGTCCTTCCAGGGACATTTCCCCTTACTCAACACCCACCTTTCTAATTTCCCTCGGACCTCCTCCTCCTGCATGAGGTCCATAACTGTGACTGGGCTCTCCTTAGCCATCTCTACAACACACAACTACACTTTTCTAACACAACCATGGGACCAGGAACTGGAGGGACAGGTAGGGTCACCTAGACCCCTGGGGGAACTTTGGGAGACGAACTCTCTGGAACTACTCGTGGGAAGAGGGATGGGAAACTGTCTCCAGCCCACCTAAACAAAGTCACTCTGGTACACCTGAGCCCGGTTTTGCACCTCGGCAGCACTGGGGACAAGAGGACGAGGAAATGGTTGGTGGACAGGGAGGTCACCTAGACCCAGGGAACCCTCAGGAGCACTCCACCTACCTGAAGGGGGGTGACGAATGCTAAGGAACTTACTACGCCGCCTGGCCAAGCAGTGGGGGAAAAGGGATGGGAGCCTAAACCAAACCGTCCCTATCAGTTTTTTGGGTGAGGGGGCCCTTCCTGCACCTCGGGACAAACCTCTTAAAACCCTAAACCAGGCCGGGGTTCCACCCGCACCTATTATGCTAGCGAATTCGGGACGCACCCGAGAACTGAGAAGCCGGGATGCACCCGCGCCTTCTCTAACCTTAACAACCAAAACTCAAAGGGGCAGAGGAAGGAGTATGGGGGGAGGTTCTTCTTCCTTAAGTGCTTTTCGTGTGCCTTGCTGCTAGAGTGTTGTATGAATGTGGACTGTTCCTAACGTGCTAAACCTCAACACTTAGAATCCCAGCCCACAACAGTCCCAAGATGGGGAGGTGATTCCCAGGGCAAGACAAAGAAAAGAGAGGGAACAGATTTCCACCCGATAGAGTTATTTCACACACATAGAAGTCACGCACACACTTGCCTGCCTACCAGCGTTCTAAAACAGCTCAGCTGACCGTTCCCTAGGTCAGTACCACCCAATCTGAGGAGGTTCGCGACTCCTTCTCAAATTAGGGGTACCGGGGTTGCCCGCATTGCTCCACCACTCTGTTACCCTGATCTCTGGGGGTCCCAGGAGGGGTGCCCAAATAACCAAACAACAACACCACTTTGGGAAAATTAGCTGGAGCACTCACTAAAGCTAGCGAGAGGCAGGGTAACTTAGCAGGATCTTGCAACCCAGCATCTATGGGGTCAGGTCAGTCAAGCAGTCAGACGGTTTAAAATAGCAAAAATGATGTTTTATTAAATACATACAAATAGTAAAGACACCACAGTCACACAGCTAACTAAAGAATCAGAGATTGACTTGAAATAGGGATTTTTAGAGGGAAATGGGTGATACGACACCTGTCTTGTAGTCCTGGACCTTGAGAGCGAAGTTGGGGTGCGAAGAAGAAGCTCAGCGCATTTAGCTGAGGGGAGCTCGCCAAGCAGAGCGGCGGCAAGGCTGGATGGAACTCGGGAGCGATCCGAGGAGGGTCTCGGAATCATGGGTTTTTATAGGGTGAATTGTGACTGCAGGCCATACCTTACTCGGTGAGAACAATGCGATTTAGGAGCGGGACAAAGCTTTGGAAAGGTCACAGTTTAGCATGATTGGCTTAGAGCCGAATTAACAATAGTGTAGCCAGTATGCAAATGCAGACCGCTTAGTACAGCTTTGTGAGGCTACCTGCTCGGGGCCGGGAGCCTTTGTTAGTATCATGCATAAGCAATGAGGTGTTTGCCAGAGTGGTTCCTGAAGCGACGAACCTGTTTGGCCTGCTTGGTTGGAGAATGGAATGTCCAGCAATTATCGGCCGTGCCTGTTTACGTGCTTGTCCAGAGGCCTCGCAAACACGTGGAGCGGGGTGGCAGAGGAAAGCCGAATGGTTTGATATCAAAACGATATCGAGTGCTATCTCCGGGTGGGCCTGGACCGCAGTAACACATCCTATGCTTCAGTATTGGAGAGTAGATGGGAGTCTGAGCAGGAATAGTCAGCAGGCTGCCATTGCTATGTTCTGCCATCTACAATCTGAGGCAGTTTCTTTCTTTCTAATGGGAGGGCCAGCATTGCTTCCCTGTATTTGCTTAGGATACGGATGATAAGTTGTTGAGAGGTAATTGGTCAGTTTTCCTTTCTCAGAACAATTGCTGTCAAGGCTCTGGGCAAGAAAGTCCTGTACTGATGCCCAGCAGTGCCCTTCAACACCATTCAGATTTCATCATTGATACTTCTTCACTTGAGTGTACATGCTGTAGGTTTTATTGCTGTCGGTATTAAGGGTTTGGTCAGTTCCAGACATCAGCTGTTTATCTTTTGCAAAAAAATATTAGGAGTTTCATGTCTGCTGACATCTGTTTAAAATCTTTTTCCTGGAATTACACTAACTTTCTCTACAAGGATCAAAAATGCCATCATCATAACATTGTAAAGTTCTGAGCTTTTACCAGGATTCATCAGCCCCCCTCCCCTAATCAGCTTCATGTACCAAATAGTAATAGCCCTCTCTGTTCTTTCCCATGCCACGGTGTACACCATTTTGGAAACTAAGGAGAAATTTCTAGAGCATCCCCATGGTATGGCTGAAGACAGGGGCATTTGTTTTTTCAATCAAGATCTTTTTAAAACATCTTAGTCTACTCGTTCAAACCTGTGGCAATACAGAAACTACTTCTTTGATTCCTATTTGCTCTTCATGAGTCGTGGGGTTAAGTTTCAGGGGCTGAAATCCTGTTGGTGCTCTCTGCCAGTGTAACTGTGATAGCAGGGAGCATGATGACAGGAGGAAAATGGCTGTGCAATGGCCATGAAAAAAGTAAGGCAGTGAAGAAATAGGCTGCTAGTAGATACATCTGCCTTTTTTTTTTTTTGCCACAAGAGCAGCATCCTGGAAAAAAACCGTAGCCTCTAGAGTTAGAGTTACCAACAGGATTCCAGCCACAATCTCAACTCCTTTTTGGTCTGTTTAAACAAAACTTAAATTATGTCAAATGGGATGAAAAGGTTTGTTTAAAAGATGATGTGGCATTAGTGATGAGTTCCTTGATTTTTAATGGCTTTTGATACGATTTTCTTCCCATCTTCTCACAGTTTAGAAGAGATGTGTGGAACAGTTAATCAAGTGTCGCACATTAACATGGCATGTTTACAAGATCCACCAGCTGTTTCTCTAATTCAACATCTTCTCAGGTATTTGCGATTTACAGCACAGTCCTTTGCTTGCCTACCTTCCCTGAACAAGTAAGTGTGCACAGTATTCAGATTTTAGTAGTCTCTTTGTCCAGTAATTCTAGAAAGATTAAAAATAAGATTCATAGAGCATAGTTTCCTTTTTTTAAAGCATATCTGTGTGCCTCAAAGCATAAATCTGCTTTCAAGTTAGCTGCATGATCTTTACATGGATTGTTGTAATGCAGAAATAATTCCAAAGGCTGCTTTTTTTGTCACTGCACCAGTGAATGTTGGTGGTAGCATAATGCATCCTGCCACAGATGATATGAGCAGAATTGTCCCCAGATCTATAGAAGTTGTCTACCCCTGCTTTAAGGCAGTGCTCAGCCAGAGACTGGTGCAGTTCATGCTCCTTTGAAATCATGTTTTATTACAGTGCCTGTAAAACAAGGCTGCATCATGTATTAGCTATCTAGCATTCTTCTGAATAACAGAATACAGATGCTAAAGGCTGTTTTGCTAGTCTGTAGCCATTCATGACACATAGTACAATCCTGTGAGTGTTTACATGCAGGTACATTTTACCATCCTGAATGACCTCTGGCAAGTGCATCTGGGAGTGTTAGCTGAGAATGTATACAGCAAAGTCTGCAATAAATTGGATGTATAAGATTAAGTGCTTTGAATCGTAAGTGTGTATAGCAAAACAGTTTTGAGTAATGTTAGGCCATGTAAGCGGTGATCCTGTCTGGTCTTGCATGGGACTATGTCCTTCTGAAATCACTGGCATTTACTGAAGCAGTAATGTATAAGATTGTATTGATAAGACCTCTATTGCCATTAGCCAAAATACAGGACTTAATTTGAGAGATGCTTCACTTCTAAAATACCTTCTCTTCTAATTGAAAACTTAGTGGTCTTGTGCCAACCAACAGAAGTGTTTCTAGAGGCTATCACTGGGACCTAGGAAATTCAGGTTCAATTCCCCACAAAGACAGGCAACTCGCTCTCTCTCAAGCTGGCCTATCTTACAGGATTGTTGTGAGGATTAAGTGGGGAGAACCATCTGCACTGCCTTGAGCTCACTAAAGGAAAGGCAGGAAATAAATATAATGAGTAAAGAGCATGCTGAAGATATTTCCCAGATATGTAGAAAAATATGATTGTGCTTAAAAAACCCCCTCTTAAAATCAAATTAAATATTGGCCCCTGAAAGCACCCTCATTGAGTTTGTTGTTGTATGCCTTCAAGTTGTTTCCCACTTACGGTGACCCTAAGGTGGCTGGGGACATGAGGTTTTCTGGGGCTGAGTGCATGATGTGCCCAAGGTCACTCAGTGGATTTCTGTGGCCGTGCAGGGAATCAAGCCTGGTCTCCAGGGTCTTAGTCCAATGCTCAGATCACTACACCATGCTGAGATAGAAGGTTGCAAATAGTTAAAAGCCTTAACAGTAATAAAAGCAGTGTTGCTTTAGTATTAGCCTGTCCTTGGGAGACAGAGAGGAAAGACAGAATAGTCCTTCAGATATCCTGATTGAAGAGATCATGTGAGAAGTGAGAATAGAAGCTTAAGCCATTGATTGGCCTGTGAAAAACATGGGCCAGAATCTGTTGGTGTCTTAAGCATGTGTTAACTTTCACTATGGAAGCAGCTGGACATTTGCCAGATGTGCAACATCCTTATTCAGTCCCCAAGGCCTCCAAAGCAAAGTTGCTTATGCATTGGCATTGTGCTTGCACTTTTTCAGCTGACATGTATCTAACTGACCCTGTAAATTTGCCAGTGGTACTCCTTGAGTTATATAAGGACCTTTCTCATTCAGCACAAAGGTTGCATGGCTCAACCGGCACATGGTCAGCTCTGATGTAATAGCTTAACAATGGAAAACAACTGCTATAAAATGTTTTTTACATCACCCCATGCTCACAAGTACTGCCTTCTCACAAGTACTTGCTCACAAGTACTACTTTCTCATATCTGCCTTGGAGGACCCCCTGCCCATCATCATGGAAGTCAGCAGTTGGATGGGCATTCTATTGCCTGTATTTCCTGTTCTGATTGACAACATTAGAATTAGCTACTAAAATATAAATATGAGCCAGAGTTCTTTTCCTAATGTGCTCCCTGGTTTGCATATAGCAGATGCTGAACAGTAGTTAGTAAACATTTCTTTTCCCCCTTAAATTATTGTGGAAAATTTTGAGCCATTACCCTAAATCCAAATGGCAACTGTACTCAGTAGTCTATTCTGTATAGGATAGCTAAACCAGAATAAAATTGCTAAGTCTTGAAACATAGAGGTACCCTGAAAGTGCCTTATCTTTAATCAACGTCTTCTGATTTTGAAGAATGAATGGATTGTGCCAATCTTTTTCCTTTCAGATACGATGAGATTCTTTACCAGTCTTCACAAGATCTTCAGCCCAAGCATATTGTTAACTATCTCCTTAAACTCAGGTGAGAGAAACAAAAACACATTCACCATTGAATAGGATCAGAATTCATGATCAATAACATGTCATTGGGAGAAATTAAATGCAAGTACACCATTCAAAACCAAAGGAAGAGCTGGGGCTTGATTAGAGCAGCTTTTTCCTGAATATATAGCCTGAATACTAAATTTCTAGTTAGTTGAAATGGTTTGTTTCATATCCTAATACTGTGAAAAATTATACTGTGTCAGGTCAAAGAATTGTACATTCTCTGAATGAGTCATGAAACCCTTGAAATGTGCTGTCTTTTAAATGGTACTTCAGTCCTGAGACAGAACAAGCTGACACGTTGATTCTGGGAACATTGTATGTGTCTAGCAAGTAAAATCAGTGAGTTTCACTGTCTGTTAAGTCCATCATCTGATTCTGACAAAGGTTTCTTGTAAAGTTATTTTATTCCAGTGACCAAAGCTAACAGCACATAGTGTCAATTAAACCAAAAAGTTCACACTCTCTAGAGCTACTTAAATTGTGTTTGAAGTATAGGCCTGCAGAAACTGTATTCACTTTTGATACTATACCACAGGGGTGGGCAACTACTGAAGGACTGCAGGATGCATTGCCTCCCCCAGGAGACCTTTGGGAGCCGGACCCCCTGCACTGCACCCACCTCTCAGAAAAAAATAATTTATTATATATATGTATGTATGTATGTATGTATGTATATATGTGTGTGTATATAAATATAATTAATAAAATCTTTTTTTCTCTTTTTGCCCTCAAGTGGCCTCTGGGAGAATTTTCACCTCTGGGGGCATTTTTGGGCCTCTTGGGCATTTTAGGCTCAGGAGAGGTCTTTTGAGAATAACGGGAAGTGAATGGAAGTAACTTCCTGTTCATTTCCTGTTTCAAAAAAAAAGAGTTGTCTGGAGCCTAAGTTGGCCCATGGTCCCTCAGAAACATGGTGGAAATGGTTCCCACACCCCGTAGAGGACATTTAGGGGCAAAAAAAAATTTCAAAAATTTTGTAATTTTTTTTTTTACTCCCAGCAGGCCCAGGGAGTCTCCAAATGTGACAGAAATGCCCTCCACCTAAGAAGTCATTTTGGGGCATTTTAAAACAAAGAAAAAAATGACCTCTGGGAGGGCCCTGTGTGTGTGTATGTGCCTTCAAGTTGTTTGTAATCTTATTGCCGTCTCATGAATTTCACAGGGTCTACTTAGACAAGGAATACTCAGAGGTGGTTTTGCCAGTTCTTTCCTCTGAAATATATCCTATAGCACCTGCTATTCTTTGGTGGTCTCCCATCCAAGTACTAACCACAGCTGACGCTGCTTAGCTTCCAAGATGAACAGGAGCTGGTCCTTCTAGGGTATTTGGGCTCTAAGGATGACACATGGCCCATGGGCCATACTTTGCCCACCCCATTGGTACTGTTAATATTCAACTTCAATAAGTATAAGTGCATCAGAAGATCTTGAATTCTCCCTTTGAGTGACTATTTTAGCACAGCCACATGAAGAACAGTTGAAGTGGTCTTTCCAATTGGCTATTGCAGCAAAGAATGCTCTTGTCTAGAGTTCTAGCTGGCCAGCCATTCTTTCCCAGGATATCCTATTCTCTTTCTGTTTTTTATTTCCTCTTCCCAATTTAGAGTCCCAGTGTTTTGAACTGTTTTGGCATCCAGCCCTATCCATATTGGGATTTTCCTGTAAAGTTTTCGTATTTCTGCCAACTCCATGGTTTCTCCTAGTCTGTTAATACTTCCTTCTTGCAAATGGCATATCCTATTCTTAATCCAAGCTAGAATACAACCATTGAATTAGGGAGACTTACTTGCATGTTGATTCATCAGACAATTTTTTTTTCAAAGGATCTATACTAATTAGGATTTAGCCTGAGATAATCATGGCTTGCACTGAACAAAATGTGTAAAAAAAAATGTGAGTGGAGTGAATAGACACGTTAGTGCTGTTTCATGAACTCCTGTGCAGTTTTAGACTAAGATGTCTCCCAGTGTATTAAGAATGGCACGTAGTATCTGTTGGGAGTTTACAGTGTTGTAAACCAACTTACGTTCGCATAGTTTAGAATTGTGGGGTTGTACAATGGTTATATTCCCAAGAGGGGAGCATTGTCATAGCTGTGCTATCTATCAGGAGCATGGCACTAGTAGACCAAACAGTGTGGCTCTTGTGTAACAGTTGTGAAGGGCAATAGTACAGCACTTTGTGGGACAGCTGCCCTTGGGCAATGTCAGTACAAGGGGAGTGGGGGCAACAGCCTGCAACAGAGGCACTGGTCATTATAATCCAGAACAGATGGCATTGGAAAGTCATAAGTGCTTTGTGTCTGACTAGAAAAATGTCTCCACGTTTCATAGTGCCCCATTGTGTAGTGGGAGCTCCTGCTGCACAGTGTGATGTCTTGCACAGTGTCCCATTCTACATTATCCTAATTGTTTAACATGGTTGCATACTGCGTCAGTGATGTAGCTCCGACATCCTGAAGTTCTGCATTGCAATCCATGATGCAGGATCTCAGCCATAGTTAATGAGAGTACATGCTGCAGGGAGAGTGGGGGAATGTGTAGCCTTGCAGATGTTGATGGACTGCAGTTCCCATCGGCTTTAACCAGCATAGATGATAGTGAAAAATCGTGGGTGTTACTGTCCAACATCTGGAGGGCCACGTACCATATTTGCCAGCTTATAAGATGCACTCCATTTACATGCCAGTAAATACTGTTTGCTGAAATATGAGATACACTGGCATATAAGATGCACCTCATTTTCAAACAGTATTTTGAAAAACAAGTGAGTCTTATATGCCAGCAAATACAATATTTCCTGCCTCTTCCACAGCATGTCAAAATTCTATGGGACCATAAAGCAGTCTTTAAGAGATGTTGGAGGCAGAGAATTTGGGGTCAGTTTCCTCCTGCAACACTCTTCTTCCAAGTCAGAAACAGCCCTTTTATTAACATGCTTTCCACTAGCTGAAGGATCCATCTGCTTTGGATCCAAGGCACAAGAGTTTCATCAGCTCCTTAGTAGTTGCTGTGTTTTCTAGACAACAGAATTGTTTCACTGGATCTTGATCATGGTTAAGTGTTTAAGTGGTAGTAAATGCCACCGAATTTGGGGGCGGGGGAATTACTCCCTAGTTCATCCACTTAGGATTGCAGCCTCTTAAAGACTTGGTTTTTCTCTTTTCAGCCATTTAACAGCTGTAGCTCATAAAAGGCTCCCTGTGAAAGGCAGTGTTCTGGAACTAGCAGAGGTAATGTGAATAGTCACTGTTTGAATATCATTGCTCACTTGAGAAGAAACCAGTTCTGGGTCTGTTAAAAGGGTGTGGTATAAAAACAAAATATTATGTCTAGTTTTTAATAAGCAAGGAAACAGTATGATGGGATAATTTAACTACTATAATTTAACTGCACCCTGGTGGCGCAGTAGTTAAATGCTAGTACTGCAACCACAAGGTTGTGAGTTCGATCCTGCCCGGCTCCAAGGTTGACTCAGCCTTCCATCCTTCCGCAGGTTGGTAAAATGAGTACCCAGCTTGTTGGGGGCAATTAGCTAAAATACATTGTAAACCGCTTAGATAACACTCAGTTGATAAGCGGTATAGAAATAAATGCTATTGCTATTATAATTTGCTGCAGTTCTGCACTGGCAAGCCTGGATACTACTGCTTTAAAAATTCCTGTGGAACTGTGAACATCAATTAATATTAAAGTAACACAATAAATCTCACGCTTTTTTTTAAAGTGGTTGGACTTAACCTTTCTTGGCTTGGAAACAAAAAAAATAATGAGTGTACCATCTTTCTCAGCATGTGGTGATTTTCTTTCCAGCATCACCCTCTTGCACTAATGCCTGTATTCAGTTATGAATATCTCTAAGCCAAACATAGGTCACTTCCGCACTAGGCTGTTATAGCGCTATGATTCCACTTTCAACCTCCTGTGGAATCCATAGAGTTAAAATACAGCAAGTCATAAGCTGAGTTACATTTTGTTCTTTGGTGGTATTTTTGAGATTTTGATAGAAGTGGAGAAAACATAGATTAGGATACAGCAGGGTTCTTCTGCCAAATGTTCTGTCATCCTAGCCAACCCTAGAATGGAGTTGAGGAAGGCGAGTTTCCCCTGCATAGCTCATGGGCCTTGAAACCTTCCAAAGAAGTATGTGGCCAGCATGGAGAGCAGAGGGGAGGGAAAGAAAATCATGTTGGGAGAGCAGCCAGACATTAGGAGAGTAGTGGGCAAAATGTGATCTGTGTGCTGCATGCCCACAGTCCCCCACAAATATTTTTGTGGTTCTCCCCAAGGGTTTAAAAAAGAAACCTACTTGCAAAAAAAAAATGCCCACCAACACCCTCTAGAGGTCCTAGAGGCTTTTGGGGGGGGGGCTATGTTTCTGGTCCTTCCTGGACCCATTATAGGCTCAGGAGAAGCCTTTTTTAAAAACAAGAAGTCACCTCTGGTTACTTCCTGTTGTTAGAAAAAGGCTTCTCCTGGGCCTAAACTGGCCCAGGGTAGATTAAAAACTTAGTGAAAACTCTCATCACACCCTCTAGAGAGAAGGGGTTCAGAGCATTTGGGGGAATTATTCTTATTATTTTGAGGGAGGTGTTACAGCTCTCCAAGATCTCCTAGCTTCTCCATAGCTGCCCTGCACCAGTGCAGTGTGGAATTTTGATCTTAGACATTAATAAACTACGCTATTGTGCTCTTGGAAAGATCTATTTTGAGGACTGTTCTGGCTTTATAGCCTACAACTGGGAGAAACAAAGTGCAGCTCTCCCACTATTGTTGGGCTGCAGTTCCCAGAATCCCTCAACATTACCTCATGGGAGCTGTAGTCTGACAACAACTGAAAGGCCACCTTTTGCCTGCTTCTGCTGTATAAGAATCCCATTATCATGTTTGTCAGTGCAACAATCACATATAGAGCAAGGCTTTAAAAGAATGCCAATAACATCAACTTGTTCTGATTGAATATTGGCTGATATCTAACCATAATTGTTTCATATTCATCATCACTGCTTAGTCACAATTTTGAAGTTACTGCCACAACCATAACTCATCCTCAACCCACTTTATTGGGCCTCAGCTGTGTGAGGAGAAAGAGGGCCATTCCGCTGACAATCAGAGCAAGGTTGAATGATGTTTCCTTTGAGTTTTTGGGGGTCAGACCAGGAGAAGTTACTTAGTCAGTACTTAGGTAGGTATAAACTGATACAGGATTCCATCCCTTATCTTTTCTGATAAGTTTATGTCATCTTATCGTTTGTATGAAGTATGATGGCTTTCATTTGGCCTCTACAAAGAGTTCAGGTTTGATTTTTGTAGAACACATTTCTGGTTTTGGCAGTCCATGGTATTTGTGGCACTCTTCTCCAGCACATTTCAAATGAGTTGATTATCTTCCTGTCAGCTGTCTTCCATGTCTAGTTTTGACAATGATATGTAGAAACTGGAAATACTGTGGCATTAGTTGTGGCAAGGTAGATAGGTATCTCCTTATCTGGGAACAAGTCATATTAAGAAGATATAGGATCACAGCTTCCACCAGTCCAGGAGAGGTTTCCTCCCCACCTTCCTTTATGAAGCATAAAGACAAATTGTTTATCACATTTGCCTTATGTAGGTTTACTATTGTGAGTAGAGTGTAATGTTATATACCTATGTATAGGATTTCTGTGTAGAGGGAAGCTGTAATGTATCTCAGCAAGTGCCAGCTGTTTTGAAACAAGTACAAGTGGCAACAGTAAAGAAAACTTGTGTTTTCCTGATGCTTCCCGCTGTGTAACATAAGCTAGATATGATAGTGTTACTTCATATGTTTTAGACTTTCATCAACAAGCTGTACCATAATATGCTAAATGCAGGATGCCTTACATGCAACAATTAATTAGAGTGTTAGAATGAGAAGATATAATGTGTACATCACTTCATATATTGTGATTATTTTCTGAGAGGGACTCTGAAAGTACAGAGGGACAAGTGGAAATCAGTGAGAACCCTACCTATTCCAGATTCCATTTTTCAACCATTGCCAGCTCATGGAAACTGGCAAACAGGACTTGAGCATGTAAACATGAGCTAATTCCTGTTATGCATGGAAAAATTACTAAGTATGACAGATGATCAAGTATTGTTGTAGGTATTGTATATTACTAAGTATTATAGATACCAATGTAGATGTCAGTCTGTTCAAAATATGGACAGTTTCATAGTTGCAGTGAGTGGTATCCCAGTGCTCCCACTATTTCCATGAGTGGAACAGAAAAGTAGGCAATTTGCCTCTGTAGCTCCCTGTATGTCCTCAAAGTTTGCTCTGAAGGGTTAAGGCAGAGCTTTCCAAACTTTTCATGTTGGTGGCACACTTTTTAGATTTACATCATTTTGCGACACAGTAATTCAGGAAGTAACTCAGGAAGTGGAGGCAGCCCCTCCACCTGGACCTGGCCCACCACCATCCTCACCAGGGTCTTCCTTGGCCTGGGTTGGTGGCAGCAGGAGAGGCAGCCCCCTCCCCCCGGGCCTGACCCTTTGTTGCTGCTGCTGCCCTTGCCAAGGTCTTCCTTGGCTCAGGGCAGCAGCAAAGGCAGCCCCTTCACCTGGGCCTAACCCACAGTGCCAGTGGGAGAGGCAGCCCCTCCACCCATTACATTCACACGACACACGCACTGCAGGTGACACACTAACATGTCGTGACACACAGTTTGGAAACCTCTGGGTCAGGGTGACTCTCCAGTAGTTTATGGGAAAACAGTGGTTGCACGATAGAAGAGGAATCCCTGTGAGTTGTGCTCCACTCATGCAACGTGGGTGTTCCACAAACTGAGTAAGACTAAGATTTAGAGAAAATGGGTGTTGGTACAAAGAGAGCATCTTAATACTATTCTAGAGGATCTTTATGAACCCATAGTGCTGCCCACATACTCAGAACCTTTACCTTGCTTATTTTCTGAAGCTGCTTTTACCAGAAGATGATTGTGATTTATGATTTTTTTAAAAAGATTCGTTTCACCTTCCCAGCAATCTTCTTTTTTTTTCCTTTTTTTTTTACAGGCAAGGCTCTGTCTATTTCAAGCTGTTCGCACCATCTTGGGTAGTGGAATGAAGCTTCTAGGAATCACACCTGTAAATAAAATGTAATGGGAGGAATCCCTCAATCTAAAAATGCATCTGCTCTGAAGACACTGTGTTTTCCTGTCCTATTCTTGACTTTGCCATATTGTTTAGGTGTTTTATGCCCTTAAGAATTACTTGAAAAGTTCAGTAGGGTTCTTTATGTGAAGGAATCATCCCCTGATTCTACTGAATAAACCCTGTCTGGGCTCCATTCATGTCTTAATCAACTCCTCTAATACACCTAGTCATGGAAATCATGTAGAGACAGCTTGTGGGACTGCACTCATGTCACATACCTGGCTTTCTCTGGAACCAAAATCTTGTGTCTTGAGGGTCTCAGCCTCTTTACAATTGACAGAGACAAGCTGTGTTTCATTGAGCAAAGGTCTGCCTTCCATTTTATAATTTCATATATTCACACCCTTCACTTATGTGGGATGTGTATATCCTAAGGGGAATTGCAGAAGCAGTAAATGTTTGTATCTATGATCGTTGGTTGGAAAGCTAGTGGACAGCATCTAGTGTAGTGTTAGCATAGGTCTTTTTGTTATTGTTAAGGAGGGAGGAATTCAATACCTCTCTCATGCAAAGAGCCCAAGCCCCACCTCCAAAAAAGTCACCTGTCCCTTGTGGCCTGATGACATAACCATCCTTCTAGACCTCTGGAAGAGCTCTAGGGATCCTGGAGGATGGCTTTGTCATTGTGTTTCTGACTGTAGGAACATAGCTGATGCTCTACTGCTGCCAGCTGCTCTCCACCAGCCATTAAATGGCCATGTGAGCAGATGCAAGAGACAGATGAATCCTCCAGAAGGGAAGACAGTGTAGTTGCACTTGGACAGAGCCTTACCTTCCATCTCCTCATGCAGGATCTCAGCCTTTGCTTCATGAAACAGTTATGATTTTTTAAAAATAAAACCTGATTCACCTTTCTAACTCCATTCTGGTGTGGTGTTTTTTTTTCTGTTTTGTTTTCAGGAAAGCACTTTGTCTAGCCATTTTTTGTCTAATTAGTTATGCAAAAATATGTGCATATTTTCCACAGCCTAGTAGCAGCCCAATAATTGTCCTACCACCCAATCCTACTAGTTGGCTGAATGGCACTGCTGCTTCTGTGTTGCCAAGCAATGCTCGGAAACAGTGATGCTCACTGGCTTGTTGGAGATGAGGAATGCAAGTCTCCCCTAAAAGACCCAGCTTTTCTACTGCCAATCCTGACACAGAAACACCAGTCTCCCTGGGGATAGCATAGGAGTGAGTTGATCAGCTGGGATTACTGTTTCCCCACTGCTACTTTAGTTAGAGAAGCAGATGTGTTGCTGAAGATCATGGGAGGATGGAAGGGCAAATGGCTCTTGAAGTAATGCCCCCCTATCCCTAGATCTCAGCTGGTGGAGAGGAAAGGCTTAAGCCTCCCTATCTGCTGAGATGTGTGAGTGATGATTGAGTGCGTAGGTAATATCTTGGGGTAATAACAGACTGTGTGCACATGCACGCATGTGTTCACTCAGATCTCCCAGCTCCCTCTAAGGCATGGGATTCAGTCTTTATGACCTAAAAGATTGTATATCCTCGCCAAATGAGAAATCAAGTCTTAATCATGAGTATGCTTGCTTGTTTACTATGGCTCTCTATGTGTACTTGCATACAAATTTGTTATTGTTGTGTACCTTTCAAGTCATTTCCAAGTCATGGCAACAATAAGGCAAACCTGTAATGGGGCTTTCTTGGCAATATTTATTCATACAGGGTTTTCCCGTGCCTTCCTCTGAGGCTGACAGACTGTGACTTGCACAAGGTCACTGAATGGGTTTCCATGGCCAAGCAAGGATCAGAACCCTGCTCTCCCAGAGTCCTAGTCCAACACTTAGACCACTAGATAAAGCTGACTCTCCCTGTATATACATATATGCACACATATACATTTATGCTTATGTGTGCATATATAGGTACATGTGTGGGATTAAGTGTAATCATTAACCAGTTTTCCTAATTTAACTGGCAACAAGAAAAGAACTGACATTGTAAAGTTGAAGGCTTTCACGGCCGGAATCCATAGGCTGTTGTGGGTTTCCCAGGTTTTGAGGCCATTTTCTATTAGTATTTCCTCCTGATGTTTCGTCTGCATCTGTGGCTGGCATCTTCAGAGGATCTGGTGGCACGGAAGTGAGACAGAATATATATATTTGTGTAGTCCCTGGGTGGGAGGGAGCAATTTGCATGTGTTACAGTTGGCCTGTGTGATGGCCTATTGTTAAATGGGATATCCCTCAGGGTGTATTGTTAGTCAGGGGATATGCATAACAGCGAATTAAGTACATTAGCAACTCATTGTATTGTTCCCTGTAGAGGGACCTCCAGAGTCTGGGTGGTGTTCATTGGCATGTTTTTGAGTCTTGATTTTAGTGTTCTTCAATACTGGTAGCCAAATTGTGTTTACTTTCCTAGTTTCTTCTTTCCTGTTGAAATTGTCCATGTGTTTATGGATTTCAATGGCCGCTCTGTGCAGTCTGATATAGTAGTTGTCAGAATGGTCCAGATTTGGCTACCAGTACTGAAGAACACTAAAATCAACTCAGAAACATGCCAATGAACACCACCCAGACCCTGGAGGTCGCTCTATGGGGAACAACACAATGGGCTGCTAATGTACTTAATGCACTGTTATGCATATCCCCTGACTAACAGTACAACCTTGGGGGATATCCCATTTAATAATAGGTCAACTGTAACACATGCAAATTGCTCCCTCCCACCTCGGAACTACACAAGTATATATACTCTGTCTCATTTCCATGCCACCAGATCCTCTGAAGATGCCAGCCACAGATGCAGGCGAAACGTCAGGAGAAAATACTAATAGAACACGGCCTCAAAACCTGGGAAATCCACAACAACCTGAGAACTGACATTATTTAAGAAAACCATTAGACAAAATTCAATGATTAATAGATTTGTGCATGCTGGTTTAGACTTGCAGACGACCTGTTGCTTATTGCAAAGCCCCAGTAGTTGACCCCTGCCTTAATACAACTTGATTAGTAATTCTAGTAAAATATCTGGGTATTCAGTCAACTGGTCTAAGTCAGAAATACTACCAGTGGGAGACAAGACAGATTCTATTGTATTTAAAGCATAGCAGGTTCAATATCTGTCCAAATTTTATTACTTATTTGGGTATGATCATTCCCAGTGATATATCTCAGATGATTAAACTTAACATAAATAAGCTAGTAAAAGACATTGAACAAGATTTAGAGTGTTGGGCAGGTTTAAAGTTTAGTATGTGGGGGTAAAGTAAATACAATTAAAATGAACATTATTCCTGTAATTGTCTACATAATACATAGAATCCCTTTCCTTATACCTTACAGGTATTTTCAAAAATTAAACACTGTTTTAGGGAAAAAATGGAGGACTGTTCTCCTAGAATTTAAGTTAAAAGGATGCAAATTCCTATTAAAGAGGGAGGATTTGGCCTTCCAGAAATTCTCGCATACTATTGGGCGTATTTGTTATCTTGCATTTATTTTTGGTCTTGTTCAGTTAAAGTGAGCTCAGTCCTGGAATCTTCACTATTGGCACCTTTATTTAAGTAAACCATTTTTTAAAAGATAATAGTTTGCCAACAATTTCAGAGTTTAGAACTGTGGCGCAAATATTGTTTCACCAATTACAATTTGACCCATACACTCATGCCAAACTGACCTTATGAGAGAATCCAGATTTGAAGATTAGTGAGAAAACATTTTTATGGAAGGCATGGGCAGATACTGGGATTTTTACCTTAAATCAGATACTGGGTGGTGGTGATGAGTTTCTGCCCTTCTTAACTCTGCAAGACTAGTTTAATTTACCTCCATCGGCCAAATGGCAATATTTACTACTGAAACATTTGCTACAATCCTGATTTGGCCCTGCAGCCCTATATTTCTAAGGTTCTCTTATATTAGAAACATTAATTGAGGCTGACCAAGCATCTAAACCAATGTTGTACATATATTTTAATTTCTGTTATCAGTAAATGCAATGTATGACATTTTCAACAGGGATAAAACAAGGACTTGGAAAACCCAGTCTTGGCTAATACATGGTCAGTTGTTTTAACATATGTAGGAAGTATGAGTATAGATCTTCAGTTATGTCTTCCACCTGAAACAGCTTTTAAAGAAAGGGTTATCTAAATCAGCAAATTGTTGGAGATGTGGTATCACTATGCTTCTTTTAACACACATATTTTGGAGCCATCCCATATTTGCCTTATTTTGGGTAGAATTAGATGGATAAACTTGGTACTTGAAAGCTCTTTAATATTTAGGGATGTGCATGTTCTTTTGAATTAATCACCTGCACCTTGGGAATTTAAAAAGAGCCAATGGATGTGGATTTTTCACCCCCTTTTGACTGCTGAAAGATTTATACTTCAACACTGGAAAGATAACTTTCCTCTACCTGTGATCCAGTAAGTAGAAGACCTAATAATGATGCATAGTTAAATCTACAACTGGACTTACAATTGGCCTTATAGAGATCTACCACTAATGTGGTTTTCTTTTTTTGGTGGTCCAGTTTTCCTTCTTGTGTTATACTGGAGTATTATAGTGTGTAACAGAGAAGTTTTATGTACTTTAAAAAAATTGTAAAAGCATAATAAAAGACCTCAATCACTCGGAACCACTCCTTTGAGCTTAAGGTAGTTTCTGAGGGTCAATTCCTTAGGTCATTTGAATCTATGCTTATCCAGAATGCAATGCAGGATCTCATTTGTCTGTTGGTCAAATGCTGTAATAGCCACTCATTGCCTGCAACAAACTCTACCACAGTAGTTTTCCCTGACCTGGTTTGCTGTCAAGCAGACTAAAAGAGAAAGATGAAAAGCTCTTTTCAGGAAGACAAGACCTAGAAAGGCAAAACTGTTGTCAAAAAGCAAGAGGAGATAGGCTCAGCTTCTTATCAATTGTGGGCCTTAGTAATTTTAGACCCTGGACTTGATGGTTTTACAGTGTGTGGCAATGGTACTTTAGATAATATCTGAAGTACTTTGTTTTTTAAGGATACAACTAACATTTCTCATGCCACCCTGCCCACTGAACCATTCTGTATTTTGCAGCTACTTCTATATTAACTGATATGTAAGAGCCAACAAAACTTGGTTTGTCAAGCACGTGCAATTTCACATTTGAAACCCAGTGACATCATAGCATTATCATCACTACAGGAACTCAACTGAACTTCTTTCTGCAGCTAAATACATTCATTTGGAATGGGTCACCATTTTGTTGTAGAAGAGGATAATATATTTTTAAAATAAGATATTATGATGTAGAAATCTGTCACTCTCTGGGAGGTTCTTTGGAATTTTGGATTTTGGTCTTGAAGTCCAACCCTATCTGTGCCACTGCCTCTACTACCTAGAGTGGAGTCAGGTAATTGGCTTTGTAGGAAGGGTCCAAGAGAGACTTTCTCTCCATTTAGAATCCATCCTTCATAATGGGAAAGCCATAGTCTGGTGGCAATTGGCAGAGAATAAAATACTTTGTAGTATAACCTCAAGAAATCCATGTTTGCTGTATATTTCTACAATTAGCATTAGATTCTATCTCCTCAAGTGAATTAGATCATCATTAATAGATTTAAACGCTGCTTACTATTAAACACTCCTCTCTTGAGAAAACCAACTTACAGAAACAACACATTTATAATTTTAAAAAGCATGTACAATTATTTAATGGAAAAAAATAACATCTTTCAAAAGCTCCTGAAATGCAAGACAATGTTTTGCCAGCTCATGATTTGATCAAAATGAATAAATTGTACATCTCCATTGATGAGAATCATATAGCCCTGCAGATGTTGCTAAACTGCAACTCCCAGCATTCCTCATCACTGGCTATGCTGGCTGGTGCTGCTGCGAGTTGCAGTCCAACATCATCAGGAAGGCCATCTAACTCCCTCTTTCTGGCCTAAGTACTTATCCTCTCCCATTGGAAAAAGTTGCATGTCAGAGGTAAGCAACTTTGGCCCTCCCAGATGTTTTTTGACCTACAGCTCCCACAACCTACACAGTGAAAGGTGAGGGCTACAGCCACCCAAAAGCCCCTCAAGGGTCACCATTGCTCTTTTATGTTTCATTCAAGTAAAAGGCACAATCCAGAATGGTACATTGCATCACCTAATTTGCACAAAAAATGTATTTACAACTTAAAACATGTGACAAAAGTCTTAGTAGTATACAAAATGGTATAAAACCCCATCACAATAAAAAAAATCTATTAAAAGAAGCAGCAACTGTATTTTTTTCTCCTCCTGATGCAAAAGGATTCACCCTACCAAAAGCATGAATACATAGGATCTGTTCCAGCTAGAATTGTGGTCATTTTAACAATCATATAATGGCATTCTGCCCCAGCCCATGGCATTCTAGCTGCAACAATTAGTTTACTGTTAAGAGCAATTGGCTGGGTCTTAAATAGAGGGACATGCAAAGGAAAATGTGTGGGACTTTCTACACAACAAGAGCATGATCAGAAATATTAAAAAATGGAATTAATTTTCCCTTGCAACAGCATATCAAAGAACAGACATTGCTATTCCCTGGTACATCAAGTAACTTCCAATAATGTCCCCCTCTTTATTATATACACAATATATATTGATATATAAGTGCATATTCCATTCCTTCATTCTTTTTTGATGAGTGAAATCTTCATAGTCCAACACAAAATCAAGACACAACTTTACACTAGTAACAGTGCTACACAATATAATTAAGTATCATCCTCCAGTGTAAACGTTCATTTCACTGATGATTTACTTCACTTTAAGCTCAAGAGAAAAGTCTGTCATGAACAGTTTAAGGCTATTAAAAAAAAAGGGAAAGAGAGAAGGAAAGACACTATATCAAGTGTTCTTAAGTTTGAAATGTCTTTTCTGTTTTTCATGTGAGTGTTAAACATGAATAAGGTTCTCTTTCGATGTTTTTGGTTCCACTGGCTGGAGTTTCGTTGTATCTTGTCGAGGCAATCCATATAGATATATAGAAATGCATACAAGAAGAGCACCAAGAGAGAAAGTTATGGCTGGAAGAGAAAAACAAAGTGCATGATTTAAAATGCTGGTCTAAACAGAAACCTCAGAGAACTTAAGACTGAGAGTAGCTTTCGATGACTGAGCAACTTGAAGTACTGATATGTACTGAGGTTATGCACTACTACTCAAACATAAGGAAGACTAACACTTTGGAGGAAAGCAGCATATTACCTTGATTGACAGAATCTAGCCTCTCTATTTACAACCTTTTGGTTTCTTGCTTACCAAGATATGTCGGTCAATACTTCCAACCCAGTGCTGATAGTTTCCTAAATTCAGCCACAACAAATCTTCAGAAGAATCAATGAGCAACTGCAGATTTCATACAAGCACCCCTAGAACCAGGTAACTACATGATCAAGCAACAACCTAGAAGTGTGAAACAGTCACTGACATCATGTCAAGGGGGACCACCCCACTTTTATCAAAGATTCAGCCAGAATGTTTAGCTGCTACTGCACTTTGTTGATAAACAGCAGACAAAGCATCTGGAGTTACATTTTATCTCATGATAAAAATACTATCTAGAGTTTGAAACTCAGCAGCAAGTCTAATGTAGATTTGGTGTTAATATATTTCTAAAACTCTAGCATTCTTTGTAGAACTGACCATTAATAAGCAATGGAAATGATCCAGCAGATTTGCTGGGTCTCCCTAGCAAAACACAGTGCAATCTGTTTCAATACATCCTGCTTCATTCATTTCAACATCTCATTTTTCAAGATATAATCAGTCTAAAGTTCCATTTCAGCTGTTCAACACTCCATGGAGCATCTGATACCACTGCTGGCAACTACCCAGAGAACATGTTACTTGCCTTATATAATATTCTGTAATACAAAACACCAATAAACAGCTTTTTCCATACCATAGAATCAGTCCAATACTACTTTCTCACCACTGGCCCCAGAGGCCAGTCCCAAAGAAATTAAACCAATACAGATGGAAAAATATTTTTTTTAAAAAAACTGTGTATGAGATTTTGCAGTAGAACTGATTGCCTGCTAGAAATCACCTTTTTTGTATTAGACAATGGGGAAAAATATTGTTTTGATGGCTAACCTATGAGTAGCAGCCACTGGAAATCTAGGCTAAGTATGAAACACAGTGACTGCACTTTCTTCATAAGAAGCCCTTTTCTTAAGATAAAAATGTAATTCTAAAATTTATGCTTTGGGTGTTGCTGGAATAGCACTGTCAACTTCTTAGACTTATCTTCAGTGAAATGTAATACCATTACTTTGCCAATCTATATGAGAACAAATTCAACAGCAGTCATGCAAGCCAATTTAAAAGGAACATCCCAGCAAAATATGTCTTAAAAGCAGGCAAAAATACTTAGGTGAGGTAATGAGCTACTTAAACCATAACCAGAGCCAACTTACTTATCTGTAAACCGAAGAGGATAACAGATGCAATAGTAGAGAGGACAATGGCAGCAGCTGCAGAAAAGCCTTTCATAATATTGTCTGTGTATTTAACAACGACCGATGTATAAAGACCTCCAACGCTGGAAAGAACTATGAAGCATAATAAGATACAGTTGTGTATGAAGTATCAGACATCTTTTACCTTGGCATAGTAAAGAGCTGCTCTTATGGTGATTCAAAGAAACAATAAAATACATTTTATAGCATTAGTTTTTGTTAAGGAAAGAAATTTCATATTTGGTTTACATGTATCACAACATCATTTGAAGATTCAATTTGTGGCCCCAGAGGGCTTTCCCTTGTGCCACAACCCACCCAAACCTGTGCCAAAGGCTGAGTTCTATGGCTCACTACATGTTGCCCTGTTGCCTAAATTGCAGCTTTGGTGCAAGCAGCAGAACTGTGCCATCTGTTGGCCTCCTCTTCCAAAAATATATCCCCATTCAGTCTGGAAAACTTTTTTCTTTTTTCTATCTTTTCTTCTCCAGAGACGCTCTATAGCATAGGAAGTTGCTCTAGCAGCTTTAGGCCAAGATCCTATTTGAGAGTGAATAGTGTACATTTCTAAATCGGCAATGATATTGTGGGTTCAAAATGTTGGACATCCAATTCAGTTAGCGTACTGGGAAGAGAGTTGGCAACAGGCACAGAAATTTACCGCAGCTCAGAACTGAAAAGACAACTATTTTAAGCTTTTTCATAGATGGTACATGACACCAGAAAAATTAAAGAAAATATATAACACGGGAACAGGGCAATGTTGGAAGTGTCAGGAGAATGTTGGCACACTATTTCATATGTGGTGGTCATGTCCTAAGGCTAGAAAGTACTGGAATGATATTCATAATATGATATGTACAATATTAAGGGTTCAACTGGATAAGATACCTGAACTGTATTTGTTAAATATGACATATATGTTAGATGGAACTGGCATAAAGAAATATTGGAGAATATTACTATACATGATTACGACAGCTCGCATTGAATATGCGAGGTTATGAAAAACTGAACAAATACCCACAATAGAGCAATGGTGGGCAACTCTTATTGAAAATCGAAATGCAGATATAGTCTCTCAGAGACTGAAAGGAAAATCGGATGATGATATCAATAAAGAATGGCAAATTGTGCTGGATATGGATGGGGTTTTGACAGGAAATAATTCTTATATGATAGCAAGAAGGAGAAAATCAGAGAAATATCATGGAGCATGTAAAGTTGGGTTGAAATGCAGGAACTATCTTGGTATTGTGATAAATTTGTTGCGACGCATAATGATAGTATGTCACTGATATAGCAGTTTATGTAATCCAGAGAGGAGTGGAGGATAACTGTAACAATTCGGTAAACGTACAGTGAGAAATGTATATTTTATATGGTGAACTATAATAAAATTATATTAAAAAGAATAGTGCACATCTCTGTGTGGACAGATTGTGCAAATGCAACCCTTGTGTAGAATAGAATTGCTATGCAACCTCTGCATGTACAATCCAAGGAGTACTACCACTAGTTTCAGCAAAGGCACACAATGCAATTATATCCACATGTACAAGACTGCTACCATGATCTTGAACTGAATGCAGATGTTGTACATCAGAGAAAAATGTGCAGTCACTTCTGTAAAGGAACACAACAAATGCATAAGACACCAACAGGATTCCAGCACGAGACCTGCACTGAAGAGTGTGGCAAATTCCAGTGGCAACTCAGGCAGCAGTAAATTCAGTGGTGCTTGCCAAACTTACTGGCAGTTAGTGGAAGACCAACCCTCCTCATGTGTGCTGTAGTGTCCACTGCTGCTCCCAGTCCCAAAAAGCTGCCTAGCCCTGGTCAAGGAACATTTTCCTTCCCCAACAAATTACAGACAGGCCATAGAGCTGTGCTTTGAAAGGCTGGAAGTTGTCCTGAGGCTTATTCCTGAATTGACATCCCCAGAACTGATCTATGCCTTACGTACCTCATGGGAAGATGTTCAAATTCAAAGTGCCCCTGTCCACTTTGCTTTTGCCCTGACCCACACCTTCAGCCCCACCCCCTGCTGGACATTGTAATTTGACCCCTGAACCAAAAAGGATTTCCCATCTCCACTGTAGTTATACAAGAAATCAGTATGTATTCAGTGCTGCTGCTCCCACATTGCTAGTTAAGATATCATACACCCGTGGCCCTAGTTAGAAAAGCTTCAAAAGTTCTGTAAGTATTAAGAGGTAACACTAAAAATACTTACATATCACAAACCAGACATAATGTGTATAGCCATAGAAAAAACCTTTCTCCATTACTTGAGTTCCATCAGACATATAGACACCAGCCAAGGTCACAACAATTCCAGAAAGATACATCTGAATGTTCCTGACCCATAAAGATGTATCTGAACTCTTAAGCACCTTCTCAAAATACACTCCTGAAAGGAAGGAGGGGGAGAAAGATAAGCAGGAGATAACCTGGAAAAGAAATAGGTCATTTCATCTGGTCTAAATAGGAACAGAAAAGGTTCTTTCCATCACAATTTTCCATCTGGATAGCTAAAGGCAATTGTTTTACAGCTTATTTTGAATAACCAAAATCTGAAAAACCTGAGGCTAAAGAGTTATTTATTATAAGTAATTCATTATGTGACTCTTTATGAAACCCTCAAAGGTAATGCATTGCATTTACTTTTGTGGGAAAACATATCAGTAACTCTCTGCATTGCTCATTTCAGTGCTTATTATTTCTGTCTCCTGGATGGATGGGGTACCTCCATCTGAAAAGAAAACGGCCAAAAACAAAAACAAAACTGGAGGGAATTCCTCTCAAAACGGTCTGTCCAAAGTAAACATCACTCATAACAATGTTACCAGTCTTCGGCTGCCATCCTGTTAGTGACATTCACAAGCATACGTCAAACATAAACCTGCAAATATCTTTTTTCACTACTCATGGAGGTTGGTACAGTCAGTCCTCCATATCGACAGATTCTGTATCCACGGATTCAACCAACCATGCCTTGAAAATATTTTTTAAAAATCCAAAAAACAAACCCTTGAGTTGTTCATAATTTTATATAAGGGACACCATTTTACTACACCATTGTATATAATGGGACTTGAGCATCCAGAGATTTTGGCATCCATGGCAGATCCTGAAACCAAGCCCCAGCAGATATTGAGGACTCACTGTATTCTCTTCCTCCCTCTGCAGTGACCAAAGCTCTCCTCCCAGCTCACTGTTTAACTCCTGCAGCCCTTCATGGCCATTCAGTGGCTCATGGAGAGTGAGAGGACTGCAGAAGTATCTGACTATACTCCCACGAACAGACGCAGAATGATTGGATGTCATCAGTCAATATCTGGCTACAGAGACATAGCCAAACACACAGCTAATTCCTCCAGCCACTGAAATGCCATGTGGGGCCAGGCTGCGGCGACTTAATGGTGACTCGGAGGGCAAGATTGAAAGGAGAGATGTAGCATAGTTATGCCTGCACAACATTTATGCTGTAATCTGCATTACAGGTTCTCAGCCACCATGTTATTTTGGGAAAGGAACCTTGTTATGCCCTTTTTATCCACAAACACAACGTCTTACTGGTAGTCATTTCTAAGCTCTGAGAAAACTTCCCAATCATTGCAAGCCAAAAACATGGCAATTGCTTTCAATTCTTCCTGTTCCCCCTACTGGTAAACCTCCTTTCTCATTCTGTATTTATTAACAATTACAATTTATTAAAAAAATATACTGATGTGAAACTGGGCATTTTCAAATATAAAAGTAGTTAACAGGCTTTCTGTTTTTTTTCAATAAATACACAGAAGTAATAGTGAACTAACTACGTACAATGAGAAAATACCTGCCAGGAAACTTTTAAATAATTCAATCACTACCAATATCTTCAAAATCCTTTGGAGCAAAACTATCTCATGCTGTTGTTTTCAAGCCCAACTTAATTTTTGTTTTAGAGAATAAAACCAAAGCTGCTTAACTTACCTGACTCTGGCAATCAAAATTCTTCCACTGACCTAGGATAAGTACTGTATTTGTGCCTATTGGCTACAACTGCTTCTTTCTTTTCAAGAAACTCTTCAGGAACTGCTGGCTGGCAGCTTATAGTGATCCATAGACCATCAATTTGAGTAGCACTGGATTAAATGATAAAACAGTGCAAACTCTTTCTTGTCCTATACACCTGAAAAATTGTTTGATGAGCCTACTGCTTCAACTACATAGTCCTCACTGCCCCTCTTGGTGCTGGTCCCTCCTTTCCTCCTCCCCTTCCCCACCAAGAGGTGATCATAGTCAAGGACATCAACTTAATGCTTAGCAGACAGAGAAATGCTCCACAGTTATGTTGATCTTGTGGTTGCAGAGCAGGGACGGGGAACATGTGATGTTACCTCACTGGTAAACCCTGTCTAGGGGTCTACAGTTTTGATATTAAAATATGATTCAATGTGCCTGAGAGGTACCCGGATGGGCACGTAGGCAACAATGGCCAAACGATCGAAAACCAGGTCAGGCCAGTAAAATCCCCAGTCACGTAGCCCCAGGAGACCTCAAGCTGTGCAAACCCACAGTAGACATAGGGTCCTCAGCCCCTGAGAAGCCAACTTGAGGGGATTAGCATGTTTGCCCCAAGTTGAGCACCAACAGCAATAAAATCCTATCAGGCAAGGACCATTTAAGATCCTGAGACTTTGGCAACACCTTGTAATCTCATCATGCAAAGGAAGTTACCATTGTGGAGTTTCTTTCTCATTGCAACACTCATTGTTCTCCCCGGGAAAGGATTAGCCCTCCAGGTACCTTTTCCGCTACAAACAGTCCCAGTTTTTGAGCGGTTCTTTGGATCACTCCTGGTCATCCCAGCTGACCGTTTCTCTGTCTGTTGAGTAATCTCCTCAGCCTTCTCCATGCTGAGCTCTACTTCTTCACTGCCTTTCCCGGACCAAGGACTTCAGGAAAAGGTGCAGTATTACCCCAGCTACAACCCCTTCAATATTTCCCTATCCAGTTTCCTCTCTTTTGCTTCTTAATAGGTCTTGAGTGAGTCTGTGAGTGATTGCATTGGTGTGTGAGACTTTTATTCAATAAAATCATTTATTAGACATTTTCGTTTGGTTTTTGGTTTGGCCTGACCCCATAAAAACTGGGTAAAAAGACCTCACTAGGTTACCCTGCCTCTCGCATTGCTATTGCTCATGCTCTGGCTAGTTTCCATTCCCCATCACATGGAGCACCCTGAGGTGTCCCCCAAGGGACCCCAGAAATCAGGGTAACAGTGACCTTCTGGATGTTGCAGAACTGCAACACCCATCAGCCCTAATCTGTATAAAGAGTGATAAGAGCTAATAGGAGTTGCAATCTAATAGTCTCATGGAGAACCATACATTCTCTTTCCTTGCTCTACAAACGGAAAAGTTCCACTGCACAGGAAACATGCTCTCTTCTTGCGTTAACTTTGCCACACAGGAGATACAGAAGCAGACAGCACAAAAGTAACATGAGAAACCAGAGTCATAACTGCATTCATGCTAAGATAGTTTTGGGGAGGGAGTGACACTGTCATGGGGAAGTCACAGCATGTTCTTCTCAGCGGCTCTGAGCTTCTCAAGTTGCCTGAGCAACAAACGAAGGAGATATGCTGCTGCAGGTCCTAAGCCACAGAAGTAGGATAAGAAGAGAGCCTGGGGTGTCACAACACACACACAGATAAGTTCCTGCTGCCCAACGATAACTGTTAACTATAGCGTTTTACCTGCAAATCCGGAGCATAAAACAGCAATAGCGATTGCACAAAAGCCTATCAGAGGACTTTGCTCCATCTAAAGAATCAATAAAAAAGGGAAATGTTTTTAAGTACAGATGTGACAGATTACTTCAAAAGTAAAGTCAGAACATCAGCTTATTACAACAGCACATGCACATGCGCGCACACAGACACACAAATCTTCCAGGCCCTCCTGCACCCTCTACCTATGAATCAGTTTGCTTTGTCTGCCTTGTTTCTGGGAAAAACAGTTAGATGCAAGATCATTCAGGAAATAGCTGAAAAGAGAAAAATGCTCACTCATTACATAATCTCCCTTATTTCCATTTTGTGCCATTCCTTTTTTCCCCCTCAAATATAGATGCTCTGTAGTTCTCAACTCTGCACTATAAGAGTTTGTTATTAACAGATAACAAGGACAGACAGTAAAAGATTTTTAATTCATCTATTGAAACTTCTAAATTAAATAAATTAAAATAAGCAACACACAAAAACACTTCAGTCAATAAAACCTACCACTCATTTGAAACAGAACAACAGCATTCACCACATATTATGGAAATTTCCTGTGTCAATAATAATACACTAAAGCCCTCAATTACCTCCAAATCCACCCAGCTCAGTTTTAACAATCTTCCGTGTTGTAGACCAGAGGTTCTTACTCTCATCTTTAGCGAGAATGCCCTAAATAATTTGTTGCCAGGGTCCCCAAGGTTTAAATATCAAAATATTTCTTTAAATGCTCAAATATTTATTTATTAAAGACTTCTGGAGACTAGGATTCAAATCCCTGCTCAGACACGTGTGACCCGGGGCAAGTCACATTCTCTCAGCCTCAGAGGGAAGCAAAGGCAAACTCCATCTGAATAAAAACAAACAAACCCACACCCTGTGCTTTAGTTTTGCCAGAAGTCAGAAATGACCAGAAAGCACACAACAACAAAGTGCTTTTGACATGGAGAGATTCTTTCTAGCTATCACATCTCTCCTTTTTGAAAACGGACTTAAACCAACCCTAAGGCTAACCTATCCTGGGGATTTTCTTGGTAAGAGGTGCTGCCTTTGCCTCCCTCTGAGGCTGAGAGAATGTAACTTGCCCGAGATCACCCAGTAGGTTTCCGTGGCCAAGTAGGGATTCAAACCCTGGTCTCCAGAGTCGTAGTTTGGGTGAATATACATATCTGCCAGCATGTGCCCTTCCATCAGGGACATGGCAAAGGGGGGAAATATGAGTGCTGAAATCATGCCCTCATTTGCAAAGAAGGGAGCAGTTTCAGCACACACCCCCACACACGCACACACACTCACCTGCTGCCATGTCCCTGTTGCCATTGCTGCTGACATCCAGGAGCAAGGCTTCCTGGACCCTACGTTAAGACATTCTGTTGTAGACAATTTAATTTGGACTGGTTTTTTAAAAACTGATTCAGATTGAAACTAGAATCACCTAGGATTCTTATTTTAGAGAGAAGGTTAATGAAGCAAACTATCTGCCCGTTTTGGTTATGCACTGGAAAAAGAAATTCATTTATTTATGTATTTATTTAATTTATACTCTTATCTTTCTAACTCTATGCAACCCAGGTTCATTGCCAAGTTCAGTGCATACAGAATTTCAGCATATGTTTAGGAAATCTGCCTTATTAAGACAGAAAGTAACTATGTGAAGTGCACCATCATCACCACTTGGCATTTTTACAGCACTTTAGAATGCTTAAAGTATAATGGTACAGGTATAATGCTTATACCTTACCTCAGTAATCCTTAGACAACACGTAATACAGATGTGGAAGCTGCCTAAAATTGTCTACTCAGTTTAGTCTAAAAGTGTTTTTTAAACTGTTTTAAATTAGTGTTTTCAATTTAGTTGTATATTTAACTGCTCACTACTTTTTGTTGTATACATTGTTATATTTTGTTTTAAGCTATAGTGGAAGCCCCCTTGGAGCTCACACACACAGACACAAACACACAACAAAACAAGATTTGAACCAAAAATTCCCTGGCTAAATAATCACAAGAATGTACCAGATCAGGGTAGGGCAGAATATAACTCAAGATCAACTGGTAGACTAGTAATGATTTCCACCTTTAAACTGTTTAATCATGCCAACAACAACAGCAAAATAATAATGCCAACAAGCAAAATCATGCCAACAACAAAATGACTCTTCCTTCCTTACCCATGAAATTACAGTGTGGAAATGAAAAGGCTGGAGTATAAGGGTTTGTGTGACCAGGTGTGGACTTTTATGTGGAAGGACTATGAAGTCTGTTTAGTTCTGGAATTTTGCATCTGGTTCTGGTTGGGTGTCTTTTGGAGCGGTAGTTTTTTATTTATTTTTTTAAATGTCTGGTGCTGCACAATGCCATCACAGATTATTTGTATTAAATACAAACGGAAGAAGTAGAAAATGTAGCTAAATAAAAGTATGCAGTTCCAATAAATCAGTAATCTGTCATCTCCAAGACAGGACACAGAAGACATTTCTATGACTTTTTATGGTACTGCCCACAAAGCAGCTGTAAGCAATGCCTCTAAGTTTTGGCCTCTTGCCATCTACAGTGTGTCCTTTACAAATGTGGGAGTTCTGTTGCAGGAACCCCCATGTGAAACAAAATGCATCACATTCCATTGTAGTCAGTGGACACAATGTGTGTGTCCTGTGGGCAGCATGGACACACATCCATGGCAGCACAGGTGTGTGCCCACTGCATCCATTGACTATAATGGGATGGGATGCTTTGCACAACCTCACATTTGTGTGTGCAGAGGTCACAGTAAGGGAAAGGCCACTGTACACTCTTTTTTACACGGCAAAAAATAGCTAATACAAAAATGACCCAACTAAATCTACTGCTTTTTGCCACTGGGATACATTTTTTGCCATCATCAAGGTATCATATTAGGAGGAAAATGTCCCATGCTGTTTTTCAGTAAATCACAATGCCATATACCTGCGGTCTTTTCATAATACACAATTGTATCACCATGATTTGACTCTAATTGCCATGGCTCCATCCTACGAAATCCTGGTGCTTGCAGTTTGGTTAGAGATACTGCAGGAGCTCACTGGCTGAGAATTCTGAATGATTCTCCCACAAAGGCAGATCCCAGGATTCCTTAGGATGCTGGCATTGTAGTAAAGGAAAGTGATAGAGCTATAACACTGTAGTATGAAACAGCTCAGAAGTGATAGACTCTATCAGTAAGTTGGCCTACTGAGAGTGACTGAGTGGAGAACAAATACATTGGAATTCTTCGTGGAATCAGAAAATACAAAAACTCACAAAGTTTAGTAAGTCTATCCCATCTCAACAATAACACTAAGTCTATCCTCAGCACATTGAATTTCCAATGGGATCAGAAAATACCCCACAATTCATTAAAGGAAAGCTTTTTTAAAAAAAAATTCCGGGTATATAAAGGCTCAATATAAAATATATACTGCTTCCATAATTGTTATTCAGTGAAAGGATACCTATTTGTGCTTTAAAAAGAATCCAGATTTCAGATTCAGAGAAATGCTTACCTGAACTTTTGTCGCCTGAGCTGGCTTCCACTGAACAAGTGTGACTCCTCCACAGAGCATGAAGACTGAGAACCACTGCAGTTTACTGAGAGAGCGGTTCAACATTAAGACTGTACATAAGGCTGTACATGGGATCTTCAACTGATAGGTGACCTAAAAAGCCAGATTAAAAAAATACATAAAATGTTCATTGGCATTATCTGTTTTTACTATATTTCAGAACTTTTATTGTATTGTTTAATCCATTTTAACTGTCATTATCTGCTCTGGGTGGGAAGGGACTTTTTTCTATAAATAAAATATTTTTTTTTAAATTTAGTAATAGAAATGGGGCCAGAACCCCTTGTTGGTAAGTTCTCAAGGGTTTGAATGTAGCTTGCAGGTGGTGCCAAAGAGAAAATAATGGGACCAAAAAATACTATTACTTTTCATCTGAAAACTCTTACTGCAATTATCAAGCCATAGGATTGAGAGTTCAGCTCAGAAACCACCAAACCATGGTGTCATGGGAATGTGGGCACGACTTTCTGGAAAACCCCAAAAAATGAGTTTTCACCACATCTCCTCAGGTTACCCACCCACTCCTGGCTTAACATGTTCCTCATGTTTCACTCATACTTGGCTGGATCCAGAATCTGTCTTCCTCAGGGAGGGGAAAAAAAGAATCTTTCTTTCTGTCAGACACTTCAGATTGTACAGAGGAATCCTGCTGGCAGAATGGAGGTGGTGAAAATCTTGATTTCCTCCTTTCCCCTGCAGCCCTATATGCAGGGGTGAAGAAAGTACACCTTTACACCTCCAAGAACCTCAAGAGATCTCTAAAACTATCACCAGCATTCTTTTGGTTAAGAAAATCACCCAAAATCTCTTGAAAATTGTCCAAATTGCCACAAAAATGGGATAGTTAGAATAAATCCCCCCCCACAAAAAAAACCCCCAAAGCACCTAGTTTTTGCAAAAACCAAACTGGAAGTGACATCTCATTATTTCTGGATCAGCTGAGACATTTCTCTTCAAACTCCCATCCAGAAACACCTTTCACATGCGCTCTCCAAATCTTTTCTGGAAGATAAGGCTGCCTGGGTAACAGTGGGGAAGTACGCTGAGGCTGCAGGGGGCATGAGAAATCATTGAAGGCAGCCTCTTTCCAATCTTTAATGAAAGAAGTGGACAACTGTTAAGAATTAGGGGGCTACCTCTCCCATCTAATATAAAAAAGTCAAAGTCTGTCTGTCTGTGTCAGGCGAAGACCTCATATGATTGGCTGCCTAAGAAGATTTTATGGAATCCTGGGCTCTGCAGTTGATGTAGGGGCCTTTATCTCAGTCAACTGTGTCTGTCTTGAATAGGCCGGTTGCTATGGAGATCAGGCCTAGCAGCAAGGAGGAAGGCAGCATATTCTCTCAGGAAACCAACCTCTGCATGTTAATAACTCTGAAAACAGATTGGATTAGGGAATATGAGGAAAGATTACAGGTACTGGACAAGACAGTTTGGGGAATGAGAGACACAAGATCTCAAATCTTTCTACCAAGTATTACCTATGAGAAAATAAAATTGTGGGCAATGCCAGGTATATACATCAGTAAAAAACAAAAATAAAAATAACTGGCCCCAAACGGGGGCTTTGACCACGAAAGAAAACCTTTTGCCCTGTTTTGGGACTCTCTTGCAACCACAAATAATTCCCTGGGGGCTGCCTGCAGACCATGGATTGCACTTTCTCCTCTCCTGCTTTTTGTTGATGTTAATATTTGAAGGGGAACTCAAGAAAATGTTTCTATCAGCAGGAAAAAACAAACTCAAAGGGCTGATTTTTTCCAGAAAAGGGAGCTTTCCTCTGAGACAACACATTGGTTACAAAATAAATGAAACCAATACAAATGCACAGTGATTAGAAAAGATTATATTGAATTCTTTAGGAAAGATTTACACGTGCATCTTCCTTGGTGGCTTTTCAGTGAGGACCATCTCTATATAAAGGGTAGTTCTCAGCTGCTATAAGACAACTTCAGCACTCTGTCTACAGTGCTGCATTTTTGATGGGCAGTTCCAATGTGCAACTTGACACTTGAGGTGGCAGCCACAGGCTGATGGGTACACACGGATGAGTTAACTGATATAGAAGCATCTGGCTTCCCAGCATCAACAATTACCTGGTAAACTGCTGCATCCAAATTGCTAAGAGCTAGAAAGGCCATGTTGTTCTGAACAGCATACACCAGAGATGGAACACTTAATTTAAGTAGTTCTTTAGGACTTCCCAAGACATTTTCTTTCAGTGATGTCAACAATCTACCTAGGCTTCCAGTCTCTCTGGAAAAAAAATGTAACAATGGTTTAAAGACCAATATATCTTTAGTAAAACATAACATCGTTATGGAGGTCTGTGCGCTCACAACCTCCAAAATCTGACACCAGGCTGAACCAGTTTATAGCAAACCCATTGATGGGTAGGGTTTGTCATAAAGCACAGCTTATGCACATGTATCAAACATAAGGTCCTTTGAGAACAGAAAGCAGAAGCCACTAACTTAGAGGAACAGTCTTCTTAATTTTTCCATGCAATCTTTAATTCACCTATTTTCCCCAACAGCACAAATTTCAACTATCAACTGTATCCTTCTGAACATTTGGTCATACTGTAAAGTCAGATTAAAAATTCCAGGGTGGGGGCAGAGGTAGAAGCAGTTCAGGAAAAAGGCTTGGTGGCTGTATTCCCAAACCATCAATACAATTATTAAATGTCTTTGGTAAAGAGCATAGATATAACAACAGGACATTTGCTAAGTGATTTTTTTTGGCTGGAGCAAGCATGCTGGTAAGTAAACAATGAAAAAAGAACACACAAAGACATAACTAACTGATGATTGATTTTGGGGGCAGCATACAGATATAACAAGTCTAGAAGCATAAGCAGGTCCTGAAATCTCAATGACTTCTTGTATTTGACATTCAAGTTTCTGAATATATTTTGTAAATCAGTGGTGGTACATTTTGTAAACCTGACTCCACATAATGCGATAATATTAAGGGAAGAGAAGCAATTTGTCTATTGTGAAAATGGACAGAGCATAAGTTCCCCCCCTTTTTGTACCTCTTGCACATGAACTTGAAAGAATGGTTTGTAGACTAAGTATGTGACGTGCTAATAAATTTAAAGATATTTGATGGAGTCAACTGGACATTCAGTTTGTTATAACAATCCTCTCCCAAACCCAATTTTCCAAGCAATCCAAATGGGAGTTGAAGTAACCCCCTGAACCATAAGACTGAAGGCAGTTGTTGTGAGATGTACAATATTCTACACCCAGTTAAGCCTATGCCACAGAACAGCAAGAAAGCAGCTTTCCCTTAAATCCAGCTCTTGTGATTATAACCAAGGTAGCAATTTCCTATCACCGTCTCTGTGTTTTAATTCCACATTGCACTTGTCCTTTCAAAGTACAGTTGGCCCTCCACAATTGTAGATTTAACTTTCAAAGATTTGACTATTTCTCCAACCCCTGAACCCCCTCCCCCAAAGGCTTCTTTTCCAGGGGAACCTTCCCTCTCAGCAGCTCTAATCAGGCCACACAGCCTTTTAAAAACCTGCCTCTGGTCCTTCTCTACCACCACCACCACCAGCTGCTGCCTGGCCAGCTACAGATGATTCACACCTCAATTTCTCAGCATCAGAAACCCTCTCCTGATGTCCCCCCAAGCCCAAGGAAGGAGAATAGTGAGAGGAAGTACAGAGCCACCATGCCAACTCATCCCCCTTCCCCAACCTGGTTTGGACCCTCGGTGCTTGCACTCCCCACCACAACTCAGCCCCTTTCCCACAGATAGACAGGTACAGATTTTGATATTTGCAGTTTTTCACTTTTCTGGGGTCGTGTCCCTAACCCTAGCAAATGTAGAGGGCAAACTGTACTTTGCAAGTATTGCTTAGCTTTTTCAAGAGTCAGTATATCATTTCAGGATTTAACAGGACAACAATTACATATCTGGAGTCAGTACAAGAAATCCTGTTTTTTCCACATGGCTGTGATAGATGCTGCTGCTGTGATTGAGGAGCAACTGATTGTGCAGGGGGCCGAGCCAGTGAGTGAGCAAGTCAGCCTGCAAACATCCCCTGCACTGGAAGGTCAAACAGAGACAGAGTTGCCCCAGCCAGCTCATGACAGAGAGGGAACCAGCAGTGATGCAGAGGAGTTGAGCCAGCTGTGCCCATCAGCCCTCAATCACACAGAAGGTTGACAAGGGCTGCTCAGAAGGAGGTTGCTTGGATTAGGCTGAGGAAACAATAACAAGCAGCACCTGCTCACAAGGGCTATTTAAGTCTGCCAGCGTGGCTGCTCCTTGCTTGCAGTAAATTACTAGCAAGCCTTCACAATCTTTGTGTCTCCTGCTCCCTGAAACCCTCTGGATAGATCTCTGCCTCCTGAACCTTTGAACTGGACCTTGACCAGGCTTGGCTTGTGTTTTCCTGGTGTTTGGTATATTCAGACTCTCCCTGAAAGTATTTCTGACATCCCTCTGTCTTTGCTGGCTGTGGCACAGCAGGGAGAGATTCCTGACAACGGTTCTCTTAAAGTGAGTTGATTAACTGTACAGAAAATGGCCTCTAAGTTCATGAGCAATAACCTACCTTTTGCCCCTTGAGACTCAACTTTCAGAACTGGTGATTCTAAGGAGAGCACAAGGAGAGCACAATTCAATCTGGACACAGAGAAATCTTGGTATATACAGCAAATAGAAATGTGGCAGCCTCACACAGAGCACACTGAAGTAGTCTAATACAGCACTGTTAAACATTCTTTAACCTAAATCCTGCTATTAGTTCTTCCTAGAGTAGACTCACTGAATAAATAAGATTTACCTATGTGTTGACTCACCATTCAACAACTGACTGAACTGGTCTACTCTAGTCAGGACTAGCCAACAGAATGCCAGCCCTTCAGTGTTTTGCATCTCAGTGATTTCTTTAACAGTCACCATTTTGCAAGTAAAATTTCTGCTTTATGAGGAGTCCAGACAGTTGAATGAAGCAAACAAAAATTACTTCCCAGTATGAGAGACATAAACCAGATGCACATGATAAAGTGGCAAAATTCTACTGGTGGTTCCTGTCAATTAAAAAGAAAGAAACACCAATCTCCCTTTTAGAGATTTGCACAAGCTGTTTCAGTGGAAGGTGTGAGATAAGGTGTCTCTTCTTGAATTTTCCTGCTATTTTGAAAGCAAGTCATTTCTTATTTCTGAAAGCCCAGTCCTTTAGCATATCCCCAAGAATTCTACAGATAAGACTAAGGATTGTTGTGAAAGAAGGTTTATCTTCTAAGAATGTGAAATCAGAGAAGGTGAGAGGAAGGAGGGAGGGAAGGAAGAAAGGAAAGAAGGAACTATACTGTACAGTCTCAATCTTTCTTGTGTTCACCTTGATCTGACTATGGCCATTTTCGCACTACACTGTTACAGTGTTATTATTCCACTTTCAACATCCTATGGAGTCCTGGGACTTGCTGTTTAAGGATGGGCACTGAGAATTCTCAGCCACAGAGCTTTTTGGCCTCAATAAACTACAAACCCCAGAATTCCACAGAGTGTTGAAAGTGGAAGAATAGCACTGTAACAGGGTAGTGCTGAAATGGCCTATGCTGCAAAGAACGGTTGCTTGAAGACCGAGGTGAAGATGAACACTTGACAATTGATCTATCTGTGTAAATCTGAGGTCTTTGTCTCCTGCAGTCACAGGTTGAGTGGAAAGAAGTGGGTTCAATTTTAAGAACAAAAGAGGCACATGGATGATTGTCACATTCTTTCCTTTTCAGCTTATCTAATGGCAGCCCTGTTACCCACAGACATGCAGTGCCACCTTCCAGTCACAGTTAAGGGATCTTTTCACACAACACAATTATAGCATCATGATTCCACTTTAACCGTCATAGCTACATTCAGTAGAATCCTGGAATGTGCACTTTAGTGAGGCATTAGAGTTCTCTGGCCAAAAATTTTAAGTTTCTCTGATCAGCTGTTCAGAATTCCACAGCTGCTGAAGTAGAACCATAATGATATAATGAAAGGGCCTTTGGCACCAGAGCTCAGCTAGGGAAAAAAGCAGTAACAAGAGACAAGCTATGGGAAGGTAAACTGAGGAGGGATGCAATGAATTCTGCTTTCTTCAACTCAGTTCCTCACAGAATTGGACCCACTCACCCTTTGAGTCCAAAGGCCAGTATTTTAACCCAGAGATCCTATTGTCAAATATTTTAGCAGCAGATGGGGAGGCTTGGTGTACAATAGAAAGTCTGGCATACAGGCTGGGAAATTTTGCACTAGAGCTTATTCTGGAGTAGACATGCATAAAATTAATCTGTATTTTGCATACCTGAAAGACATGCCCTGACGCTTAATCCAGAGTGCATATGCATGGAATTCCACTGTGTTTTAAGAGAATTAAGTCTAAATTAGTGAAATTTATAGCTGGCTCTTCCTGCTTTGCTTTGGCCCCGACCTGTACTCTCAGCCCCACCTAGTACTGGAATGTGACTCTGTGTTCACCTCTGTTAATAAAAAATCTATAGATTCAGAAATGAGTTTCTAACATTTTGCAGCAGCCCTCCCCAAATATGAATCATCTAGATGCACAGAGCCATGCTGGTTGGGGACAATGGGAACAGTAGTCTAACATCCAAAAGGTGCCAGGTTAAGGGAAAGCTGTTTCATTCTCACAGGCTGCAAGAAGCCTCATTATTCTAAGACAGATAAAAGTTAGGGAATTTCTTAGTCAGGAAATTATAGATTTCAGGGGGGGGAAACTATATTATACAACAGTGATTACTGTTGAAATTACCCAAGTACAACAGCATAAGTGGTTTGGAGAGCAATGCCTGTCAGTGCCATGATGGTAAGCCTGGCATGGGGTAAAGACTAGACCTACTAATAAATAGTGTGAAACAACACACCTGGAAGTTTCGTTTAAAAAGGCAGAAAACTGTCAATTGTTGTATTCTTACCAGCACAGCAGAAGAAACATTGCATCATTTCTGTCTGGGCTACTAAACAAGCCACAGATGCCCCCTACTTCCAAATTCCAGGGTAAATCATCTTACTTGCACATCTGGGGGTTGACTGGCAATATTTTTCAGTGGATTGCTTCTAATCCCTAAACATCTCTTTAGTGAAAATAAAAGTTCCTCTTGAATGACTCTGAAGAATCAATGCCTACACCAATCCAAATAACTTCAAGCCAAGATTCTGCACTTAATTCATAATGACATCTTGAACTGTATCCAAAATAGTGAAAAATTGCTCAGGTGGAAATGCCTTTTTATTGAGCTACACAGAAGAGAGACATAGAAGAGGAAACTAAAACCTGTATCTTTTCACTTCTCTAAAACTAATCTTTGCCTGAAGAACTGTACACACACATAAGCCTAAAGGCAATCACATATGTGAACAGCAAGAAGCTCCGAAAACAAGCATTTTTGTTTTAAAAAGCAGAATTAAGTGAAACAGAATAGGAAGTGAACGATGCTTATCAACACTCATACTTACTTTGCTAAAATACCCAAACTTAGGAATAACTTGATAACTTCTGTTATACACACAGCTGTGGTTGAAAAGTACAGAACTGTTTCTGTTGTTCTTGTGTACCGCAAAGCGACTGTGTACGTTGCAGCCACCAAGGTCATCACCGTCAAGCAGTACAACTTAAAAAGCAAACTGACATTTTCTGAAAAACAAAGTCATCACTCTGTAAGCTTAGAGAGACACTTGACAGCACAGCTGCACATAAAGGCAACCTTGGCCATACTGGCCTTGGAAAACAACCAGAGTTCAAAACTGCAGAATTCTGGGTTCCAAACAGCTCAGCAGGCCTGCTGCAAACCCATCTTCAATGGTCCTTATAAAAGCTTTGTCCTGGAATAAAAGCCACAATGGAGGCAACTGGAGCAAGACTGACCAGTTCTGTCATTGCTGCTTAAGAGTCTTCAGTTTCCCTCAAGGCTCTTGACCTTCTGGAACATTTTACCAGGTGTTCTTTCAAACTACACAATAGTAGCACTTTAACTGCCATGGCTCTGTCTTAGGGAATCCTCGGTTTGTCAGCTTTGGGAAGGGCATTTAGAATTCTCAGCCAATGAACTCTAGTGCTTCCTCAACCTACAAACCCTAAGATGTCAGTGAGAAGTGAAATCATATTGCTATCACTGTGTAGTGTGGAAGGGCCCCAGGTCAACAAGCTACTCTGACTATCCTTAGAATATTATCAGGGGCTCTCTGCTGCCCCTTCTCACCTCAAAAGGCCACATAAGGGGAGGGCTGCCCCTCACAGTGACTTGCGAGGAGAGAAGGGCTGGGGCTGTACAGGATCTCCATGGACAAGAGCTAATTGGGTAGTGAAAGCCCTGTATCTTATTCTTTGGTGTTCTCCAATTGTTACCAGTCTGCTGCTGAGTAGCTGTTCATCTTTCCTTCTTAAATTTTTCTTTTCTTTTTTCCATTTGATGTGAAAAGGGGGGAAGCATCAGTAGCTGTGGGAAAGCATGGAAAACAATGTTATTTGGGCACATATACAAGCACACAGAGCTTGGTGGATAAGGCAGTATGCTTGCACCATCAGAGCATGCACGATCTCCATTGCCCTGTTAATCACACGGTATTCTCAGAATGAGAGGCAGTATGGTGTAGTGGTTTGAGTACTGGACTAAGACACTGGGAGAACAGAGTTCAAATCTCTGCTCTGCCATGGAAACCCAGTGGGCAACTTTGGGCAGGTCACATTCTCCCAGCCTCTGAGAAAAGCAAAGGCAAGGCCCCTCCTAAACCAATCTTGCCAAGAAAACTCTGTGATAGGTATGTCTTAGAGTAGCCATAAACTGGAAATGATTTGAAGGCATTTGACAGCAACGCATTTTCAGAATAGCACCTTATCCAGCACCCATTAACTTTGCTTGAAAATAACGATCAACAGAAACTAAGGGAATTACTTTTGCACACTGATTTTCAAAGCTCTTTTGGAGATTTTAAAAAGGTAAATGGGGAAATAACAATAATGAACTCTGTGGCCATCAAGAAGTATAGAAGTTTTGTTTCCATCAGACTAGGTTTACCTATAATTATATGTTCCTGCAATTTACTCAAGTCATTACATTATTCTGGCAACACCTGCCAAGACCTATTGCTCATATCTTTTGAGGAAGCCACATCATTGACTGTGTAAACATTCCTGCAAGATAGTTTATATAGTGCACTGTTACAACCATGCAATTGAAACACACCCTTTCCAAGATAGTATCTCAATTCATTCTGACACAATCAGACTAAGTGACAGAAAGATCTGCAAATGACCTAAAAACTTCTGGGTGCTTTCAGACAGGTCACTCTTTGTTTTAGTAAGTCACGCTTCTCCCATTGCAAGCAGAATTGCACTTGATAGTCTATAGTATCAGGGAATATTGGGCATTTTCCATTCACATCAGTGATCTTGTGTCACATCTTCTTAAAGAGGCATATTCTTGCTCTGGGCACCTATCACAATACTGACTTATTAAAACTAAGAGTGAACTAAGAGCAAGACTATGCCTCTTAAAACTAGTCTTGCTCTGGGCTCACTTTTTGCATTAAATGCTGTTCTATCACCAGCTTGCTTTTTAGAAAAAAACATCGAAAATATCTTTTGGGCTGTTTTAAAAAACTAAATCATGGCAAAATTGTTTCACATTTCTATGGCTGGCCAGATTTCCAATCCTTGCTCAGTCAAAGAAACCCACTGGGTGACCTTGGGCAAGTCACACTCTCTCAGCCTCAGAGGAAGGGACAGGAAGGGAAAACCACCTCTAAATTTATTTCGAAGCTGTCCATCAGTTTCCCACAACCTGCCACCCTCTAGATCAGTCGTTCTCAACCTTCCTAATGCCACGACCCCTTAATACAGTTCCTCATGTTGTGGTGACCCCCAACCATAAAATTATTTATTATTTACAATGCCTCCCCACCCCCCGCAAAGGCCACCTTGCTGGCCAGGAACGGGGGGGGGGCGAGCAGGGAGGGAAAGAGGAGCCACATGTCTCCCCTGGGATAGAACTCCAAGAACCCCCCCTCCGGGCTCTGCTTCTGCTTCACTCTCATTTCCGCTGGGCGGGGGGGCAGTGTGGGAAAAGTTTCCAGAGTGTCGACCCTGGCCAGGGGGTGGGGAGGAATCCCCGTGCCTTTGTCTTTTGCACCAGGCGCAGCTCGCCGCCCCCGGAAAAGCGCCGCCTTGCGGCCCCCCCAGCCCTTCCGCAGCGCCCCCTCTGTGACAAGTGGGGCAGGGGCCGTGGTGAGGAGGGGGCCTGCCCCCGTGCTGCCGCCGCCCCCCCAAAATGGTCCATCAGATGGGGAGGTTCTCTCAGTAGCGGAGAAGGGGAGCGATTTCAGTCCCTTCTAAACAGGGGGCAGGAGGACACGAGCGCATGGCTTGCGCACCACCACCACCGAGGAGGGAATGGAGCCTAAAACCATCAGAAATATGTATTTTCCGATGGTCTTAGGCGACCCCTGTGAAAGGGTCGTTCGGCCCCCAAAGGGGTCGCGACCCACAGGTTGAGAACCGCTGCTCTAGGTGCATCAGACTACAATCCCCCTCTCCCTCCAGCTGATGGGAGTTGCAATCCAATACACCAGGAGAGCCAATCTTCTCAGCCCCCCTGCCTGTGCTGGCTGGGCAATACTTCACCCCGAGGTGTATTTAATGTGCCGCAGGATTGGAGGGGTTTTCTATTAAAAGATACTTTTTTTTTTAATCTGGTCAACCCATACTCTTCATTTTTATCTTATCTAATAAGGGCATGAAGAGAGACTACAGAGAACAGGCACAGCTGCTCACAAGGAGCACGATCCTCGGGAGATCCGTGATCTCTCTTGGACCTTCTCTTCCTCCGTGGCATCACTGGGAGAGGATTCCCCGGCAGATCACGGAGGGCGCTCTCCAGAAACCTCCCCGGACTCCCCCATTCCTCGGAGGAACGTGGGAGCGTCCACCCATTAACCCCAAGGAAATGGACTGTTCCATTTTCCTACGAGGGGCTTAGGGGGGCAGGTTACGTGCCCAGTTCCTCAAGCATAAGTGGGGAAGAGGACTTAGACGTCTTGGTATCTCTCGCTTACCTTTCGGAGGCGCCATGGTCGCCAGGAGAAGGAATCAGCTGGCGAGCTCAGAAGCCCGCCCAGCCAATCCTCCCAGCGCCCCATGGAGAACGACGGTGGACGGCTAGAGCGGCCATCACGCGCGGAATTCCGCCAGAGAGCCGGAATGGCTTCGACTATTCCGCCGGAAGCAGACTTGGAAGAAGCGCATAGACTTTTGATATGTTAGAGTCCTCGTCCCCCCGCTTTTTGGTTTTGCACGCGGGGTCATTGTTATTAAATAACTAAATAAATAATATAAATAATAAATACATAAATAATAAGTCATTAAATAACTGAGACCTCAATGAAATCAGGTGTGCCGCACAAAAAAAGACACGAACCGGGGAAAGCAGGGGCTCTTGCTTCTCCTATAAAAGCCTGGATTTCCTCATTAGTATTTTAATAGTGCCAATTTACTTATTTATTTTTATTCCTTGGTTGCAAAACAGTCCAGAAAGATGGTGTAGGACAGAGCTGGGCAACTGCTGTGGGGCCGGGGGGGGTCGTATTCAGGGGCCGTGCCTTTATAAAATTAATTATTTGAAAAATAAATCCAGCCATTAATAGAGTAATTAATTTTAAGCCGGGACTGGAGTGAGGGGGGATGGAAGAAGCGGGTGGAAGCGTTTGCAAGGCAGGAGTGGGTCAGGCGACATGGAAGGTGGGCCTCAAACCCGCACTAGGCTGTTGCAGCGCGATGATTCCACTTCCAACCTCCTATGGAACCTGGGGTTTGCAGTTTCGGGAGGGGCCGTCCGGCCCCTCCCGAAACTGCAAACCCCAGGATTCCATAGGAGGTTGGAAGTGGAATCATCGCGCTGCAACAGTTCAGTGCGGAAATGGCCTATTTGTTTGCACGCAGCTATTATGGGAGCGTTTGTGATTTCAAGCTGGGGCTGCAGGAAGAGCGGGAGATGAAAGGAGGGCGGGGAGTATTTGCCTATTATTTTACTGCCCTAGGAAGGCGAGGCCTCTTTGGGCCAAGGCATGGCAAGAGTTGTTATTAGCTGTTTGAAGGCTCAGGAGTCTCTCCATTTTGCAAGAGGGGGTGTGTGTCCAGAGGGGTGTGGAAGGGGAATGCGCTTTTGGTTTTGGTGAGGCACATTTTCCCCACCCCTGGTTTGGAGTGAAAGGAAACAAAGGCATTAAAAAAAAAGAGGTGTACATTGACCGTTCGGTTGTTTACGAACGATGGATTAATAGGTTAATTTGTTAACCTGATCTTTTTAGAGGAAAGAACACGACTCCGCCCCAGACGAAAGCAACTAGCAGTGCTTCTCATTGCGACCCTAAGAGGGGTTTTAATGGGGTTTTATTGGCAAGATTTATTCAGAGATGGTTTGACTTTGCTTTCCCCTGCGGCTGAGAGAGTGTGACTTGCCAAAGGTCACGTGGTGGGTGCATTTCTATGTATGTGTGTGCCTTCAACTTGGCGGTGGAGTTAAGGAGACTTCATGAATTTCTTACGGTTTTCTTAGGCAAGGAATACTCAGAGATGGTTTTACCAATTCCTCCACCTGAAACATGGCTTACAGCAGCTGGCATTCATTAGTGGTCCCCCATCCAAGTACAGGCCCTGCTTATTTTCCAAGATCAGACAGGATCTGGTGCCTTCAGGGTATTTAGATCTCTAAAAATAAGAATTCTGTCCCCAAGTGCAATTTTCCTTCAAGGGATTTCCTTCAATTCCTTCTTATTGTTGTGTGCCTACACACTTCTGACTTACGGTGACCCTAAGATGACCCCATGATGGGGTTTTATCGGCAAGATTTATTCAGAGATGGTTTGACTTTGCTTTCCCCTGCAGCTGAGAGAATGTGACTTGCCAAAGGTCACCTGGTGGGTTTCCATAGCATCCTTGCAAAGCAAAGCACAGGGTGGGCAACTGGACAGGGGTCAAAGATCAATTCCCACGGACTAGACAACCTCCGCAGCACTCAGAGACAACCCCCCCTTCCATATTCTGGCCAAAATGATGACTGAGCGTGAAATCCCATTCACTTCTTTCAAACCCTAGTGAACAGAGTCATAGTCCAATGCTCAAGCTATTATACCACACTGGCCCAACTTTGTAACATATAAGGAAAGTTTTGTTGTTGTTGTTGTTGTTGTTGTTGTTGTTTTGCGCCTTTTAAGTCATTTCTGCCTCATGGTGACTATAAAGCAAACCTATCACATGGCTTTCTTGGCAGAATTTGTTCATATATGGTTTACCCTTGCTTTCCTGTGAGGCTTGAGAGCGTGTGATTTGCCCAAGGTCACCCAACACGTTTCCATGGCTGAGTGGCAATTTGAACCTTGGTCTCTCAGTGTCCTAGTCTAACCCAAACCACTACATTATGCTGCCTCCAATGATCATAATTTCATCTCCGTCTCTTGCTTCAGTCTCAACTTAAAATCTTGTGCCTTGCAATTCTGGACAGCTGGTTCTCCTTTTCTAAATAGAAATTTTTTTGCTAATTCCTCCACTTGGAGGAAAAAAAAAAACTAGAAAAAAATTACAGTGATTACACTCCTGTGGGAACTGTCCCATCTGATGAAGTACACTCAGTCTGTAAAAGCTTATGCTGCAAGCATCTTTCAGTTGATCTCATAGGGGCTACAATATCCCGTTGCATGCTGATCCAGACTAACACAGCTATATCTTTTAATTCAGCAGTCATAGATGGCATGCAGCACTCTAATGCTTCTACATGTTTATACACTCTGTGGATGGCTTAAACTATTTAAACAAAAGGGAATAATTTAAATGGGCTAAAAACACACAAAACAATTACAATCAGTTAAAGCAATTTAAAAAATTTAATACCATAAGGCCTGTACGTAATTAAATGGTTTAGGCTCCAAAGGCTTTAATTTTAAAAGGCTACATGTTTACTTGGCATTGGAATGAGACCAACTTTAGTGTCATTTGGGCCTCTAAGGAAAGGTATTCCACAACTGGGTTGCCAAGGTAGAGAGAGCCCAATCCTACATCCTCAGTGCATTGTTTTCACTGGTGGGACACAAAGAGCCCCTGCTGCTAGCCTCTGTCCTCGGACAGGTAAGTATAGGGAGCTTGGAATTCTCACTGGAGTAAAAAAAAAAAAAAGTCCTCTGATTTATATAATGCAGTTTAAAATAAACCTAGTGCATGAGTTGACAGAAATTGCTACAATCTATTCACAAAACCTGTTTGGAGACTTTAGTGCAGAAAAATGTTTTTAGCACTCTAACAGATCAATGGGTTTCAGCAATGGTTTATGTTGGATGAACAGTCTTTAAAAGCTTGCGTCTGCCATAATGTGTTTAGTCTTTAAGATGCCTTAAGATTTCTTGCTATTTTGATGCAACGGTAAGTCTCCTGGAATTAACTTCTCACAGAAGCCAATCAGCTTTACGACTCCAGTAGGTTCAAATGAAATACAATAGGAATGATCCTTCAAGATGACAACAAAAGAGAACTTGCCAGTACTTGCAGTACCCACTGTCAGTTAGCCCCAGATGTATCACCACTGAAGACCTAGGCAGAGAAAGAAACCTGGCACATTTTAAGGCAGGTTATACCAGAGAATTTGCTGTTTACTACTAATTAAAAATGGGAAGATTATATTCTATTATTTTTTCAAATGGTGTTGAAAATCATATTAGAACACACTGTCGCCTGTAATGTAAAGTATATAACACAATTTTTAAAGTCTGTTAATAGTTTTTTTCTGCCCTGACAATATTTCAAAGCATTTTAGTATCAATTCAGATTTTGTGTCTGGGAAAATCAGAGGCAAGGTAGTATTTTTCCAGCTTCCCAATAATACAACATTGCTTTAAGCATGCTAAAGTGAAATATGAGGGTGTTCTTTTAAAATATCTAGACATTTGTATTTTCATGTAGAAATGTGCTTTGTCCTATCCTTCACTGCCTCTGTTTTTGACTGACAGCAAATTTGCAGCATGCCATTTGTATTTTGTTTGTTTCAGTAATAATTCAAACCAGTCCTTCATTAATTTGCCTTTTAAAGCCATCAGATGCAGAGGTGTATTTTCACTTGGGGTGGATTAAGGCATGTTGAATTGTCTGTCCATCTAGATGTAGGCCAGAATCCTGTTGGGGATGTACATAGGTATAAACACTCATTATTGTACTACACAGTCATTCCATCCCAGTTTCCTCCAAAACTGACTTACCAGGCAGTAGCCACTGTGATCAACAGGGGTCATCTGCAGCTGGCTGACAGTCCCACCTTTTCCCATGAGGAATCTCTGGGGGATAGGCAGAAGCAGGACAATTTCCCCGTGCACTAGAGATCACTCAGGCAAGGTGGAGTGGGACTGTCAGTCAGCTACTTCCTGACTGACAGGAAGAGACCCCCACTGAGAGCAGCAGCTGCGTCCAAGTAGTTGGAGACTGGGGGATTTTCACAGTCTCTATATAGCCCCTAAAGTAGACACTATGTGGGGATCATGAATACGAAACAGTCACAAGTGCCTAATTCTAGGCTATGCATTCATAACTGCACAACGAGATTCCAGCCTATAACTCCAAGCAGTCCTAGCTTGCATACTCAGTGGGGAGGTATGTAGGGAATCGCAGCATCAACATCTGCAGAGGAGCATAATTTCCATACCTGTTCACCTATTTCAAGAGGCCCATACCATTACCAGAATTTGAAAGAAGGTGGAGTTGTACACTGCTTTGCAAAAGTATTCCCGCCTGCTGACTTTACTTCTCCCCATCCCATTTTCTTACAGCTTGAAAACGAAATTGAATTAACTGGATTACAACATGATTTACATGAAGTACTCAACACTGTGAATGTGTGAAACATGTTTATTGTGGCACAGGTAAACACAAACAAGCTGGTGCTTATTGATTGCAGACTGCTACTGTGATTTAGGTTCTGCCTCCAAAGCACCACTGCTCTGCTTGCAGTGCAAACAGCAGTGATGGTGCAGAAGGCAAGATATCAGAACCTGACTGATGGGAGGCCCACTCTAAGATAACCCCCACACCTAAGGACCAAACTTAGCAGCAGTCTTTCTGTACTGAAGTATATCATCTAAATGTCAGTCTAAAAGGTATATTCTCCAGTCCCTCTGTAGTAAGTGCTCCCCATTGGGAGGTATTAGTGGCATCAGATTACTTAGCTTGAAGATTTTATCTCCAACACCAGTTGAGATCCTGATGGTGTTAATCTTACTGTAACAACAGATAACTCTGCATGCATTGCCAAAATAGCATGCCATATTCAAACAACAGATTGTAGAGCCTCCAGTCTGCAGCTACACAACTAATTTCTTGGGTTTGATACCTAGGAGAGTCAGCCCTGATGTGCAAGTGTCAGGACCTTGTAAGATGCCAAACTCTACAGAACTACCAGTGTAATGAGCAAATTCTGAGGTGATATAGAGATATTGAAATGAATGTGGGAGAAGAAAGAGAAGCTAATGGTATTTTTATTAAAGGTAGGCTCAGAAGAGAAGGGAAAATCAGACCAGTATGTCAGGTGGAGATGGCCTGGAGGAATGGGAAACATTAGCTATAGAACAGGTGTGGGTGGCTAAGGAAGAGAAGACAGGAAAGAAACTCCTTGGTTAGGAGAGGTAGTAACTAGGGAGAGCTAGCTGATGCTATCACACTATCTTTTTATCTCCAATAAAGAGTGCTGTAAGATGACACAGTTGCGATATAGGATTTGAGTTGTAGCTTAACAATGAATGACGCACTTAAATTTTTTCCTCTGGCTTTGTTAATTATATGCTTGCTTTGAGTCAGTGGATAAAGGATCAGTGGATAAAGGGCAGTTCATTTACTTTCTTTAAATAGTTCTTTAAGGAATTTTAACTCCCTCTTATGTTTCATCAACTGCTCTTGTTAAGTTCACTTTGATCATACAAGTAGTTGGGGGTGTTCCTCCTCGAAGACCAGCCAGGAAAATCTGTGGTCTGGGTACCTTACTGGAGTTTTCATGTTTGGTCTGTGTGCCAGAATCCTTCAGTGGATAGACCTGGCTGCAATTGTCTCTTCTCATGTGACTGAGGTTAGTCTGCATGGAGTGAGTTAGCTTTTGACGCAGGTTAGCCTGAAAGAAGACAGAAATAAAATCACAACTGTATTCAAAGATTATGTTAAAAATTGCATAAACTCTTTACACTATATGTGCAATTCAAAACCATTCCATTCCAGTGAGATGCAACAACAGTTCTAAGTCAGAAATGAGTTAATCAAATGCAATGGTTTTTAAAAATGCCAGACCTTCCTCTTCAAGATGAATGGGGACAGAGTAAAAGCAAAAGTGATCACTCTCATTTTCATGAGGGTTGTATAGTTGATTCCCAACTGAATTGTGCTCATTTCTGTTTGTAAACACATCTGTCTTACAGTTGCCATTTCATAAGAAACCAGACTATTTTTATCTGACTTTTCTGGTGGTATATTTCTTTTGAATCCACAGATAAAGGCCAGAATACTTTTTGGTGTACTACGCTAGTAGCTTCAGTTTTTCAAGCTGCACAGCAGTGGCAAGTGGAGGCAGGCAAACCTGTGAGCTCTATTTCTGAGCTATAGAGAAACAGCCTGCTTCTTCAATGCCTTATTTTCTTCACAATCATTACATCTGTGGCCTATTTCTTCCTCCTGCTGGTAGGAGCTAGGAAGATCCTTTAATATTAGTTATATGTATTCTGTACAATTGGCACCAGTTAATAAACTGGCAGTTGCCTTCTGAACCATTTGGTGTTTCTGAACCCTTTTATCAAAGCAGAACTGAAAACTATAGAGGAATATGCAATACACCCAAATGTGAGCTTAATTACATCAAAGAAACATTACTATTCAATGTCGACTGAATTTTTTAAATGCAATTTCTTCTAATTTTGTCTGTCATTTACATTGCCATGCCAACTGAAGTCTCCAAGAAATGCAAATCATTTTAGCTACTTCTACATTATTTTCCCAGTGAGAGATTGAAGGCCCATCACTGTCAAATGATGAAGCTTCTTCTACAATTAAACCATTAAGAGCACATCTAGCCAAGGTGCCCTTAAAGCACAGACTGAAGTTTCATAGTCAATCTTGTTCTATGCTGCTCTAGTCAAAGGAAAAAGAAGAAGAAAATTTGGAGTGCTTTCAAAATTGTAGACTTGTACAAAATTAACTGAGAGACAGCATGGTATAGTGATTAGAGCATTGGAGTATGAGCCTGGAGACAAGGGTTCAATTCCCCTCTCTGCCATGGAAACCCATTGGGTTGTCACATACTCTTAGCCCCAGAAAACCCCATGATAGGGTCACTGTAAGTCAGAAATGACTTGAAGACACACAACAATGAAATTAACTAAAAATAGTTCAAAAAGATAATGATTACTGTAGATTATCAGCATTAAACCCTCTGGTATCAATGACACAAACCAGTTTGATGGCTTTTCTCCTCAGTTCCCATTCATTCCATTCATAATCCTTCACAATAGTTGGTGGCAAAATATGGGTGTCAGTCTGAGTACTGCTGTCACATTTTGTGACTGGTAGCAAGCTTTTGTCTTTAGCTCTGATCTGGAACAACAACAAAAGGAAACTGACATTACTTTAGATTTTCTTTATAATATTTTTTGGAAGAATGACTGGTTTTAGTTTAGACTAAAAGAATATGTTTTCTATGTACACCTGCTTTGTTCTCATTAAAAACTGAAGAAAAGTGTGCCAGCAGAAGAGCACTGACAGCATGGGCTGTTCCAGTGCTTAGCATGCTGAACCAGTATTTCAACTATCACAGATCTCAAACAAATTATTTTTGGACTACAACTCCCACAATCCCCCCCAAGATAGCATGGCTGTAGAAGAGGACTGGAAAAAGTACAGCCCACAGGCTATTTGTCTCTGAGGAGCCCAAAGCCCTTCAGTCTACCCTTAATTGGATGTTTTTAAAATTAACAGCGCCCCCCAAGTAGCACAACTTCCATTTTATGTTTTGATTCAATAAAGGCCTCACCTGGACCTAAAACAAATCTAGCAAAATTGGCCCTATGCAGCACTAAGGGCATTTTTAGGAAACAAGATCAGGAAAAAAAGTTTTAAATATTTTAAAATCCAAGAATTGGGGGGCATGGCAAGATAGGGACTTGTGGTTCAGGGGGCCACAGTCCTCCAAGATCCTGCAGGGGGCCAGTGTGGGCTCCTAAAGCATGGCAGCTACCCATCCCTGCTGTAGAAGATGGTTTCTTGGAGGGCCCTGAATCAATTCAGAACAAATGTTGTGAATACCTGAGAATATGGGGCAAGGGACTCAAATTGCTGATGAAGCTCAAGCAGTTGAATGAGCTCTGCAGATTCCTTTGCTTTTTCTGCAGTCATTTTAATATACTTCTCAGGATTCTCAGCAAAAGCATATGCAGCTTCCTTAGAGCTAAAAGCATAAAATTTCTCCTTGTGTTTCAGGACTCCAAGAGATGGGTTTCCTAACAAACAGAAGGCAAAAATAATATTCTTTTTTAATGGAAATAATTTCCTCATGACATTCCTGATGCATATTATTCTGTTTCACTAATGAAATTAAGAATACACAAAGTAGCCTAACCTTTTAAAAAGACAACTCTTCATTGTTTCCCAGCCACCCCCATGTCAACTTCTGTAAGGTGGTCAAAAAACTGAAGTATTTCATACCCAGTTCCCCATAATGTTGATTATAGCTGAAAAACATCATTTTTTTTCAAAACAAATGCATTGCTCAACTCTGCTTTCTTTGCTGAGGTCTCAGGGTCAAAGTTATATTTTACAGTCCCACCCACTCAGTGCTATCAAAAAACAATTAGATCAATAAGAGTAAATTGCATATAATAGCCACACAGGGGATTCCTCATGCACAGTGGGGGTCCTGAGCCACCTTCTTTCCCTCAAAATATAAATAAATGGGACCTGGACATTAAAGGCCTCCACTGACTATAATATGCAAATGGCATGATACTGCAAAGATCTATATGGACAATTTTTTCAGTGACACATCCAAAGAATGCTTTCAAACTGAAGTATGGAAAAGTTCTAGTAATCTGTTTTCACTAGGTTACACAGAATCATAGAAAGGTAGAGTTGGAAGAGACCACACGGGCCATCCAATCCAACCCCCTGCCATGTAGGAACACCCTCAAAGCACTCCCAACAGATGGCCATCCAGCCTCTGCTTAAAAACCTCCAAAGAAGGAGCCTCCATCACATTCCGAGGCAGCATATTCCACTGTCCAGTTGCAATTACCATCAGGAAGTTCTTCCTAATGTTTAGATGGAATCTCTTTTCTTGAAGTTTGAAGCTATTGTTCTGTATCTTACTCTCTGGAGAAGCAGAAAACAAGCTTACTCCAACTTCCATATGACATCCCTTCAAATATTTAAACACAGCTATCGTGTCACCTCTTAATCTTCTCTTCTCCATGCAACATATACTCAGTTCCCTAAGCTGCTCCTCTTAGGGCAGGGTTTCCAGGCCTTCTGCCATTTTGGTCACTCTCCTCTGGACATAGAATCATAGAAATGTTTAGTTGGAAGAGACCACAGGGCATCCCGTCCAACCCCCTGCTGTGCAGGAACACCCTCAAAGCACTCCCGACAGATGGCCATCCAGCCTCTGCTTAAAAACCTCCAAAGAAGGAGACTCCACTACACTCCAAGGCAGCATATTCCACTGCCAGACAGCCCTGACTGTCAGGAAGTTCTTCCTGAGGTTCAGATGGAATCTTCTGTCCTGCAGCTTGAATCCACTGCTCCTTGTCCTGGTCTCTGGAGCAGCAGAAAACAAGCCCTCTCCCTCCTCTACATGGCATCCCTTCAAATATTTAAACATGGCTATCGCGTCCCCTCTTAACCTTCTCTTCTGCAGACTAAACATACCCAGCTCTCTAAGTCTATCCTCATAGGGCATGGCTTCCAGGCCCCTCACCATTTTGGTCACCCTCCTCTGGACTTGCTCCAGTTTGACCATGTCCTTCTTGAATTGGGGTGCCCAGAACTGGACACAGTATTCAAGATGAGGTCTAAGAAAAGCAGAGTAGAGTGTTACCAGTACCTCCCTCGATCTAGACACCATACTCCTATTGATGCAGCCGAGAATTGCACTGGCTTTCTTGGCCAGTAAACCAGTAAACCAAAGCTGCAGATTATCATTTATGGCTTGCTACCAAGTTATTAAGACCAGAAGAAAATCAACCAAGGAGGATGTCAGACCTGACACAGAAGTAATAGCTGGTATCACCAACTTTCAGTGAGATGTCAAACTCACCCAGCTAATCCTGTTCTTGGCTTTGCTCACCAGCCCTGTGCAAACACAAAAAACCTGCTATTCCATCTTTTGCTTTGCCTCCAACCATTTTTCTCTATCACATCATCAAAACCAAAAGACAAAAGGGCAATACCAATCAATGGCACAAATCAATTTGTCAAAAAACAAAACTATACGTGGAAATCACCTTTTTCTCCATGACTAATTTACAATTTCCCAGATGATGAAGAAAACTCATTTTCAAAAGGCATTAGGAATTCTGAAAAACTTGAACAGATCTTTTTTCTGAGTCCTCTTTTTCTTGCTGTGCAGTGTGTCTTTCCTTCCTTCTAGCAGTTGTCTTTTCTGAAGTCATCAGTCACTCACTGTCATCCTTCCTAAAATTCTTTGTTGCACTTCTCCTTCCTAACAAAAGTGTTTCACTTTTCCTAATCTCTCCTCTCTCTCTCTTACTGCTGTCTTAAATCCCTCTTCTGCCCCACACAAGTTGCAGATAAATTGGCCATCAGTCAAACTGAGAAGAACATGGATACGAGAAGCACACGGCAATGAAAAATTAATAATAGTCTTAAAGCAAAAATATATCTGATCTATAATTTGTGTACCTGGGAGGAGAAGACCATCTTTCACAGAAAAAGTGTAAGCACAAAAGCCATGATACTGGATCATTAGCTGGCTAAAGTTAACTGTAGTTTCTGGAAAGAGCCATTCTTCTTTAGTAAAGTCGGCAGGATTTACTTTGGTTTCTGAAATATAATAGCCATGTACCATGGTGAATTTCCATGAATTGTAATAAATACAGGTTAACTAGAAGGAGTTATTCACAGTAGCAATGAGATAATACACAGAGTTTCAGCAGTAGGTTTGAAACTAAAAAAAAAAAGTCATGGCACATATTCTCTTAAGTTACGGAGAAACTTCTAGAATTCAATATATTACATTTCCTCCTCAAAGGAACTTTCGCTATCTTAAACAGCTTCTCAATTAACCCATAAAGCTCTTTCAGTGTCAAGAACGTTTTAAAAAATGCTGCTAAAAAAGCCACAGAGTACATTATTTGTCGACAAATGAGAGATATAAATCAGGGGCGGACACACACTTCCTCCAAAGGATGTTGTGTAACCCTACTGCTCCTCCAGATGCTCTCTGAATGCCCATTTTCTGGCAAGAAAAGGGTGAACTGCTGTTCTGGAAGGTTCCAGGAGTATCAATTAAACTTTGCAGCATTTTCCTGCACTATTTATCATAAACAAATCTGCTCTGCAAAATCAGAAGTGAAATTCCAGCCACTTCTAAGATATCTCCTTCTCCCCTCTTTTTTTTTGGGGGGGGATTTTTGACAGTCCATGAAGGTTTCTGATGGCTCCAAATTCAGAAGATTAATCCCCCCAAACACACACACTAAGTTACCCATCCCTGCTATTAATATTCACAGGACCTTGGTATTACAAGGCTGCAAATTTAAAGGTAGGTAAAGTACTCCACAAACGTCATGGTGTATCATTAATACATAGTAGTGAAAATTCATAAGCAAAATTCCTAAAAACAAATTCAAAATTCGTAAGTACCAGCACTTTCCTTTAACCTTTCCGCATCCTTTTTCACAGTAATGCCTTCAAGAAGAGATTCCATCACGTCTTCCGGAAAGATCAGCGCATGGGTTCCCAGGAACTGCTGAAGATTGACAGTCAAGTTGTTGAGGAAACTGAGCACCAGTATCTCATCTTGAAAACTGGTCCAAAGGCTAGACAGCGCAATAAATATAGGCTAGAAGAGTCAAAGATAGATATTAAAATTGCATGTCTGTAAAACAGGACTGCACTCTTGTCAAAATAAGTATCTACTATTTCTATGTGTACACTGGGTAAAATAAAACAGCAAGGGATAGAATGTATGATTTTTAATTTCTAAAATTTTTAATTAACTAAATTTTATTATTTAAATATATTTAAATAAATAAATATTAAATCCCTCTCCTTCTCTGCACAAGCTGCATATAAATTGATCATCAGTCAAAATGAGAAGAACATGGATATGAGAGGACCACTGCAATGAAAGGTTAATAATACAGTATTAAAGTACATTTTGAAGTTGGAGATGCTCTTTTCTTGCATATCGTATTGCTATCTTATGTCACAGTGCTAGATATACGTTACTTCAGCTACAAGCCCAAAGGGAACATTAATGCCATTTAGTTAAGTCAGGATGGTACAGTGATTTGAGCACTGGATTATGACTCTGGAAAGTTCAAATATCCATGGCCAGCCATAGATATCCACTGGGTGAACTTGGGCAAGACACACTCTCTCAGCCTCAGATGAAAGCAAAGGCAAAACTCCTCCTGAACAAATCTTGCCAAGAAAACCTCATGATAGCCTTTGCCTTGTACGCATGTGCCTTCAAACTGCCTGTTGACTTTTGGCGACTCCATGAATTGCTTCTGGGATTTTGCTAGGTAAAAAATATTCAGAGGTGGTTTGCCCATTCCTCCCTCTGAAATAGAGCCTAAGCTTTATTTCATTGGCAGTCTCCCATCCAAGTACTAACCAGGGCAGATCTGCTTAGCTTCCAAGATCAGACAGTGTCGCCATAAACTGGAAACAACTTGAAGGCACACAACAACAACAACAACAACAGGTAATAATAAAGTTCTCTATACTAAACTCAAAGTTATATGCTAAATTACTAAAAGCTTTCTTTTTAGTGTTAAGTCTTAGGTTCAAACAAGGTGAGATGGACGGAGATCCATGTTTAAAAGATTTTTAAAGGGTTAAATGGAGCTGCCAGATAGGGGGAGAGATTAATCCTGCCCCTAAACTGACCAATCATTTCTATCTCAACACCTCACCTCTCACACTGCTCCTTGATCCTTTAGATAAAATTGCACCCCATTGGCACCTGCATATTTTGCTCTGCATGATAAAATAGCAGCACCTGAAAACAATTAAGATTTGGGAAACAGACTTGCAGTGGGAGGCATGGGTAGTTAGCCCTCTCCCTTAGTATTGCATCCCAAATCTAAAACATTTGCTTCCATTTTTGCATCTAGTCTTTAAAAACCCACAGAATATCAAGTCACAGATTGTCACTTCAGCTAGTTATGCCCTGAAAGGAAAAATCAGAAGTCAATTTTAAATGGCGGTTAATGAGACATTAAATAACAGTTGCCGACAACACAGGAACAATAGTAGAGGGAAAAGAAGAAAGTGCAAATTAGGGTTTCTTAAGTAGAGGAAAAGTTTGACCATGCAGTTTCAAGGAGGAAAAAAGAACAGATGATGGAGCATGGTAACTGTATTCCTTTAAATCAGGCATGGGGAATGGATGCTCTCCCAACTATCACTGGACTGCAGCTTGTATCCTCTCTCACCATTTGGTACACTGCCTAGACTGAACCCCAATAGTACTTAGTGGGCCATATGCTTTCCATCCTTTTTCATCCATGGTTTTAGTGATGGGATGCAGAGAAATAGTGAACTCGGTCAAGATTCACCAATTATACTTTAAAATAGATAAGACTGGAATCTAGTAAGCTGTTTAGGAAGAAACAAGGGGCTTCTGCTATCTAAGTAGAATTTGACTTTCCTCTGTTTTTGCTTTGAAAAGCTGGCCTCAGACATTCAGTACTACAGATTGCATTTGACACTTCTCTGTATTTCAAAAGGTTCAGGAGAACCACAATTTGAGAAACATAAGCCCAAAGTTCTCTTAGACTAAAGCAACAGGCTGGGATCCAGCTTCCTCTCCTTTGGGATAAGGTAGAAGAGATCTGTGCTGCTACCTCTTTATAGTTTTTATGAAAAGGCAGATACAGAGCACTACACAAGCATATACTTACCTTTAATAAACAAACATACTGCCCCAAATCCAACTATTAGTTCTAACAAAAGTAAGCCAGCTGTATCAATGGAACTTAAGCAGGTATTGATTTCCCCAATTCCCAATGATTCAGTGGGTCTGCTGGGACTAACAACTGGATTTTAGCAAGGGATGGCTGTCATGCTGTGTTCAATGGTGTTGAACTGCAACTCCCAGCAACTGTAGCCTGTACTGCCAATGGTGAAGAATGCTGGGACTTAAAGTTGAACAATATCTAGCATGCCACACAATTATAACCCCTAGTTTAAGTTTTATGGTTTAATTTAAAACATCCTTGAAATTCAGGAACTTACATAAACAATAGATGTAGGCACAGCTGTCTTTGCCTGAACAACATTTTTTAGCTGTTCCATCTGGGCTTCAAACTGCTTGTGCATCATATCAACTTCTTGTGCACATGTTATCACATCAGACTGGAAAGACAGCACACAGGTAACAATTTTAACATCAGAACAAAACTGTAATCATGGGTTGACTCTCTTAATTAATAAAAACTCACTCTCTGGATTGTTTTTACTAATAGTGGGTGCAATGCAATTCCAACTTTTCAGTACCACAGTATTAGTTATAAAACTTACTTATTCAGTATTGCTAATACAGAATTAAATCTCACTGCATTTAGTGGGATTTCTTCACAAATAAATATGTAGATGATTGAATTCCTGAAATAAGGTTAACTGGGCTAATTTTGTGAAATGTTATTCAGTGATCCTTGGGCAAAGGCACAAACAATTAACAAGTAATTTCTTAATATTTTTAAACACTGTTTAATTTTGTAAAATTCCCTTCCTCAAAACTGATGTGTGGAGGATCCATGCTGTCCACATTTGTGCTTTTGGAGTGGATTATCTGCAGAAGAGTTTTTTGAGTTCAAGGAGACAAGAGAGAAACAGGAATGATATCCACCTTCTAGCCTGTGGTTCTTGCCTATGATTGACTCAGGCTGCCTAATCGCACCCAGCCAACTTCAAAGTGCAAAAGCACTTCTAATTGTAAGCCAAGGACAGAAGAGCAAAAACCTGGTTACAGTGCAAGAAAGAGTTCAGACAGCTGAAATAAGATAGTCCTGCAGTAATCAAAGGGATATTTGGAACATTTTGCTACTTTCCTCCATATTGTCACTGATTGTTACTGTTTGTGCTCTTGGATTCCGTTTGTTCCTTTGACTTCGCTCATGCCCTTGATTAAAATTCTGTAACCTAAGACAAGTTGACTGAACTTACCAACTAAGGAAACGATCCTATAAGGTATCTGGCAAAAACATTAACACCAAAGTGGCAGAAGACAAAACAAGTCATTCTGTATGTCAAGATTTTGATTAAGTGTGGCTGTTCACCTGTCTCAATGACTGGATTTCAGGATACCCTTGGTATTAGCTCAATTTGATGGATGGTTATGACTCTGGCTGAGGACAGATTAAAGAGGATTGATTTTGTGCAGGGGCTGCCCCCAAGATATAAACAACTCCACACAGATGAATTTATAAACTTTCCTGTTACCACAGCTGCCAATGGAGCTGTTCAGGCACATCTCTGAAAAAGGAACTCTTGCCTCAACTTGAGATAAATTTAGATGGCAGTTAAATTGCACCACATGACCTGATTACCTTGGATAATGGAAGTCCAATTTTGAATGTTAGAGTGGACTCACATAGTTCAGTTGAGGATTTATACTCACAAAAATTCGTTACTGACCTCCTTTCCCACTTCTGTCACACTATGATTTCCTATGTGAAAGCTAACTTTGAGTGGACAGTGGGTATGTGCTTAGGGTGGGAGATCCAGCTCCTTTCCAGAGTCTTTGTTGCTAGAATGGTACAATGCCATGGCATGGCAACACCTCATTCTCTCTTTCACACACACACACACACACACACACACTCACGCCCCTGCTGCTGTAGGATGAGGATGGAAGACAAACACAAGAGTGAGGGCATAAGTTCTTGGCTTTGACTTTCTGCTTGTCCACTTCCACAATACCATTATAGCAAAATGTCTGGAGGAAGGAGAACAGATGGGGGAGACCCCTCTGAGGTGGGCCTTCAGTTGGCTTTTGATTGGCACTATGTTCAGGCAGGAGGCTACTCACTTGTGGTCCCTTCTCCCTCCACCCGTCCCTGACACTTCTCAGAAAACGAACAAAGAAAAGGGGCCGGTATAACACTGGATGTGTAGGCAGTCTGTGTGCAGTAAGATTTTGCTATTAATGGGCGTTGTAATCCCAGCAATCATGACTGCATAGCATTTTTACAGACAATGCAATTGAAGCAAGAAAGGGGCCTCATGCAATAAGGTTCCATGTCTCCAATCATCCTGTCTCTGTCTCTTGAGTTGGAATTCAAAATCAGAAAGATGAGAATGGCAGATCTTTCCATGGAGGCAGGCAGGAGCTAACCAAGGCAGAAGCTCCATCTCCAGACTCAAGAAGGCATCACCTTATCTTTCTTATGGCCAGCAGGACACTGTATTGTACCGTCAGTCAACCACACAGTTACTAGTATTCACTACCTAGACTGTCTCTCTACACTGTACAACTATACTTGCCCTATGTACTTCAGAAAATGTATGGCAAAAAATACAATGCAAATTGGAAGCTTATGTGTTCCTATACCAACTAAAACCTAGTTAGCATTGTTGAATTTTCTTTCTGCCACCCTCCCCTGGTCCTAACAGAAATATAAGTGTCCTAAAAATATTTGGTCACAAATAATGCATATGCTGGCAATCTATGCAATGCAGAAAAGGCTCTTACCAGAATAACACAGAGAAAAGCCTCGTGTTGCCTCACGTTGTACAGTACTTCTTTTAACATCGTCATCCTTAATTCCATCTCAGCATTTTGACTGTGGTGCATCATTTCAATCAAGGCTGTATAGCGGTAAGCCAATTCCTGAGAAGCATGTAACTCTAGATCTATATGATGGCTGGCTGCTGGGAGAGCCTCCTGAAGAATACCTGGCACTGCAGACACAAAATTGATTAGAAACATACAGAGAAAGTACAATGACTGTTACTAAACAGATCAGTATTTATTCATTTTAGTAACAGGTACAGGAAGTCTTTAAACATGCCCGAAGGCCTCTATGGGACCTAGTTTTGGTTTATTTACCACTTCAAAGGTCTGCTTTTAGTCAACTAGCTATGTGTTAATAGAGAATGTATTGTATATTAACAAGCTATGTGTTTATCATCTAATATATAAAAGTCAAAGTTTGTTTGCTTGTGTCAGGTGAAGACCTCATACGATTGGCTGCCTAAGAAGATTCTATGGAATCCTGGGGTTTGCAGTTTAGGGAGAGGCCTTTGGAATTCTCAGCCAGAGAGCTCTTGGACCTTTGTCAACTATGTCTGTCTTGAATAGGCTGGTTGCTATGGAGACAAGGCCTAGCAGCAAGGAGGAGGGCAGTGTATTCCCTTAGGAACCCAACCCAACCTCTGCATGTTAATACCTCTAAATACAGGTTAGATTGGGGAATATAAGGAAAAGTTACAGGTACTGGACAAGACAATTTGGAGAATTAGAGACACAGGACAGATGAGAAAAGAAAATCCCAGGCAACGCTAGGTAAATACACTAGTAGACAATAAAATATTACAACTGAAAATATTCCATGAAGACTGTTTACCTGTGTGCTTGTCTGGAAATATCAACTGTATGTAATGCTTGTATCAATGTATTTACAGGGACTCCTTATAAAATTGTGATCAGCACTGAATTTTTAACACAACTGAAAGTGACTTAAATGTGTAATGCATACACATCCTTAATATCTAATATTAGATTCCTATATACCTACAGTCATCAATGCCTTCTCCTCCTTTTCCACAATCCTTGTTGAACAATCGGATTCCTGTGACAATCATGGTGAGTTCCTTCAACTGGCGCTCTTTCTCCTGTTTGCTGAGAGAGAGGAAAGCAGCAAGCTCTGTCTGAGGAAACATACTCTGCAGGGCAGCTGGAAAGTATTAAATATGTGTGCAGATTGTCATTAAAAAAGAAAGTCAGATAATAATTATGATATTAATAAAGCTACTCAAAAGGTGAATTCCAAAAACTCTTTTGAGAAGAGAACTCATTCTCAAGTTTTTCTCCACATCCATAGGTGGTAGAATTTGCCCCCATAAATACAAGTAGAGAGTGTTGCTGCCTGGCTACAACATTTTGTACAAGTACTAATTCAGATGCAGTATCTCATGTAGAATCAAAATAATAATGTAGAAACAGGATAACTGGCAACAAACTTGGAAGACCACATAAAGAACCAGAGCATAAAGTGGCAGAAAAATGTTTCAGCTCCACCACAGTCTTCCAATCTGGGCCACAGTGAAGTGCCATTGGGACCCATTGTTGTTTCCTTGACACAGCCTTCCTAGGCTTAAGGAAGCAATGTGGGGCAGGGGCAGATAGTTTGTTAGATAGCTGCTCAGATCAGGACTCTTGGATATGCAGCAAATAGATGGGGGAGGTCTCATGATCTGTTTTCAGCCTTGTTTTGTTATCTGCAGCAAAATTTACATTTGTGTTTTGAGTTTGCTTGCTGTTTGAAAATGTACTCTGCAATGTTTTTAAACATGTTGTCAGTTTCCTTGAGAGCATGACAGAAAGGATTAAAATAAAAGATATCCTTCAAATATCCACCAGTTGCTGATCAGCCTCTAACGTGAGGAATGCCATATTAGGATGAATGTTAGCAAACGTCATAACTGAACAAACCAAAGTTTTACTAACCAGTTGCCTCTCTGATCACTTTTATGTCTGTAGGGGATCCGAGGCCAGAGTGCAACAGCACATAGCTGACAATCTTTCGATAAACACTTTCCAACTCTTCTCGTGTGCGAGCACGGTTATCTGTAATTTCTCTGCTCACAGGAGCAAGTCTGGACTCCAGAACACGATGCTGTTCATTAATTAATTCAACTAAATGAAACAAATAACAATATAAAAGCAAGCTGTGTCACTAGCCAACCGCACAGAGATTTAGATCTGGCCTATGTATTCTGCAGTGAAACAAGCATTTTGATCCAAGGCCCATAAGAATCCAATCATTCAAACATGCATCAACAGGGTTTTATAATACTTAATTACAAATATATGCTTCTTACACACTCAAACCCTCCATATTGTTCTTATTTTTATACATTAGAGCTGCAGTCTTAATGCATTCTCCTAGTAAATACAGCAGGGCTCACATCTGAGTAAAATTATATACATTTGCATTGTGGACCTGGCAGTCTCAACCCTGGATATACTGAGTTACAGAAAATAAATCTACCTGTTCTGTTTGGTGCAACTACACAAGATGTCTGTATGCAAAAAATACACTAAGATTTCAAAAACAAACAAACAAAAAATGCAAAACAAGAAACCATAACTCATCTGTGTGTGAACTTTAAGAAGCTTGTTTTTTCCTTTTTCCCCCAGAAGCATTTTAATTTACAACCTCCTTACTCCAGGTTGCTATTCATGGGGCTTGGGGTGCATGACTCCTTAAAAAGTGGAAAAGCCATGAATACTTATAGGTCCCCCCAAACCAGATATAACACCCCCAAAAAAACATGATATGAAGGGTGTCCTTTCCTTCTTTTTGGACATCCACCTCACTCTCTTTCAAACACAGGAATAGCTTCTCAGGCTCTGAGGTGAGGTCTCTGGCATTCTTGGCTGCCTCAGCCTCCTTTCACCAGGTATATGGCTTCTTCTGCCTTCCAAACGACAGCAGACTATCCTACAGGCACAGCCCCACCACCCCCACTGCCTCCAGAACCTCTGCTGCTGCCACAGCCTATGCTGTGAGGGTGCAGTGCATCTGACCATCCTGGTTCTCCTTTTCTTGACTTTGACAGGTTAGCCTCTGTGCTTCGCTGAACTTCCTGAGCAGGCAGGCAAGTTTCTGGTGAACTTTCTTCAGTGCCAAGAAATGACCCACGGCTGAATTGAGGTGGCAGAGTTCCTCTGTAAGGCAGAAGCATGGGTAGCAGGTCTTGCCACTACCCCCCACTGCTGTCTTGCACCATTTTTAATAGGGATTTACAAGTCTCACCTCACATTTGAAGTCTCTCTCAGTCTCACAAGGTTTGCAGAAAGACTGTGAACGCAAGGTGAGATTTACAAGTCCCTATTAAAAATGGCGCAGGGCAGCAGTGGAGGTGACAGCAAATAATTCATAAATAATCAAATCTGTGAATGTTAAATCCATGGAAGTAAGCTGACTGTAATCATTTGGTTTGGCTCTACACCATGTCAGTAGTACTGCAAACACTGATACAGAGCAAGAACAGATGTCCTGTGACTGCAATGTTCCGCATATTTAATAGGTAAGTAACCTTTACTGAACACAGTAAATATGCACAGTATTGTACTGTCAGTGTATCTTAGTCATATTCAACAGTTCTACAAACTGATCACCTCTGTTTGTATAGTTCATATCAAAATAAACTTGCATCTTGATAGTGTCTAGTGATGGATCTCTCGTGTCAAGAAGTCTGTCAACAGAAAGCTGAAACCAAAAAATTAACTGAAGTGAGTATTTCAAGCCACTTACTCAAAACAGCATTATTCTGGGACACACAGTAACACTATTAACACCATGTTTTACACACAGGAGAGAATCCTTTGGCTTAACAAATTCTGAAAAGAAGGTACCTTTGGCTCAAAAACACATTTAGAACACCAATCAAGCATCTGAAGAGCACTATTTCAAAAATGATATATTGAGTTGTTATAATGTAGCTAAAACAAGTTACTATGATGTAGTTTAAGAAATCAAAATTTACTACAGCTGCTGTAATTGCTGCTAAATACAGAACGCAACACAAAATTAAGTGGAGTGATATATGAAATGAGACAGATTAGGAGTGAAGAACCCAAAGTACCCAGCTTTACATGCATCAGAATTAAACCTAATTTGATACATTAGTTACACAGTTACACAGATGTCAAGCAAAGGTACATAGCTGTTACAAACTGTGCCTAGCCCTTTTGGTTGCCAGCATCCCCAGAGTGCACCCAACAGTCCCATGAGTATGGGGTATGTCTACTCTGTTCTTATGAAAGGGATGCCCCACAGCAGTGAGGAGGAAGCAACCTTTTAACTCTGTCCCTTAGATGGACATAGATACACAGACATACAATGCTTCAAACTGCATAAACTACAAACCCATATGGTCATTAGGGAAGCTTGCAGGTTGGTGACTGAAACTGGTACTGTAGGCTTCAAATACGGATGCATTTCGATTAGTTTAAATTAAGTTTAAATTAAAATATTTAAAACCAAGCCAAATAACTCTCCAAAGTCCATTTACAATAGAGTTTTCACCTCTCTCTTGGGCTCTCTACATTCCTCCTAATCTAGATGACGGAGTAAGCCTTTAGAGGGAACAGGAATAAAGTTTCAAAGTATAGTAATCTGCTAATATAACTTAGGCCATTTCCGCACTACACTGTTGAACTGCTGCTATTCCACTTTCAATTCCCTGTGGAATTCTGAGGTTTGCAGTTTACTGAGACCAAAGAGCTCTTTGGCTGAGAATTCGAAGTGCCCTTCCCTAAACTACAAACCCCAGAATTCCATAGCAGGTCGATAGTGGAATAGCAGCACTTTAACACCGTGGCCCTTTTCGCACGGGCCTTCTGTCGCGCGACAGCCCCGTGAGCCTCGTGGGAGTGGGAGCGTCGCTCTGCACGACGCACTCCCACTTCCGCCGGGCTCACGGGGCTGAAGCGGCGCGATCGCAGGTTTTTTGATTTTCGCTTCGAAGCGAAAATCACCCGCGCTCGCGCAACACTCCCGACGCCCGCGCGCACTTACCTCCTGTGCGGAGCGTCGGGGAGGCGGCCGGGTCGCGTTTCCTTCCCTTCGCCCCTGCGGAAGGAAGGGGCGGGGCGCTAGCGCGACGGATGTGACAGCCTCCTGCTTCGCGCGTGCACGGGGAGGGATGGACGGAACAGGCTCCTTTCTCGCGCACGGGGGGGCGGACACGACAGGCTCCTGATTTGCGCGCGCGCGGGGGGGACGGACGGGACAGGCTCCTTCTCGCACGCGCGGGGGGGGCACGTGACAGGCTCCTGATTCGCCTGGGGGGAGGACAGCTCGCGCGACGCTGTCGCTTCCCTACTCATTCCTTCGCCTGCGGAAGGAAGGAGGGGGAAGCAGCAGCCTCCCGGAGAAGGCTTCTTGTGCAAGCCGCCCTCCCCCGCTTGCGCTAGAAGCCTTAATGCGAAAAGGGCCTGTAGTGCGGAAATGGTCTTAGTGTTAATGTATACTATTTTTTTAAACTGTCCCAACTTGTACCTTGCTTGTGTATTTTCCCACATTCTACCTTCAATCTGACATGAGTAATCTATTCCACAGGTGTTCTCCTGCAGCACGTAAATATTTTTTCTTAATTGGAGTTCATCTAATTCAGCCTTGCTCAGCCTGGCATGCTCCATATAAAATGAAAAATGACATTTCCTGATAGCCTCCTAAAACAACACACAGGAGACCTTTTCCAAACAAAGACAAATCTCTTCCTCCTTCCTAAACCCGACTAGAATGACAGAGCAAATCTGATGGAATTCAGTGAAGTCTTTTGTCTGGAAATATTCAACCCATACATTTTATGGTTGGAGAAGAAGAATGTACAAGGATTGGATCCTGCTTTAGGATCCAATCCTTCCCTGGAATTTCATATCTTCATCTTTCAGTGTCCCACAGACTCCAAAAACTCTGAGAACCAATGAGTCAGGGAACCAGTATCTGATTTCTCAAACTACAGTTTGAAAATCAATGATATAGTTGTCTTCAGAAAAAAACTTATTTTTAAATTCTAAACACTTCCGTTGAAAACCTTAAATGTCATATATTCACCAGATTTCAACTGCATTTTAATGGAAAAGCTTTACCTTAATTTCATGTTCACCTAATATGTGAGAAACAACTAAGGGTGATTCAATGAGAATATCTTCTGAAGCCAGCATGGTGTAGTGATTTAAGCATTGTACAATGACTCTGGAGGCCAGGGTTTGAACCCCACTAAGCCATGGAAACCCACTGGGCGATCTTGGGCAAGTCTCATTCTCTCAGCCTCAGAGGAAGGCAAAGTCAAATCACCAGTGAACAAATATTGCCAAGAAACCCTGTGATAGGTTCACTTTAGAGTTGCCATAAGTCAGAAATGACTCAAAGGCACACAACAACCACCATCAGAAGCAGCACCAAAATGGATGCATACTACTAGCAATTGTACAATTAAACTGCCAAATAATAAATAAATGCAGACTAAAAATTTGGATTTTAATTTGGAGTTCAAATAAAGCTATCCCTTTCTGGACTGATGATTAGTAGTAATTAAGAAAGAATGAACATGATCTCTTGATTCATGAACTATACGAATATGTCTTAATCATGCTGGGTTTACCTCCACAATAGCAAATGCGAATGTAAAGCATTTTTGATATCTGCAAAAATAGCACATTTAAATCGCTTTGTTAATCAATAAAAACCCACCAGTCACTGAATGCTTTGATTTGTCAATACATCATCTTATAAATGTCATCAAACGATCTATACAATCCTTTACAACTTCCAAAAGAAAGGATTACCTTAATAAGTTTTTGGACATCAGCTTTTGTAAGGGTTCTGTCCACATTAAATCCATTTCTTGGATCCAATACAACAGCTTTCACCTATACATTGACAAAAGATATTTCCAGATTCATCTGTATACCTTTTACCTTTTACAAGTACCTTTTACTCGTACACATAATTTCACAATGACAAAGATACCATTTCTAAAGTCAAACAGGAAGGAGTCCTACATTTCTGAGTCTGCAACCATACTTATTTAGCTGTATAACATAAATTAATGGGGTTTCAGACCTTGTATATACTTTACATTTCTGCTATAAACTGTAAATACAAGTATTCTCAGCTTCTGGGGGATTGTGCGCATATTTGGAATTTTGTGTATGAAGAAAATACTCTCATAAATAGGTGCCAATGCATCAGATTGCCCATTCACTGAATGGCTCCTGTCACAGACACATAAAACACAAAGGTAGGGCTAAAACAAAGTAATTTGAGCAAGAACCCAAGTACAAGGCAGAGATGGTATGTGAGCTTCGAAGCACAAAACTATTCTACTGAGTCCACAGTTTTCTGTTGCAGCATCATTTCACAGAAGGCAAACTCAGAGGTAAATTAACCTATACAAGAAACTAAGTAAAAGCAAAGGTGGAGCCCCAAACACTGAAAGAGCACAACAGAGTACTCAGTCCTTAGGAAGTCACATAATACAGAGCAAAACAATCTAGCATCTAGCAATCTACAGTTAAAAAAATGGTTATGGTTAATTTTTTTCAAACTGGGAGGGGCAGCGAGGTTAGTGGACATGAGGAGGTGCCTACAGGTGCTACATTGGGGACTTCAATTCTAATGGTTAATTAGAGATAATTTCATCACTACACAAAATAAATGTAAAACAAAACCACCAATGGTGGAGCCACTAGGTGTACTATGCATAAGAATTCCAGTATTATGCTTTATCTTGATCTCAGTTCTAGGCTCCTTTAAAATCCTATATTGTTGAGAAAGGTGTGGCTGTTATTTCCAGAGCCCAAAAAATACTGTGTCTATATTCCCACCATATGAAAAGAAGAGGATTGAAAAAGCCATGTCCTTCCCAACTTGAGAAGCAAAATAACAGGGTTCACGCACTGCAACAATACTTTTCAAAGACCACAACAAGTGAGAAGAGGATCCTACAGCTGCCAACAAGCTGGTGAAAGACACGAGACCATAAACACCAACTGTAGGAGACTTCAAAAATATAATACAATATTGAAACTGAGATCTATGAGAGTAGTCCTGGATTCACAGTTTATCCAAACAACTTGATTCCAGGCTTCTGTCACTCAGAATGTAGTTGTAGAAAAAGCCAGAATCAAACCTCCATCAACTGTGCATTTTCTTCTTCTCATCACTTCCAGTGAACACGGCTGGAAGAACAGCACCAGCTTTGCAGACTGGAATAATCCACTCCCCGCCCATCTGCACATGGCTTACTTTTAGAGATGGCACCAAACTGCACAATTACCTAGTACAGAACATGGGCCTGTATGCTTGTAACATGCTGTTGATATATAAAGAGAGTTCTTTCCTTCCTCAGAATAGTTATTGTGCTGCTACATCTTTAAAAACAACCAAGACATCAACATATAATTCCAGCTGAAGAGCCACAAGTGCCAGCAAATTATGGCACTATGCAGCTTTTTGCCTTTCCTTCCTTAATGGAAGATTAAGGCACCATTCAGATCACAATTCTTGCCTTTGGTTATCTCACCTTTCCCCATAGCACCACATAAAGGCTGTTTTATTGTACTGCATGGAAAGACCAAGGTGGGGTTCTGCTACTTTCATGTAACTAAGCACAATTCACTTCCAGGTCCAATTTATAGCCCACTCCTAAACATACATATTTATCTGCTTCCAATCCAGCCTTCACGCACAAAGTCACTGTTTATGAATATTCTGTTGTTGCTACACTTCTTGTTATCTCCCCAAAACTAGCCTGTAGATTGCAACTGCTATAATTCAAAATGCATGTCTTTCTTACTCTCTACCCAACCCTAATGTGCTATCAATGTGGATTTGCTCTTTAACTTTTGCAGTATTTCACAAACATTATTATTTGTGCTAAGGTAATGACATAAACATGGATAAAACAGCATTTAAACAATACACAGGGGTACAATATCTGTATTGCTCTTACTATGAATGCCACCAGAGTTTCTGATACAGTTTGTCCCTTCATGGCACATTCTTGTCCTATTTCACGGATGATATTCTTTATGACGTTCTCTGCTTGAGTGTGAGCCATTTTGCTCTAACAAAAGAAAAAGGATGGGCATTTGTTACAACACATTTTAATTTTCTCCATACTACCTTTCGATAGCAGTACTGTGGTTGTATAGTCACTTAAAGCCCATTAACCTTTCAAGTTGTCAAAAAATGTCTAAAAACCTGGCCAGGAGGCAGAAGTGATTTACGGCTGTTAGCCAGGTTGATGCAAAATATGGCCCAAACAGCTTTTGTGTGACATATGAAATGTTATCTTATCCAGTGAATATGACTCTGGTTCTGTGTTTTGACAATCTAAGGAAGAGAGTATAGCTCAATGGTATATCATCTCCACATGAAGAAGATCTCAGATTAAATTTTCAACATTTTTACATAGGACGAGTTAGGAGAGGTGCCTGTCTGAAGCACCTGAGAGAGGCTCAATCAATGAGATTAGCTTTCTTTAACCTGAGTGTAATGGGAACTGTACTCCAAAAAACTGAGAAGGCATTGGTTTGGAGAAGGATGATATACCCAAGTGCTACTCAAAATGGTAGTCCCTGAACCAATGCCAGTCCCTGACCCATTGGATGCCAGTGCCTTAAAAGTTTCCAGGAAAGAAATAGACAGTTGGAGGCACAAATACAGTACCAGTCCCTGGCACATTGGGAAAACAAAGCCCTGCCTGTCCCCTACATCAGATAGCTGACACAGACCATATTGAACTAGGTGGAATTGAAGATTTAATCACATATAAGACAGCTTCTTACATTCTCTGTGTTTCTTCTTGTGACTTCTGGGAGTTAGGACCAAAGATTCTGTGGTGCTAGATGACAATATTTGTACTGGTGCCGCTTGTTCAGAAAATCACTAAGTCCATCAGTGCAGTATTCCAGAGCTGAAAGTCACCATCTGTCCCCTGTAAAACAGTTTTCTTCAGTCCGTAGACACAGACTTCAAAACATTAACCAGCAATCAGGTACCTGCCTACTTATTTCACATAAAGACATAAAGTACAAACACATACAACCACTTCAAAATTAAAATTCTTATAAACTGTATAGCTTCACTATCCACAGTGGCAAGGAAACAGCAACAGTATTTTTTTTCCATTGGGTTATGAAAGTTACAATTCCTATATGGAACACAACAGAAAAATTACAACCACTGCAATTCTGAGCTGCAACCAGATTGTTAACTGGGAACATATACCCTTGTTGCGACAGCTCCAATGGCTGCTGGGCCATTTCTGGTTACAATTCAAAGTGCTGTTTTTGACCTATAAAACCCTATACAGATTGGGTTCAGGTTATTTGGAGGACTGTATCTTCTTTTATGAGCCTCTCAGAGCTCTGTGATTATGTGAAGAGGTCCTTCTCTCTGGCCATTTTCGCACTAGCCTGTTATAGCGCGATGACCCCTCCCGAAACTGCAAACCCCAGGATTCCAGAGGATGTTGAAAGTGGAATCATCGCACTATAACAGGCTAATGCGGAAATGGTCTCTGTCCCACCACCTTTCCCAGACTCGTTTAGTGGGAACAAGAGAGAGGGCCTTCTCAGTGGCTGCTCCCAGACTTTGGAACTCCCTCCTGAGAGAAGCCAGGATGACTCCCTCTTTGCTCTCCTTCTGTGAGCAACTCATTTTTTTTTATGCTGTTACGCTTTAAAAACTGATTGTGGTGGGGTTTCAATACTATCCCATTGTGGTTTTTAAGGTTTGTATATGTTTTGTTAATGACAGGGCTGCACTGTAGCTGCTTTTAAAATAACTCTTATATTTATACTTTTATTAATGACTTTGTACAGTTGGCCCTCCATATCCATGGATTCTGTATCTACAAATTCAACCAACCATGGCTCGAAAATATTCCAAATGAAAAAAAATTCTAAAAAGCAAAATTTGATCTTGTCATTTTATATAAGGAATGCCATTTTACTACAGCATTGTACACAATCGGACTTCAGCATCCATGAATTTTGGCATCAATGGTGCCTGTGTGTGTGTGTGTGTGTGTGTGTAGGTCCTGGAACCAAACCCTAGCAGATACTGAGGGCCCACAAGTATGTTGTTAGCTCCCTTGAGTCCTGTTATTGGGAGAATGGTAGGATATAAATGAATAAAATAATAAATAATCAATTTTGGAGGGTTTAGGTAACTTAAAAATGTGGAAACTGTGGAAAATCTTGCTGCATGGCATACGTAACTGCATGGAAAGGTTGCTGTCTATACACTCTGATCATACAATTAAGAACATTGTTTTTCTTCCTCCATTTTCTTGAAATCCCAAATGACCATGGAAGGGCTGGTCAATTCCACAGCCAGACAGGGCTGCATCTCAAACACATTACACTTGCCATGCAGTACATTTTGGTGGCTCTCCACCACATGAATGCATGACACCACAATGGTAAAGGCAACTTGTAAACAGTAATGCAGCATAAACTTCTGCAAGTAGGGTATTAAGATTACAGACTCCATTAACTTACAGGCTATAATCATGAACAGTATGTAAGGAACAGCCTCTCTAGAAACAAATCAAGGCCTCTTCCACATTAGACAATTATAGTACTATGATTCCACTTCATCTGCAATTTATTGTTATGTGCCTTCAAGACTTACAGTGACCCTAAGATGAGCCTATGATGGGCTTTTCTGGGGGCTGAGTGTGTGTGGTGCATCCAAGGTCACTCAGTGGGTTTCCACGACCAAGTGGGAGAATCAAACCCTGGTCTACAGAGTCACAGTCAAAGTCTCAAACCACTACACCACACTGGCCCTATGTACAGTTTAGGGAGAGGCCTTCAGACTTCTCAGTCAGAGAGCTCCTTTGGCGTTTGACTAAACTACAAATCCCAGGATGTGGCCATGGCAGTGCTACGACTGTATACTGTATAATTGTGTAGTGAGAAAGGACCTCAAGATGCATGGCTGGATAACAGTGGCCTTCAAGATGTTTTTGATCTGCAACTCCCCTAGTCCCTTGCCACTGGCAATAAGGGCTAAAGTTGATGGGATTTCCGGGCCGCAAACATCTTGAAGATTACTTCTGTCCCATCCCTTGCGGCAAACACCAAGGAACCACTCCCTTTGCAGAGGCCTTCTAGGGACAACTCTGGTCACGGAAATGCTGTCCAACGACTCAGAATTTCTCCCTCTAAGGCCCTTTCCGCCCTACACTGTTGCAAGCCATTTCCGCACTAGCCTGTTATAGTGCGACAATTCCACTTTCAACGCCGGGCGGCCCCTCCCTAAACTGCAAACCCCAGGATTCCAGAGGATGTTGAAAGTGGAATCGTCGCGCTATAACAGGCTAGTGCGGAAATGGCCATAGTGTTATTATTCCACTTTCAACATCGTATGGAATCCTGAGGTTTGCAGTTTAGGGAGGGGCCTTTGGAATTCTCAGCCAGAGAGCTCTTGGGCCTCAGGAAACTACAAACCCCAGAATTCCACAGGATGTTGAAAGTGGAATAATAGCAGTATAACAGTGTAGTGCAGAAAGGGCTTCATAAACGGAACAGAAAAAGTGATACTGCCCAACTCCAATCCTGACCCCGCTGCACCAGCTATGCAAGGGGCAGGAAGTCAGCCAGGGGCTCAGTCTCCCAGCGGGGACCCCGTCAGAACAGCCAGCTTCACCTGTTCTATTTCTGCCTGCCGCAAAACAGAGGATCGGGGTTGTGGGGGTCTTGGTTGAAGATGGCGACCCTCCTGAGACTCGACTGGGACATTTAAGGGGGGGTGGAAATGAGTGGCTCTGTCGCCGTTCGCCTGGCACCGGCAAACCCTTTCTTTTCAACCCTCCGACTGACGCACCTGCTTCTTTCCCTCCTCGTCCCGATGACGCCTCAGGAGGACAAGGGGGCCCCTCGGCGGCCGCCCGCTCTCGGCAAGGAGGAGCTCGGGCCTCTTGTGTTTCTTCGCGGCAAGTCCGCGTTTCCATGGAGACGGTGATGGCTCCTGGAAGCAGGCCGCTTCGTCAGGCAGCGGAGCGGTGCAGGCCCGAGTGGGCGGGGTTTTTGAACGGCGGTTTTTTCAGAGGAGGCGAGTGGGCCTCTGAGGCGAAGAGCCCCGTAGCCTTTGAGGGGGTCCTATACCCCCCTCCAGTGCGTTCAGGCTTAATCCCTCTGCTGACTTTTGGGGATTTTTGTCCTCCATTGCAAAGTTGATGGCTTTGTAGGTGCCCTTGTTTAGGTGGACTTCGGACAAGGATACTCGCCTTTAAAAAGAAGTGGCGGGAAAGGAGAAAAAGGGGATCTTACGGTGCCTTCAAGACCAATAAATTCATTTTAGCATGAGAGATTTCTGAGAAAACCATCAGGCTGGGGAGGGGGAAGGTCACTCTATGGCCGTTTCTGCACTAGCCTGTTATAGCGCTATTATTCCGCTTTCAACATGCTATGGAATCCTGGGGTTTGCACTTTAGGGAGGGGCTTCAATGGCCCCTCCTTAAACTGCAAACCCCAGGATTCCATAGCATGTTGAAAGTGGAATAATAGCACTATAACAGGCTAGTGTGGAAATGAAAAACTGTATGAAAATGTTAACTCAATGTCCTGTTGTCTGCTGTGAATAAGAAAAAGTCCCATATTGGAATTCACTGTGAAGAGCATTGGGAATCGCCTGTGGAGTTAGGACCTTGCTTTAGCTGTATGATTTTTACTTATACAGCACCTAAAGAGTTTTTCCAGTTGTAGGAGATTTCTTTTTTTTTTAAATAATTTTATTCAAATTTCAACAAATAAAACAAACAATTATCTCTGCAATGTTTACATGAAATGTTTTTCCTTCTTCCTTTCCTTTCTGGATTACAATTATTAATATTCCCTCCACCTATCGCAATAAAATGTTAATAATCTATAATTTGTTAGTTCCTGCTATATGCCAGTTGTAAGAGATTTCTTGAGAAATCTACGGTTCTTGTACAGTTGAATTCAGCTGAACACAGTTGAAAGTAAAGGGGAAGAGGCAGTAGAGGAAAACTCAAATTATCAAAGGGCTAGAGGAGACGGAAAGCTGGAACTTTTGGAACATTTTAGATTAAGGAAAAAAAAAAGCAGGATGTATCAGAGATGGAAGATGACCTTGGGCATGTCCCGCTCTCTCAGCGTCAGAGGAAGGCAAAGGCAAGCCCCTTCTGAACAAATATTGCCAAGAAAAAACAGTGATAGGTTTGCCTTAGTGTCACCATAATGACTTGAAGGCCCACAATGATTGTATGGTGTACAATATATGTCCGCATTTGCTAGGTTAGGGGTGCAGGACTCCTGCAAAAGTGGAGAAACCACAAATATCAAAATGTGTGTTTCTGTGTCTATGGGAAGGGGGGCAAGAGATGATGGAGAGAATGATCACCCAGGTCCAAACCTGGTCAGGTAAAAGAGAGAGAAAGGGGGTGGGTCAGTATAGTGGCTCTATATTTCCTCTCTCACACCTGCCTCCTTTCTTGGGTGTAGGGAGAGCATCGGGAGAGGGTTTGTGGTGCTGAGAAACTGGGCTGCAATCTAGCCTGGCCTGTTTGGAGCTACAGAGTGGGAGTTCCCCTGGAAAAAAGCACCTGAGTTGGGGGGAAGGGTTGAAAAACCTTGCAAATAATCAAATCCATGAAAGTCAAGCTCACAGAGGCGGAGGGCCAACTGTGCAACATATATATCTCTGCACATACAACTACTCAATCTGCAAATTTGAGCAATCACAGAGCATTGCATGCTATACATAAAATGGCAGTGACATGAATGCATCTGCACTGAAGTTCTGCCTGCACGTGGCTACCATTTAATAACATAGGACACAATTATTTGCATTTTTTTTTTTTTTTGCTATTCATGCTATTCTATGAAATTCTCATCGATATAGAGGGTCCACTGTACATAGGGTGTGAAGAGTGTGGATGGACTTTTCTCTCTCTCTCATTGCACTGTAACTTGGAGTTGTCCAAGAAAGCAAGAAAGATGGGACATTCAAGACAAAAGGAAATACTTCGTTATCCAGGGCACAGTTATGGAATTTGCTATCGCAAGGCGTAATGGTGGCTGCCAATATGGTTTGCTCTGAAAAGGGATTAGGAAAATTCCTGAAGGACTGTGCTGTCAATAGATGCTTCTCATGACGCCTGTAGGTTGTCTTTAGCATTAGAGGCATGTTCTTCTCAGTGCCAGTTGTTGGAGAACTGTGCTATTGGCACGCATGTCTTGTTTGTGGCACATCTGGGAACAGAATGCTGGGCCCATATCCTTTAAGGAAGCATTGTCACCTGGCCCTTCATATTCCATTCTTTATTGTTGGAAAGACTGATACAGCAAAAACTAGTGGAGAGAAACACTTCCCAAATTATACACTGTACTAAGTGTTTTCACTTACAAAGTTTGCCTTAAAATTTGTAACACAGAATACAAAAGAAATCCATTATTTATCATAAATTGCTCCCATTTTATAGTAAACCAAGGACAGGATGGGGTACCCTTAGCTTACAAGGTGTCTATTTACTATAGAGAATGTTAACTGAGAGTAATGGAAGTTAATTTAAAAATCTTAATTTCATAAGGACTTCACTGGTAAGCTTATCAGGCAGGGCAGGCAACTGTGCAGGGGGTGGGAACCACCACCACCCCTAACTTCAGGTGTAACCAAAAATTATGCCATATATGTGATTTGACTGAAAAATCACATTTTTATATTGGGGGGAGGAGACCCCAATTTGCATATTGCATACAGCTATTTACTGAAAAATAACAGCATTTTTTCAAATATTCAGGATGCTTTGAAAGATGTGAGGGCTTCAGGAGTCTGCCATGTTTTCCCCGGACAGCAGAACCATGACTCTACCTTCTACATATGGTAGTAGAATAACAAGGTTGCTATAATCCTCTCAAACCTCCCAATGCCACAAATCCAGTAGTCTGCTCCACTGTAGAAAGGCTACATGCACTTTCCCCTCTAGTTGAAAACAGCTCAACTTCATTTGGTTTGCAGAATGAAACTTACAACACAAGGCAGAATTTTCTCTCTTGCATTTAACAACAACCAGGGGCATTTTCACACCACACAGTTATAACATTATGATTCCATTTTAACCCCCACAATTCCATTCTATGGAATCCTAGAATTTGCAGTTTAAGGAGGGGGTACTTAGGATTCTCTGTCAGAGATCTCACCAAACCACAATACCCAAAATTCCATAGAATGTTGCAATGGCATTTAAAGTGGAATAATAGAATTGTAATAGTGCGGCATTACCACAGAGAAAGGCTCAGGGGAATGTAAAACAGGCTGAAAAATGAACAAAAACTTTTATGAAAACAGGCTGAAAAATGAACAAAAACTTTTAAGAGAACTGAAAATGGTTTGAGAGACACGCTATTTCTATGGATGAACATGCATAAGTTATGTCTTATGGTCACCTTTGTTTAAACTGGTTTCACAAGTCTCTGAAAAATATGAAAACCTGGCAAACTTGGTGGGGGTATCTTGGCAGAACTCATGTTATGTAAACACCATTGGGAACAGCCCCTCTTTCAAACTGCTTCCAGTTTTAAGAAACAGGACTGACTTTAGAGGGTGTTCACTTTGACTTAAATACTAAACTGAGCTTTGTGATTCAGTGTTTGTTGAATGTATCATTTCAATTGATCTAGAGTGGCAGGAAAGTGTGTGTATTTATACCACCACCCCACCCACCCACCCACACAAAGTTCTCTATACAAGTTGTTCTGTCCATGGACTAACTAAAAATATGAATTAATTTTAAAGTGTTTTTCTCAAGTTTGGTGTCATTCATCATAATTAACTTTTAACTAAATAAATTTACTGGGAAGCAACATTACCAATCACTACAGATATTATGAACAGTAACTAGTCTAAAGGATACTTAACAAAAAAATAAAGTTATAAGTAGAGTAGGGGCCCTATTTATCCCAGGGCATCTGAAAAATTACCTTTTGTCGCTAGACTACAGTATAGATACTCATGTCAGCGAAGAAAAGTTAGTGGAATGGGGTTAACATATTTATTTAATCAAACTAAAAAAATCTAATTCCATTACTTTTGTGTTTGAAGAGGGAAAATTAACTGTAATTTTATGTTAAATTGCTACTTAATTTTAAGTTAAGTTAATTTTAAGTTAAATGCTTGTACCAAAAGCTTTGTCCAGATTGAAGGTGAAAAATCCCATTCATTATTTTACTCAATCCCTTCATGCTTGTCTGTTTTTGAAAACCCCATTTCTGATCTACCCACTAAAAGACCATCTCTTAATTTAAATCCTCTTCTCATTCCTTTATATCCTCATTCCTTTATATCCTAATTCTTTACCCTACCATTTTCTTTAGCTTTCTGATTCCCATGTAAATTATAGAAGCAAAATGGATTCAAAAGTGTGGATCAAAATTCAGGGACAGATGTGGAAGCTTTCTACAATGTTAAATGCATAATACAGAAGGATCACCTGGATGCAAAGGCTACCTCCCCCCTCCAAACAAATGCCTGTACTGTTCTTTGGTTAAAAATCTTTTACCTTTGGAACAGAGTAATCTATCGTAACTCCAATCATCACCTAAAGTAGACAAAGATTCCTATAGCTATTTGCATTTATTAAACTCCCTGATGATGAAACTAATAAAAAGACTCAGGTACATAAATGTTTCTTTAAGTGGAGTTATACTACTTTTTAATCCCTATTTAGATAGAATGGGTTGTGTTTGCATTTATTATTGGACTGAAACTCTCTGTAGGTTACTTAGTGGGGCAAATGGTTTGAAGAGAAGAACTTATTTATATAATTAGTTATTATTTACATGTATACCCCATGTTTCTTCCTCTCTGTTTTATCCTCATAACTAACCTAATTAGTAACAATTCAAATTCCAACTGAAAGAAATGGTTTTAGTTTTACAAATTAACTTGCCCACTTTCATTATAAAATTTGTAACACAGTTCATAATTTACTTGATTTTTAAGTAATTAGTTGCTTTCCCTAAATCATACTTCACTGATTAGTTCCTGTCCCACTCCCAGTATAGTTGTGGTGGTGGTGAGGATTTCAATTAATAGAGTGAACATTAGTACTTTCATAGTCACACACTGAGTAGTGAAAGAAGATGGATTTAATGTGCTCCTGCAGTACATCTGGATGTTTGCAACAAACAGACAGATCCTCAAAGAGCTTTGCTGGGAAGTTTTGTCACTTGAGTGTTGCCTACCATACCTGAATCTAAGAATGGACTTATTTTTCTGAATGGTAAGATAAAATCTGCTTGCCCTGGGGCAAGCTGGGGAAATGTGAGATTAATGTATTTCTGAAATGCTTCTCTTGTTTCCAGTATTTCAGCTTCCAGGCTATCTTTCCATGCTGTCATGTGTTCCAGTTGCTGATGAAGACACAGGATCTCACTGTCTTTCTTGTTCACTTTACTGGTCACTACTTCAAGCTGAGCCTCACGGAGACTTTCTGCTTGTTTGAGCAAATTCTCACTTTCTTCCTTAAACTCTTTTTGGGAGATTGAAAGTGCAATTTCCATCTCATGTTTTTTCTCCAAGGCTAACTGTTGCAGATTTTTGTGATAAATTTCATTAGCAATTGCCCCAGCTTGCTCAATGTGCTCCAAATACTTCCTAGAGGATTGACATGAACAAGAATAAGTTTAACACAATTTTTGTTATCAGTGGTTTGGAAGTGATTCTTGTGCAAATTGCACAGATCTTATGATTACAGCCAAAATTAAATTATTTAGAATAAACAAGAGAACATTATGTAATGGAATGATCTGTAACTGAAGTTATCAAGAGAATCATCTTGCAAGAAAAGTTTGTAACCAGACTCTGTCCAATAGCACATTTTAGCACACTTGCTTGGGAGGTAGACATACCAAAGACAGTCAGGCTTGCTTCTATGTAAACAAGTGTCTCTCCTTGTTTTTGTCCTCAGAGTTGCAGACTTATACCCAAGCAAGATAATTACAAGAATAAAACTTGGGGAAAGAGTAAAAAGACAGCATTTATTTGGTCCAGTTTGTCTCTATTTATATCTCAAAATAATAATGATTTGAAAAGGGTTTTGCTTTCCATGGCATACACACCCTCAGTTTTTATCCCAGGGTTGTTTTTGGTCAAAACGGATTTTAACAGTGTTTAAGACAAAGCATGCACACTTCACAGAACTATCCATAACATCAATTTTCAAAGAGATAGTCATTAGTCTCCTTCAATATGGAAGGAAGGAAGGATGAAAAGTCGAGACGGGGGATAGAGTCTTGTGGTATCTTTAAACTTAACTGGTTGATTTTAGCATCAATTCTCTGATGAAGTGGACCCCCCCCCTTTTCCTTTCACCATTTTCTTTCTCTAAACAATTCAATGCACATATCTCAAGCAGGCAGCACTCTTTCAATCAATTTTTTAAAACCCTGAATAGAGGTTCGGGCCATTAGGTGCTCCCACAACTAACAGGCAAAAGGCCCTTTCATCTCCTAAGTGCTCAGCTAGAACACAGATAATAGAAGCTGACTTCACTGACGATAGACAAAATTCAAGGAACTAACTTCTGAGCACTATTATGTAACATTATACCTATAAAATCAGCCAGCTCAGAGTTTCAGGACCAGTCACACAGATTAAGGCAAGGATATGCTTAGATTGGTACACTAATTGAATGTTGCAGATCTAGAAAATACACCAAGAGATGGGGCAAGCTATTAATTTAGTATTTTTGGTACCCTGATAAAATGCTTAGAGATCCAGTATGGTATAGTGGTTGGAGCATTAGACTAGAGATCTTGGAGACCAGGGTTTGATTTCTCGTTTGGCCATGGAAACCTACTGGGTGACCTTAGGCACGTCACATACTCTCAGACCCAGAAAAACCCATGTTAGGAAACTAAGGTATCCATAGAGATGGGCTATAAGGAACTTTGTGTAGATACGGTGAACTATTAAAGCAAATGAACTTTCAATTTTCTGTACACAAATAGGGGCTGGGGGCATCATGCTCATTTCAACTGGGCAACCATTCAGTCTTTCTCTTGTTATGATTTCTTTTCTTATAAAATACAAATACAAATTATGCAAATACAAAAGAAGCAGTGGGAAAACATAGGGAGGAAAGAAATAAAAAAAGAGAACTCTTCCTGCTACCAGGGATGCACAGTGCATCCTTTCCACTATTTTCTCCTTGAAGAATTTTCTTTGGAAAGAAAAGGATGGAACCAGCGATGAAGAAAGCAAGGGAGGTTATAAATGGAGGATGACATAATCTAAAGCCCCAGTAAAATTCAATGAATGAATCAGGATGATGGCATGATAGAGGTTTCATCTGCAACTGCTTCCTCTGTAAAATTCTGTGAATGAGGCAGGCTGATTGCACAGTAAATGTCTTGTTTGAAATTACAGAGATGGCAAAAACAAGAGATAAACAAATTCAGACTTTCCAATATCAGGTACGATGGTGATGATTTTACCTGCTTCTCTTTTATAAATGCTATAGGGAGTAGAGTACATTCTGGCCGTGAAAGCCAGAACATCTAGAACATCTTTGAACATATGGAGGGAAGAAAGTTAAACAGCCCATCTCTCTCTCCACTCTTTTCTGCTCAGATTTCAGAGTCCCCTCTTGTGTGAAGAATTTGGGAGGGAGAAAAGGTATCTTTAATTCAAGTCTAGTGAGTGGCAAATTTAACTGTCTATCAGTGTTCGAAAGGCGATTGCAAATTGTACATGCTTGATTTAACTATAATCTTAATGCTTTCACTGAGAAATCACTAAGGATAAAGTTTTTTCTAAAATTGGAAAATGGGTTAGATGCAATTTTGAAAAAGAATTGAAAAAGAATTTATAAGAATTATAAGTTCAGAAAGTTGGTGGTGTTTTTCCCTACTACAATTTTTGTACGATTATCATCTATTGCATAATCATGCCCGCCCACTCATTTACTATGTATCCTGCAAGATGGCAAACCTTAAAAATAAATTCTAAGAGACCTTTGATACAGTAAGGTACAGAAAGCAAACCCTATTATAGGTTAAGGTTCCCTGTAGCCTGTGTCTATACTGTGTGGAGCCATACAGGCAAAGGAGAAAGTAGACGTAGTGGGTTGGATCCTGAGATGTCCCTTCCACATACTAAAGAACTCTTCCACCTACAGAAAGGCCTTTTCTGACTTGGCCCAAGTTGTCTGTGTGATAAATGAGCAAAGAAAAATCCAGAAGTGTGCTTCCAGTTGCAGAAGGCTTTGTGCAACTGCTTGCAAAAAATCTTGTACAACATCTCAAGAAGTTGTGGGTGGGTAAGCTCCAAGGGTCCATGGACCTACCATGGGCGTGCTAGCCCCTACAAGGAAAACTGGAAATGACCAGAAGTCTAATCCCAATTTTGTAAAGCCCTTTGTGAGGTTCTGAGCCCTGGACTTTATTTTCAAAGGAGAATTGTAGCTCCTGGAGGCTTTAAAGAACAATTCTCCTTTTTTGTCTAGGGGGTGGTGGTCCAGGCACCACACAAATGGGCAGGTGGCCACATGATTTGATATTCCTGATTTAGCACAATAACACGCACAAGATCTCTAGCACAATGGTACACAATGTCTTCTGCTAGCACTTGTACAGTAGGTCAAGGAACAGAGGCACCGCCAAAATGACTTCTGCCTGCAAATTCTCAACAAAACTCAGCATCAGGTACAGCTCCTCTTCAATCTCTTAAAGGATAATATGAAGTTGTTAAAGTCATTACTTTTTTTGCGCAGCAAGGATTCCAGCTATCTTCTGTTTCTCTTCCTGTCTTGCTTCGGCTATAGCTGCTGCCTTCTCCAGACTGAACTGTTTTATGAGCCGGTGGAGTTTGTGCGTCATCCGCTGCTCGGCAGCTTCTGATTCTCTCTTCAGCTCGAGTTCCAAGTGCTGCAGCATTTCAATCTGTGTATTCTTCACAGCTTCCTTAAGCAACATGAAATAATTTGTTAGAAAAGCAGAGCAAGATTTGATATTATGCCTCCCTTCTTCCCTCCCTGCCCTCACCTTTAAAGGAGGAACGCAGAATATCAAGGAGGAATGTTTTAGTATGGCTTTTATCATGACACAGTTTTCCATACATGACTTTTGCCCCCACAGATGAATGCTCAAATGTAATTTCTCCACCTAAGCATCCAATAAACACCATCACTCATACAACTCTGCATGTATAGTCTTTGACCATTAGTTTCCTTCCCTGAACAGAATAGATTTCTTTTTCTTGGACTGAGATTTTCTACTGCTGCCCTAGTGCACATCTGGATCTTCTTGTGATGGGGTGGGGATATATTTTGGGGCAGGGAGGGTGTAGCTAAAGGGATGTGCTAGCAGCAATCATGTGTCCTTGTTCTATTGGAGTAGCAGCTCAGGATCCAGAGGATATTCCCCTTACTAATAAGTAGGCAATGAAAATGACTACTGACTTGTAATGCTTTTTCATCCTTGATTCTAAGATCTTCAAGGTCTTTCTTGTGCAGTGCATCGGCACGACTGAGAGCATCCTCCACTGCATCTTCTTTTTCTGTCTCAGCCTACAAAAATAAGCATGAATAGACTCATTAGTCTATGCTTATGGTATTTTGGTGCTGCATATGGGTTATATTCAGGGGTGTACCTTTGCCAGCAGAGCAGTGCCTGTCAGCAGAACCTTCTCTCCCCCTCCCCCAACCGGCAGCTCAAGTATTACCTCTAAAAATCTATTCTGGGGGCATGAGGGACTCCCCCTGCCACTGGAGAGGAAGGGGAAGAGAAGGCAAAGTTCCCTTAGGTGAACCAAAGTCCATTTGTGCAACATTGAGCATTTCCTAATATTTCAAAATTTCCCAATTCATTGTCTTTTTAAAAGGCAACACCTCAGTGATGTATCCCTCACAAATAGCAGGTGAAAAGGTGCACATGTATCTAGGCTGGGCCACTTCAGACTACAGGTACTAGCTCACATAACTGATTTGTTTCTCCATGCTGTTTTAAAAACAAAAACAATTATTGTGTGAAGACAACTAGCTTGCTGAGGGAAACATTCTAGCCTAGCATTTTCTAGAATATCTTTCAGTTTTCTTTTTGGTAGATACTTGTTTATAGAGAATGACATTCAGTCCTGTGACCTCCTGCTTGCAACCACAACTAGTACAGCCCAGAAGTATATTAAATTACTCCTTCCAGTTCTCACAAATAGCCAAGCAGTTATGAGATAGTCTCTCCCCACCCCCAATATTTAGTAATCGCATGCTTCCGTAACAATTAATTAACTTGCTGTAACTTGTTACTTGCAAGCTCTGTGTGTACCCAGGAAGTATTCCTGCTGTCCAGTATGGCTGATGGTAACACCATTAAGTTCCATTTGCCTACCTTGCAATAAGAACTCTGATGACACAGCACAAGGCTGCAGTTTTAAGCACATTAATATTAGTGGAAGTTGGACTGATTTAAATAATTGTTCAAGCTAAAATGCACAGAATTGTAGCATAAGCACTTAACTGCAGATTGTTCACCACGGCATAAATACATATGGCTGATCACAGTAATTTTCCACAGGGATAACTAATGGCTCTTTTCATCATTTTTTTTTAAAAAAAACAGCTGTATGTGCATTACGTAGATAAATACGATGACCCACATATGCTTATTGTTTTACTTATTGGGATTGCTATCATGCTTGGGAATAAAAAACTCAGTAGGTTTGATTCTGAATATAGATGCATAGGATTGCACAGTTATTTATTTATTTTTACTTTAAACATTTTTGTACCATCTTTTAAGACAGAGCCTTGCAAGGCAGCTTACAAGATAAACATTAAAAGCACCAAAACAAAACTTATAATGAAATTTATATAATAAATCTATGACACCCATACCTACCTATGGACCTTATTCCTGCAATACATTCCATCCATTCTGTGTAACATACTGACAGTTATTAAAAGGACTCACAAAATGATTAATGCCATAATATTTTTACCTGAAACAGTAGTCTGTTTCGTACTTTTTCAATTCGTTTTTCAATTTCAATTTCTCTTCTTTCTGCTTCTTCTTGTTTGAGGTCAGCTCCAAGTTCTATGTAAGTAAAGAAACAACTGAAGAACACTGTTCTATAGGAATACCCAACTGTAACATGACATTTGTTCTTTTGCTTTATTATTCAACAGAGTAACAGAAATTTTAAGATTTAAGATATTTTTATGTAAAAATTCAAAGCCACATTTTATATGCACGTGTAAATGTAACACAACGTGAACACAAATGATATACAGTCATTTTAAAATATGCAGATCTTCCTGTTAGCTATTGGACTACTTAAACTGGAAGTTATGAAATTATAAGCAAGAGGTGATAGGTTAACACCTAGAAAAGATTAGATGCAAAGATAAGAGACTGGTCTAAATTTAGCACTACAAGGGGAGACATCTATTCATGCAACAGCAGTTTCCTTCTCTTCCCTGCAGGTCTGTAGCAACCCTTTGGGGAAGACGGAAGGCTCCAGGGAGGAGGGGAAGCTACTTTCACTATTGGAGTCTATTCTAATGGTAGAAGGACACTATTAGATTCAACCCTTTGTAGAACCAATGAGCAAGTACATGGGGTTTAACCCATGAAAGACTGATCTGATTCTGTTTACTCACAGTCTACATCAGGGATGAGGAACCTGTGATCCTCTAGATGTAGAACTAAAACATCAATTGGTCCTGACCACTGGCTGAGTTAAATGGAATTGATGGGAGTTGGAGTCAAACATCTGGATGGATAGAGGTTTCCACCTCATATTCTTCACCAAGAAAGGCCGTCAAAGTGCCTCAGCAGTGCCCCTCATGGGCATGAACAAATTGTAGGTCAGTATACAGAGTATTTCTGCTCATATGTTACCTGGGTATCATCAAATGCTTATTCTTACATGAAAGTGGAGTGAGAGCACTTTCATCATATATAGAGATGTCTTCGTAAATGAAGCTTGTACAGTGACTCTCATTTTTTTAGGCATTCAGTTTACATTATTTTTCCTTCTCAAAAAGGAGAGAGGGGCATGATATAGACAAGGCACCCACATGATTCAGTAACAGCGTGGTGGTAATGATAAATTTCAATTGTAGAACTATATGAACTGGATATGAATATGTATCCTTTATAGTGGGATTAGCCATAATTCTTTCTTCAGTTCTTGACCAGGGGGCAAGCGAGATCCAGGAACTAGTATTCTGTGAGAATAAACTAGGCAATTGCAACAAATACTACTGTCAACCAGGCAAGTCCCTGTCTGACCCGGAACTCTTTACAGTTCTTCTAGGTCAGAAAGGAGGGTTCAATAGCTACTCCAAGTAGGCAGGATAATGGCAGGGCTCAGAACATTCCACCTTGTGGTTCCAGGTGTCAGCGTCATGGGATGATACTGGCTTTATGCATTGAAAGGAAGACATTTATTAATCTCCATCATGTCCCTCACTCTCTGTAAGGCCCTCTTTCAACTGACTTTTTCCACAAAAAGATGGTTCCCCTCCATCATGTTTGCAATCTTTTCCCTTCAGTTTTAATCTATCCAAGTTTACATAAACCACAAATAGGTGTATGTAAACCTTGGAAAGTTACTTTTTAAAATAATTACTTAACATTTCAAGCCTCCCACAGATGTAATTAGTTACCATTATAGTCAGTTTTTTAAAACTGTCTCTTTACTTCGCATTCCTTGAAAGTAACAAAATGCTTTTTGGTTACTTTAAAAAGCACCTGAAGGTTACTAGCTATAGGCCCATGGTAACAAACACACTCTTCTTCTGTCTTCCTCACTGACACCTCAACTCCCACTGCACACCATGAGGCAGAAGTATACATCAACACATGAGCATGTGATATTCCTTCTCCCTTTTTAGTGAAGCTACATCACCTTAATTCTAAAAATATGCACCACACTCATACCCCAAAAGGTGTGATTTCATCTTAAGTTTCATTCTATCATGTAGTTACACTTTCTTAATTAGAAAAAGGGATGATGGAAAGTTCTACTCATAGGTATATGTACACTTTGTAGTGTAGCAATTGGTGTCTGCATGGAAGGCATCTAAATGGCAGAGATATGGATGTTGTTGAATGTGGCTAGGTATGTGCAGTATAGAAGAACAACTTACCTAGTATATCTTTGTGCGTATAATACCGAGTTTTGTAAGGCTTATATTCCCTAATCCGCTGGAAGGTCTCTGGTGTAGGAGGTGGTGGAATTAGTTTGGAACAGACAGCACAGCAAACAAATGTGTCAAAATCTGGATTCCTAATCATGATTGCTTTCAATTTGTTTTCTGCTCCACAGGGAATGAAATGTTGTTAACTGTGGTCTAGATCAAGAAACAAAACCTTAGTTATTGTAGCCAAAGCTGAGTTAAACTAGCGTTTTCTTGTAATGCACGCATGTCAGTGAAAGAGAGAAGAGTATTTCACCACTGTACGGTGAGATGGCATCTTCAGTGGCTGCCTGCTTCTCCTGCAGCTCTGGTGTTAAGGAGATCTGCACATCACATGGCCATCAGAGAGACCGAAGGTGTGTGTGTGTGGGGTAAACTCTCACTGGGTAACTGTTGCTAGGCAAGGCAAGCTTGGATCACAAAAGCATTTGAGGCATTAGTTAGCATTATCTAAAATGTTTCTTGTAGCTAACTGAAGGATTCAGCATTGGCTAAGTATCTCAAATTCATTATATTTTCTTTAAATGTGGTATGCCACGGCTACAATCAGGTCTGCTGCACTATTTAAGAAGCACTTACTTTAAGAAATAGCTGTATAGCACTTTTCACCCAACATATGCTGCCATTGAGTAAAACTAGTCATTTATGGACAGAACAGTTACTAGTCCAATTACAACTAGGGTGCCTATTCATTCATTCATTCATTCGTGTGTATATGTGTGTGTATACACTGGTAAGGTATCCCCCTGAATGTGTACACCCTTAACAGCTTATAATTATGGACTTTTTTTTTTGGCAATTACTCTTTCAAAAAAAGAGGATATACCCTTAACAGGATTAAAGTTTCCAATAGTAGAGAAGCATCACAAAATTATAAGAAAAACTTTAAGTGACATTTGCAGCTCTTTGCTTTAACAACGCGAGCACTGCATTACTGCACAGAGACGACCTGAACACCTTACATACAATTGTAATTTAATTTAGGCAAGTAATTTTTCCTTATAAGATTGCAATCTGCAACTTCTTGCCTTTGCGCTATTACTAATATTATCAGAGCCTGCAAAGTTATTTTTAAAAGTAATTCATTATGTAACTTGCTACTACTACCCAGCTAATAACTGGTAATCTTGAAAAAAGAGAAACTGAGACAGAGAGAGTTTTGAGAATGGGAGAGAGGTAATTTTTTATACTGTTCATTACTTTTCTGTTACCTTTTACTTCTTATTTAAAAGTCTTTAAAGAATAAGAAGGTGGACTAGAATTTTTTTGGGGGGAGGGACACAACATGCCATTCAAAAAGAAAATCTTTTACCTGCCTGTAACAATGAAAGTAACAAGTAAATACTTATTACACAGAAAAAAAACCAGTGTTACTAATCACTGTACAGGAAGCCCCGACCTTTTGACACCCCATTATTTGATGAATCGCTCTTTTGATACTTCAAAATTAAGGACAAGTTCCATTAATTTGATAGGGATTCTGCTCTTTCATCAGATCTTCTTGCCTGTAGAGGTTTGCTTGAGATCACTCATGTGCACACACTACCTGTGAAACATGCCAGATGACTTGGCAAGCAGCATGTGTGTGGTTGGTACCAAGTGAGTCTCCACAAGTCCTTCACACTCCCTACAATACAGCACATGGGTTCCACTTTTCAACCAATTCTGTTTTCTGTCCTCCAGACCCCAACCTGTCAGACAAGTGGGGGAAGTCTGTTATTATTTGAAAAATGAACATTGTTATACGTTCATTACCCCTCAAAGTAACACATTACAGGTATACTTCTGCTAAGGAAGTAGATGAGTTCCTGGGCATTACTTCTTTAATAAAACATTTATTACCAGAGGAAGAAATAAAATGGAGAAAATAAAGATAGGTTCCTACATATCACACACACACACACACACAAAAGGCAGTTCAACATGTTTCAGCACAGTTTTTATTCAAAACTAACAATGTGCACATGTAAAATGAAACAACCAGCTCAGGTAAACAAAAGTATTTTGAATCATCTACAGACCATTTGAAGGCTTCTCCCAAAAATCCATCCAGTGATGATTATTTTTTTTCTTTCACTAGCCTCCACTTTTCTGATACTCCTTTTAGATGGCCAAATTTATGTATCTGTGCTTTTTGACATATTGGAGGAGCTGATGAGGCCAGCTTATCTGTTCTCCCATTTTGTCCCTGAGATACACCTGTACAGGCAACATTTTATTTCCAGGCATTCAATATGAGATGTTTACAGGTGCACTCATAGCAGTGCCTTGCCATTCCTTGGCGACCAAAATTCCCACTGGATGCAGCAAGAATTAGGAGTCCCCAAATCTCACTCATGTGAAATTAGTGTTGCAAGATTTTCAAAATAGCAGTAAGGGACAGTCAACATTCATAACATGCAAGGAAGACAATTAGGAAGTAGCTATTAACAAGTTTGTGTTTTACCTAAATACCAAATTAAAGGATTCATTTAAATTTATTTAGTCATGTATTTCTCTGTAATATTAACAAATTGTCCACATTCATAAATTACATGTTGCATACATTTCTATCCCTATAAAGAGCCCACCTACCAAAATACAGAATATTGTATGATCTTGCTCAGTCTAATTTATATCCCACCTTTCTCCTTGGAAAGTACCCAAAGGAAAAGCTTTCCAACCCTCAAATAGGGCCCATCCCTCATATTAATGGATACCTGCCAGACAAACTTTCTCACCTTCAAATAAAAGAACATCCCTTGCAATAAGGGATAGCTGACAACCCTAAATGACATTTTCACTTCTCCCTTTTTGCCACATATGTGGCATGCAACCATTTTACCTGGTGATACTATATAATTTTGCATCCAATGACAGCAGTAGGGACAGAGATCTCAGCAGATGATGTAATCATTTTATCTAGCTATAGGGACACAACCAAATGCTTCTGCATACCCCCTGCTGGCACCAAATGCCTGGGAATGGGCACTAGTGTCTCCACAGCACGTCCAGAAATCCTTCGTCACTGCAGAGATGAAAGGAATACCAACCTCCACATCAACCACAAAGATACATGTAGGAGCAAGGTTGACTTATATCACGTGTATATGCCATTAACAGGATACCAGCCAGTGAAAGCTGTCTGCTGTAACTTTAATGGGCATGCCTCCACTCTGCGAAACCCTGGGATTTCTTGTTTTTGAATTTCTTGCTAGAGTTCCACAGCTACAGTTCAGAGGAGTGGACCAGGGCTCTCTAGCATGGGGTTCTCAGTACCTCACCAAATTACAGATCTCAGGATTCCACAGGACGGAGTGATAGCAGTTAAAACAGAATCAAACTGCTATAATTGTGCAGTGTAGAGAGACTACTGGTTAGACTAACCATTCTGCCCAATATTGTCTTCTCTGTTTGGAAGTGGCTCTCTAGGGCTCAAGCAGTAGTTTTTATCATCTAGCAGTTGCTCCTTTTAACTGAAGATTGCTAAGCCATGTATGACTTTCTGTATGCATCCTGATAAGCTACCTCAGGAATTGCAGTGATACTTATTATGCAATCTTCAACATAGTGAATTGCCATATTACAATTCTTTCTTAACAGCCCAGTCTTTTATTCAGAGTATATAAAAGCAACAGTATTTTATGTTGCTAATTTAGTTCAATTATACTTTCATAAGAAGCATCCATTATTGCACAGAAAAATTATGGCTCCCCACAGAGAATCCTGAAGTCATAGTTCAGAATATAACATATACTCATTTTTTTGCCTCCTTACATATTGATGTATACAGACTATGTTAGTTATCAGCTTCTTCAATCCCATTTAGAAATCTTCCGCTTCATGTGTCTATTTCCCTCGCTGTCAATAGCTTCATAGAGATCCTTTTTATTCTCTTGTTGAGCATGCAAGTATCCAATATAGGCCACACAGAGAGTAACAGTTACAAGTCCAAAGGCCATAACTGTTTTGTTCTGGAAGATTAAAAATAAATACATTATGCATTTTTAAACCCAAAAATATTTTGCTTAACTCGTATCATATATAGAACATTTTCACCTGCCAAATTCTATGTGTATTAAGGAAATTATTTTATATATTAAACTATTCTTTTATTTTCTTATCTGTCTTTGTTCCAGTGAGGCAAAAGAGAATGGACAGAATTAAGAGTGAAATCTTATACAGGCTTTCCAGGAGAAAAAAACAGTGAATTCTATGTGACTGCTTTCTCTGCAGACATATCTCAGATTGCATGGTAAACTACTGAATCACTTTTTTATTGCAAATTTTTATACTATATTCATCAAAAAATAAAATATATAATTTACAAAAAGTTATGTCATTCTTTACATTTATGAAACAACAATTATAAGCATCTTCTAAACCTTCCTTCACTTCTCACTTTATAATTAGCCACTGATGTGAGCAGCAGAAAAATGTTTATACAAAATGAAAAAGTTGCTCTGGGAAGCATTTAGTGGCTGGACATTTAGTCCTTATTTACGTTGTTATGTATCCTAAAGCAGACTGACTAGTTCACTGATTGCATGGAAGATTTGTAAACTATAGTAAAGTTGATTGACCATTTAAAATTTATTTTAAAACTGAAGTGTCCTCTTTTATCCACCATACACCTTCATTACTTATACAGGTATACCTTGCTTTAAAGAAGTAAATGTGTTCCTGGCCATTACTTCTTTAACAGAATATTTGGTACCAGAGGCAGAAATAACATAGAAAAAAACAGGAACAGGTTCATCCATCACAAAAAGGAAGAGAACATCTAAACAGATCTATGTTTGTTTTTTTAAATATATGCTGGGTGTAGATGGTGAGGCAGGCTTCTCTGGTTTCCCCTTTCTCTCTGTTTTGTTCTTTATGCGTGGTCAGTATGTGATTCCAGAGACAGCTGCTACTCTCCTTGCCTGTTGTGAGCAAGCATTCACAGCTATAGAGGGATCAGCTAGAATTCCACCTTGTCTTAATTCAAGTTTCATTACAATGCCTCCTGCAGAGATACCACTGCAATCTGACAACAAAAATCGTATTTTTCCAGCTTTTCTTCACCATCCTCCCAGCTCTAATGCTACTTAAAACAGCTTCCAGCTAGATAAAGGACAAAGAGAAAAGTAGGAGCTGAGAGGGCATACAAAGACTTTGTAAAAAGAAATCTCTTCATCAGCAGCTTTGTTAATTGAAGCATGCTTGTAGTATGTCCCACTTGTTTCTGTTTGGAAAAGACTGCTGTAACTTGCTCTCATCCCATGAAATACAGTAGGTATATAAATCTAACAAGCACATCATTGGAAGTCATTTTTATGAAATTCATTTGACAACTCTTTACAGCGCTGATGGTGCTATATAAATAACAACTTATTATCTAGTCATGACTAATTAAGTTATGTAAACAGTTCAAATGCAATTCAGCAGATTTATTCAGGCCCACATACTTCAGTAGACCTAAATCAATAGTCAAGATAATTATTTCTAACATCCTTAACTGTAGTCACTAGACTACAGTTCTTGATCAGGAGTGTAAATTCATCATGACAATTTTGTTATTCCATGACACATTAAATTTGTACTTGGCATACTGTGACTAAAATATCTGAATTGTTGTTTTTGTGTGCCTTCAAGTTGTTTCCAATATATGGTGAACCTATCAAGGGGTTTTCTTGGAAAGAGGGGAGCTTCCTTTGCCTGCCTCTGAGGCTGACAGAATGTGACTTGCCTAAGATCACCCACTGTGTTTCCATGGTAGAGTGGGAATTTGAATCCTGAACCACAGAGTTGTGATCCAGTGTTCAAACTAGTACACTATGCTGGCTCTCTAAAATATTTGTATACTGTGCTATTTTTATTACGAAACAGCTTAATTCTTTTTCCCCTCACAAAAAAAAATTCACTTGTGAATAAAACTCAAAAAGCAAACTACAATTAAAAGCAACCGGCAATATAAATTACACCGACTCTGGCACAAACATAAGTCTCCGCTATTTCTTAACAAGCCTCTTAATCTCTTACAGGTTTAATGAAAAGCTCCGGGTTCACAGCTCGGAACAGTGTGGTAGTTCGGGCACCTCGGAGCCCTGGAATTCGATAATCTTTCTCTTTGGGGGTTTCCTGTTGTAAATCTGGACTCTGACGTGCTGGAGACATCTTACTGCAGTGTAAAACATTTGGATAAACAAATACATAGTTAAAATTTCTGCTGGAAAGGATACCCACCCAAAGCAGGCAGGCATTCTGACCATCTCCAAGGCTAATTCTCCTGCCAGCTAAGGCCATTTCTGCACTAACCTGTTATAGTGCCATTATTCCACTTTCAACACCCTATGGAATCCTGGGGCTTGCAGTTTAGGGAGGGGCTAAACTGCAAATCCCAGAATTCCACAGGATGTTGAAAGCGGAATAATAGCGCTATAACAGTGTAATGTGGAAATGGCCTGAGTTCAGCAGCCAGAGGGAACAGACGAAGCAGCCTCATCCTGTGGGAGACCATGGGTCCATTTTGCCCAGCTGGGTTTCTGCAGCTCCCCACCAGCCATTTTACGCGTTGCCAAAGACTGAATCCGCCAAAGGAGAGGGCGCCGGTCTTTACATTATTACGCGGAAGAGGGAATTCCGCCCGGTTCTGGTTCCATGACAAGCTACACTGTTGTGAGAAACGCAACACCCCCGACCCTTTTGTCTCTTGCATTTACATCTCCCGTGTGGCCGCCCACGCCAAACTGAACCGCCCCAAAGCTCCTCTCCTCGCCGAGCAGCGCCTCAGGTGCGGCGCAGTTACTGCGGAGAGCGAGTGAAGGCCTGGCTGTTTTTGTCCGCGCTAGGCCTACACCATCTATTGTCGGGGGAGAGTCGCGCTGGGGGAGGGGTCCCAGCCCTCCAGCCCCCGCAAGACTCCGAACTCCCTCCCCTCCGCCCTTCGCGCCCCACCTGCTTCCCGGCGGCGAGGACGGCAGGCGGCTCTGCCTGCGCTCTTCCCCGAGAGCGGCCAGCGGGCAAGCTCTCTCGCGCGCCCCCTAGCGTTCGGAGGCTTTTCTACCGCGCCTCGCGTATTGTAGGCGTCGTCGTCGTCGTCGTCGTCGGAGGTGCCGCTGACCAGTGGGAGGGGGTTCTGTGCGTAGAGCGAGGCAGGCGTGGAAGCAAAAGAAAGAGGATTTTTTTTTCTTTTAATAGTTTTAAGAGTTGATGATGTCTTGTAAACCTTTAGAGCTTAGGCTTTCTCTGAAGTCCTGGTTTTATGGTGGCTTGTCTGCAACTCTGCTCCTGGAAAGAAGATAAAGGAGAAGCCTTCCTGAGGCCATTTCCGCACTAGCCTGTTATAGCGCGATGATTCCACTTTCAACCTCCTCTGGAATCCTGGGGTTTGCAGTTTCGGGAGGGGCCGGCCGGCCCCTCCCGAAACTGCAAACCCCAGGATTCCAGAGGAGGTTGAAAGTGGAATCATCGCGCTATAACAGGCTAGTGCGGAAATGGCCTTAGGAGGGAGAAATTAAAATAATGGGATTTAGTTCTGAGCAAGGAAGAGTGGTTTGAGTGTTGGACTAGGACTTCAGTAGACCAGGGGCCTTTCTGCACTGCCCTGTTCTAGTGCTATTATTCCACTTTCAACATCCTGTGGAATTCTGGGGTTTGTGGTTTCCTGGGGCCAGAGGACTCTGTGGCTGAGAATTTTAATTTCCCCTCCCCAAACTGCAAACCCCAGGATTCCACAGGGTGGTGAATGTGGCATAATAGCTCTATAACAGTGTAATGCCGAAAGGCCCCAGGGAACAACTCCCAAATCAGGCACAGAAATCTGCTGCCAGGCCTTGGGGGAGGTTGCATTCTGTCAGCCTCAGAAGCAGATCCCCTCTGAACAAGCTTTACCAAGAAAATCCCATAATGAGGTCTCCATAAATTGGAAATTCATTGAGTTCAAAAAGGTTGCTTAATTCTATAGTAGAGTAGACATATGTGATATAACTATCTTTCAAGTTTCACATTAGTGGGGGATATGTAGTATAGCCCAGGGGTTAACTATTGTTTAGCGCAGAAAGTTTTTAAAGGAGAGTGGTGGAAGTGGGGTGCTCATGTTGAACAACATCTCTGGTGATTTATCTCCTCCTGCAAAATCTGCCCTAATTTATTGTAATTCATCAGAGATTGAGGGTACTTGATAGAAATTATAAATCTTTATTATACTTGATAGAAATTATAAATCTTGTGTAAGTTGACTTAGTTTTGCTTATCTCTCCATCAGTAAGTAATTTGGATGCAAGGAGAGCCTTCTAAGATACTTTCATGATATCACAAATGTTGTCCATGTCATTGGAATTATGGAACTTTTCCGATACTACAAATTTCTCTTTTCAATTTACAATCTTGCTTTTCTTCTTCAGCGGTAAGAGAATTAGTTGTGTGATATTGTCATCCTTAATACAGCCAATCTCTCCAATAGTCCCCTATCCTTTCTTCCCTTATTTAGGAGAAGCCCTGCCTCAAAACTGTGTTTTTGAGTCTTCCTGGGGAACTGCATGAATGCCTCTGACCCCACCTGTATAGTGCCTGAATTTAGCAGTCAAGATACAGCATCTAGTGTTAGATCATGAACAAACTGGCTCTCTTTTTGACTTGCTTCCAGCTTCCTTTAGTTACTGTGAATGCAATTTGCATGCATTAGAGTTTGCAAATATCAGACAATGGAAAATGCCAGGATATCAAAAGATTCAGTGGACCATCTGTGTTTTGTGTCAATATTTAACTCATAGAAACACATCATCTGCTCTGTGCATAGCTATTGTTGTGACAACAGTTTTTATAATGAATGCACATCAAGAAGAAAAATGAACTGGATTCCATCTTTCTTATAACTAGAAAAGCTCATAGAAAATATAACAGTGTTGCTGTTGTTATTATAGGAGATAGTGGGCGAATGTTTATATATGATATCCCAGTGGGTGTGGATGGCAAATATGTATCTCAGTTTGTTGATTCACTAGAGAATCTCTTGTTGATATCCACAACAGTCTAACAGCTGTTTTGTTCAATTTATCCTATTTATAAGTACTGTGGTACTGGAAGAGAGTATAGAAGAAACAGTCATTAAACTCTGCAGCCTCACCTATGTACAGCACATACTTTCTTCAAGCCATCAGCTTATGGTGATATCATCCTGGGAGTACTGCAAACAGTTTCTTTCTATTAGGTTTTTTTTTTTTAAATAGAATAGGAAGGGGAGGAGTACAATAGAAACCTTTAAAAAGATTTCAGAGAGAAAGAAAGAAAAGGAGAATGATACAAATGCATAGTTTTAAAAAGTCTGTAAAGTGGGTGTGTGTACCAAAGTTAAAAAGTTGCATGCCAGATCTGGAAAGGATGAAGATAGTGGGTTGGATCTGGACTTAGTCATACTTAGAGGAGGCACAGTAAAATTGGAGGGACTTGAATTAGTCATCCTAAAGTAAGTTCCGTTGATTTGAATGGAGGTACCATAAGTACAACTGGGTCTGAACCTAACTTTATTGCTAGAAGTTTCTGTCTCAAAGTATCAAAACTGGATCCTGTATCAACGCGCTAACTCTAGGATGTAGGAGTAGCTTTATTCTTGTTGAAGAGAACAATACAATCAAAAACATCTCGATTATGTAGATTTCCAAGTCTGATAGAAATGTGACTCTAGGTGGATTGCATGCTTTGGAGTGTACCCATTCAGCAGCAGCAGTATGTGGATTATGACCAGATTATGTAAAAAGAAATGGAACAAAACACTGTTTGCCTTTGATATTCTGTCCATCTGACATGAGTCATTTGTGTGCTCATTCAGTATTTTAAGGTGAACAGTTACTTTGTTTGCAAAGGCAAGGACAAGCAATTTAATCCATATGTTTTTAACAACCAAGGATAAAGTGGAAACAGCAGGGATTCATTTCTGATTAGATCTTTAATTAAAAAAGTATTCATTACAGCTGTGTTTTTAACAACACCATCTGGACCTTAACTTACATATGTAACATTTATATATCAAAAGTCTTGATAATGTAGGTACAATAGGAAAGTAGTTAAATAGAATCTGTTGAACAGATAACAGCCATCTAGCTATCTATGACATAGTTATGCAAAGCCAGAAACTGTTAATTTTTTTTATATTCATAGGTTTTTTTTTAAATAAACATGCTGTAATCCTGAACTCACTTACCTAGAACTGAGTTTGAATAAATTCAGCAGGACTTACCTCTGGGTAGACCTGTACGTAATATAGGGTTTATAGGTTTTTCCGATACTAATATGTGTCAGCCCTTCATGTTGCCCAACCAGCTCAAGACTGGCCAGTACACGAGAGTCAGGACTATATAAAACCTGCCTCAAGTCTCTGTGAGGGGGGAACCTCATGTGAGGCATGAGGCAGGCCTTAGACCAGCGGTTCTCAACCTGTGGGTCGCGACCCCTTTGGGGGTTGAATGACCCTTTCACAGGGGTTGCCTAAGACCATCGGAAAATACGTATTTCCGATGATCTTAGGCTCTATTCCCTCCTTGGTGGTGGTGCGCAAGCGCAAGCCATGTGCTCACGTCCTCCTGCCCCCTTTGGCGGGAGCCGGGGCAGGAGGACGCGAGCACGTGGCTCACACTTGCGCACCACCACTCCTGGCCCTTTTCTGCATGTTACCTTATCACAGAGGTGGGGGGTGCCATTCGCACAAGCAGGTTCTTGCGCGACGCACTCTCTTCGCTGCTCCTTCGTCCCGCAGCTGGCTTCCTGATCACGTGACCGCCCCACCCCTTCCGCAGTGCAGCCTGGGAGCTGTAGACTGCGCTGGGGGAGGAAGGGGCGGAGCAGTCGCGCAACCAGGAAGCCAGCTGTGGGACGAAGGAGCAGTGAAGAGAGGGCCTCGCGCAAGAACCTGCCTGCGCGAACTGCACCCCCCACCTCCACGATAAGGTAATGTGTGGAAAAGGCCCAGGAGTGGTGGTACGCAAGCACAAGCCACGCACTCGCGTCCTCCTGCCCCCTGTTCAGAAGGGACTGAAATTGCTCCCGTTCTCCACTACCAGGAGAACCTCCCATCTGATGGGCCAGCTTGGGGGGGGGGTGGCGGCAGCACGGGGGCAGGCCCCCTCCTCGCCACAGCCCCTGCCCCACTTGCCACTGAGGGGGCGCTGCGGAAGGGCTGGGGGGCTGCAAGGCGGCGCTTTTCCGGGGAGGCGAGCTGCGCCCTGCGCAAAAGACAAAGGCGTTGGAATTCCTCCCTCCCCCGGCCAGGGTTGATACTCTGGAAACTTTTCCCACACTGCCCCCCAGTGGAAATGAGAGCGAAGCAGAAGCAGAGCCCGGGGGGTTCTCAGAGTTTTTTCCCAGGGGAGACGTGTGGCTCCCCTTTCCCTCTTTGCCCGCCCCTCTGTTCCTGGCCGGCGAGGCGGCCTTTGCCGGGGGGGGAGTATTGTAAATAATAAATAAATAATTTTATGGTTGGGGGTCACCACAACTTGAGGAACTGTATTAAAGGGTCATGGCATTAGGAAGGTTGAGAACCACTGCCTTAAACAGATAGGCCTTACTCTGTATCTCAGCCTTCAGAGAAGGCCAGTGGACAAAGTTGTAATTAGCACGTTACTCCATCACTGTTAGAAGGTATCTAATGCTAATGTATGCAACAATGTATCTGGAATGGTGAGGACGGAAAAAGAACAGATAAGAGTAAACATGAAAGTGCAGACTAGAGAGACATGTTGTTTTGAGAACCCAGTGCTTGTCAGATAATAGCAGGGAATATGTGATCACGTCACCCTGGTCATGGATAGGAGGGGGAAATATGTGGCAGACACTGGCCTGGGAAAGCGTGGAATATGTGCCACTTAATTTGTTTGTCAGCGAGAACACCTCATATGATTGGCTGCCTGTGAAGATTCTGTGGAATCCTGGGGTTTGCAATTTAGGGAGGGGCCTTTAGAATTCTTAGTCAGAGAGCTCTTGAGCATCAGGCCGGTTGCTATGGAGATGAGTCCTAGCAGCAAGGAGGAGAAGGAGGCCAGTGTGTTCTCTCAGGAACCCAACCTCTGTATGCTAACAACTCTGAATACAGATTGGATTGGGGAATATGGGGAAAAGTTACAGGTACTGGACAAGACAGTTTGGGGAATTAGAGACACAGGATGTCAAATCTTTCTAACAATTATTACCTATGAGAAAATAAAATCCCTGGCAATGCCGGGTATATAAGCTAGTTATCCTGTAAAAGCTGTAAGCTATATATATGCTTTAGTCGTAGCAACTTTTGTGGGAATGTGTTGTGTTGCTCATGCTTGTCCATACAATAAACTGCTGTCTACCTCAGAGTGAATTTTGTGGATTGTGAGTTATCCAGTACATGAAAGTGCTATTCAGTCTTCTGTAAAGCTGAGAACAGGAAGAATAGGTGCTAGCTGCACTCACAACAGATGGACACCTTTCTGAGGCCATTTTGCTGAATACAAAATACTGTGGTCAGCCTATTGGGTGTGGAAAACACCAGCTGCACTAACAGCAGACCTACCCTTGAATGTATGGTATGCATCAAGATGGCCTCAGATGGGGTTTGTCTGTGGTGAGCACAGCTGAGACTTGGTTTTGCTGCTCTCAGCTCTAAAGTTGACAGAGAGAGTAGCACATAAGTCATGATTTTGGGCTGCTCTGCCTCTCTGGCCAGGGAGGACGAAGAAGAATGGCACCTTGCCAACCATGATCCCAGCAGGCAAATCCCCTAGCTTTTGCAGCATGAGGCCATTTTGCCGAATACCAAATGCTCAGGTTTCTTGGGATCATGGCTGCTTCCTGCTTTCAACAATACAAGAGTCAGGCCAGCTCATATGGTGCTGATACAAGATCAGACTTCATCCTTCAAGTGTTGGACATCCCATGCAAAATGGGACACTTGGGAACCCTCATATAGAATAGTGTTGGATCGGTGTGGGATCCTGCAGATCTTAACAACAGCTGAAAGCATACTTATTATCATGCATAAATATAAATAAATGTATAAATATGCAAAGATTTCCATACATTCACCTGTAAAATAAATGGTTGGTACATGTCTGGGATGGTGGAAGTGTGAGCATCTTTCCAAACAGGAGGTTGCTGCTGCTCACAATTAAAAGTAATTTTTACAGCTATTTGGCTTTCTATTTTGCTTTTTATCAATGCCTTTGAGGTCTAATGATTTTATCCAGTTTAGACATGCACGTGGTTTTAGCTACCATCAAAATATTTTTTTACATTGTTATATAGTCTAACATGTTTTGGATCATAAATTATCTTTTATTGTTTGAATATTTTAACTTTTCTAGAAATAGATTTTAGTGTTTCCCTCCCTGAGATCTACGCATATAAGTTGGGAAATGAATCTATGGGCCTTTCTGCCCTAAACTGTTATAGTGCTATTATTCCACTTTCAACATCCTATGGAATTCTGGGGTTTGTAGTTTACTGAGGCCAAAGAGCTCTCTGGCTGAGGATTCTAAATGGCTTTCTCTAAATTGCAAACCCCAGGATTCCACAGGATGTTCAGAGTGGAATAATGGCACTAGAACAGTGTAGTTCGGAAAGGCCCTTTGACTTAATTAAACATATTCCCACTGGTAAGAAAAAGAAAGAAAGAACAAAGGAAAGACACAGGAGGGCTGTGAATGGATGATTATGTCATCTGACCCTCCTATAAACTTCCATAAATGAATCAGTGTGATTGCACAATAGAAGTCTTGTCTAGATACACCCTTAGATAGGAAGCTGCTTTGCAGGGTTAAAAAAGGGAATAAACAACCAATACAGTCCAATCATTTGGTTCCTCTAGTCCTGTATTGTTGATGGTGATTAGCAGCCCCTCCATCTCCTGGAATTCCAGCCAGGATTCTCTCCTCAACCTACCTGAAGGTCCCAGTGATCAAAAATAGGATCTTCTGCACAGAAAACAGAGCCACAGAGCTACACCCACTTCCTTTTGCAGACATGGTCATTTGTGTTCTCAAAGTAAATGACACACCGGCTGGGAGGACTATTTACACAGTTGTGTTTGTTTACCCGATCTCTTTCTTTATGAGTTCTCATATTTCACTCCCTGGTGCATCATGAAAGGATACCTACAGCAAAGGGAGTATTGGGGAGATTTTGCTTTGAAAGGCAGTAGAGAAATATTTTAAATAACTTAAATAAATTAGAAGGAGGCTCTGAGATGGACAAAAATTTTTTAAATGACTAGCCCTGTAAATTTGTAGCATTTCTATTCTATTTATTCTATTCTATTCTATTCTATTCTATTCTATTCTATTCTATTCTATTCTATTCTTTACTTTCTTTCTTTCTTTCTTTCTTTCTTTCTTTCTTTCTTTCTTTCTTTCTTTCTTTTTTTAAGTTTAGAGACCTTCTCCTTTTAAGGAGGGATCTGTCCTCTTACATTTACCAATATAGATCTAGAATCAAGGCCATTTACGGACTAGACTGTTATAGTGCTATAGTGAGGCCCCTTCCTAAACTGCAAATGCCAGGATTACATAGGTTGTTGAAAGTGGAATAATAGCACTATAACAGTCTAGTGAAGAAATGGCCCTAGGCACCAAACAGGGGATGGAGATGGGCCAGATAACCAGCCTGGCCTGGTGCCCAACACAGACCAGTATCCACATATTCTGTCCATCTCTTGGTCATGCTGAGTGTAGTCCCAAACACTCTTGTCTTTAGAAATACCCAATCTATTTCATGCTTATCTTTTTTTATGAAGTACTCTTATGTATGTCTATGCATCTTCCTCACAGGTAAGTGTATATAGGATGGGGGTCTTAAGCTGAAGCTTAATGTAAAAAGTAAGTGAGGGAACATGTTTTGAAATCACACTTCATCAGACCTTTGGGTTTGGCAAATGAGATTTTTTTTTTAAATTAGCAGAACAATTGCTTTGAAACTCAATGCGTGTTTACTGTTGGTAAGGAGTCTGTGGACTTAGCATGAAACTGACTTAATGAAGTGTAATGCCAGCCTGGTGTAGTGGTTTGAGCATTGGAAACCAGGGTTCAATTCCCTGCTCAGCCAAGGAAACCAACTGGGTGATGATGGGCATGTCACACTCTCAGCTCCAGAAAACCCTGCGATAGTTTGCCTTAGGTTCACCATATGTTGGAAACAACAATAATAATGTAGAACAGAGACTGGCAACTGCAATGGGTCTGGGAGATACTTTTCTGTCAGTGGGACTCATCAGTGTCCACCTATTCTGCTAAAAATGCTTTAACCCAAACCAAAAAGCTTAAGTGGCTGAAATTCCACTTTTTTTTTTTTTTGCTTTTTTAAAAAACAGGTATGACTTATGTTTAGCAGTGTGGGGAAACTTGCAGCCTAATAGGCAATTTTCCTGCTCCTGGAAGCTTCCTTTTTGGGGTAGAGCCAGAAAAGCAGTGGTCCATGGAAGCTGGTATGGTTGACAGCTGAAAAACAGCTGGAGGGCAGCCACTTGTGGCCCCAGGTTTGTACTTTGCCCCACACCAGATGTAGAAATTGCTGGGAGCTTGCCTTTCTTCCTTGAAACTCAGAATAGTTCCCCTTGCATACTGTGTTCAAGGTGATTATTTGAGGTAAATTAGGCAGAGACAGTGAATGGTTCAAACTCACCAAGGATGCTTTGCAGTCACCCTGCCTCAGTCACAGAATTTTACTGGGGGGTCCAGATAATGTTATCTTTAGTCCTGTACTGGGAGAATGGTGGGATATAAGCTAAACAAGTAAACAAAATCTGCAGCTCTAAATCCTCCTGTGTTTGCCCACTGCTTATTTCCATCTTTTTTGCTGCACACACTTATCCACACCTGCTATGATGGAATAGCGGCTCCACGATTTTTTGATGGACATATTAGGAATTCTCTGTCTGGAAGAAACCCCAAAGCAACTTCATCGCTGACTAGGAACCGGAGACCAAGCCAGGCACTCTGTCCTCTACACCTCACTACCTTTTAACCTACCCTCCACTAGAAAAGTTTCCAAATACTGTCCAGCGATGGAAGCCCAAATGTATTTGTTGTGCCATTTAAGACATAAAAGTTCAGCAGCAACGTATGTGGTTTGGAATATTTACTTGGAGTTTCTGTTTTCTCTGACACTCCTCTGGACAACAGAAGGCATGTGGTGTTCCTCATTTGAATAGCACGACAGCAGAAATGATCAGGTTACACCTGTTTGGGTTACACTGCCTAGGATACTGTTGCAGTCATTTTTCGAGACCTGGAGCTGTAAAACTCCCTTTCTGGGAAAACGAATCATTAATTTTTAATGGTACCAGAAACCTGCTGTGTTCTCTGACAACCATCTGCTGTTATATAGGTAAGTCTGTTTTACACTTATCTTAAACATGTAAATGTCTTCCCTTTTAAACAGCATGATAATAAAAGAACATTTAAATTCTAAGTACATCAAATTCGACAAAACCAGCCTTGCTGAAGGGTTTGCTAGAAAATGTGTAAATGCTCAGGAAATACAAATGAAGATGGTTGGCTATAGAATAAAGGCAAATCCCATGCCATAGTGGATGGTAAAATCTGACTATAATTGTTGATTGATGTTAGACTTTCAGATGAACTTCCAACTGATCATGGTCTACTGCAACAATTTTTCCTATGACAGTTACTTAAAAACCTTTTAACATTTATCCAAATGACAAATTAGCATTGTTGTTCATCTGCTATTTTTCACATCCTCCTATATGCCACCAAAAGAGCATTTCCCCCCATCTACCAAAATAGAACATCTGAATAGGAATGAACTAGGGGTAAATCAGATGATATCGAGAATGTACAACAGTGGCAAAATATATTCCTGTGTGTAAAAATCTACAAAGTTATAAAAGGTATATGTATTGAGTAGGGTAGCCTGCTAGGTTCTAATATGGCCTCAATTGTCATCTGGTGGTTCAATCAAAGAGCTTGTTGGAGTTACTTTTTTTGGACTGCAATTCTCAGAATGCCAGAGCCAGCATGACCAGTGGCTATGTTAGAGGATTCTGATAGTTAGAATTAAAAAAATAATTCCTAACCTTGGTCACTAATAATCCACGTTTGCATTGCCAACAACTTTATCTAGGGGGAGTCATCATGGCAGTTATTAGAAGAACAGAAGGAAAGTGAAAGAGAAACAAGGGGAAAGAGAAGGGACAGTACAGAGATAGGAAGATGAAAGAGAGAGGGGGAGAAAGAACAAGTGTTAAAATATTATCTAATATAAATAGTTTGAAGTGGGCTCCCTGTTTCAGGCTCTGGAAAGGCTGAAGGCCTTTGCTAGGTAGAACACAGTTTTTGTGCCTTTCATTGCATGTTAGAAGGCAACACTGTGAAGACACTGGTTCTCCTATCAATATGTTATAGCACGAGAAGTTGCATTGGGTAATTTTTTTCCTTATTATGAACTTTTTGAAAATGCAGCATGTATGTGTGTGTGTGTGTGTGCACGTGCACGCGCACTTGCATGTGTGCACATACGTGCATATGCATAGGTGTAGACTTGTTAAAGCAAATTGGACTTCACAATGTAAGTGATTGCTAAAGACAATGGGAGAGCTACAGAAAATTTGTGCGAGACAACACATTGCACTGAAGATCTGTGAGATTATTAAGAGTTATTGGTAACATTTTCAAGGGGAACCCATTACGAATGTTGCCAAAACACTACTGAGAATAATTAGCTCTAGAACACATGTGAACATGTCTGAGGGTGGCACATGGTCTCTGCACCTGCAGTTAACACCTAGCACTTGAAGGGGGAAGAGCAGGGATGGAGTGAGCAGGGCTTAAAGGGAAAAGCACATGTCTTCATGTAACACAGACATAAATAGAAGGGGAGTTATATTTGCCTACTGTTGCAGAAACAACAAAGAGTTTTATGGACTTGGTCTGTTTCATCATACATAATCTGATGAAGTGGGTTGGAGTTCCCAAGAGCTTATGCTAAATAAAGTTGTGTTATGTCTTTTTGGTTTAGATCAGTGGTTCCTGGCTGCTGGACACTAAAAGCAGCGGAAGCAACAGGGACACAGCAGGATGTGTGTGTGGGTGCCAAGTGAGCAGTGTCAGTATCCACCCCCTGCTACACATCCCTGACAAAAGGGACACAGCAGCAGGCATGTACAAGCAACCCAAAATAATGACTCTGGAGACCAGGGTTTGAATCCCCACTTGGCAGTGGAAAACCATTGGGTGACCTCAAGCAGGTCACATTCTTCCACCCTCAGAGAAAAGCAAAGGCAACAAATCTTGCCAAGAAAAACTCCGTGATAGGTTCTAGAGTCATCATAAGCCACTTTTCAAAGGGAAGAGACATGATAGCTAGAAAGAACCTCCCCCTGTCAGCGGTGTGCCTTCAAGTCATTTTCAAGTTATTGGCAACCCTGAGGTGAACCTATTACAGGTTTTTGGGGGGAGGTTTGCAAGATTTTTTCAGAGGTGGTTTGCCTTTGCCTTCCTCTGAGGCTGAGAGGATCTGACTTGCCCAAGGTGTCTGGTGTCTGAGTGGGGATTTGAATCCTAGTCTTCAGAAGCCTTTTATAAACAAACAAATGTATTTGAATAGTTACATAGCTGAATTTTTAGATTTAAATATTTAAATCTTGGGAGTCCCTGGCAACAAATTATATTTATAGGGGTTCCTCAGTTAAGAACCACTGGTTTAGATGAAGGAGTCCCATCAACAGAATGCTTATATATTATGTCATTTCATAGGTTTGGTCAATGTCTTTTTAGCATGTTTAAAAGGGGCATTTTACCTTCCAGTTGCACTTCTTCAGTGTTTCAGTCTTTCAACACCGTGCCAGCATAGTACACAGAGCAGCAGCCACTCTCTTGCTTGTAAAATAGTTGTGTTAAGATAGAAAAAGACCAATGATGTTTGCCTTCTGACTAGATATGTATACTTCCCTGAAAAGTAGTAGTAGTAGTAGTAATAATAATAATAATAATAATAATAATAATAATAATAATAATAATAATAATAATACCCTACCTCTCCCGACGGATCGAGGCGGTAGCACAACAGCACATCAAATACATTAAAAGCAATTAAAACATAGCCCATCCTCCCCACCCACCAACCCATCTAAAACCCCCTAAAACACATTGACTATTAAGAACAAGAGGGCAGTTGGTGGGAGGTGGTGGAGTACTAGTCTGGCAAGGCCTGTCGGATCTTGTGCTGGAAGCAGTCATGGCAAACTTCATTGCCTATAAGTTGTAAGGCAGCCTTTAGAATCTTCACCAAATTGACACTTTTAACTTGATAGCAACAACAAAATCCCCTGTGGGATGTTCATTGCTTGATTTTTGGCATCCCACTGCTATTTTCCAGTTTTCTTCTTATTTTTGTTTTCAAAATGCTCTAGGCTGGAGGAGACAACTGTGTGGGGCAGGACCCAATTTCCCCTTATGATTCTAAACACACTGAGAGTGAGGCAGAATTACTCCCAGTCACCATTTGGGGCCAAAGGTTTTGGCAGGTGGGGGAGGGCAAACTGCCACATTTGTGTGTGCATTGGGCATATTGGGGTGTGTTTTTGGGGGGGAAGAGAGGAGGAAATCATCTGCAAATGACACTCAAAAATGAAAAAAAGGAAAGACTTTGATAAGACTGGTGGGGGACATCCCAGGTCCTGCAAACCACAGCTTGGGGTGGGCTTTTTTAAAAAAGTAATGTGGTAATATTACTTACTACTAGTTTTCTAAGATACTTTATGACTCTGAACTAAATGGTCTTAATTATCTCCTCTCTTTAGACAGTATTATGTACTACTAACTGTACATGAAAGTGCAGTAATCTAGTCTTGCTATGTTTGTGGGATCCTTCTGCTTGTTTTGCTAAATGCAACAATGCCCTTCTGCCCCAAAGTCCTGGCAAGGATGCCTTTCCACCCAGTGTTTGGGGGATTATGGGAGCTGTAGTTCAAACAACAACTTTTCCAAACTCTGTTCCTTATCCAAATTTTTCCAAACTCTGTTCCTTATCCAGATTCCTTATCCAAAGTCCAGATTTTCCCTGGCAAGAGGACAGAGTAAGATTAGGAGATACATCTATAGAACTGGATTATTGCTTGTTGCTGCCTGGCAAATACTGTTTGCTTCTGTCCACTCCAGAAGCACAATGCATGGGATCTAGTTTGGGATTACTCATAGGAGTCCAATGAAACTGGAGCAAAAATTTAAGGCACATCCATGTGACCAGAGTGAGCTGAATTTCTTTTGTTTCTGCATCATATCCTGTCCTGAAGGACAGTTTCTCAATCCTTATTAGCAGCTTGAGGGGAAAATATTGAGCTGTAATGAGGGGGGGATGGTGAAAAAGTTTTGAAGTACTGGTATATAACACATTTAGTGCATGGCACTTTGGATTTTGGCCAATTTTGCTACTGCTTTAGGCCAAGCATTTCCTATATTTTTTTTTAAGGTATGCATAATTAGGAGGGCTTGTACAAGGTAATGTTTAACCTAGTAACCATGAGAAACAAGGTTCTTAGACTTTATTATGTTCTTAAGCTGTTTGATTAGTTAGGTATCCATTCTTCATCTTTGCATTGTGTTTATGGTATGATAAGTGAGAAAGTTTCGACACCACTGATGGCCACAAAAAACAAATGCAGTTATAGGATGGAGGATACTTGACTTAGCAGTAGCACGGGTGAAAAGAACCTTGACTGCCAATCATAAGCTAAACATGAGGCAGCAGTGTAACGCTGCAGCAAAGGAAGCAAATAATATTTTAGCTTGCATTAATAGAACAATAGTTTCCAAGTCAAAGGATGTAATAGTCCCACTGTGTTCTGCACTAGTCAGGCCTCGTCTGGAGTAGTACATTCAGTTCTAGGCACCTCATTTTAAGGAGAAAATAGATAAATTGGACCAGGTTCAGAGAAGGGTGACAAGGATGATAAGAGGTATGGAGAACAAAACATATGAGAAAAGGTTGAGGGAGTTGAGCATGCTCAGCCTGCTGGACTGATGAGTAGAATGACTGCACTCTTTAAATACTTCAAGGGCTGTCTTAGAGAGGAGGGGATAGGCCTGTTCTCTGCTGCTCCGGAGGGTAGAGCCAGGGCCAGTGGTTTTAAGTTACAGGAGGATATGTTTTGATTGAACATTCAAAGGAACTGCTTGAGAGCGAGAGTGATTTGGCAATGGAATCAATTACCTAGAGCAGTGGTAAAGTCTCCTTCATTGGATGTCTTCAAAAGAGGCTGGACAGCTACTGGGTGGCGATGCTCTAGCTGTTGTTTCTGTTTTGAGTGGGAGTGGCGTGGACTCCATGGCCTATGAGATCCCTTCTGTCTCTATGGCCATTTCCGCACTAGACTGTTATAGCGCTATGATTCCACTTGAAACATCCTATGGAATCCTGGGGTTTGCAGTTTTGGAAGGGGCCAGCTGGCCCCTCTCGAAACTGCAAACCCCAGGATTCCATAGGATGTTGCAAGTGGAATCATAGCGCTATAACAGTCTAGTGCGGAAATGGCCTATGATTTTTATCCTGTCGTGTCCTGTCAGCAATGAATTTTACTTAAGTCGCTCAGCTAACTTTCCCAAGTAAGCAGTTTGATTTCTGTCTACCTAGTCATACCCAGTCCTGGGCCATTTCTGCACTACATTGTCCCAGTGCTATTATTCCACTTTTAACCTCCTATGGAATCCTGTGGTTTGCAGTTTAGGGAGGGGCATTTAGAATTTTCACCCAGAGAACTCTTTGGCCTCAGTAAACTACAAACCCCAGAATTCCACAGGATGTTGAAAGAAGAATAATGGCACTATAACAATGTATGGTGGAAATGGCCCTAATTGCTAAATGAAGAAAGGTGGAACTTAGAGACAGGCTCGAAAGCTCCTAATCTTATCTGTAAGTCCTTTCTTCTGATCCCAGAAACTCAGAGCTGCTTGGATTGATCCAATTGTGGATGTAGGGCTCAACATATACTCAAAGATGATTTAAAACATTCATAATGCAATACTAAAATATGCACGTAAGTCTTTCTCACCCTCTTTGTGCACAGCTGGATGTTGGCAATATGAGAAAGAACACAGAAGTAACTCAGTGATTATTCTCACTATGGTACTGTGACAGATTTCCCTCTCAGGCTGGCCCCACAGTTCCTAGCCTTGTTAACCTGTCACTGTCACCTTGCCCTCCAGTCCTCTTTTAAAATCTCTCCTTGGATCTGGTGTCCTAGGCCTTCAGGTGACCTCACTGTGCCTTAGAATCTGTGTTAGATTGGTAAGTGTGACTCACCCTTGTTTTAGGGGAAATGATGCTGTCCACAGTCAGTTTTACAAAATAACAAATAGTTTAACCTTATTTAATAACAGACAGAATGATTGCTCTCTGGTTTCAGTTCTCAGTTGCAAACAATTTATACTGTTCAAATTAAGTTATGTCAGACCATTTTCCTGAAATCAGATGACCAGAACTCAAACACTCTCCTCAGACTCTCACAAGTGACTCCTTTCCAACTTTCCAAGTCTATTTCCAACTGACACCAACAAATTTTCTCACCAGAGTCCTTCCCTCTCCTCATAGAGTTGTCTTTGCTGGAACTGGCTGTTTTAAGTCTGTTTTCTTCACAGGTGCATTTTACATTCATACTGTAGACCAGAACTTTCCAAACTTTGCATATTGGTGACACACTTTTTAGGCATGCATCATTTCAGGACACAGTAATTCAGTGAATAATTCAGTAAGTGGAGGCAGCCCCTCCACCCGAGCCTGGCCCGCTGCTGCCCTTGCCTGGGTCTTCCTCAGTCCAGGGCAGCTGTGGCAGCTGCAGGAAAGGCAGCCCCTCCACCCGAACCTGGGCAGCCATTGATGCCCTCACTGGGGTCTTCTTGGCTTAGGGCGGTGGCAGTGGAAGAGGCAATCCCTCCACTCGGGTCTGGACTGCCGCTGCCCTCACCAGAGTCTTCCTTGGCCCAGGGTGGTGGTGGAAGAGGCAGCCTTTCATCCAGGCCTGGCCCACAGCAGTGGCAGGAGAGGCAGCCCCTCCACCCATTATGCTCAGGTGGCACACTTGCACAGTGCAGCTGACACACTAACGTGTTGTGACACACAGTTTGGAAAGGTCTGCTGTAGACTGTGTAAAAATAGTTAAAGGATCCTAGTAGTGTCGTCTATTGCTGGATGAAACTGTTAGCACTACAATAAATGTGGTGTTACCCTGATTGCTTGGGGCTCCCTTAAGGGGATTCCCAAAATCTATCAAAATTGTGGGGAAATTAGTTCAGAGCACTGTTTAGCTTTACGAGAGGCAGGGTAACTTAAGCAGGATCTTGCAACCCAATTGTATACCAGGTCAGATCCAGATAAAAATCACACCAATTGTTCTAATCTAAGTATTTTATTAACACAGATGTAAAAGTCCCTACAACAACTCAGCTACATCCACTATAACAAGTATACAAGCCTATAGAAAGTTAAATTTCATACACTCACTCAGCTTCATTCACACACCAAGCATACAAGACTATAAAGTTAGAAAAAGAGATGAAAATTAAGAAACAGAGAGAGAAACAGAAAGGATTTGATGACATACGATACAAATCCAGAAACCTTCAGCTGGGAGAAAAGATGATTTCAGCCACTCCTGTGAGGAGGGGAGTCATTGTGTTGTAAATTTAAGCTGGTTACCATCTCCATTGTTTTTGCAGCTCTGAGAGAGAGTTTTCTCACTTAACACTCCAAATGCATCTTACTCCGAAGGAAAAAAGAACTCCAAAAGGAACTGTGTCTCTCTCTATATATATATTGTGAACATGCCTTGAAGAAGCCAGATGTTCCCATCTTTTTATGAAGATGGATCATTTTCTTTATAGTTCCTTGTAGTTCCTGCAGATCAGTATCTCTCTCTCCGGAGATTTAAGTCTGCTTCACATTCCAGGCATTGTTTACTTTCTCAGAGAGTAATTTCCTGATCACTGCAGACACTCCTTTCAAGTGTCCTGTTAGCCATTTGTCAGATACCCCAGGATGTAAGACAGAAAACAGAGATCTTCTGCCTACGTGTCCTTTCAGTATCTCTTCATGGCTCACTTTATTTTATATAAAATAATTAAGATTCTCAGATCATGGACTCCAGGGGGTCCCTCAGGGGTGTTACAGTGGAATCAAATTAAGGCTGACATTCTATTGGGGTTTTGTCATGCAGTTGTACTTTTTTTGGCCATGGTGTAATGTCTGTGTTCAATTCACAGTTGTGTAAGTGAGCTTTGGCAACTGTAATTGTTACACATACAGTTGTGCATTCTTGGATGGTGCGTAACTATTCACCAGTACCATCAGTGTTGGCATTCAGCAGAAAGGTAGCATAGTGCAACCACCACTTAACTTTCTGAGTGCAAATTTACACTATACAAACACAATGGAGGATCTTTGCTTAAGTCTTGATTTTGTCTGATTCTCTATTAATGTCTGACATCTGACCACCTTCATCCTGAGGTCAGTTTAACTGCATGGAGGCTTAACGTTGTACATCCCATATCTCTGCACTGCCTTGTGCAAACAACTTGCCTGGCAATTAACAGATAAAATTGCTCAGATCTGCTCTGACTTCGATGTTATAATTGATGGCGATGCAGTGGATGAAACATTGGCCCCTACTTGTCCATTAACAATGGATACTTTTCAATTTGTTCAATCTGAAGATGTGGACAGGATTCTTGGAGAGATGAGATAGATCCTTGCCATTGCTGGTTTATTTTTATTTTTTTAAAAAGGCTAGAGGGGGACTGGTTGAGTGGGTAGAGGCAGAGTTCCAGTTTGCCTGAAGGAGGCCTTTATAAAGCCATTACTAAAAGAGCCCTCCTTGAATCATACCATTCTGGATAATTATCTCTAACATCCCATTTTTAGTCAAGGTTCTGGAGTGTGTGGTGGCCCCTCAACTCCAGGGCTTTCTGGATGAGACAGATTATCTACATCCATTTCAGTCTGGTTTCAGGCCTGATTATGGGACAGAGAGGGCTTTGGTCACCTTGGTGAATGACCTACACTGGGAGCTAGACAGGGGAGTGTGTCCCTGCAGGTTCTGCCTGACCTCTTGGCGGTTTTCAGTACCATTGACCATGATATCCTTCTGGGTTGCTTTGCTGGGATGTGACTTGGGGGCATTGTATTACAGTGACATTGCTCCTTCCTGGAGAAGTGAATCCAGAAGGTGGTCTGGAGGACTCCTGCTGAACCCTCTGACTGTTGGCCTGTGAGGTCCCACAAGGCTTGGTTCTGTCCTCCATGCTATTTAACATATCCATGAAATTGCTGGTTGTCCAGAGTTTCAATGTCATCAATATGCAGATAGCACCCGGTTCTATTATTCCTTTTCACCACAGGCTACAGCAGCTGTTTAGTCCTGCGCCTGTCATCAGTAATGGACTGGAGGGTGAACAAACTGAAACTTAATCCAGAGCAGACAGATATGCTCCTAGTCAGTTGAAAGGCAAATGAGGGAATAGAGATTCAGCCTGTGCTGGATGGGGCTAAACTCTCCTTGAAGACAGAGATCTGCATCTTTGATGTGATTCTGGATTCAGCTCTGAGCCTGGAAGCTCAGGTTTCAGCAATGGCAAATATATTTGCAGTTAAAGTTTGTGGTCCAGTTGCACCTGTTCCTTGAGATGTCAGATCTGGCCTTCATGACACATGCCTTAGTTATGTCCCGGCTGGCTTACTGTAATGTGTTCCATGTGGGTCTGCCTTTGAAGAGTGTTCAAAAACTTCAGCTGGTCCAAAGAGCTGCAGCCAGACTGCTAACTGGGAACACGCAACTCCCTTGTTGCAACAGCGTCACTGGCTGCAGGTCCATTTCCGGGCATGATTCAGAGTTGCCGTATGCATCTCAGGTTCAGGTTATTTGAAGGCCTACTGGTCTGAACATTGGACTAGAATCCTGAAGACCAGGTTTCAGTTCCTCACTCAGCCATGGAAATCCACTGGGTGACCTTGGGCACATCACACACTCTCAGCCCCAGAATACCCTGTGATAGATTTGCCTTAGGGTTGCCATATGTCAGAAACAACTTGAAGGCACACAACCACAACGGTTCTCCTTTACAAGCTGACCTGTGCTTTGAGATCTGCTGGGGAGGCCCTTCTCTCTTTCACACCACTCTCACAGGTACATCTGGCGGAAATACAGGAGAAGGCCTTCTCAGTGGCTGCCCCTACTTCCCACAAGTTAGACTGGCAGCCTCTCAACTTTCTTTTCTCAGACAAGTAAAGATTTTTCTGTTTCAATAGGCGTTTGATGAGTGACTGTATAAAATGCGTCTCATCTAAACAATGTGCTGTCTCTTGCTAATTGTTGTGTTGGGTTGCATCTTTGTGTCTAATCACATCTGTTTTAATCTTGTTTTAAATTTTTTGATTGTTTTAATCTTGTTTTACATTTTTTGATTGTTTTAATCTTGTTTTAAATTTTTTGATTGTTTTAATCTTGTTTTAACTTTTGTATCCTATGAGTTTTTAACAATGTATTTTTTTTTTAAACTTGTAAGCCTCTTTCAGTCCTGAATCAGGGCAAAAGATGAGATAGAAATAATAACAACTGTGCCACCTGAATAGTTAAGTGAAACACAACAGACATTTTACACTAGTTAAAAGACCAGTATCTAAGATAATTTAAAAGGAGGGAAAGAAAGACTGCAATGTGTACATTTTAATTCATGAGCCTGGCAAACTAGATACTGTACTGAGATTTTAGCAGAAAAAGGTACTGGAATAGCCTTTTAATGTGATACAAGAGTAATTGAGTACTATTTACCAAGAGAATACTGCCACCTAGCCACAAAAATGCAGAACTGAAACTGGTTTACTTTGCAGGCTTGGAGGCACAACCCCTATTAGGTACCCTCAGTTGGATAAATTCTACTCAGTTCGGTGGAATTTACTGCAGCTTTGTTACAGGTAAATACTGGGAATTGATGGAAATGTTCATTTTAGTCTATGAAGCAGATGTTCTAGAGTAAAGTAGCTTCCATTTCAATAGTATTCTGGTAAATTGTTTGACTAAAAACATTGAAATATTTTAATCTGTGCTCATTACAGAAGATTAATGAGTACTTTAAGGCATTTAAGACATTGCCATATATTCATTCAGATTAATTCAGAGGCCTCTAACTTTTGGGTGATACATGAATGTAATAAATAAAATGTAGCATTCTTTTTTGAGAGTGGAATAGATCGCTTCAGAGGTTGATGGACTTTCTTTCTTTGACGGTCTTTAAACAGAGGTTGGACGGCTGTCTCTAAGTAACAAAGAATTATCTTTAATCTTGAGTGAAAAACTGAAGTCCCTCCCCCCACCAGTGTCCCTCTCATAAAAAGCTGCTTTGTACACGTGGCTTGTGGTTCATTGGCTCCATCCCAACTTGCCACAAGTGAAGCTCACAAAATGGATACCTTCCTATGTCAGAAAGGTCCGTTTTAGCTTTAAGCATTTTAGAAGTGGTGTGGAATAGTAGACCAATAATGAAAGAGGTCCATAGCACTTACTTCTACCTGCTCCACCCTTTTATTTATACTCTGCCGTCTTTCCAAAATTGGGACTAAAGGCAGCTTACAAATTAAAATTATTACAATACAGCTAAAGCAGATAAATGTTCAACATTATTAAAACTTTTTTTTAAAAAAAGGCAGTTTTAAAAGTACAGTTTAGAAACAATGAAGCTACAGTTTCCTATGATTCCTGAATTGTATTTGTTAAATATGACAATTTAGTAGATGGCATGAATATAAAGAAATATTGGAGAATATTATTATATATGATAACAACTGCACGTATTGAATACGCTAAGGTATGGAAAACATAGCAAATACCTACAATAGAACAATGGTGGCGAACCTTTATTGAAAATAAAAACGCTGACATAGTCTCTCAAAGACTGAAAGGAAATCAGATGATGAAATTCAGAAAGAATGGCAAATTGTAGGTGATTGCTGGGTGACCTTTGATAGAAGTCTATAATTCATGGTAATATGTGGAAACATTTCATTGTGATGATTACGGTAGATATCATGAAGCAAGAATATGGAAAATAGAAATGCTATGTACCGACGTGTAAAATAGCTGAAAAATGCAGTACAAAGATATAACAATGTTAAGAGATATTGGAAATGAAATCCAGATCAGTTTGGGAGATTCAAGAAATAATTCATGTGAAATAGCAATAATAAATGTTTGTTTTAATTGTGAAACTTCAATAAAATGATATTTAAAAAAAAGTACAGTTTAAAACAATACTGTCTTGAGAGCCCTTTCCTTAAAAAAAACCCTTCTAAAAGCCCATGAGAGGAAAAAAGGACTGCAGGGAGGGAGCCACTTTAGCTTCCCTGAGAAGAGATTTCCCGATCTTAGGAATGCTAGCAACTAGGCCCTATCTCATGTCCCCTGAACCATATGTGTGAAGAAAGTGGGGACTGAAAGAAGGGCCTAGGTGGGCTTTTACAAGGAGATACAGGCCATTTGCACACTACACTGTGATAGTGCTATTATTCTACTTCCAACATCCTGTGGAATCCTGGGGTTTGCAGTTTAGGAAAGGGTATCTAGAGCCAGATTGGTCTTTGGCCTCAGTAAACTACAAACTCCAGAATTCCACAGGATGTTGAAAATGGAATAATAGCACTATAACAGTGTAGGGTGAAAATGGTGCATAGTCTTGTCAGATACCCTAGACCTAAGCTGCACAGGGCTTTATAGGTCATCACCAGTATTTTTAATTGTTCCTTGAAATAGACAAAACAGCAAGCTGCTTGTTGCAACAAGGTGTCATTTATTATGTACAAACTATTTTCAAGCTTTTTGTTATGTATGCGTTCTTATAGTAAATGAAAGCAAATGGTCCCTTGTGTCTCAATAATACCTCTTTGTCCTCTAAATTCTCACATGTCTGGAAGAGATAAAGGGAAATAAAAAGTTCTGTTATTTTGGCTAAAAAAAAAAAAAGCTCAAATTATCTATCTTGCAATCCACTTAACGGTAAGATTGGTTTCTCACTTTTTGATCCAACCAGTGAGATAATTCAGTCTGGATGTTCCCTATTTTGGTCTAAAAAGGACATTCTCATATGGCTTATTTGTTCTATTACAGCATCTTGCCTTTCCTCAAGCAGAAGAAATGAGCTGGGGATTTCTTCGAGATATTCTGAGTGGGGTGAATAAATATTCAACAGGAATTGGCAGAATCTGGCTGGCTATTGTGTTCATATTCCGCCTACTTGTCTATGTTGTGGCTGCGGAACACGTCTGGAAGGATGAACAGAAGGAGTTTGAGTGTAACATTAAGCAACCAGGCTGTGAAAATGTCTGTTTTGATCACTTTTTCCCAGTTTCCCAAGTGAGACTTTGGGCCTTGCAACTGATCATGGTCTCCACCCCATCGCTGCTTGTTGTTCTCCACGTTGCCTATCGTGAGAGTCGAGAAAAGAGACACAGAACAAAACTCTACAAGGACCCAGGGAGCATGGATGGTGGATTGCTGTGCACCTATCTCATCAGCCTCCTTTCCAAAACAGGATTTGAAATAGGTTTCCTCTTTTTGTTTTACAAGCTTTATGGTGGATTCAGTGTCCCTCGCCTTGTGAAATGTGACATGAGTCCGTGCCCCAATACTGTTGACTGTTACATATCCAAGCCCACTGAGAAGAAAGTCTTCCTCTATATTGTGCTGGTGACTTCTTGCTTGTGCATAGTCTTAAATGTCATCGAATTTAGCTATTTAATTTTCAAATATTCCATCAAATGTTGTTTCAGGAATTATATCAAGAAGGCTCAGGGCTCCAAACGGGAAAACAAGAGGTTGAATTCTACAGAACAGAATGGAACAACCTTGTATCTTGAGAACGATTCAGCCACCATCTTTGGTATCCAAGGAGCAGAAGAAAAAAACCTGCCCACCAGCAAACATGAAGAATAAAAGTACATGTTAAATAGAGAGCATGTTAATGGCTTTACAAAATGGAAACTGAGATAACAGCTGACAGCTTGAGGATTTTAGCTAGCAGGCTATTTATATATTTCCACAAATGAAATTATTTAAGGTTCAGCAAGATTGATTAAGGAGCCAGAGTGGTGTAGTGGATTCAACATTGGAGTAGGACTCCGAGGACCAATGTTCAAACCACTGCTTAGCCACAGGAATCCACTGGGTGACCTTGGGCAAGTCAAACTCTCAAGCCTCAGAGGAAGACAAAGGCAAACCCCCTGGAGCAATGTTGCTGAGAAAATGCTACGATAGGTTCAACTTAGGGTTGCCATAGTTGGAAGCAACCTGAAGACACACAACAAGATTAATCAAGATTTTTGAAAACTGACTTTCCCCTAGGTTTATGTGTAAACATTAAATGTTTATGACAGAAAAGTATTGAAAAGGATAGTAACTTAAGCAATTACTTCCATTTTAAAAGGAGTTCTGTGGTCTTAAAGACTTTGGAAGCCACAGAGACAAGGCATTACTTTGTTAAGGAGACTTCTACTCCCTGTTTCTCACAGGGATACAAAGCTGCAGGTGCCTGATGGCTGCTTATTGGCTTCCTTGTTAGGAGTTGGGGCATTGCTTCACCATGATACTCTTATCCGTCTAGGTGCCTGTCGATTGTTTTTGCAACGGAAGCGCCTGCGCTCTCCTCTTCCTACAAGTGACAGGGACTCCTGATGAATTCTGGAACCTTGCTAGGTAGTAGAGAAAACCCTCCCCCCTCCCCTAGGGGCACCTCCAGCTGTTTCTCACCACTGTTTCTGCGGTTGCTGATCCTCTGCATTCTCCAGCAAAAACCACTGGGAATCACTCTTTTAGAAGATGCAAACATTAGCTACCCTTCTGACAGGCAACCATACTGATTATTATATGTTATTTATAGAATATTTGCATGGATAGAGTAAAAAAAGAGAAGTGGGAATCCCCTGCCTTTAGAGGTTACAATGGGACTGAGGTTGGGGTCACAAGGTGAGACCTAATCAAGATAGGATTCATTCTTTTGATTGGTAAGAAAGCTGACCAAAGAATAGGTGTTCAGCCTGTTATGAATGGGGCAGCACCCTCTCTAAAAGAATAGATATAGAGCCTAGTAGTGGTCCTACCTTGAACCCAGTTCTGCTGCTGAATTGTAGCAACCAGTTTTCACCTAGGTCCTTCTCAAAGGGGGCAGATCTGGCTCCGATCATGTACGTGGGGCAGCTTTTGAAGTATTTGGAGATTATAACTGGCACAGAATGCTACTGGCATTCAGTAAACATATTAATTCATCTGCACTGGCTTCCACTTTGATCATGAGCTCAGTTTACAGTTCTGGTTATAATCTTTCAAACTCTATATGGTTTGAGTCCAGGGCATTTAGAGGAATGTCTATGTGCCTGTGATTCTATTTATCAAGATATTCAGAGATGGCTGAATCTCCCACTGCTGTCTGAGGTTCAGTTTGGCCTTTCCCAGTCTTGGATCTCTGTTAATGCTTGTGGGCCTTGTAAAAACTGTCTGATGTCAATGAGGTTTTAAAAGTTTCATGAGTCTTTGCCCCTTTATTTGGACTGTAAACACTATCTTCTGTTACAATTTTGTAATTTTTTAAAAAATGGCTAGCTTGTCATTTTTCATTTTGTTACATTTTATTAGTATTTTGTTTTTGAATGTTTGGTTGAGCTGCTGTGAGAAGAGAAGCAGTATATATATATACAGAGATAAATAATTTTCAAAAGTCACTCATTGGTTTCAAAATTCAAAACAATGCAGTTGGAACCAAGTAAGATGACTTGCTGTTACATTCTGCTAAATGTAGAGCCTACATAGTCAGACATCTATGTGCCTCAAACCTCAGCTCACTATTTTCTCTCTGAAGCCATCAGATTAGTTCCTTTCTATAGTCTAATAAGAAACCTAAGTTTAACTTTAGAAAGTGTTCTTCTCATTTTCAACTAAGAGCAATTGGTCATTATGTCCAATACAGCACTGCTATGGATTATCATTAACTATGATTTAATATAAGAAGTCAGTTCTGAACTGTGCAACAGACATGGCTTGTTTCACTAAATCCAGGGTAGGCAACCCAGTGTTCTCCAGCTGCTTGGGGCAACAAGTCCTGTTAGACATACTCATCATAGGTGAGGGCCAGGGATTCCAAGAGTTGCAGTCCAGGATCTGGAGGGCACCAGGCTGTCCACTCCTGAATTCACACATTGTTAACACTAACTTACGGTCATCCTGTGAATGAGAGATCTCCAAGTCACCCTGTCATCAGCAGTCCATCTCAGGTCTTGCAGACTCAGGGCTGTGGCTTCCTGGATTGAGTTTATCCACCTGTAATGCGGACTTCCTCTTTTCCCACTGCCTGCTACTTTATCAAGCATGATTGTCTTGAGTCACGTTTTCCCATGATATGTTCAAAGTATGAGAGTCTCAGTTTGGTCATCTGGGTTTCTAGGGAGAGTTCAGGCTTGATTTGCTTTAAGATCCATTCATTTGTCTTTTTGGCAGTCCAGGACATCTTTAGAACTCTTCTCCAGCACCATATTTCAAATGAGTTGATTTTATTCCTATCAGCTTTCTTCACTGTCCATCTTTCACAACCATACATAACAATTGGAAATACAATGGCATGGACAATCCTAACTTTATAGTCAACAATATATCTTTACACTTCAAGATCTTGTTTAGTTCCTTCATAGCTTCCCTTCCAAGTCCTGGCATTCTTCTGATTTCTTGACTGCAGTTTCCATTCTGATTAATGACTGAACCATTGTATAGAAAATCTTTCACTGCCTCAATGTCTTCATCATCTGCTTTAAGGTTATGTAAATCATCTCTGGTCATTAATTTTGCTTTCTTAATATTCCACTGTAACTCTGCCTTTGCACTTTTTGCCTTGACTTTTTTCAATAATCATTCCATGTCTTTGCTGTTTTCTTCTGGCAGTATGGTGTCATCTGCATATTTTAAATTGCTGACGTTCCAGTTTTCACACCTCCTTCCTCCAAGTCTAATTCTGCTTTGCTTATTATATTCTCAGCATATAAGTTAAACAGATAATAAATTATAGCCTTGCCTGACCCCCTTGCCAGTCAGAAACCATTCTGTTTCTCCATATTGTCCTAAGAGCAGTCTCTTGTCCTCAGTACAGGTTATACATCAGGACAATAAAATGTTGTGGAACACGCATGTCTTTAAGAGCAATCTATTATTTTTCCTGATCTACACAATCAAAAGCTTTGCTATGAAGCACAACCAGATTTTCCTCTGAAATTCTTTGGTGCATTCCATTATCCAACCTATGTTTGCAATATAATCACTAGTGCCTCTTCCTTTTCTGAACAGTGCTTGTACATCTGGCATTTCTTGCTCCACATATGGTGAAATCCTTTGTTAGAGAATTTTTAGCATCACTTTGTTTGCATGGGAGATGAATACAATGGTCCTGTCATTACTGTAATCCTTGGTGCCCCATTTCTTGGGGACTGGAATGTATATTGAACATTTCCAATCTTTGGGCCATTCTTTTGTTTTCCATATTTGTCAGTAAGTCTTAGTTAGAATTCAGATGGATTCTGTCTCTGTAGCTTGAAGCAGATCTATTGGTGATTTTTCTCAAATGCTCTGAGTGCAGTTTCCAAATGGTTCTTCCTTGAATGAATCTGTCATCCTTTCATCTCTTTTATATAGTTATTCTGTGTATTGTTTCCATCTTTTTAGTTGTACTTGGTCATACAATATGTTCCCCTGCTGGGCATAAAGCATCCACTCTCTTGGTTTTAATTTCCCTTTGATTTCTCAAATCTTATGAAAGAGATCTCTTGTTCCTGCTTTTTTGCTGTCACGTTCTATTTCTCTGCATTGATTATTATAGTTATTCTCTGTGTCCTTGTACACGTTTCTGAACAGTGCATTCACGGTTCTGACTCAGTTTTGGTCACCTTTTATTTGTGCTTTTCATCTGTCCTCATCTATGTGAAGAGTTTCATATGTCATCCATTGAGGCTTCTCTTTCTTTTTGACTGCAGATATTGTCTTTTTTCATTCCTCCCAGATAATGTTCCCGGTTTCAGTCCAGACTTCTTCGGCTCCTGGTCAATTAGGCTTACTACTGCAAATGTTATTTTTCACATTATCTTTAAATTCTAGAGGGATGTTCTTTGGGTTGTATTTTGGCAAAATGGTTGGTTTACTGTTCTTTACTCTAATTTTTAATATTAGCAGTTCAAGGTCTGTGCCACAATCTGCTCCTGGTCTTATTTTTGTCGAGAGAATGGAGATTCTGTTTCCAATTATGTAGTCTATTTGATTTCTTTATTGGCCATGCAAAATTCAATCAGTTGGTCTCCTGCTTCATTTCTTGATGCTGGGCCAAATTTTCTTACAGTCTTTGATTCTGCTCTGTTTCCTACTTTTGCATTCCAGTCACATATGATTAACAAGTCCTGTTTGGGTGTGTGGTCAATTTCTTCCTGGATTCCAACACAGAATCAGTTTCTTCTTCTGCCTCTGTAGTTGGAACATAAACTTGAATTAGGGTTATATCCATGGACTTTCCCTTAAGTCTTATTGATATTTATTTGGTTAGACTTTGCATTATATCCTTTGACGGCTTTTGCTACATCTCTCCTCACTTTTAATATCACCTTCATTTCTTCTTAGATTTTCATTTCCTAGGTAAAATACTGTGTAATTATCTGACTCAGACTGTCCCATCCTGTCCACTTTAGCTCAATCACCCCAAGTATAGCAATGCTTATATGTTACATTTCTTGCTTCTATTTCTTTCTGATCCATGCTTCTCACATTCCAAGTTCCTACAGTATGTGCTGTGCAGCTTTGGTCTTTCCTTTCATCTCTGAGCACGTCAACAGTTGAACATCCTTTTGGATTGAGTCCACTTGTGACATTTAGCCACAGTGCTACTATAGGTGTACTCTGCTGTAGCCCAGCAACTCATTTACTGTTTTCCAGTGTGAGAGTCTCATCTTCTTGCACTTTGTCTTGTTTCATTTTGGATTGTCCCATCATACAGTTTTCATGGTAAAAACATTCAAAAGGGGTTTACTGTGCTTCCTTCTGTGCGGTACTAACAAGTGACAGCTATAGTGCTACTGAGATTGTCCCAGAGAAATCCTTCACCAATGTGTCACCCCCACTACTGCTGATGCCAAGTAGCTGTTAGGCACATTTAGTCTGGCTCCCCAGAAAAAGTCTGACAAGGGAGAGTCAACTAACAGCACTGCTACCATCAGCACAGCCTTTGGCTCCCAGAAGCATGCAATCCTACTGCTGTAGAAATGTAGTGCCATGGTGACATCAATTAGACTGTAAGAAATAACTGCACCTACTTGCAAAGAAGTGAAAAACCCTCATCTCCTTTCAGCTGGGCTGGAGGAGAGGGAAAAGTATGCTAGTCTGAGGCTTGTACACACAAATGCACAATACTGAACTGTGGTTTAGCCATATGGGCTAAGAAAGCCTTATATTCTCTGTTGTATTGTTTAACAAAGCACCACATATACTGATTGTGTGTAATCATACCAGATTGCCAGAAGAAAACAGCCATTTTCAGCAAAGATTCAAAAAATCTTTAGATCTAAACATTTCTGCACACACTAAATTTTAAGCAAAGAGATTTTTCTCACAGTGTATCAGGAAAGGAGATATTTTAAGTGCCATAGGACCAGATTGCTAACTTACACAGATCTACATTTGTTTTTAAAGTAACATTGGGCTCTTTTAAAAATGTTCTCAGTTTCCAAATACTGGCAAGCAGCAGAGTGAATTCTAAGGTCAATTAAACCCCAAAGCTATATAGTCCAACAGCAGTTAGAATGCATAGTATTGCTTATCACAGTGTAGAACTACAAATGGGTCATCTAAGGTCACATCAGCAGGGCACTAGATTGTATCTGATCTTGGGAGGTAAGCAGTCAGCCCTGGTTCTTGGATGGGAGACTGCCAACAAATACCAGGTGCTGTAGGACGCATTTCAGAGGAAGGAACTGGCAAAATCACCCGAGTATTCCTTGCCTAAGAAAACGCTACAGAATTAATGGGATCACCATAAGCTGACATGCAACTTGAAGGTACAGACACACACCCCAACAAACTACAGAGAAATAGCACTCTCCATAACGGAATGTGAAAGCACTGTATGAGGATTTGACACACACACACACACACCAGCTGTCAAGTTGTTACCACTTTTCTGCATACTAGTGCATTTCCTGCAAGTTTTATGCTGAAATAAAAATACAAAAATGAAAATAGGAGTTTGATTCTAGTACTTCTAAGCTAACAAGTAGTATTATCTAACTTGTTATTCTGGCTGAAAAAGCAAAAGGCAATTCATACAATCTGCTATTCTTCCCTTCCAGCCCAACTAGTGCCAGAAGTTCTTGTGACGATGGCTTTAGCAGGACTGCAGAGGAAGGGGAATTATCAGTTATACGAACCAGTATTTGCACACACAACCACTAGATACAGCACCCTGGATTTGGGTACTTAAGACAGCTAAACTGAAAGAATGGTTGTTGCAGTCTTATTTAACACTCACTACAAACTGGTGCATCTCAGCTGCAATCCAGTATGGCTCAGCATAGCATTGTAGTTCTGCATGCAGACCTATGCTAGGCAGAGGCACATACCATTCCCTGGACTTACAGTATAACCTCTGAAGCTCCTTCCCCATGGCCATTCCATGCCTTGTGTGGACCACATAGGATGGAAAAGTGTCTGCCTATGCCCTGCAGCCAGATGCAAAATGACTATATTAGTGCCGAGATTGCCAGGGTTCTCCAGATCTCTCAGCACAGCTGTAATCATTTTGTGTCTGGCTAAGGGGACATAGCAAGAAAATTTTCTGATAATGCCCACTCTCCACCCGGTAGAGTATTAGCCTACGTAGCTAAGACCTTAGCCAGGAACATGTTTTCTAGGATGACTGGGTGGAAGGTTGTTGGCCAGGTCCTTTTCCCTCCCTGAAAATGTACTCTTTGAAACTGCTACTGTGACATTCCCCTAATTTTAGGAGTTGATGAGAAGTGGCGAGAATACCTACAATTCATTCAGGTGTCAGATTTGGTCTCATCCCTGGCTGTCAATCTGGTTTTCATTACACTGACTGTTGCACAAAAGGATGTGTCACTGTAGCCTGTAACTTACCTATAGAAAAAGAGGACTGAAATCTACCATTTCCTGTAAGGAAACAAACCATCTCAGCATAAATACATTTCAAACTGCTTCAACAGTTAAATATGTAAGGTGCCTGCTCCAGTGAATCCTGACCAGCTGAGACTAGAACATATATTTGGGTGGGTTTTCCTTATTCCACTGGAGGCACCAGGGCTGAACTTCAAGAACTAAAGTTTGACCCTTCATAAATTTATAATGAGCCTGATCCAGTCCTGCTCTTAACACATAAAACCAGAAGTACGGACAGTAAAATGACATTTCTTGATCACTGTATCACCCAGGAAGTTAGAAGACCTGTGATATTAAAAGCAGCCAATAAGGAAACTCGTTTAGAAAATGAAAAGTGCAAGATGTGCTCCTGCTATTACAAAAAAATTATTACACAACAATTCTTCTTATACATGTTTCTGAGTTGCATTTGCTGATTTTGGAACACCAGGCATATTAGATCTAAGCTCAAGCAGGAAAATGAACATAAGAGGCAGCTATATTTTATTTTCCTTTTACAAGCCATCTTCATATAACCTATTGAAATTTATATGGGGAGATCATCCGGTCTGTGAGTGGATAATGCACATTTGTAGATTCAAATTTTATTTCAAATAGCAGCCCTAATCCAGAAATCCTGTGTCCGTTCACTCATTCTAAAGAGGGGCCAAGAAGCGCAGGAAATCTGCATCACCATATACCTGGCTGCCAAGAATAGATGATTTTGCTTTTAAAACTGGTTAATACCAATATCAGTTGATGGCATGTGCACAGCACAGAAGTTGACTTTGGATGACCAATTATTAAGAATGTTGTTGTCAAAAAAATCAATTACTATTACAATTCCTAACAAATACTATTACACTGCCTTAAAAATACACCTCGAGAGCATCATTCAGCCTCTCACAACATGCAGATGTCTGGAATTCAGTTACCACTAGCCTGAGCCATCATGACCAATGATGAAAACTAATGGGATTTGTAGTCCAAAATTCTGGAAGGCTGTGTTCAGAAAGCATGCTAATATATCAGTGTCTTAAATAGTATTTTAAAAATCCAAATGAAACACTGGAGGAAAGTAATAATAAAGAATTAAATCTGATCTTTAAATAGTATATTATTTCTAACAGAGAATATACAACTGGAATGTTCTTTTTATGACTGTCAAAGAACAATTAAATGTTATTAAATTTTTAAATGTTATTAAAAATTCCCTTATGGAAAAAATTATTAAGAACTCCTTTAGGAGAACAGTGACTGTTCAAACAATTGTGCTGGAAAACCAGAATAAAATTTTCCTGGCACTGAATGCCACCCCATTTTTGATATCTTTCATGCAGGCATGTCTTTTATACTATCCTTGATCCACAGAGTGGTGGTACAAGAAATAATCATCTACTCATTTCCAGTATGTTTGTTTTCTTCAATCAGTTGGCTGATATATTTGCAAGCTTTCTATATTAAAGAAACAATTCTGAAAGAGTCCCCAGTGGCAATGTACTTATCCATTCTCACTTCTTCTGCCTATTCCTTTAACACTAGTGGTTTGGTACCCTCTCCAAAATGCTGCTGGTGGTGAAAGCAATTGCATGTTATTAGTTGCTTTAATAATTTTTTAAAAAAGAAACGTCTATGCGCTTAACACTTACACTGGATTATCTCAACTGACAGAAGTGGAATATGCAGTGCTGAAATAATATGTGACAGAAACTCTGCTGACAAATTCATTACTCATTTAGTCTTCAACGTTTAGGCTTCTTCCACTGCTATCAGGCATACATTTACCTAAGAAAAGGAATTTATGTCTCTTGTGCATACACATGCATAAATGTGGGTGTACTTTATTTGGTCTTATCACACTTCTGTCTTCATCATGTTGACAGATAAAAATTCCCAGGATATGGAGTGTTTAAAATGAAATTCTGCTGCTACCATGCTAGGGAAGAACAGGGTTTCTAGTGACTGTAGGATGATGAGTAAAATTTTCCCTTGCCCCAACCTGTGGAGTAATAAAGGAGGAAAACTTGTGTTGCAACACATCATCACTGCAACATGACAACCATCAGCCTGACAAGGTACAACTTACTACATCTTCTCTCCTGTTGCTTCTTTGTGCTTTACTGCTGGGAAACAAGTCTTTAAGCTGCGGGGCCATCTTAAATAAGGATCTAGGACACTGGACTTTCTGCCCTAACAAACATATCCCATATCTTCTTAGTGGGTTATAAGCTGCGCATATACCCTGTGCATATACTCCTAGCTTCAAATGAAAATTAAGTTTTTTTTCATTTAAAAAAAAATTCATATTTTCACCCCCACCCCCCATTTCCAGTTGGAGCTATGAGTGAGGATACAGTCTCATCTGAGAGCAGTGCGATTTTTTTTTACTCTTCAGAGCACAATCTCACCTTCTATTCAAAATGGATTATTCTGTGTTTCTAATGCTGTTGTAAACAATACATATTTTACAAATAGATATGAAGATAGTCTAATCAAAATTAAGTGATTTAAAATCCATTCCTGATAAAAAAGATCATTTCCAAAGCAATGTTATAGAAGGTACCAATGCAAAACATTATATACATTAATGTAAAAATTTTAAAAACAAAAAAGATCTTTATAAGATAACATGTATAAAACAAGAATTGCAATGTGATTTTATTTAAGGCAATACTGGGCTACTTCACAAATCACCACCTCAAATATATACAGTGCTCCACGCTACTAATTTTCTATCACATTCACGATGGGTTATTCAATACCAAAAAGCTATTTAAATTGTCAATGTCAGCAAACTATTTAAAATTTACATTTCCATTATATTATGGAAGTAAAAGTGTTCTAGACCCACTTAAAAGCAATGCAAGTGCAGTTGTATGAAAATGTCTGAGAACTATAGCTGGATACCATCCAACTACATTGGATGTTTCAAGTTACAAATACAACTGGGTCAGTATGTATTTTAACCATGTGTGAGCTGATCAAGTGTCTGTCCTGTACATATACCTTATGCAAAATAAACTGGATATGGCAGACTTGCTTAGTCTTTACTTCAAAAAGTTTTAAGTTTAAAATAACATTTTTTTAAAAAAAACATGATCACTTTGTTACAAATTAAAATTCTGAATATAAATGTGTCATTTAATATTTCAGACTTACAGACTGCTGGTTGCAGCAAATGATTTACAATAATAAATATATACAAAAATGTATCTACAAATAAAAAGTACTGTTATATATGAGCAGTGACCAGTGAAAGATACCACAGACAATTTCACAAAGATTTCAGTCATGGAAAAGGACAACATTTGATAAAAAAAAACTGAGGTTTTGATCAATTATTTACAAACTGAAACAATGATTCTGTTCCAAGTCCCATAGGGATAAAAACAAATAAATTTACATGACAACTGTCATGGTTTTGCTAGGTTAAATCACTTCAAAAGAAAACCTTAAGAAATAGTATCATGCTCAATGGCTTCCTACTTTTAAAAATGCAGTACAGGTCATGTTTAGACATCAGCCATCAGAACAAGGAGTCTACTCATATTACCTGATTATTTTGCAACCTCTGCTTTTGCCTCCCCATGTCCATCAAGTCTTACCAGACTGACAATAGGTTTCATTTTCTGAAGCTGCTTCAACACAAGCTCAGTGCAATCTTTAAAAGTCTTATCTAAAACTATTTTTACAGTACCAGTACACTGAAACTGTGACGGGTTAGCAAACTGGACATATATTTCATTTTCTGAACACGATCGTGTTTTTGCAAATGAGTTCTTATCATTATATTTTCTTGAGTTTGAATGAGAACCTTTCCTAGTTCCACAGTTATTATAGCTTCGCTCTGTATTTTTCTTTTGTTTCACTGCAGATTCTTCAAGGAACTTGAGAAAAGATACTTCAAACCCCATAGGCTTAAATGAACTCCAGTCAAAAGCTGAAGGCTCTTCTTCAGTAGTTTGGACAGCAACTGCAGTTTCTTCCTCTCTATGCACACTACTTAATTCAACAGCCAAGATTTCTTCCTGCTTCTCAACTTTTTTCTTTTTATTTTGCATTGGATTTTTTTCTTTGCTTGCCCTTTTTAAATTACTGTTTATGTTTTGCTTTTCTGAAAGGCAACAGCTAGTTTCTTGACAGTCACTGTTTATCTCAGATGAGGGCTTTGCATGGTCCTCTGAATCTTTGTTTAAATCAGAAGAGGGCTTTGAATGGTTCTCTGAACTTGTGAGGTCTTCATTTATAAGTTTGGTAATGAACATTTCTGCAAGCTCATCCACCTCATCCTTCTCAGCCTTTTCAGGTTCTTTCAGCACCACCGGTGGAGTAGATTTCGAATCTGCAGGGACCTCTGACGTTTGTGGCTCCAATTCTTTTAAATCACAGTTTTTGTCGTAACTTGCTTCTTTCTGTGAAGATGCTTCCTTTTCTGCTGAATCTGAATACTTGTTTGAGACTACTAAGAGATGCCTGTGTTGTAAAGTAAATGCTTTAGACAACTTGTGACATTTATAATGCCTAATTATATTATTTTCACTTGTGACGACTGACGAACAGCCTTTTACCATACAGGGATACTGTATTACAAATTTGTTTGTGCATTCAGATAAGGCTTCATCTCTAGCCTTTATTGAATATACGTATTTCCCACATTTCAAAGAATATGCCTTACTGTCAGGAGCCTGACTCATTTTTAAGTTCTTGTTTTCTATTGCAATAACCTTCTTTCGTCTCATCCTCATTATTTTGTTTCCATGCCTTCCTGCTCTATATTTCAATCCTTTATGTTTAATTTTCATATTTTTTTCCTGGTTAGCTTTGCTTGAAATATTTTCTTGGCCTGGTGTCAGGAACCTTCTAGGTCTTATTAGATGCTCTTTATGTCTCTCGTTATGCTTATTAAAAATATGACGTAAGAGATTAGACCTTGTTGCATAAATACGATCACAGCCTTCACAGTCACACTTGTACATGCCATCTTCTGTTTTGTTCTGCTTTATCTTTATTCCATGATCTGTCTCAAGATGTATGATATAATTCATATATTCCGTAAAGGATGATTTGCACTCACACTGATCACAGGGGAATCTTCCAACATCCAGGGCTGACCTCATGCTTCCAATTTCCTCAGGAGTCATCTCATGAAGCTTCATATAGTGCTGAATAAGACTAGTGACTTCTTGAAATATCCTTGAGCAATTTCTCACCTCACATCTGAATTCTTTGACAATGGTTTCAGTTTCAACACAATCTGCTTTACCAATATCCTCCTCTTTGCTAGGCTCACTTTCTTCTTCTGCCTCCTGAGAGAATGAGGGCAGATCAGATCTATGTACAGCCTGATAATGAAGAATCAAATTCTGTTGTATTGTAAAAGCGGCAAAACAACCTTGATGCACACACCTGTAAGGTCTATATGGACTATAAGCAGTAGGAAATTCCAAAGATTTGGGTATTGTTTTTTTGTGTTTTTTTTCTTCCTTTTCCTTCCTATGCCTTCTTATCTTGCGCACTTTTGGCTGAATCTGTGTATTTGTAAGTGTGGTTATATTATGAAGCTCTAGAGGAATTGGAACTACTTGTGGAGGAGGCCTTTCTAATTTTTCAAGAGCATTAGGAATACTTTCTGGCATCACTATTTCTGGCATCACCTTTTCTGGAACCTTCTCAGATTCTATACATATTCCTTCTTTTACAACCAGTTCTTCAGTCAACTGGGGTTGATTTTTATTTTCCATTAACACATATTTTTTTAGTTCAATATTTTTTAGTTCAATAGCCCTTGGTGTTAAGTTTGCAGTTTTATTTTGAGATCGTCTTCCATATGGCCTTTTTAGTTTTAATTTTACCATTTCCTCTGTTGTAAAGTGATGTACCAGCTGACAGTGGGCCCGAAGGTTAGAATTTCTAGTAAATGTTTTTGGACAGGTAGCTACAACACATTTGAATGGAGCATATTTCAACTGGTGTTTCTTGATTTCTAATATCATTTCTGCAGTGTATTGATGTATTTTGCTGTAGTGTTTAAATAATGCATCCTTTGTCATAGCACTATAATTGCAGCCAGGGGCTTGACATGTAAATGGCTTATGGACTTTTTCACCAATGTGAGGATGTGTTTCTGAAGACGGCTGGACAAGAGTTGTGCTCTCAGCTGTTATAACTGGAACAAGAATTTGAGGCAACAGTGCATCTGTGGGAAGACAATGAATTATACTGTCAAATATCTGGCCTGATGTTTCGCTTTCCAATTTCAGTTTTTTCAAACCTTCTAAAATTTCCATGATCTGGCTATCATCTTTCTGAGAGGTTTCTGACTGAGAAGGGTTAGTTTTGGCAAGAACGATACTCTGTGCGTGTACTATTTGTTCACTGGATTCAGCTGGCTTAACATTTTGTGAAGGGTTTTCCAAAGCACATCCAACAGTTCTCATTTGTGGTCTTTTGGATGATTCAATCGACACCTCCTGGACCTCACTTTTAACTTCAACAAACTGGGAATCCATCGCTGTTTTAATAATTTCAAGGGTTTTTTCAAAATTCTGAATAACATTATCCTCTGAAGTATCTAAATTAGAATTTTCTTGAATGCAGGAATCTAGAGGGACCTGAGAGTTACTATTTTCACCTTTTGCTAATAGAGGAACTATTTCTACAGGAGTTTCATGGCTAGTTTTAAAGTTCTCTTTAATACTGGCTGTTAATTCATTGTCCACGCTATTCATTTTTTGTGTAAGATTCTCTATTAACACTTCAGCCTCACAGTTTGCCAGTACATTTGACTGCAAATTCTCTGCAGATATTTGCACATTTTCTTCCACATTTCTGGGTAGAAGTTCCAATGATGTCAAATCATTAATTACTACTTTCTGTGAAACATCAGGCACAACTAATGAAGTAGCTGATTTCTTCTTTTTCTTTGAACTACTGACCCCCTTTTTATTCAAACTACACAATTCTGAACCTTTGATACTACTTATGACTGAAACTCGTGAAGTGTTGTTTCCACAATTATGTGCTGGGGCAGCAGAGTTAGAAACTACATTGGAACATACGCCATTTTCAATAGTCTTAAGTATTAAATCATCTGGAAATACTGGTAAGCTGCTGCATTCTTCTACTGATGGTATTTTGGCATTAAGTGTTCTGTTTTGGTCTGTTAGCAAGGTAGTTGGGTTGCAAACTGTTGGTAATAAGGGTGACACGCCTGGACTCGGCAAAACTGTTCCACTTATTTGAGAATTACCAGTGATACAACTAGTTGTCATTATATGTGGTAACATCTCTACAGCATCAAAAGTACTTGGAATACCTGCTGTTTCCAAGGCCTGTTTAATAATTTCACTTCCTTCATCATTTTCAGTTGTATTGATGCTAGTCATATTGGTCCGTGGAAACAAGTTCTGCAAAAAAGCAGCTGATCGATTTTCAGTAGCAAGCAGCTGCAGGAATGATGGCTCTTTAAAACACACTTCTGGATTAAAAGCTGACTCCTGCTGTTGCTGTAGGCTTAAAGCATTTGAAGAAAGAATCATACTAGCAAGTAGAGAAGATTGCCCATTAAGCTGTAGAACTTCAGGAGAAATTTCTGATTCATCCAGGGGCTTACAGTAGGATCGTTTAGAAAGGTGCCCACCAAGTGATCTGGGGTTGGAAAAAACCCTGTAGCACCTACTACAAATAAATTTGCCATCTCTGATAATTGCAGGCCATTTTGCCCGTTTATTATGCTTTGGTTTTCTGTCTTTTCCATCCGGACCTCGTCTACGCTCTTTTTTAGCTTTTTCTGCTACCAGAGGTTGTGGAGTAGTTTCACTGAAATTCTCATTATTCACTTGTGAAGGAAAAAGCACATCAACACTTTCATCTTTTGGAAAAGAATTAGTGTTTCCTTCTAGTTGGGAGGAAAAATGATTGATATTACTTTCCATTTGTGAAAAGACGGAAGCTGGACAATTATCTGATGGGGAAGAAAAAGAGAAATTGGTCCATTTTCTGCAGGTAAAGGAAGAAAAGGATCTGAACCACTGTCAATGCTCAGAGGCATAACAGGTTTTTCCAGTTCATCCAACTGGGAAGGTAAAGTTGCACTAGACAGGCTTCCCAATTGAGAATCTAACATGCTCTCTGGCTCACTTTTAATATGGGAAGAGAGACCTGCATTCATACCATTTTCATTAGGTAACAATTTTGAATTAGTCATACCTTCCAGACGTGTTGGAAAAAGCGCATTAGATAATTGCTGTAGCTGACTTGTACAAGTAGAATTTAAATTGTTCTTAGCTTGTTGAGGAACAGCATCACTAGTGGGAGTAGACACTTGTGATGGTAAAAAATAAACAACGTTGCTATCATTTGGCAAATTTTGCAAACTGCCTGCTTTTCGATGTTTTTTGTTCTTGCGCTGCATCTTAAATGTAGCATATTGATCAGGATGTGCTGTTTTCATATGCTTGCCAATGCTCTGAGAAGAATTGTAGATTCGAGTACATCCCTCTACCTGGCAGGTGAACTTCTGAATTGGAGCTGCCAATGGTATGACTGGAACAAAAGGAGTGCCTAGGTTGCTCTGGGCTGGAACAAGTGTAATTCCTTCTAAAGTCTTCAAAGGGAGATTGTAGAGATTAGTAGTAGTCTTAATGCTTTCTTCAAGCTGAGGTTTTGGGGGAGGTGAATTTTGATAATCCATTTCATTCTGCATGAGTGGTAAATGGCCTCTCTCTTTTCTGGGCTTTTTGTTGAAAGGATTTCAGTTTCGAGCTTAACTGAATTCATGGAAACGGTCTGGGATTCACTAACGCTGCCATCCTCCTTTGTCTCCTGGAAAACTGTACTGTCATGGCAAGTATCTTCTATTGTTGAGCACAACTGCTGGATCACAGGTGCACTGTTATCTATTTTAGTACTTCCAGGAGGTAGTTTACCCTTTCTTGCCATGTTCTCTCGAATTTTTTGGCCCAAGAGAGGCATCAACGCATTGCTGGCTAGAACTACTGGTTCTGGTTTTGCTGGAGCAGGTATAGGTTGTTCTATGCTTCCAGTGGAGATCGGATTAATCTGCTCTGGTAGACTTGCTGGTATTTTTGTTCTTTCATTCAAAAGTGATTCATCTTTGAGCTGCTCTGTGACATAGTTTTCTGCTCTGATGCAATTATCTAAGCTATTTTCAGGGGGCAGCAACAATGCTTCTTCTGGATGGATTTCTTCAATGCTCTCATTAGCTTCCAAAGGCTGAGGAAAAACACTCTCATCATTATCTTTCAGAGGCTGAGGAACAATAGTCTCACAATCAGGCTGCAGTATTTTTTCAGATTTAGTGTGATCTTCAGTATGTTTTTCCAATTCAGTCTGAGAACGGTAAACTTTTCCACAACCTGCAAATTTGCAGGTGAAAGTATTATAATGCTGTGCTTCATGATCATAAAGCAAATATGCTTCTGAAAAAACTCTTCCACATTTAGGAAACATGCACTTTGCCCTGAAGACTGTGTGCTCTTTTCTGTGACCCAGAAGTTCTGCATAACTGTTAAAACTAGCCTTACATTTCATCTGAATACAGATATAGGGTTTGCTGCCACAATGCATTTGTAAATGATCATTAAGGTGGGTAACACTTACAAAATGTCTTCTACAATACTGGCAAATAACTTTTTTGCTTTGCATTTCAAGAAAGCGTTTAGCTTCTTCATTATCTTTATGACCTTTTGCATGTGCAATCAAATTTTTAAAGTATTTAAAGCCTTTTTTACATAAGGTAACAGGGCACGTAAACTCATGGACAGGTAATGGCTTTTGGACTGGCAATATCTCTGGAATGTATGACTTGTCTTTTTCATAATTTTCATCATCAGAGCCATCATTATCATTAAAAACAATGTAGTCTGAGGCATAAAGACTATTCTTCTTTATGTGTCGTTGTTCCTGCTTAACTATAGTGTTATTCTTCTTGTTCACACAGGTGGTGGCTGTTTTTGGTGGCCTTCCTAATTTTCTCAGTGGTTTCATTGCAGCCAGCCTTTCTTTACTGGACTTCTTAACATGTAGTGTTACATGAGGAACAAAAGTTTCTTTAGAATTGAAATTTTGTGCACATATTGGGCAACTATAAATTCCATCTTTATAGTGTTTTTGTGCATGCCTAACTATTCTGTGTCCAAGAAATTCTTTGTCACACAGCACACAATACTGCATGTATGCTTGCCAGTTCCTGAACCTAGCAGATATAAATCCCCGCTCTCTCAATTTTTTTATTTCTCGGTTTTTCTGTTTTTTATCTCTGATGCTTCTAAGCAAATTTGTAGCTTCATCAAAACATCCAGAAAGTCCATTCATGGAAGTTTCTTTGTTCTCATCTTGGCAGTCTTCTCCCTTTTCATGCATTTCAGTGTCATTCAATTCATCTATTGAAGATACAATTGATGCCTCCTCTCCCATCAAAGCAAGACACTGACGTTTCAACATTTTCCAGTCCCAAAATTCTGGATCAAAAGGCCACTGCATTTTTAATACCAGCAGAAGCTCACAGCGTAATGAATTTGGTATTGGAAGGTTTTCTTCGTCATATTTCTGGTCAGGTTGATTGTACAGCATTTCTACAGCATAGTATGCATCCACAGTAGGCTCAAGTAGAAATTCACTTAGTTGACAAGCTCTTTTAACTTCCAAATCATCAGGCAATAAGCAAGATATAGTCTTGCAAATGGAAATCTTGACTTCTGTATTCTCACTAGCTTCCAAACGCAATGCTTTTACACAAAGTTCAATACAAGTTGCAAGTCCAGCAGCATCAATCTGTAAAGCAAAGGACAGATTAAAGAGCAATTCACTATCTAGTTGCACTTAAAAATACTATGTAATCTTGTTTCACACATTCTTGTTTTCTTTAACAGACATCAGTCTTAATTTGCTAACATTAGTTAATCGTTTCCAGAAAGTTAAATTCAGAATTTGGAAAATTATTATATCAAATGAGAATACAAGAGGAATGCTTTCTTATTAACTGTTTTTAAATCTGCAGGATTGAGGAGTAGTCATATATAGTCTTGTAACAACAACAAAGAGTCTTGTAGCAGTTTAAAGATAAACAAGGTTTTCTTGGCATAAGCTTTCAGTGAATTGGAATGGAGTCTATGAAAGGTCTTGCAAAACTCTTTGATGTTTCTTTATAGAGAACCATTTAAGAAAGTGACATATAAGAAATCCATACCTCTGCAAGTCAAGCAGAAGTTTATGGAAAAATTGAAATCCCCTGGAAGAGGCAGGAGAAAGTAGCCACATTCTGGGCATGCCTGAATGAACACTGCTGGAACTTTTCTAGCTCACTGTGACCACCCAAGATCGTAGTGGATGTGTGACTGCTCAGAAACTACTCAAGAATTATGAGAAAGGATCCCTGTTTTCTTTGTTCTTTCTCAGTGCAGCTTGATTTAAAGCAATTTAGCAAGGCGAAAATATCTGGTGATGAGATGTAAGAGGCAAAGAAGAACATATTTTACAAGCTGATATAAAACAACTTATTTTAATACTGGATCTCTAGTGGCTGGTTTAACAGGCTGTCTAACACCTGATCTGATCTGACTTGGAGCAGTAATCAAAGGTTCTGAGGAAAATATCTTTCAACTGTTTACCTCACTGAATAAACTACTCCCTAACTTCTGTTATTCCAAGGTCCAGGCAAGCCTTTGAACTCCCTCTATTTTGTCTGTATAAAAAAATTTCAGAATTTAAGGGTTTTAGCAGAGATCACTATCTCACCAATTGTTCATGGATATGGCAATCATGAAGCAAGTAGATTAAAAGTGGTAGCCACTAGATTACCCAGATGGCGAAGAGGTAACAGTGTATGTAAAAACCCCATTAAAAACAATGAGACTCTGCTGAGGTACTGGATACAAAAGGAGAAGTTAATTATGTCCTGTTAAGAACAGGCACTGACTACAGCAGTCTTCCATTCATGTGTGATGCCAAAATCACCAAATCCATCTTAAAATGAGGACACACAGTATTCTAGTGGTGAGTACCTTTGCACAGCTTGAGTTGCTGCATCCTTTCATGGAGAAGCAGATCTCCTATTATGTCTGCTGTGACTACATCTACATTGGACTAGTGTTAACACACACTACATGGGACTGCACCTAACAAATGTTCAGGCACTACAACCACTAAAGAACGCTATGGCAAGGATATCTACTAGAGGTCATTAAATGTGCTCATTCAACTCCTGTGTGGTTTGAGCAGGGGCTTTCAATTTATTTTTCAGCAGAATTTGGTGTCAGAATACTTACTTCTGAAGTCTTGTATTGTTTGGATTGAAGGCCCAAATCAAAACATGACCAGTTTCTCTCACATGCCCTTGTCTGATTATTGAGCTCTTCAAGAGGCCTTGATTCACATTTTGCCATCATTAGAGATACTAATGGTGAACGGGTTGTATATCAATGAGAATTCTCCCCTACCAGACTTGTATGGTCCCTGCAATATAGACTTTAGATATTCTATCTAAGCCTCTTTATTTTATTCTCCTATGATCCTAATTGATTAGCTGTTGATCTTGCTTCTTGTTGTATTTTTGATTTTTTTAAACAACTGTTATTTGTTTTGCTGCAGCTCTGCAATTGATATTTTGTATTTATTTTTCTTGTTAGAATTTGGATCTCACTGTTTGTTTGTTTTTAAACCTATAAAAGCATTTACTGGCTTTTGGGTGGGAGCTCAGCTTAGAAATAAAAAAAATCAAGAGTATTGAAACTTTTTCAACTGAGCAAGAGTCACCTTGTACTAAATCTCAGTATTATTTTCAGCCCTTAAGGGTGTGTGTGTAAGGTGAGGGGACATAAAAGCCAGGTGGTCACTGAGACTATTTAAAAGGAACAACTGGGCTCATTCCTTTGTTTTCCTGAGATTTCCCAGCAAAAGGGAGACATTTTTGACATCTGGAAGAAGGTGAGCTTGTTTTTGGGTCAATGGTGATTGTCTGGATATGTTATTTGGAGGCTTTCTCATGCATTTTTGTTTTCTAGGGGGGCCATGTGCTCTCCCTGAATCCATGGTCTGAGTAGAGATTCTGCTTGGTGACCAACTTGGTTGGGGGCAGAATTAGCAGCTGTTAGCTCTATATATCTGCTGCCTCAGTCTCTAAGGAAAGAGACAAAGGTGAGCTTGTGTGTTGTGAGCTGAAGGTTCATTCTCTCAATGTGCTGTTTGGTGGCTTGCTGGGTGTTCTTATTTTTCTAGGGCCATGTACTCTCCCAGAGTCCATGGTCTAAGGGGGCAAGGCTCTATATGCTCTTGCCTTAAACCTAGGAAGAGGAAAACAGCTATATTGTGTAGTTTTTTTCCTGGGGGGTTTGACAGGCTGCCTGAAGAACTGTCCCACTGTCTATATAGGACAATGAATATGAATGATGATGGAGCTGTTGTAGGGATCTGCAACATATGTGCCATGTTTATTTTCTTACTAGAGGGTATGAGGAAGAGATATACCTACAGCAAATATAAGCTGTTTGCACTGCTGGAAGAGCAGGTGTAGAAACTTTGTGCTCATGTATCTACACTTCAACTTAGCAGGGAGTTAAACCTTTTTTTGTGTGCGGGGGGAAGAGTACAACTTCCTCTCCTGGACGGGCAAGCATAGGGGATGGCTTGAGGGAGGAAGACAATTCGCAATCACAAGAGACAGCTGCTTGGAGTAATGTGACACACAAAAGCAGAGCTATCAAGAAATATGTTGGAAGTCTGAAGCTACACAACTGAGACAAAGCCCTCCCCTTAATCAGCAATTATGAGGCACAGGGACAACAGCCTCGTTCCTCAGGAGGCATGGAGGTGAACCTAGAAGGTTCTATAGATGTAAAAAGTATTTTCAATTGCCAGAGGAAGAAGAGATGTATAGCGATGGTAGGCACTTCCCTCTTGAGAAGAACAGAAGCCATGGTATGTGGGTCTAATAAGATGTCTTGAGAGGTATGCTTTCTTATGAAGTGAAGATCCATGACAAAACAGAGAGCCTGATGCTCTAATCAATCCCACTAACCATCATCCCTTCCTTCTGATCCACACTGAAACAAATGATACTGCAAGATATAGCCTTTGACCAATTTCAGGGGACTATGAGGCTCTGAGAAAGAAGCTGAAGGACCTTGGGCCACATAACTCCTCCTGTTGAAAGACATGGCCCAAGAAAAGGGAGGAAAAGACACAAAGAAGTGAACAGATGGCTCTGCAGATGGTGCTGTCAGGAAAGATTTGGCTTCTTGAGCCATGGTGAGTGCTTTCATGAAGAAGGACATCTTGTAAGAGATGGGCTGCACCTCACAGCAGTTGGAAACAAAGTATTTGCTGGGAGTTTTGTAAACCTGCTCAGGGGTGGGAGATGGTATTCTAGAGGGCACAGTGACACTAAGAACTGCGGACAATAGCCTCAATGATAAAGAGGGAATTGAACCAATAGTACAAGAACGCCAGTGGGCTAAAAACAACAACTAAGAATCAGCTGGAGAGAATGACCCATGGGATTAGATGTCTCTACACAGACATCATCATGTACAGATGAAAAGAAGCAAACAAGAGGAAACGGAACTCTTAACACAAAAAAATCAAATGTGGTTTAACAGGCATCACTGAAACCTGTTGAGATGAGTCTCCTGATTGGAATGTGGCAATAGATGGGTATAAGCTATTCCTAAGAAACAAAACGAACAGAAGGAAGAACAAGGAGCATTATATGTCAAGGATGTGTACATCTGTGAGGAGATCCATGAATTAGCACACGGAAAACAGGTTAAGAGCATTTGGGTAAAAATTAACAAGCAAGGAAACAACAGTGACATCACTGTAGTCGACTATAAGCCTCCAAGTCAGATGGAAGATTTGGATAAGGTCTTTCTAGAACAAATAACCAAACAAAGGAGGTATATAGGAGCAGTGGGAGACTACAGCTGTCACCCTAATACTAATTTGAAACCAAATTCTACCAAGAATGTCAGGTCCAACAAATTTGTTACAGACAATTTGATTGCCAAGAAGGTGGAGGAGGCAACAAGTGGATGAACTATTTTGGATTTCATTCTAATCAACAGAGGCAAATTGGTCAACAGGGGGAAAACAGTGGAATTCTTGGGTGGGAATGGCCATGTTCTCCTGGGATTTGTCATACAGGGGAAAGGTGAAGCCAAACATAATCAGATATACATCCTGGCTCTGATTTTTGAAAGCTTGGGGAAATCATGAATAAGATCCTATGGTCAGAAATGCTCAAAGGGAAGGGAGTTCATGGTACATGGGAGTTCCTTCTAACTGAGATACTGAAGGTGTAGTTACAAAAAAAATCAGTGAGGAAGAAAATTGGGATGTGTTTACAAAAAAACAACGGTGGATGTACAATGGACTGTTAGATGAGCTGAGATTTAAAAAAGACATGTATAAAAAATGAGAGAAGGGGGAAATTACCAAGGGGGAATAGAAACAAATAGCCAATCCTTCTGGGGGAAAGTAAAAAATGCTAAAGCTTACAATAAGCTCAGGCCTGCCAGAGAGGTTGTAAATAATAAAAAGTGGAGGTTTTGGCTGTTTGGCGCAAAAGAAAGAACAAGAAAATGACAGGGTCATTATGTAGAGAAGCTGGTGAAATACTAAGGAACCGAGAGACGACCAAATATCTTCAGTATGTTCAATACCTTCTTTATCCATCTTCTTTCAAAAGGAAAACAGTGCTTTAACTGGTGAAAACAGAACAAGTGATGCAGTAAGGGGAGCGAATCTCAGAACGGCTACTCTAAATGAATTCAAGACTCAAAGGCCAAGTGAACTGCATCCAAGAGCATTAAAGGAACTTGCAGATATAATTTCAGAGTCACTGTTGACCATCTTGGAAAATTCTTGGAGAACAGGAAATATCCCAGCAGATTGTAGGAGGGCAAATGTTGTCCCCATCTTCAAAAAAGAGGGGAGAGGAAGGAACTGAGCAATCACTGACCAGTCAGCTTGATGTCAGTATCAGGGAAGATTCTAGAAGACCAGGTATTAAACAGTCAGTTGTGCACACTTAGAAATGAATACTGTGATTACTAAGAGCCATCAAGGGTTTCCTAAAAGCAAGTCATGACAAACTAATCTTATCTCTTTTTGCAACTGAGTTGAAAGCTTGATAAATCAGAGCAATACTGTAGATGGAGTGTCTCACTGTTTCAGTAAGGCTTCTGACATGGCCCCAATGACAGTCTTGAGCACAAGCTCATGAAAGTGGGTGAAACAGTGTTATTGTTCAGTGGATTTGTAATTGGTTGACTGATCCAACCCACAGATTGCTCACCAATGGTTCTTCTTCTTCCAGGGCAGAGGTGACTGGTGGGGTTCCTCAACATTCTGTCCTAGGCCCAGTAGTTGCTAGTCAACAGTGAAACCAATTGCTTTGGAGAGTGATGGACTCTCTTCTTTGGATGGCCATCTCTTAGGAGTGCTTGAACTGTATATTCCAGCATGGTACAGGGTTGGCCTTGCAGTTCCTTCTAACTTTATGATTCTATATTCTGTATCTGGTAGTCAGAGAAAATGTATAAAGTGCTATGCTAGTGTTCTTTGTTGACAGCAACAATTGTGGCTTCCAGAAAATTTTGACTGCTGGCTTATGAAAGCAGAGATACCATAAGAGGGGCTAAGCAGAACTACATTTCTTTCTTTAGGCTCACTGTACTTGGTGGGTAGCATTTAGTAAGTTGCTGAGTTGTCCTTCAATCCAGATTTTATTTTAAGTTCATACCATTTTGAAAATAATGATGATGCATGCTCTTACCTCTGAATTTATTACTTTAATTAGGAAGAAAATGTGGTATACTGTCTTTGTTAATACAGACAGTTGACGACATCGCTCTAGATATGTTTGCACAGAAGGCTCCACCCTCTGTTGCAGTTTACTCCAGAAGAGAGTCAGTTCCCTGAAAACAGAATTTCACAAAGTTAAAAGTATGCTAATGCTAAAACATTAGGTTCACTATAATCAGTTTTAAGCTGATGGGCCAGGGAATGGGGGAAGGACAGGTGGAAGAATGTTAATTTATATGTTCTAATTACATCATGTACAGTAATGCATAATATGAAGCTTATCGGATGATCCCTGCATCTTTTATGCTTCATAAGAGGATGTAACCAGAAACAAATAAAGCATAGTAGGGACAGAATGTGTACCATACCTTTTGTCAGAATGACTCCTACAAACAATGCAGTTTTATTTAAATCAGAGAACTGTCTAACTTAGATTTAATCAAGGCTGTACATCAAAAGATTATTACATTTTCATATTTGCTGAGGAGATGGTAAAATTGTGCTACTTAATTCACCTTAAAATCTTAAGTGAGGTAAAACTACCAGTGACTTGCAAGGTATCATTTCGGAATTTATGTCTGAACCTTTATTTTAATAATATAACATACGTGCCATCAAGTCACCTGTTAATTTATGGTGATCCCATTAATTCCACCGACAGCACCTGCTGCTTTGCTAATAGTTAACTGATGGACTGTTAATTGTTGTGTGTTTTAAGGGGTTGGTTTAGGTGGGTAGGGAGAATTGGGTATGTTTTTAATGTCTTTTAATGTATAATGTATTTCATGTTGTTCGCCGCCTTGATCCATGTGGAGAGGCGGGATAGAAAAAATAATAATAATAATAATAATAATAATAATAATAATAATAATAATAATAATAATAATTATTATTATTATTATTATTATTATTATTATTATTATTATTATTATTATTTTCTGGTGGACTCTTTTCCAAGTATTAACCAGGGCTGAACCTGTTTATATTTTGAGATCAGATGGGATCGGGTATCTTCACTGTATTTAGGTAGAGAGCATCCCTGAATGTCAAATGTAGTAACCTTTCCAACAGTAGCTTAGCATTTCTAAATAATGAGGATAAAGTAATTCTTATCTAAAAGACTCCTGCCTGAACTGGGCAATAAAAGGGACAACTCACATTCTTTTGAATTCCTCCTCTGTCATATCTCGTACCTGGTATCCATCTTTCTCAGCAAGCGCTGATGTAACACATCAAACATTACAAAGTGACAACAGGGATGATCTCACACTGACTGGATATGAAAACAGAGATTTTGTTAACAGGCCCAATATTACCAAGAAGACAAATGTTTCGTATGTTTAAATTATCTCCAATTTCGGTTGTTCTCAGAAAGACATCCCTATCATCATTTGCAATGTCTGATCTGTTACACAAACCTCCACTGAGAAAAATGGACACCAGTTGTAAGTTATTTCTTATACATTATTTATTTATCATTATGACAAATAATTCATTTTTCAGTACAATATTTTATTTATTTAATAACTCTGAATAGTTGTTACAACCTGGATACAGTGGTTACAGGAAAACTCAAAGGGAAAGAGAATCCAACTCACCAAGCACAATACATCTCTCCTTGCTGCAGTTGTCGAGATAAAAATGCTGCACATAAAATGAGAGCACTCTTCTCATCTCCTTCTGATTCTAGATTACAGATCATTTCTAAAGCATCTTTGCAGTCTATGTCTGCAATCTGAATGGAGAGAAAAATGTGAAAGCGCTGAATACTGTTTGTTTTTAGATAAAGGTTAACTTGATTACACAAAATGTAAGACACAAACTACTGACAGCTTTAATATCTTAATCCTAAAAGCCAGGCTGTTTTTTTTTCAAAAGTAAAATAGAAAAACCAGCCTTATTTGGTATATCTTCTATCAACACATATCAGATTCAACTACTGTAAGAGAGAAAAATAAGCTTCCACGTATGTTTTATAACACTAAAGGTTTGTAAACATTTGTATAAGTTACTCCAAAGGTTAAAAATATCAAAGTTAAACATACAAATGAAAGGAGTCTGAGAACTAGCGGACTTTATGTTAACACTTGAAGAAACAGGTGTTGAAAAGAAGGTGCAAATGCTCTATGCAAATATACTGTTAGAGGCCCTGGACTCCCTTTATTTTTTCCCCAATTTATCCTTCTTTCTTTCTTGATATCATGCTATAATACTGCATTGTAATGAAGTTAATGCTAAACATAGGCAGTTTTAAATCAAAGTCTGAAAGTGGTTTTCTAGAGAAGAAGACGGGCAGGAGCCAAAAGGGCATTCTCTCCAAATAAGCATGTGCCCCCCAAAAAAGAATATGGTCTCTGGGATAAAAAGGGTTGCTCATCCTTGAGTTAGCATCTGGCATCTCATAATAGGAGGAGACAGTACACTCCTCCCACACCAATATGTATTAGAGAAGAATAAAATTGGCTCCTAACAAAATAGACTGAAAGAAATGTACAGGAGTGAGATGTGAAAATTAATTTTATATTTAGAGCTTGCTTCCATTTTTCTATTCTGTGAGCTCCTTTTCACACACCACACCAGAAAAGTACTAAAAGGAATAAAAATATGCTTCCTCACCCTTCCATTCTGTTGTACATTAAAAAGGAAATTCCTTGTGGAGGTATGAGTGGTAAGATTCTAACAGCAACTGTCATGATTATTCTAGTGCTTAAGAATGAAAAGGAAAATGACAGGATTCAAACAGCTACCCAATATCAGCTTGTGGATCAGATTTCCCAATCCAGTACCTTAATAACTGAATATTTTGAACGCAAGTTTCCACCACACCTCCGTACTGGAGCTGATGGAAATGACAAGTCAAAAACATCAGGGTGCATAACAATTAATAACAGAAAGCTACTGTACATACTAGAAGAGAAGGCTAGAAGGAAGAAGGCACACAGAAGATTGCTCAGGCCTAAGTTTGAAATTCTAGGTTTCATTTGCACCACCTATTTTGACTGTCCTTGTGTTTGACAGGTTACAATATGAAGATCAGGTATGGCTATTTAAAGAGTTCTGCACAGCAGTGTTATGTAAAAGACACTTCTGCACTTGAGTTGAAGCTGACTCAGTCCCATATTTACTTGATTAAGTTACTAACCATGAAACACTTTTTCTCTCCCTCTCAGTGTAGTTGTTAGAGTGAGAAAAGAAATATAGTTGGCCCTCCACATTTGTGGGTTTGACTTTCATGGATTTGATTATTTGCAAGTTTCTCCAACACCTGCTCCCCTCCAACAGGGAGCCTCTCTTCTCAAGGGCTCTGGCAGGCTATGGAGCCCTCTAAAAACCTGCCTCCGGTCCTTCTCTTCTTTCATCAGCTGCTGCCTGGTCAGTTAAAGAAGGTTCACGGTCTGATTTCTCAGCCCTACAAACCTTCTACCGATGCCCCCTCTCCACACATGCCCAAGGAAGGAGATGGACAAGAGAGGAAATATAGGACCATCATGCTGACTGCTTCCCTTCTCTCTTCCTTCTCTGACCCAGTTTGGGCCCTGTGTGCCTGCTCTCTCTACCATGCCTCTGTCACTTTCTCATAGATATTCACACACATTTTCTATTGGCAATTTTTCCACTTTTGCGAGGTTCCTGTACCCTAATCCTAACAAATGTATATAACATTTTTAAGACTGGAAAGTGACTTACAAATCAATAAGTTTGTTTTCAGACATTAAAAATGCTTAATCTCAGGTCAAGTTCTTTATCCGAGCTATACTACTTCAGCGTGCAGAGCAAGATTCATGATTGCTTCTCTACATAAAAATTTCCTTCCAGAAGGAGATGGCCAGGCTAGCATCTTTGCCACTGCCATCCTAGTCCTCTATGTGTAGGATTTTCTCTCCCTTTTTACTGATGGGAATAATCTCAGCAATCTAAAAGTGATATGGCTCAGGGAGGAGCTTATGACTTCAATGCTTTAATTACACTATACAATGTCTTGCAGAAGTATTCACCTACACATTTTGTTGTGCTTCCTGAAACTGATATGGATATAATTGGCATTGTCATCACTTGATACATAAAAGATGTGCAATACTTTAACTGTAGTAACAATTCCAATTAAATCCCTTTCAACTCCAGGTTGTAACATAAAAAATGTGGAAAAGTCAAAGGCACGTGTGTGAGAGACTACTGCAGCAAGACACTATATTGGGAAACATCAACAGCTCAAAAACATAAATAAATAAAAAATAAAAATAAAATAAAGTGACAACGCTTCTTTATCTTCTAAAGCATGAACCAAGTCAAGTTTAAGACTGGTTTCCTTCATTTGATAACTATTACATGAACTGCGTTGCTAATGAAGTCTGCCTTTTTATTCACGTTGATTAAAAACACAAACTTTTGTAAATGGATACTATCTCCAAACAGTAAAAAGTGAAAGAGAGCACTGTAACAAGAGAGAGATCAGTATTCCATGGCATTCATATGTTTTGGATTTCAAGCCTTGTCAGCCCTAGCCAGCATGAACAGTGGTCAAGAATAATGGGAATCATAGTACATAACATCTGGGCAACACCAGGATGGAGAACAGATCAGTTTTGCAATTTATCTTCCAGAATCTCAAAATTAGCATTCTTTCTATGGAAACGCATATTCCAGAATAATCACTGAAAACTGTGCAATTCTCTTAAGAACTATCTACACTTACTTGTTGAATTTATGGCTCAGAGCTCACTGATGTTCACAGTCACTTTAAAAGTAGCATCCTATGTCAGGGATGGAAAGACTTTAGGCTTGCAAGATTACTTTTTTTTTTTAAACTAGAATTAATGCTGAGCCCAGGAATTTGTTCTGAGTACTAGACTAGAATACAGTTCATATCTTTGCACAGAAAAATTCAACCTAGGGTTACTTCAACATTAATTTCAGTAGCATAATATAGGGAAGGGTGCAGGGGAGAAGAAGTGTATTATGAAACAACTGGAAGTCCGCAGAAATCCTGAAAACAAGAGAAATACTAGTAAAATCCACCTTCTCCACTGTTGTACTACCATGGTCTATAATAGAAGACTCTTCCCTATACATTGGTAATCATCTCAGTAAATCCTCTTACTGTTTTCTCTTAGTGTGCACAATGATATAAGATTAACTGTATAGGTATGTGCTGTCACTGAAGAACTAATGTGCATACACTAATGTACATCCTTAAGCCATATTTCCTGATATTCTTGAAAGGACTTCCAACACTGATGCTTTGAAAAATAAAGTCATGTAAAGCATACTCACCTCCTGCATTAGCTTTTCATTTGGTGATCCAGAACAAAGACAGACTAGGTAGGTTTGCTTAAAATTGCCCCTGCTGCTGATTTCTGGGTGATCAGAGCACACTTTTGCTAAGGCCGTTGCCTGAGTTAATTGCTTGGATTTCATCAAATGCTTAATGCGCATATCCAGTAGCACAGGGCCTTCAAAGGCTAAAAATTCATTCACTGAAAGAAAGATAATTAAATGTATTCTCACCTCTCCATGCAAGTCACATAACATTAATCTCTAGTATCTAATAATTAAAATTCAACATGCAAAATATCTGAAATATCTGTGAGAGACCCATTTTAAACAGAAAACCACCTGTTTTTCATGAGAAGCACAATTAATGACAGAAAGTCCAAAAACCCGAACAGCTTGAATAGGACAACAATCAATCTGCTTCAAAATAAAGCAGTAATGAAAGAGAAAAGACTCCAGTTCTCTACTATCTTCATCTATGTAGTTTTTCAGTTACATACAAACTGAAACTGTTCCCAGTTCCTGACATTCTCACACAAATACCAGGGTCCCAGCACTGTGGCAGGGCTAATTGATGCTGATATTTGCTCTGTGCCTGTCCACATGGACAACCTCAGTTTGGAATATACCACTGAAATGTCCAGCAATACACAAGAATTAAGCAATTCTTGCCATGTATTAGTTAGCTATCAGTTACATGAAGACCCCTTCCTAAAAAACATATAAAGACTGATGGGCCCATCTAGATATGATTTCTTTACTATATATACATTCCCTCTCTCAGTATAGGAATAAAGAGAAATAAATGACTGGAGCATCAAATTCATTCTTTCACTTCTCTCTGTGAAGAGAGAAGCAGGGCAAGGATGGGAAAAAGGCAGTACAGAAACCCAAAACTCATTCAATCTCTTCTCAGAGCCACTTTTCAAACAGACTCTTAGTTATACAAACTGGTTTGAACCTAACCATGTGAAATAAATAGGCTTACATTTCTGTGCACAAACATATCTGAGTTTTGATATAACTATTATTGTAAAAGGCATATATTAAAAGAGAAGAAAAAAGTTGAAACTAACTATTTTGGATACTGTCATGACAGACTTCAGTAGAGACATAACAGTAGAACTTAATGACGGAAAGATTGTTAAGATCATCAATCAGTAGATATAATTGCTAGTGCCCAAGATTCCACTGAACTGTTGTTTTGATCTGAGAAATGGAAACCGAGCAATTAAGCTGGGAATAAAGATTGTTTATCGTTATCCAATGTTCCCCAGTGACTTTTATAAGAGTATTCATGACAGATTTTTCCTTAATAAGTAATCTCAACCCCCAATATCTCTGAAATAGAACTTTATTTTCCTCTGTGCACATGAATCCTTGCCAATCATATCTATGAGAACAAAAGGAAATGTTTTACTTAGCTGCACCACAGCAGCAGTGACAAAGACTATCCTACTTTCATACTGAGCGTGTTGGCCTCCAGAGAAAGTGAGAATTAGCGAATGGATGAGAGAGGGTGGGAGAGAGGGAGAGAAAATGTATGGTGATTTTAAATTAGAAACAAAAGGACCAAATTTAAAATGATTGCAAATATTTCTTTGAGTATGTGAACACAGCTAGATATAATACATAAGAACCAGTTGGTAGAAGCTGACCTTTAGAAGGAAGGCAGAATAAGAAACTGGAGAAGGATCCAGATGGTTTTATGCCTAAAGTTACAACATTTAAAGACATTCTACAGACAAAACTACACACTATATCAACAAGGATAAGATGCCAAAATTAATTAAAATCTATTTAAAAGATTAAAAAAATAAATTGAAATCAATGCCACTGCAGACTTTCCCTGAACTGGCTGGATTAAGTAGTTTTTATAATATGAAAGCAGATACTTCTGCAAGTAAATTAATTGCTGTAATTACTTTTCAGAGAGCAAGGTGATGAAATGGGACAGACTCAGTATTAGTACTAATGTCACAAAAACATTCATTATATGATTCATACACACCAATCTCATCTGAATTCAGAGTTAATAAGAAAGCATCCCTCTTATATTCTCATTTGATGTAATAATTTTCCAAATTCTGCAATTTAACTTTCTGGAATGATTAACTAATGTTAGCAAATTAAGACTGATATCTGTTAAAGAAAACAAGAATGTGTGAAACAGGATTACATAGTATTTTTATATAGAGAGAAATGCCAGATGTCCAAGCTGGGTTCAGAAAAGGAAGAGGCACTAGGATCATACTGCAAAAATATGTTGGATAACGAAGTGCACAAAATAATTTCAAAAGAAAATCAGCCTATGCTTCATAGTTAAACCTATGCAACTGTGCAAAGCTTTTGATTGTGTAGATCACAAAAAAATGTGGATCACTCTCAAACAAAATGAGTGCATCACAACATTTGATTGTCCCGATATATAACCTGTATGCAGGACAAGAGGCTACCGTTAGGATAGAATACAGAGAAATGGAATGGTTAGCAATTGGCAAAGGGGTCAGGCAAGGGTGCAATTTAATACCCTATCTGTTTAACTTCTAGGCTGAACATATAATAGTCAAGCAGGATTAGGTGTGAAAACTGGAACATCAACAATTTAAGATGACACCATACTGCTAGCAGAAAATAGCAAAAACTTGTAACAATTACTGAAGAAAGTCAAGGCAGGAAGCACAAAAGCAAGTATACAGCTGAAACATTAAAAAAAATGGCCACAGATGATTTATATAACCTTAAAGCAGACAATGAAGACACTGAGAAATGAAAGATTTTCTCTTATCTTTTCTATATCTTGGTTCAGTCATTAATTAATCAATAAATAATCCAAATGAAAACTGTAGTCAAGAAATCAGAAGAAGGCCAGGACTTGGAAAGACAGCTATGAAGGAACTAAACAAGATCCTGAAGTGTAAAGATATATTGTTGAATATAAAGTTAGGATTGTCCATGCCATTGTATTTCCAATTGCTATGTATGGTTGTGAAAGATGGACAGTGAAGAAAGGGATAGGAATAAAATAAACTCATTTGAAATTATGATGCTGGAGAAGACTTCTACAGATGCCCTGGACTGCTAAAAGGACAAATGAATGGATCCTAGAGCAAATCAAGCTTGAACTCTCCCTAGAAGCCCAGATGACTAAACTAAGGCTGTTGTACTTTGGCCATAGACTTGACTCACTAGAAGAGACAATGCTTGGTAAAGTAGAAGGCAATAGGAAAAGAGGAAGACCATGTTACAGATGGATAGACTCAATCAAGGAAGATGTGCCTTTGAATCTGCCAGGCCTGAATAGGCCTAAGCAGGATGGCTGACGATAAGGTGACTTGCAGCTCTCTCATCACAGGGTCACTATAGGTCAAAGTTGACTTGACGGCAGTTAGCAACAACAATCACAAGGATTTCTTGGCAAGATTTGTTCAGAGGGGTTTAGCCTTTGCCTTCCTTGGAGGCTGGGAGAGTGTGGCTTTCCCAGGGTCACCCAGTGGTTTCCATGGCTGAACAGGGATTTGAACCAGCACCCAAACCACTATGCCATGATGACTCTCTTGAAGGAACACACACAGAGTTCATTTAGTTCCTTTCTGTACTGACTACAGTACATTTAGCAGTTTTCTAATGGTACTTGGCTGCAAATGGCTAATGTCAATTTTTAAGAAAATAATTCTGCATAGTACCAGGAAGCTATAAAAAAGGGCTTAGGGTCTGAGCTCAGTGGTTACTCACGGCCCGTACTTCTTCAAATACATTAACAGAAATGCTTAAACTGTTAGCAAAACTCTAGCTTCAGGCCTTTGAAAAATTTGGAATTAAGGATGTGGTCTAGATATTTTTCTAAGCAGCCCAGGAAAAGAGAAGTTTTAATATAAATATGCATTTAAAGTTCATTCAATAGCAAGTGATTATGTACCTCAATGGGGATAGTAGAAGATTTCACACATATAGCCAGACATTCTTTTGATGTTATGAGCTGCCATGAGTTGCAGTTTTGGTAGAAAGACAGGGTATCAACTAATGAATAGAAGAAGTAATGTAATTTGTTATACGCTCACACTGATGTTCCTTCTTAAAGTATTAATTCTTCACTGACAAGCAAATGTTCTTTTAAGAAAGAAAATAACCCTACACAAAGCCAGAAATGCACCATGAACTCTGGTGTGCTGACATGTACATTGCCTACATGCAAATTATTATCTTTTAGCTTGCCTATAAATGGGAAAAGAGGTTGTCTGAGAGAGCCAGTATGGTGTAGTGGGTTTGAACATTGGGCTACAACCCTGGAGACCTGGATCTGATTCCCTCCTAGCCCATGGAAATCCACTGGGTCACCTTGGGCATGATTTACACTCTCAGCCCCAGAAAACTCTGTGAAAGGTTCATCTCAGGGTCATCCTAAGTTAGAAACAAAGGCACACAACAACAACAAGAACAACAATGGTAGTGTGGCCATGGATAAGGCATGAAGAGAACTGATCAATAAAATACACTGGATTCATATTTATTTCTAATATATTTTACTTGATGTCTTAGTATGGCATATTAATGCTTTTGCTGCTCTTAAACAATCCATTTGCAAAGGTTGCGATGCAAGGCTACTATTTTAACCACACTCTTTCATATTCAAGTTTTACTAGGAATCTATTTTTGTTTTCTATTTGTTCTGCTAATCCAAAAATATTTTTAATCCATTCCCTACTCTTCCATTTAGCCTTTTTTCAATGCATATTATTTCCCTACAGTCCAGTTGAGATGATTCTATTATTTTTTAAATAAAGTTGAAGTAAAGGTCTTGCACAGACCTGAAAAAATTATAACATAATGTAATTGTTTTGGCACACTAGGGCCATTTCCACACTAGCTTGTTATAGCGCTATTATTCCACTTTCAACATCCTATGGAATCCTGGGGTTTGCAGTTTATGGAGCAGCCTCAAAGGATGTTGAAAGTGGAATAATAGCGCTGTAACAGGTTAGTGTGGAAATGGCCTAGTTCTCACTGGTTGAAGCTAAGCCTCTTCTTAAACCAAACACTGACTTATATTTTGGCTAGCGAATACATTTAATTACACTTTGTACATGTAGTTATTCCTGGACTGGCAGCAACAATTTTATTGTGCAAGCTTGTGAGGAAACTATTTTGACATTAAAAAAAATGACAAGGCATTGAACTAGGGCTAAATATAGTTAAAACAAATAGAAACACAACTAATTTAGTAAGGATACACAAAGCATAAAATCAAAAAACTCTCAAGATGTAAAAATTTTCTTCTAGTAATACGTCAGCAGAATGACTAACATGTTGCACAAAATTTTCAGATTTTGCATGGCCACTAACAACCTCCATATGATTTGATGAATTTCACCTCTGTAACCAAATTTTGATTGGTAAAAGTCTCCTGAACTCTTCCAAAAAAACTGCAAGTTTGCAATTGTCTTCATATCCTTCAGCTGAAATTTAAGACTCGATTTAGACAACATAGTTTTCATTACCAAACTGCACTCTGGCAACTGAAAACTTGTGAATCTTTTCCAAACTTTTGACATTGCTAGGGTCTGTTGTAAAGTCTGAATTAAGGAACTTATGGTTACCATCAAACATAGTTTACTTCAAACATGACTTGACACTCACTTTAAATCTTGATTTCAGCCCCCAGTTTCAAGGCAAGTCATGATTATCAGTAACCATTATTAGCCCAATTCAAATAGTACAGCAAACAACTTTTATGTTAAAATGCTTAGAGCGGTGAACATGAAGTAGTGTCTAAATTCACAGTGGCACTCTTGATCACCACATCATGCTTGGCACAAAACTATATCAATCACAGCCAAGATTGAGCCGTACTTTGCATGTTTAATTGTGCAATGAGAAAGTGAATATATTTGATTACTTTAACTTTGAAAAGAGTAAAAACAACATGAGTAAGGATGCATTCACAGTAATTTCAGAACATTTTATTTCTGGAAAAAAAATAAACTCTGTAATATGTAGATTTCATGCAGGAACACAGATGTGCTTGGGTGTCATTACACACATAGAAAAGCCACTGTAAAAGCTGACAGACATCTTATTAACTAGAAGTAAATAGTTCATTTGAATATAGTTCTAAATGTGGGATGTTTATTGTTAAAACAAAATATTGAGTTTATTCAATATTCTCTTTCTCTATCTAATCAAAAACATTCACAGTCTTGTCCATTTTCATAATGATCCAGCGAATAATTACATTTGTTACTTTTTAGCCTTGCTCTTCCACCCACAAGCCCGAATAATCCTTTCAACCACAGCGTTTACCATTTCATGTAGTTTGCCTTGCATTAACAGAGGAACATCTTCTGCTATCACTGAAATCTGATACAGACAAACCTTGGGATTTTAAAATGTGTATACTTCCAACTCATGAATGGAAAATATACCACATCAATATTATTAACATTTAAAGTTTTAATGTCAAGGTTTAATTTCCTCTTGCAAATACACAGCACTCTCCATTTCCACAGTATACCTAACCTCTGAAAACTGACATCTAGGACCAAAGTAAATGTTAAGGCACTATAAATTTTACTCAGCTTGGCCTTCGGTATCCTAAGACCAGGTGCATTGCATTTATCTCAAGGTCAACTCTCCCAGCAATGCACTACCTTTCAAAAATCAGAACAACACTTCAAATAATTAGTTTTCCCTTTGGGAATTATTTTATTTTGCTTAAAATGGTTCCTCTTAAATATGTTTCTAACTGGGTTTCCTATGCCTTCACTACAGTTCTTTTCTACCTGTAACCTCAAACACCACAAACCCAAGGAATTATGTGCTAAGAGGCATCACAGAATATAAGTAGCCTTTTGGTAAATTCACGTTTATAATGGCTTAAGAACAGCAGTGTACAGAAGAATTCTGTAAAGGTACATAATTTATAGATAAAGGGTATAATTTTGAATTTATATGTAAATAGTATAAGGAATTCATGCAAACTGCATACAGATAATTCACATTAAAAAAATTGGATTAGTAATCATCAGGAAAGCTCCAGTAATCCTGAAAATATCAAGGAGATCATCTCTATGTCAGCCTTCTCTTGCATTCTCAAACCTCTGCAGATCAAATGGATTTGCCACTTCTCCTGGACCTGCATGCTTCCTATGTTTACAAGAGGCCTGCATGTATGAACACAAACACATAGATACATGTGTCTATGTGTATGTGAATATCTGTTATTATACCATTAGTAATTAATTGTGATATTATTAACTGCATGTTTTCCTTTTGTAGAAGATAAGGATAAGAACTGCTCTCCAACCATCGCTCTTACTAGTTTCAAGAATATAGAGGTTGGCCTCATGTTTCTGAAATACACATGTCTCAGTCTTCACATTCTGGAAAAGAAGTTAGGAAGGCAGTCAGTGCAGCCTGACACAGAAATGGACAATATTCCTCCATGCAGACAGACAGCTCAGTGCTAAGCCAACTACGCTCACAGGCTTCTCTCTCTTTCAGTCCCAAACTGACAAAAAAGAATTGAAAAGCGTAGATAACTCCCTTTAACATAACCGTGTTGAAAACTGGGGGGTGGGGAAGGGAGATGGAAAAATGAATTAGTTCCAGAAATATCCCCACTACTTCCATTCCTATTGCACACATATTTTGGGCATGTTAATTAAAACAAAAACATTCAAAATGGAAACAAAACAGGTTTCAGAGAATGTGAGACTTCTGTGAGAATAAAATCACTCTTACTAGAGCAAAACAAAAGGAAAAGCTTCAGGGAATGCAGAGAAATTGAATTCTCTTACATCAAATATGTTACCTGATTATGAATCCCCTAGTATGATTAGGAAATATGATGAAATTTGAATGTTCTCTGTTGCAAAATACACTCAAAACAAAAAGCCTTACTATCTTAAATCTATTTCCATTTTATTGAAATAGATAAAAGTATGTCACAGGGATGGAAAACATTAGAACATATTGAAATTACAACAGAAACAAAGGCATGTGACAAGTTTTGCATAACTCAAAGAGAACTGTATCAACAACCTTCTGGAAGAACTCCTTAATGTTTACACTAACTGCAAGTTATGTCAGAGTATTTAGCAAGAGACATGTTGGAGAAATTAGAATCAGCAGCCGTTTTATGCCAGCATTGGAATATGGTATTTGTGGAAATGGAACACACTGGCCTAAATCTTGCTGTTAGTTTTGTCTAATAATTCAATTGATTGAACAGGTCTACTCTAGTTGGGACCAATTAACAAGATGCCAGCCTTTATGTGACAAGTTATAAATGTCACAGCATTATTAACATTTCGGGAGGAACAAAATGCAAGAGTGATGTCAAAGGCCCATACCACCAAATTAATGTGCTGGATATTGCTAACTGCTGTGCTAGTGCGGATATGCATGTTTATGTTTTTTAATCTGGGTTTAATTTTTTTACTGTTTAATTGTTTAATCTTTTTTCTAACTTTTTTATCTTGTGGATTTTTAATAAGTAAGCCACTTTGAATCATGAACTGGGAAAAAGGTGGGATAGAAATAAATGTAACAACCACTACTACTACTATTACTACTACTACTACTACTATAGAAAGTAACAATGTTTATCCTGAAGGCAGCTCACAAAATAATTAGCTCAAATTAGAAACCGAACAAGTTTTCGAAAATGAATTGCTGATACACAGCACTATGGAAGTATGCATACAGACTGACATATCAACTCAAATCTGCAAAGCTACAGTATCTGATTCAGATTTTCAAAAAAAGACGGTGAAGACACTTATTAAATTTAAAATTATTAATACAGTATGATAAAATCCAATTTGAAAAAGTTTCTTTTGGATTATGACTTCTAGAATCCCCCAGGTAACACAATCAGCAGCCATGGTTACAGGATTCTGGGAGCTGTAATCCAAATAAATAACTTTTCTAAGCTCTAATAAAATCTCCAGTTTCCACATACCTTCATCACATGCAAAATAAAGGAATAAAAATATTTAATAGCAACATCATCTGCCAATGAAAAGACTGCACTGTGATATAACTGTCTTCTTTTGTCAGTAACTACTAGACCAATATTCACGGTTTAACTTACCGACGATCTGCTCCAGGCATGGATGCCACCATGTTGGCTGGAGTCCATGCCCTGTGCAGCCAGTCTCGCCATGCCTTTCTTGGCTGAAGAAGGAGTCTTCCTCCCTTCCCTGCAGAGAGGTACACAGCCTCTTTTGGCCAAGGAAGGAGTCTTCCTCTCCAGCCAGAGAGAAGCAAGGTGAGCCACGCACTTCTTTCAGCTGGGAAGGGAGGCAGACTCCTTCCTTGGCCAAGAGAGAGATGGGAAGCCCAGCTGCACAGAGCCACGGACCTCTTTCAGATAAAGAAAGAAATGGACCCTCCTTCCTCAGCCAAGAGAGAATGGGAAGCCTAGTTGTATGAAGCTATGCACCTCTCTCAGCTGAGGAAGGACAGAGACACTCCTTCCTCAACCGAGAAAGGTACACGGCTCCGAGCAGCTGGGTCTCCCAACAGATTTGATAGCCATGGGGGGCTGCTTGCTAAACCCTGTTGAGAAGGAAGGAAGACAGGCAGACAGACAGGAGGAGGAGGAGCCAGGTAGTGGAGCTGCCTCCCTACCTCATCCCCTTGCCTGGCCTGGGGTGCAAAATATAGCATTTGGTATTCTCTCTGTTTTTTGCTATCTACAATATGTCTGGGAACATAGCCCCTGTGGATATGGTGGATCTACTGTACTTTTTAATAAATGAAAATTAATTTGTGAGGAGGCAAGTAGGAAGAAAAATCCTAGGACAGGCAAACATGACTAAGCACATGGCTTAGGACTATCTTTCTCTCCTAGCATTAAAGGACAACTAGAGCTTTAAGATCAAGGAAACTCAGGGTAGGTCAGAGATGCTGCTACCACAGCCTTGTACTTTGTCATCTGGATGCCTGATAATACTAGGCAAAAACCACAAGCCTGCACTGAAGATTGACTTCCGATAATTCGTTATACAGTTACAGAAGTTAAAATTACAGAAGCATGTTGCATTCCAAAGACACCTTGTAATTGACAACCAGCTAGGGAAAAATAACAGAAATCCCTGACGCCCCTAATTAAAAGGTTCTCTCTCTCTCTCTCTCTCTGTTTTTTCTCTCTACAAACATAAACATGTATACATATACTTCATACAGATATCACACATATGCACACAGAGCTACATATAAACCTTGCCACATGGGGTATTTCCATAAGATGAGTGTAACATGGAACAATAGTTGAAAATGACCACATTATTGTCTTCCTTTATCAACAAACTCTGATTGGAACTGCACCGCACATAACTATGTGTGAAGGTCTCTGCAAGTTCACTAAAGAAACCTGTGACTGGATTAGGTTGTTAGAAGGAGGTACAAACTGAAATGTAAAAGCAGTCCCTTCAAACCATTTGAAGAAACACTACTAAAAACAGCTTTGTCTTCAAAAGATACTTCACCAAAATGATGGTAACTGATGCCTCCTCCAGTCAATGTAAACTCACCTTTATCTTGATCCAGTGGCTCTTGAGAAAGAATACTGCAAAGAACTGGATTCTTCCATGTCCCTTTCTCTTGGGCAAGAAGAGATAGAAACTGTAATTGACCACTGCCACTTTGCATCAACTTTTCATGTGTCATCTGGGAAAAATTATAGAAACAGTTTTTAGCAAATATGTTTATGAAAATTTTTTTATAATGTCACATTACCTCCAGCAACACTAAGGCTGAGTTCCTGTTGGCTAGCTTAACTATACTGTATTGGCACAAATGGAAGCAGGAGTAAGCAGACAGTGGGCAGAACATTACTGGACTTCCCATGGAAAAGAGTCCAAAAGCCTGGGAGCTGCCACTGGAAAGAATCTCTCCTGAATTCTCAACCAAATGTGCCTTCAGAGGTGGTGGGAATGAGATAAAACCCTCTCCTGCAGGTCTTAAAACTTTACATGGGTTGTATAGGGAGATATGGTCTTTCAAACAGTATGGACCCAAGCTGTGTAGGGCTTTGAAGGACCAAAAAAATCAGTAGTCAGTAAAGCTGTTTCAACAAGGGAATCACATGATCTCTGTAACCAGCCCTGGTCAACAGCCTGTCTGCAGGCAGCATTTTGGACCTACTAAAGTTTCTGAACAGTTTCCAAAGGGAAGCCCTACATAGTGTGCATTACAGTAGTCCAAACAGGATGTTATCAAGGCATGTGTTACTGTAGCCAGATCTGACTTCTCAAGGAACAGGTGCAGCTGGAGTACTATTTTTAACCATTCAAATGCACTCCTAGCCACTGCCAAAACTTGAGCTCAGTTCCAAGTCCAGGAGCATGCCTAAGTTCTGAATCTCAGATTTCAGGGGGAGTGTAACCTCATCCAGCACAGGCTCAATATCTATTCCCCTATATATCCACATATACTAGAAGGATATTAAGCCAACTTGTACAGCTCTGGACTTAATTATTTTCCCTAGAGAAACCAGAAATAGTACTCTCACAGATGACTGGTAGCACTTCTTTTTCTCTTTAGAATTTAGTTAAGAGCTAAACAGAGCTAAGGTTTCACTGAAAGCGAAATACGAGAACTGTGGATTTTCTGGATTCAGGAAACTCTGGCACACATTAAATAAATACATCAATGCAGGCACTGAGATGCAAAAGAAAACAGTAAGTACTAGATGGCACAAGACAGTACAAATATTTTATATATTTTTATGCCACTTAGGATCAACTATGACCTTAAGCTTTTAAGATAGTTTCAAAATCAAAGACCCACCTGAATAAATGACTGAAAATCTTTCCATTTATTTTCAGGCAGTTCAGGAGGCAGGCATAGCAGAAGTTCAACATAGCTTCTGAAAATATAAAAAACATTGCAAAAATCAGCAATGCTTAAAGGTTCCATAAACAAAGTTGTCAGTAAAGTTATTAACAGAAGAAAATGAAGTAGTTTTAAAATAAAAATCAAATATATTTAAAAACTCACAAAAACACACTCACAGGGCTAAGCGTTCAAGCACAAGGGCTACATTTTCACTCTCAGAGGTAAGGTAAGGTTGTGCTTTAATGTAACTGCGGATAGCCTCTGTGTAGACTTCCAATAAAGGCAAGGAATCTTCAGATGCCTTCCACTTTTCTGCATATTCAAGAAGTGTCTGTTTAGTAAACACAAAGCATGGATTACTAAAGAAAATCCAAACTGGATTCCTGTTTTTCCATTTAATTCAGAGATATGAGACATAGCATATTCAACATTATTTTCTGAGTATGATACAATCTGTCACTTTTCCTCTTCACAGTGTTAGCAAGCAGTATACAAAAACTCAAAAGTACAGGGTTGGCCTTTTGTGGGGCATCCACTTGCCACCTCTCCCTTTTGCTTGCCTTTTAACCAGATACATGTGCCTTCCTTCTCTGCTCCTGGCCAAAAGGCAAGGGAATGGGAGCAGGGAGTGCCATTCAGAAGGAAGGAAGGCACATGCAAGCCTTCTCACCCATTTTCCCCCTCCCATTTGCATGCCTTCGTCCTGGGCACACATGCCTGGGCAAAAGGCAAGGGAATTGGGGCGGGGGGAAGCATGCTCATGCCTTCTCCAAGTGAAAGGCTGCTCCTTCCCATTTGCTTGACTTTCGCCCAGGTGCATGGAAAAAGACATGTGCACCCAGGCAAAAGGCAAGGGAATGGGAGGGGAGGGGAGGGCTAACTCAGGGAAAGGGGAGTTATTCACAATTTTTTGACTTTCACAAGGGTTCTGTGCATAGAACCCTTGCAAAAGTGAAAAGGCCACTACACATAGAAGGTTTTGATATTGTAAGTTCTAAAGTATAACTGTTGTGTAGTACTGTGCTGAAAAAAAATCAAACATACATGATGCTGTGAGACCACACAATGGAGCAGCTGTGCAACAATAATAAATGCTGCTATAACCAGGGGAAGCAGTCAAGACAGCCCCAACAATGGCTGCAAGCATGTGGTCCCCTACTGCCTGGTCAGCAGCTGTAGCAACTGCGAGCCATTCCTCCACTGCAACTAGACTATGCAATTCCTTGATTCCCAGCCATGCCTATGGTGGCAGTGCTGAAGGACAGCACATCTGTATATAATTTCTAAAAAGCAAGAAAGATATACAGAGAAATTTCACAGGCTGTATGACATTTTCTATTCCATAAAGCATCATGCTTTTCTGTAAGAATGAGAAAAAGTACTGACTCTTAATTACTGGGGGGAAAATACAGGTAATGAGAGGAATAAAAAAATGATCAACATGTTCCATTATTCCATTTTTCCACATATGGTGGGAATATGAGAAGGCACTGAAGAAAAGTCTTACACAACATCAAAATTTTCAGATTGATTTGGCAATGGAACCAAATATATTTTTTATTCAAGTACTCTGAAGGGGTTAGATATACCAGTAAAAGAGTTATATACTGATGTTATTATTAAACTTCAATATGGAAAACTAGGAAAAGTAACAAAAAGATTCAGCTGTTGAGAATGAAGCAAACATGGTTAAATTGATGACAGCACTTCTAAAAACTCACAAAATAAAAGACCTTGAAAGATTGGGATTCAGTGATTAAGTACCTGACTGCTATTATATCTTAACAAGAAAAATGAAATTGTAGTAAGATATTTTTGTAATATACTTTTTTTGGTAATAAGCCTTTTTGAAATGATATATAAATATACAAGAAAGTTTTGTAAATAATCCCCCATAAAGCAGTTAAAAAATGAAAGATAAAACATTCAAGTCCCAGCTTCTTTGGGAGATGAATTCTTTAATAAGTAGGACTGGGGGAAAAAGCACTGGAAGGAGTAGCTGGTTTGAGTGCTAAAACAATATAATGTCATTCTCCTAAGATCTCCATAAGACAGGCAGAACAAATTGGTCCTCTGATCTAACGCAGGTTCACTGAAGGGATTCCCATGGATCCATACAAGTTAACTTCATTGAAAGATAAGAGAGGAAAGTAGCAACACTAGGCAGTAGCAGAAAGAACTCCTTTTGCAAGAGTTAATTTCTGTGATAAGGGCAGTACAAAAGAAACAATGTGTTTCAATGCTATCATATATATATCTGTGCATTAATTTCCAATTTTTTTACTGTTATTTAGCTTCGATAAGACAATTGGAGGTGTGGGTCTGAGGTATAAATTTTTAAGATTAAGCACCTGTAAGAACATCTGTATGTGAACCCAATGGTGAACTCAGTGGGATACAAATAAAACAGATAAATAAATTGAATGTCACCATATATACTATCCAATCTTCTCTAGCTTCTGAGATTTTCCAGGCACAGAATACACTCTGAAAATGAGTTTTTCTCTTTTATAAATCAAAATCCCTGAGATATGTGGAGTTTACTCCCAAGTACAGAAGAATGAAGTCTCACATTGCTAAACTTTGCACCAGCTCTATTAATGTAATTGTGCCCAGGAAGAATCCATAATTAACTCCTGATCACTGCTCAATACCATGTCTTCCAACCTCCACTGAAGGGGCCTGTTATATTGTCCTATCAGCAGATGTGGCTGACTGGATACCATTCTAGGTTTCTGAAAGTTTTTAATGCAAAAATAACACACACAGCTTTGTCACAAAGTACTGCATGGAGTCAATTCAACTGTTGTGTGAATTTTGGTTGGTAAATGAATATTCTGCCATTTGATTAATTGGCAGAATTGCCTCCTTCCACAGAACTGCTGCTCCTTGGTAGGATATAGGTCTTACGACAACTATTCTAAACTTCAAGGAATGGTGACTTTGAACAGAAGTTTTAACTGGAAAGAGGACAGGAGCTTAGAAAGAACCTAGTCCCACACTAAGTTCAAACACAAAGTGAGTACTCACTCATCTGTGCCCCACGGATTTGAGTAAACTTAAATTATCCTGACCTATCAAGAAAAGGTCACACTAAACTTTGCCATAGCTGAAAGGATTAGGGACTATTGGACAGCAGCACCACTTCCATACAAGAAAACAAGCTAAGAAACAGCCTGATCTCAATAAATATAAACACCCATCTACAAAATCATCACTCAGTTCTGACACTCTTCAAATAATTAACGCCCGCAAATTGTTCTTCCCCTTTGTATCTTTTCAGTTATTAGGTCTATATCTAAAAATCTGATCAAACTGAAGCATTGTGGAAGACGACATTTGTCCATAAAACAAAAATAACAATAAAATCAGAGAATCAAATACTGTTTGAACAGCAAGTGACAGGATCATTCCTGGAAACTGCTGCCAACTGCTGCAGCGATCATATTATAGTGGAAGGCTAAGAAGCAGTAAGGTTGGATGCAGGTCTGTCTGTCATCTCTTCTAGCAGATTTGTGTGTGTTGATGCCACAGTGGTGAAGACAGCAGATATCAAGACAATATTAACCTTAGCCTTAAAAAACACTGATGTAGTAGGTTCCTATAACTGTGCACTACTGGAACTGACATGTTGACCACTGAAAATATTTTCACTTAAGAAGACCAACAAAATGAGAAGTTCTGATAAGGTCTCAAGGAATGTTAAAACTAAAAATGTTAAAACTATAAAATACTATGAAAAGGTTAAGCAGGGATGATTTCTTATTTGTGACTGAAGCATTATTCCTATCCATCTCTTCAGCTCCAATATCCCACAAGTCATCTTTCTTGTTGCACTGATTATATTAAGTTCTTCAATGAATTCTTTGGGATCTGATTTCTTTTGAGATTCAACAGCAATTTAATACAAGGTAGAAAAACATGCATGGCATTTAGTTAGGATGAGGAGTACTCAATACTTGTTTCCAGCTTTATAAGCCATGATTATCCAGATCAGGCCATGTCTTAAAGAGAAGATGTGCATGTATGAACCTCATTTACACTGCCTGCTGTATTTCAGACATGGTTCAGGCTGCTGCCTGTGATCTATAGAGCCATGTAACACCAAGACTCAGCTTTTGTTGGGATCTTCTGCTATCAAGTTGTAGACAAACATAGGTTTTTATGTTCTTTGTGACACATTCAATCACCACTTGTTATCCAAGACTCTTGTTCTATGCAAAATTTATTTTTAATTTACCACATTAATCTTCCCTATAATGGCTGGAATCTTGAGTTTGCTCCTGCTTGTGGTAGACTCCTCTGAGCTGAGTTATCACTAATAATTCCTTCCATTCACAGAAGCCCAGTTGTAACCAGATATAATCTTGTTTTACCTGGTCAGTTTGTGTGGATGTTGTAAAAAAAAAAAGCAACTGATTTCTTTTAAAGATGCTATATAACTACTTGGAAACACGAAGTACCGGGGAAAGAAAAAGGGGGAAAAAAAATTTTTTTTTCCATTTCCCCTCAGACAAATTTTCTGTTTTACCACCGTGAAAACTGGAAATTTTGTAGAATATAAGAAATAACCTTCACTGATGTATTTACTTTTTTTGATTGAATATACTGCTTTTTAAGCAAGGTTTCCCTTAGAGAAATGTAAAGACTGTGTACTATGAACATCTGTAGGCCAGTCCACAGAATTAGAGAACATACATTTTAGACATATACAACATTCAAATCCAAGATTCATTTCTGTACCTAATGGATGCTGCCATCTTCACGATAACAGCCTACTGACAGGCCTTCGTTGGTTTTGATAATTGAAGAGTTTGACATTCAAAATTGAGTTAAGCTTTATATTCAGGCACGCCACTTGGCTAGTCCCTAAGGTGTGACCATATGAGAGGAGACTGTTGCTATAAATTTTATTAAAAACTTGTGGTTCTGTTTTTATTTTTTCCCTACTTCTCAGATGGTAAAAACTAAAATACATAGGCAGCAGAGAGTGCAGCAGTTTGTAGTTCTCCTTTTAATACAGGATATAATCACAAGTTTACCTTTAGAAAAGCAAGACTTTTGTATTTTGAAGTTTCATGAATATCGCAAGCAGTACATGTGCCTAGACATTCTAAAGGCACCAGATCTTGTCTGACCTTGGAAGCTAAGCAGGGTCAGCCTTGGGTAGTACTTGGATGGAGACTGCCAATGAATACCAAATGATGTAGGCTGTATTTCAAAAAGGAACTGGCACACAACCTCTCAATATTCCTTGTGTAAGAAAACCCTATGAAATTCATGGGATCACCATAAGTCAACAGGCAACTTGAAGGTATGCATGTATGAACGCACACACAATTTTTCATGTGCCAAGTTATGCAGTATTTTATGATGCTAAAATAGAAAAATAAATTTGGGATTGATGTGAAAATATGTATTACACATATTTCAGTTTTATTCAGGATTTTATCACCTCCCTCCTTGTCCAGCAATATGTGCCATTTATGACCTCCAAAGGTTTTTTTTAAATGGAGCTACATATGTGATTTATGACTCAAAAGTAGGTGTGTCAGTGTCCTGTCTTATACCACGTGCACATGCTTGCCATTTTCAAATGGTACTTGTTAACATTTACGAACAAGAGGAACCCATTTTATGTATGTTGTCTGAGTCTTTGCATGATTTCATGCACACTAGTTTTCAAGTGTTCTGTCATCAAAATAAACAACTCTTTTACTAATTCAACAGTACTTATTCTTTAGACAATCTCAAAGGACAAAGATGGGGCTTATATTACTGCCACTGTTCACTTTCATCTGTTAATACTGGATCCTGGGTAAGTACCAGAAAACTAGCTCATGTGTGATTTTTTTTTCCTCCACAGACATCTCCTGTGGAACTAGTCTTTGCTTCTTTAAGACATACAGGGAGTGGAGTTGTACAGGAGATTCTTGTCACAGTGGCCAGTTACCTTGGGCTAGAATAATATTCCATTTAAGGTTTTGTATTAAAGGCATGCTGATGTGGAATAAGTGTTGAGAACAGGACATCGCTGGTATTAATTATAGTTTATATTTCTACACATGCAATTTAAAATGATGGTTAATGATGGGAAGAGAAGATGGTGGAGAGAAATTGCTTTGTAGAAGTAGGTTGGTAAAGCAGAACCATGCAACCCCAAGGCTGGCTCTCAATTTGCAGTAAGTCAGTGCTGTGTGTATGCTGGCCTAAGATAAACAAAGGTTGTCTTGAAACAGCTCCCACTATCCTAGGCCTATGAAAGAAATCATATATTAAGTTAGAATAATAGGAAAGTGAAAACATGGCTGCAATCTTAATTACATTGGGACTCACAAGGAAACATGGTTAGAAATAGAAAGCTATCTAATACCACATCAGAACACTGGACTACCTACTTCAGTACTGCCTACTCAGAATCAGTTTACCTAAAGAAACCTCACAATGTTGTACAAATAATTAAACCAGAAGGCATCTAACCATGGTTTCTTATTTTGTCTAGATTAGGAAAGGGCTTACCATCTTCAGATGAAGGCAAAATATTAGACCATGATTCAAATCTGATTGAATAGTCTGGACTTCTTCTGAAACTGGTAACTGATAACTTCTTTGGTGAAAATGGGAAACTACAATTAGAAGGTTCCTGGGTTCTTTTCTTATGCCACCAAGGGCAGATCAAAGGGACTATGTACATGGATGGGTAAATCATCTTGTCATATCTGTTTATTAAGTTGAGTTTTGATAATCTGAACACAACTCCTCAGTGGCAGTGACTCTCTAAGAGTTTTAGACAATGTCAAAATTTGAACCTGGGGCTGTTTGTATGCAAAGCATGTACTCTATCATTCTATAGCGCTTCACTTTAAGGAGTGAGCTAAATATTCTCTTTCAGATATTTTGCATATTGGAGAATGTGCTTCAGTTCTTAAAATTTATGACTCTACATGGGACTGGAGGAACTTCTTCTTTTATGAATCCACTCCAGTACTTGTAATTACGTTACAATATTCTACCATGGTTCATACAACCCCTTTTATCATCATACTACTAAAATCTACCAATATAGCACAGTGCTTGATAAATACTGCATCCTATTATCACTCACTGAATAACCCATAGCATTCCACTAAAACAAATTTTTTGCAATTAAAAATTCCATTTTTAGTAACATTGGGATAGCAAAACAATGAAACCAAGCATCATTACATTTTTAACAGAATCACACAGCAATATTCCTATTTCAAACATGCAATCTTATCCTTGTTCAAAACAGTCTGTATCTAGTCCAAATATCTGAGCTTTAAATTCAATGAGTTTCATTATTTTTTCCCACCAACAAAGCAGGTGCTGCTGAACAAGACTACAAAATATACGTATTTATTCAAATTATCTGTTGAAAGAGTAATTTTTGTACGACATTTTAAAATATGGGCATCAATATTTTAAACAAATACCGTCTCCTGGACAAAAGACAGGATGTGTTCCATTTGTTATGAAATCATACTATAGAACTTATCAAACTAAACTGTAGGGCTAAATCCAGTGTTAGCTTTGTAGAAGTCACCAAAATCAATGTAAGTAAATAAATGGTAATTAAGAAGTCCCATTCATTTCAATGTGAATACTTTAATTGGAACCAGCACTGAATTTTGTCCAAAGCATTCAGCCATAGCATTTTATTTATCTTCTGCTGGAATAAACATGGATCTTTCCCACAAGTCTATACCTTGGAGAATCATACACTTATCCTATGTTTTTCCTTATTGTTTTTCTAAATCCTCAACAGCAAATTATAAGTAGAAGACAGAACTGAAAAACAGGGTTTGCTCATGTACTGTGATTTTCGCAGGGCAAAGTAGTAGCATATTCATCTTTCGCAAATACCTAGAAAGTTTATGGCTATGAAGCTCAACTTGACAGATTTGGCTGGCAGGTGTGCACCAATTTTCACTGTAAAGATCTAGACACTGTCTTGCCGAGTTGTTTTTTTTTTGACATCCACTCAAAGTATTTAACATAATTTTCATACTGTCTCCAGCAATAAAAGGGATTATAAACCTTTCATCTGTATGAGTTGTTACAGGAATAATAGGTGCTGAGGAAACCACCACTCTGTTTTTTACTAACACTTTCTTCGCAAAGACCTTCTCGATCTATACAGGAAACTCAAGCACAGATTTTTTTTAATAACAGCTTTGCAAACTGGTTCAGCCCATAAGCAAAAAGTTAGAACACTTCTAGTGCTTAAGAGAAGGAGTTATGACTGGAGGCTGAAATGCCCCTGTGTAAACTCAAACATCTGAACTGGTGGAAAGAACATATTGAGGAAGCACTAAAAACACGATGTGCAGATCCGACCCTTGGATAATGTAAAATGAAAGACGCAACAAAGTTCAAAAAAAAAATCAACAATGGTTATTTAATCCGGAAGTTCTAGGGAGGGTCTCAGGCGACCTATAACCAAAACAATAAGGACTGCAGCCTGACTGAACTGATTCCAAGTGCGCAAGGCTTATGGAGGGGCTCTGGTGGAGGTCCTTCCCCTCCCCTACTCTGCTACAGGGCAGATGTGTGCCATTTCCTTTTGCGGGGGGGGCGGAGAAGGTGATCACACCAACAGCAAAAGGACGAGCAAGACCTCGTGCTCTCACCTGGGGCACAGCACATCCTCCAGGTACAAGGGGGGAGGGAGCTCTCCTAGGGCACGTACTCGCCCGCCCCCCACCTCCCCGGGAAGAAGCGGCCCCTCCCTCCCCTCCTTCCTTCACGCTCGCGTTGTTGCTGGGCCGGGGACAGACGCTCGCCGCCATCAGGAGACAAAGGCCCCTCCAGGGCCCGGGCGGCAGCACCACCGGCAGCAGCAGCACAACAAAGGGGCCGAGACCAGAAGGGCGAGCGAGCACCCGGGGCGACGGGAGGGGAGGGGAGGCGCCCCCCCGGGGGGACGCGGTTTCCAGGTCGGGGGAGGGCTTTCCAGGACTGCGAGGAGCTCCCTTCCCGGCGGAGGCGGGCGGGCCGAGCGCCTGCTCTGCCGTGAGCCAGTTTCAATGAGCGGCGGGGCCGGCAGCCGTGCGGCCCAGCTCCCCGCACACCTTCCTGCTGCCCGGCCTCTCGCCTCACCCTCGGGCGGCGGGAGAGGGGAGAGGAGGCTCCCACCCGACAAGCGAGCGACCAGGCCCGTCCTGACCTGGCAGAGCTGTTGACAGTACTCGGTGGCCGCTTCCACGGCCGGCTCGCCGCTCTCCTTCAGCCTCGTCTCCAGCTCCCGCAGCCGCTCCTTCAAGCTCGGCAGATCCAGGAGGCCGCTCTCCGCGCCGCCGCCGCCGCCGCCGACAGGACCGCTGTCCTGCTCGGCCTCCTCGTCCGCCATCTTCGCACCCAGCTCCGTCGCGTACGCAGCCCCCCCACTCTCCCCGAACGGCCCACCTACCCCCTCCTCCTCCTCCTCCTCCTCCACCGCCGGTCACGTGATTACACAATGCCACGTTCCGGGGAGGGGAAGGTCACGTGTGGGATTAGGGAGGGGAGTTCGAAAAAAGACAGTTCGCTCGGTAGCTCTCTTGCCCTTCCTCCTCTCAGCCCCCCTTCTTTTTCGCGGCGGGGGGGAGAGAGAGAGGTGCGGCAGGGTAACGCCTCCAAATAGTGTGTCACGTGCGCAGGACGGCGCGCGCCGACTGGCGCTGGCGTCTCGAGGGCTTTTGGCGGCACTGAAGCGAACGTTAAGTGCGGTGGAAGCCTTTCAGTTTCGTTCGCCGGCCTCTCCGTCGCTTCTCCCGGCGCGCGCTTTCCGTTAGCGAGAAGTGAGGCGGGCGCTTCGTTCTGCTAATCCGAAACAATTAAAATTCTGCCATTTTAAGTGATACAAAAGTTTATTTCACACATTCATTTTTTTTTTTAAAAAAAAATCTTGTTCGAGTTTGGCTACTGTGAATTTTGAGGTTTCTCCCCTTTATTTTAATGGAAATTCGAAATCAGCGAGAGACGTGACTGGAAAGCCAGACGTTTATGCATTATTATTATTACTATTATTATTATTTTATTCCTTTATATCTTTTCGCATCCAACAGTGGGACTCAAGGCATCTCACAAATTTAGCAAAGCCAGTACAGCTTAAAAATACAAAACATCAAAATACAACCATATACCTGTGGGTGGTTGTTAGTTTAAAAACAATAAGAGTTAAAACCCTTTAAAATTCATGAGAAGATGATAAAAACAGGGAGCGTACCATAAAAACCCCACCAATTGCTAAAAGCCTGACAGGATAAAAAAGTCCCACTACCATCCTTGCCTTCACAGGGAGGAGTTTCAAAGTGTGGGAGCAGCCACTGAGAAGACTCTCACTCTGGTTCCGGCCCAGTGAGGCTGAAAAGATAGTGGGACGGAGAAAAGGACATAGAATCATAGAAATGTAGAGTTGGAAGAGACCACAGGGGCCATCCAGTCCAACCCCCTGCCATGCAGGAACACCCTCAAAGCACTCCCGACAGATGGCCATCCAGCCTCTGCTTAAAAACCTCCAAGGAAGGAGACTCCACTACACTCTGAGGCAGCACATTCCACAGCCGGACAGCCCTGACCGTCAGGAAGTTCTTCCTGAGGTTCAGGTGGAATCTCCTTTCCTGCAGCTTGAATCCATTGCTCCTTGTCCTGGTCTCTGGAGCAGCAGAAAACAAGTCCCCTCCCTCCTCTATGTGGCATCCCTTCAAATATTTAAACATGGCTATCATGTCTGGTCTTAACCTTCTCTTCTGCAGACTAAACATACCCAGCTCTCTAAGCCTATCCCCATAGGGCATGGCTTCCAGGCCTCTCACCATTTTGGTTGCCCTCCTCTGGACTTGATAGAGAGGAGATGGTTCTTCAAGCAGCCTGGACCCAAGCCTTATGTACTTTACTGGAGAGTCGGTGGGGAACAATTAAGCATTTGTGGCAGAAGCTTTATCCTACTATAGCCTGAGAAATAAGCACTGTTCTATTGGTGTCCAACTATATATAAAACAGCTGATATATAAAAGTCAAAGTTTGTTTGTCTTCCTCGGGTGAGAAGAACTCATATGATTGGCTGCCTAAGAAGATTCTATAGAATCCTGGGCTCTACAGTTTAGGGAGGGGCCTTTAGAATTCTCAGCCAGAGACCTCTTGGGCTTCAGTCAACTGTGTCTGTCTTGAATAGGCTGGTTGCTATGGAGGTGAGGCCTAGCAGCAAGGAGGAGGGCCATATATTCCCTCAGGAACCCAACCTCTGTATGTTAACTCTGAATACAGATTGGATTGAGAAATATGGGGAAAAGTTACAGGTACTGGTCAAGACAGTTTGGGGAATTAGAGACACAGGATTTCAAATCTTTCTAACAAGTACTATCTATGAGAAAATAATATCCTGGGCAATGCAAGGTATATAAGCTAGTTTTTGATAAAAGCAATTTAGCATTATCAAAATTTTTAAATTTAAATTTGCTGTTATCTAAAAAAACAACCACCATCCTAAATGATCAGTTTTAGTTTTGTCATTTCTTCACAGGAATTGTGTACAGGAATGGTGTGTTTCCATTGCCATCTCCAGGTTACAGCAATTGTAATATAAAATATATATTCAGATTTTATATGATAAATAATGTTTGAGCTGAAATGGTCCAGGAGGAAGTTGATGGGGATCAACTACAGTCTGTCCTCCACATTCCCTAGGGTTAGGAGCACAGGATGCCTGCAATAGTGGAAATATTGCAGATATCAAAATGTGTGTGTGTGTGTGTGCGCACGCGCCAGTGGGAAGGGGCCGAAGCACAATGTGCACTGAGCACCCAGCATCCAAACCAGATCAGGGAAAGGAGAGTGAGAGTGGGTGTAACTTGAACTGCCCAGAGTGGGGGCTTGCTGCTACTCCCTGCCAGCATTTGCTTCCTAAAGCAGATACTCCCTTCTGCCTTATGGTGGGGCCAGTGCATATTTAAAGCTATGGACTGGTGCCACATAATTTAAAGAGAATTGCTTGGAAGTAAGTTCACTTAAACTTGGTTTACTACTAAGAAAATATGCATAGGATTATACAGGAAATATCCTATATAAGTTTTCTACAGCAGGAGCCTGTATTGTTGTATTGATGCTATTTTCTCCACCCAATATTAGCTAGGGATTGAGATAATGCATGCATTGCATTTAAAGAGAACAACATTGGTTCTTTTACTGATAAACTGCTCATTGAATCAGTACAATTCAAAATCCCTACAGCTGGCCCTCGTTCAAGGGATGCAGGACCCTTGCAGAGATGGAAAAATTCTAAATATCAATATGTGTGTGTGTGTTTATGGGAAAGGGCTGAGGCACGGTGGGGAGAGTGGGTACCCAGGATCCAAACCAGGTCATGGAAAGGAGAGGGAAAGTGGGTGAGTCTTCATGGTGGCCCTGTACATCTTCTCTCTCACTCATCTCCTTCCTTGGGTATGTGGGGCATCAAGGGAGTGTTTGTGGTGCTGAGAAATTGGGCTTCAAGCTTTTTTTTAGCTGGCTAGGCAGTGGCTGATGGAGGAGGACTGGAGGTGGTGTTTGAAAGAGCTGTGCTGCCTGATCAGAGCTGCTGAGAGGGAAGGTTCCCACAGAAAAGAAGTGCTGGGGGAGCAGGGGTTGAAGAAATTTAGAAATAATCAAATATGTGAAAGTTAATATGTGAAAGTTAAATCCACAAAATGTGGGGGACCAACTGTAATTATAATGATAGAACAAGGAAAAAGAAATCAAAGTAGAGGGCAAACTGCTGAATCTCTAATCACAGGTAAGCAGTACAGCCCAAGAGGCACCTCTTACAATTGTCCTCATAAAGTAGATGACTGGACTATGCAGGTATAAAGCATGGGAAGCGAATTCCAAGCAGAAAAATCTACTTCGTCATAAGATGCTTTCCACCACAAATTCTACCTGTAGTTCATCTAATTCACAAATAAAGTCTACCCAATAAAAGGCAATGAGGTTCACTGCTGCCTCTCACACTACGTTGTTCTCTGCCATCTAGTATCTCTTCTCTGGAACATTGACAGTACATTGCTTCCAGTAGCTCTTTGCAACCTTCCTTGGGATTGTTTGTTTCTTGGATAACAAGTCCTAGCAGACTGGCTCTGGGCATCATTTGTAGTATTCCCTCTCACAGACTAGAAGGAAGACCTGATTGACCAAGGGAATTAACTTGTCATTAAGCTGATATCCTTAGCAGCTCCAGAAAGGTAGTAGTCCCTGCTAACCTGCCCTGACTGCTTTTTCTATATACTCTGGATGCATGCTACCCTCAGGGATGTCTTCGACATGCATGCTGCATTAACTCCCAGCCAAAATAACTCCCTAATTAGAGGACAGTATCAGGAGGACAAAAGGATTGGTTGATGCCCTAAGGACAAGAAATTGGGAATTGGGGAGGGGGTGGGAATTGCGTTTTTTGGGTGTGGAGTCAGTGCTTACTTACCCTTAAAACAAGAAGTAAACAAAAGACTCTCAAAGCTGCTAGAAGAGGGGGAAAGGAAGAGAAGTAGCTAAAGATTTTCCTCACAGTGGAAGTCATATTATTACATGACTGCTTAGCCACACAGGCTGCATGGATCTGTAATTTTTCTCTCTGTCCCCCACTTCCCTTTTAAAATTCTTGTCTTTACTTCTTCTGGTTCCTCTTTTCCTTCTCTGTCTGTATCGTTTCCTGTTCATCACTGTCTGTCTCTTCTGTTGTCCTAATTGCTTTTGGGTGCTCTAACTGCTTTTCCTGTCCTCAGCATTGTTTGCTCTCTCCCATCCTGTGGCTCACTGTCTTCGCACCAGTAGAGTGAATGCAAGGCAGCAGTGTGCTGACCCAGCTTGATTTTTTTTTTCAGATCCTTTTAAAAATAATGTACCAAAATTTCCAGAAACACTTGACATGGAAAGAAATTGATTTAAAAAGAAAAAAATAAAGTAAAAGAGAAAGCAAAACAGACGGATTGCCTCATTTATAATGAAAAGTGAGGCTGACTCTGTATCCAGAGCTGAGGTGGGATTCCAGAACTGTGTTTCTTGGACTACAATTTTCCATGGCCTGTTAAAATAAATATTTGCGGGAAAACGGCCAATTGGAGGAAATCTGCCTTGTAATATAATCTCTTTCTTCCAGATGTATTTTACTTGTCTTTAAAAAAAAGCTGCACTAATATAAAATACAACAAAAGTATAAAAGTACAGATGGAACATAAAAATAGTCTCTGCCATGTCATTTTTACAGCAGTATTATTTGTTCCTCGAGATATATTCTCTTGTATTTTCCACTTCATTAATATTATAAGCCAGAAGCCTTGAAAGCAAGGCCTCGTCTTATGCTGTTCCGTTACTCACTGAAAATTACTTGTGTAGTTCCTGTTTCAAGAATATTGATTGTTATCAATTCAAAGGAACCGCTAGGCTATGCTGGCCCTAGAATATTGATTTGAATGGGGTGTTGTATACACAAAAAAGGGAAAAACAAACTGATTGTCACATGGAAAGCTGCATATGTAATAAAATTCCTGAAGCACAATTTTTTTTAATAAAATGCAGAAAATAATAGATAGAAAAATAAATTCTTATTTTTTTCTACTCAAGAGTGTGACAATACATTGAGGGTATAAGTACTAGTCACTCTTAACTCAGAATTAAGTACTTCTTGAATACTTTTGATTTCTCAAGGGGAAAAAAAATCAAGCACGTATTTTGCTTTCCCCATGCTCTGTATACCATTCCTTATACTCCAGATTCGTTCCCTTTGTACGTATGTGTGGTACAATATTATTTTATGCTATGATACACAGTGCGTATATGTGAACATTTCTCATTTATAGCAAGACAATAGTTTCCCATGCTGTTTTTTTTAATGGCTTGACTTATATCTTATTGTAAATTAATTTAAATCCTCTGTTAAAATACTGGCATTAAATAGTATTGTCATTTGCTGTTTTACTAGCTAATGAACAAGGGTTACTGAGAGGGACAATTCTTCTTTTGATCCAAAGCCTAAATTTAATTTAGAGATGGGCATCATGCAGGACAATTGTCTTTTGTTGCAACCTTACACATTAAAAAAAATATACCAACCTATACCTAAAATTACATGCTACAGATAGGCTTTTTCTGAATGACTAATACAGATGTACAATTAGAATTAATGAATCTTTTTTTAAATAGATAGTTAAGGGAGCAGGCTTATGCTTGTAAGGAAATGTATACACAAATCTAATCTGATCCTTCCATTGGAAATAATGGAATTGTTCATCCTCAAAATACAAAGAAATTCAGTTTATAAATAATTTTGTATTAATTAAAAATGGACTGTGTTATTTTCCCTTCAACTGGCTATCATTTGTACTTTTCATTGTGTCATCTGTTACTCTCAACTGCCCCTTTCTTGTTTGTGTGTGTTGTGTGTGTGTGCTGTTTGTAGTTCTTTGAGCAGGTTCAAAGTATGTTTCATCTCTTTCTTATCAGCAACATGCAAACTTAGTTACATCATCAGCTGTGACACTATTAAGAACTTCCTCCTCTAGTCCTCTATCCTTCCCTCACAGGTTATTCTTAGTCAGCATGTATACAAGCAAGTCTGCTGTTGCTGTGCTATGATATCTCTCCTTTTTAATGTAAAAAAAGGTGAGACAAAAAAGCGCGTAGCTCAAGACGCATGCACCCCGATGCAAAATCAACCAGATAGAACCTATTTTCACTGATACTTTCAGAGTCAGTTTGAAGGGCGGGTGAATTGGGCATTTGACTGAGTGCCAAGATGAAGAAGGTGTCTAGGTGACATAGAGACTTGATATTTATTAAGTACAGTGTGCAGTGGGATAGTTTGGGGGGAAAAAAAGTATCTCCCTCCCCTTGCCCCACCACATTCTAGAGCTATGGTTTGCACACTTGGATCTCCAAATGTTAGGTTTTACCTAGTATGACCAATGGTCAGGGCTTCTGGGAGTTGTGGTCCAACAAAACTTGGAAACCTCAGTACTTACAATACAAATAACCATACAAATAAATGAATTTCCATCCATTAGTTTCAAACTATGGCTCTTTTTTCTATTGCCATTCAGCATCATAAGTTCTTGGTGAAAAATCAATATATCATGGCTTTACTTTGAGGATCTGTTACCAAGAGCCATAAGCATGACAAACATAAACAGTGCAACTGCTATAAACATTTTAAAAACAACAACTATAAACTGACAATGGTAAGTAACACAAAAAGTCTTCCTTGTCCAGGAGGACAACTTAACTTAAGGAAGGTCCTAGGTGCCTAAATGCAATAATTATGTTGTCTGCAAATGGCAATATTTTTTTGAAAAATGAGAATGAGAAGTAATTTATAATAAGTGAAATTGATATTTGTTGTATATTACCACTCAGAGGATCAGTTGAGACTTGCATCACTTTCTTAGAGGCCAGTTAAATTATTATGTTTCTCTAAGACCATTTCCTCAAGATATTCTTATAGCGCTATGATTCCACTTTCAACATCCTATGGAATCCTGGGGTTTGCAGTTTGCCGGCTGGCCCCTTCCTAAACTGCAAGCCCCAGGATTCCATAGGATGTTGAAAGTGGAATCATAGCATTATAACAGTCTTGTGTGGAAATGGCCTAAGCCAAATGCTTCTCTATGTTCCAGGAGATTTTAATATCTGTTGGTTGAAGGCATCGCTATATAGTGGTCTTTCCCTTATTCAGAAGGATTAGCCTTTGGAATAGTTTCAGTTTCTTGATTAAGAGACTGTGAGCAAAATGATCATATCCTCCTCTCTTCTCCAGTGCAAATGGTGACTTCCTTCCCATCCATCCCACCTTTCCCATACTGGCTCAGCCTTCATTATGGTTTCTTCTTACCACTTTAATGCCACATGATTCCTGCTGTAAATTATGGTTTGAAATAAGGGTTTAAGGTTAGAAATAAAATGGAATGGGAATTCTTGCTGGATTGAAGAAGTCTGTCATTATAGTCGGTTGTGGATGTATAGCATTGTAGCAAGTTGGGGGGGCACACGGCCATCTGCTGCAAACAGAAGAGCCATTGAACTGTCCTGCTTCAAACTGAGCCACACTCGCTCTTGGATACAGACAGGTTATTTCAGGCTCCATGGTGATAACAGTGCACCAAGGCTGTTGGGCTAGGAGCAGAAAATCATAACTTTTGGCATGGGCTTTACTCAAAAGCAATTGCTGAAAAAAAAATCCAAGGGGAACTAGGGGGAAGCTAGCAGTTTGACAGCTGGAGAAGAGGTTACTTTCCAGTAAACAGTCACTCAGAATTGAATGCTTTTAAGTTTGAACTTAGAAGATGAGGAGGAGAACTTTAATCATGGTTAACATTTTTTTTGTGAGGAGTTCTAATTATCAGGTGGGTACTACTTCACTTGGCAGCTTATCAGGAAGATGCCTGTGTTCCCTAGCTCTATGGAATGGCTTGGCTTCCATCTCTAAACAAGAAGGTGGCCTCTCTGGAAGCTGTGGTGATGATGCATCTGCTAGCATCACTGTTGAAGGCATTGACTCAATCTGATCACCCTCAGGATATCTTGAAACAGCATACACTCTTGTGGGTATTGAGAGAACTCCAGAACATATGGATTTCCAGGGGAAACATGGCATGAATTGGGGTCATTCCAGAGTAAAGAAAGGTTACTGCAAAGAAACATGGCAAGAAAATGCTGTGGTATGAGCAGAGATAAGGGAAAAAGGAAAGGGATGGGGTGAAATTGCATTGAGCTAAATCCAAAGTCCTGCTGGCAGAACATTTTGAGCTCCCATTCCCTTACAGCACTCCACATCATCCAGGAAATGTAGAGGTTTTCCCCCTCAGCCTTAAGGGATAGTTTTGGGGACACACAGAGGACTGCAAGCCCAGTTCTATTGGGGTCCACAATCCTCCCAATAGAAGTTCACTACTGAATTTCGCCTACTGTATTTAATAATTTGTTTGCTGGTCATAGAATCATAGAGTTCAAAAAGACCATAAGGATGATAGAGTCCACCCCCCTGCCATGCTGGAATACACCATGAGTGCATTCCTGACAGATGGCCATCCAGCTTCTGTTTAAAAACCTCCAAAGAAGGAGACTCTACCACACTCGTAGGCAGTGTATTCCACTGTTGAATGGCTCTTACCATCAGGAAGCTCTTTCTAATGTTTAGATGGTCAATTGAGTCTGGTATTAGTCTTTCCTATTTTATATTTTCAGGTTTTGTACTTACAAGATATCTCAGTTATTACAGGGACCAGGAAGATTATAGGGACCAAACGGTAGGAAGAGAAAGTAATATTTTCTTGTTTTGTTTAAAAAGCTACAGAAAATCTGGTCATGGTGCTGCAGCATTTGTTGTTGTTGTTCAGTGGCCTCAGTGACTGGAAAAGGCTGTAAATTGTAGATGACAATGCAAGAGAAAACTACACGGTAAACATCACTGATCCATGTGCCTACAGTCTGACCTTACTTTAATATTACAATGCAAAAAGTGAATCTGTCTAAGAGTCAAGAAGAGATAACATCAGTATGGTGGAATACTAATTACATCAAGCAGTAGTTAACCAATGAGGAGAAATTACACTTGATCCTCTGGCTTAAATCCAGATGGAGGATAGACTAATTTTGCCTGTATAAAAGAAAAGCACAGGGTTTATTCTTTCTCAGCACTGACAGACAAGCTGCAGCTAAGTTTCAAAACCTTCTTTCAGACCTTTATTCGACTGGCCTCACTTGGAAAAAGAAGGGTAATATTATTTGTTAAAATTGTACGTCTATGTTAATTTACTTGATAACTTGTATATATGTATACATTTTTTCTTGAAGCCAAATCTCTGTGAAAGAGCAAGATGCTGCTTGTCTTTTGCTGGGCTGAGATGCATTGGGTTATTGCTGATGACACTGTTTTGCCAGTCAACTAATCTTTCCTCTGCTCCCCCATCCATGTCAATAATTTTAATAACATTTTGGTTCACATCATAGCTCAAACTCAAAAATGAAAGCATGGTTTAGATGTACTGATAAGGTTTGAGGGGTTTTATCCCAATGTTTCGGTTTGTGTGGACTGTTTCAGGGGTGTGATCCATTACTGTTCGGAGGAGGGGTGCTTTCTTCCTAAGAGTGGGGTATCGTATGTGGAACTGCCTGCATTTGCCTATATGAATGGCCATGTGCAGCTTGATCCATATAGTAGGTCAGTAATTTCCGACCTTCATTGCCTTGGATATCAAGGGCCCCTTGTGCAAACAGAAGATGCTTTCTCTTAAAGAAGGGTCTCAAACTTCTGCTGATTTCCCCTTTCCTAGCTGCAGCTCCCCGTGCTGTACAGCATCCAGTTCTGTTAGGTACTGCCCCTCAGAAAGTGGCAGTCTCTGGAGAGATGGGAAGTGGGTGGGGAAAGCCTTAGAAAGTGTTTGGAGAAGTTACTTTTTGGGATTACTTAGGTCCTAGAATCCTACAAGCAGCATGGCTAACGGAAGATGTAGTCCATGAAGATAATCTTCCCAAGCTCTGGCCCTCTTATACAGCATTTTGTCTTGAGTTCTTTGAACGCAAGCCATAGTTCTTTAGATTAAAATGATTATTCTTGAGGTCAGAAAATGCCAGCAACTTCAGCTTTACAGTGTTTTTAAAAAACCTGTCCCATGCCTTTTAAGGAATGTTTCATTATAATTTAGGTATACTTGTCAACCTAAATATATTAAGTATGAATGATACCAACATATGTACTAAACAGATGCACTGGTCAAGAAATGGTTACAGCCAAGAGTAAAACATACACTTTGGGAAACTCATGTTTGTATTTAAAATGGTCCTACTTAAAAGTCAGTTAAATAGGCTTACTTATATCTCATACACACACACACACATCCAGACACACACACACACAGAGACATATATATTCGGCTACTTTCTTCAGGTTGTATCATTATATATGTTGTGTCATTATATATGCTGGATATATATATGTTTTGTTTTGGCTTACTTTTATTGTATATGCACAAGGGTCCTTTCATGTGAAATGGGGCAAAAGGACAGCAGCTACTCATCTTTTAAAAAGGAAATGATGACAGGAGTCAGAACTGGCTTGTCCAAAAAACTATGCACAAATAGTAAATGAGAACCAAAGAAACAACATTCCAGTAAAAAAATGATACAACCTGAAGAAAGTAGCTAGATAAGAACCATATATTAAATGGAAAAATGTATGGAATTAAAAGATATTTATTGTTGAAATGCCAACAATAAAATAATATAAGTATTATATTGTCTATTGGACAGATTGCTATTTTTACCAAATAGTAATAGTGATAGTTGGATGGTATGGATTAATTAAATAAAGCAAATCAAACACTAATAGCTACCAATTTATAGGGTAAATTATAGTACTCAAAGGCTTTCTGAAAGAGTTAAAGCATTCTGAAAGAGAACTCTTTAGGGTGCAACAGATTACCAGTAAGGAAGACCATGTAAGTTCTTGAGGAAGGGAGTTCCCTACTTGGGCTATGGGCATGCCTGCATTGTCAAAGTTACACAGGATTCTGAAGAAGTGAGAAGCAGTCTTGCCTTTTTGTAAAGTACATATGTGTTGTATTTTTATGTTGCTCCCTTCTGCAGGAGAGTCATGGATTACTACGCAAAATATGCAGCTGTCACTTTTGCTGTGTTGTCTGTATCTCTGAATATTCTCCATTCTTTGCCAGATGGAGACTTTATTGCGCAGGGTAAGATACTTTTCATGTCTGAAATTAAAAGGAAAAATAGTCTGAACATTATTATTGCAGAGTTTTACATTATGATTGTACTTGTTTTTCTGGTTTTTAATGGAGTTTTGATTACGGTACGTATTGTACATTTATGTGCTAGAAACCACCATGAGGAGCTTTGACACTACAATGCATCCAATACGTATTTCAAATATGTAAATCCAGATAAATAAAACGTACCAGTGAAATCATAACCATCTGTGTATTATAATCTTAAAGCAGATCTGTCAGATAATATTTCATGGCATGTTAAAGCATAAAATCAAAATAAAATAAATGTGTAAAGGTAATGCTGTCATTTTTTTTCTTTGATAGAAGAAAATATGACTTTTTCAAGTAAACTCTATTCAGAAGCTTACTAGGTGATATTACTGTATATAAAACTTGACAAAGATGACATAATGTGTAGTTTTGGATATAATTCCACAAAATTTGGTTGAATTGACTTCTAAGTAGAAATGCATAAGATTGTTGTACAAGGCTAAAGCACACATCTAGTACAGTCCTTTTGGATTCTCCAAAAATTCTATGAGAAGCAAGACAATTGCACCATAAATACCTAATTTGCAAGTATCCTGAATTCTTTAAATTGGCATTATTTGTCTGAAACACAGTTTCAAGGTGCTGTGTCACCAAGAAGCCTTATGATTGTTGGAAACCTCACTTTCAAAAATATCTTGTCTACAGGTCACATAGAACCCTTCACAATTTCCCCTTAGTCTGTATAATCACTTAAGATAGGCACAGGAAGGGTTCTTAATAGGAATTGCACCTGCTCAATAAACAAGACTTTCCAAAAAGAAAAAAAGGGGGGGAAGTAAAGAGACAGTTGTTTATTTGGGGCTTTAACAAGCTATAGCCATCTCCGGACAGCTCAAAAATAAAAGACTATATCCCTTTAGAAATCCTGTCTCATTTCCTGGATACCATTTTATTTCCAATTGATAAATGAGTTACTTGTGAGAGATTCACAAATTGACCATGTATTTTGAAATTTCTGTGCTCAACGACCTAGAATGGGACTAGCATGAATATTTTCTTTTTGTATGTCTAATAGGTTGCCCTGAATGTAAACTAAGCCTGAACACCCACATGACAAGACTGTTTAATGGGCGGCCTGTTTACCAGTGTGTAGGATGTTGTTTCTCAAGGGCTTACCCCACTCCAATGAGGTCAAAGAAGACAATGCCAGTTCCAAAGAACATCACCTCGGAAGCAACGTGCTGTGTAGCAAGATCTTTCAAAGAGGTAATGGGGCTATACTTATGTGATATGGGGTTGTTTTGCAAGTTGGATGTTTCATCTTCCTCACGGAAGAACTTTGGTTGGATAGAACTGCAGTTGAGATGCTCTACACCCATTCCATTCCTGTTTGACGGCTAGAAAGGGGAGGAGAAGTCAGTGAAGGGACCATAAAGAGAAGGCAGGTTCAGACACTATTTTCCCCAGCGTGCTTTGGAAAACTGATTCTCTGTGGCTTTGCCACTGCTGTTTTCTTTTAGACACATTTCAGTCTTTTATTTTTATGTTTCTGTAAATCACTTTGAAGGCATTCAGTGAAAAGATCTCACAACATGGAACCATCTTCTTTTCTTAGAGTTCCTTATTGTATTTAAAGCGAGTACCAGATGCTTACTCAGGGCATTTTTGGACAGGTATTTAGGATCTCACTTAGTAGAAAGAGCACAAAGACACATTACCATTTCAAGAGTTCTTCATAAGACCATGAAGTCCAAAGGAATGCATTCTCCTATGATTATTCACTCAGAGCCTAAAATGCCCCATGTCTGGGATGAGAAACTTTTCTCTATGATGGGAGAAGTCAATCAAAGGCTGCATCTGTCTCTGGGCAAGTCCATAATTAAAAGATGGTGGAATCACCCCGTTTCTCTTTCTTTGGTATCTTTCTAGTCATTGCCAGACTGAGGACAAGGATCTCTTTTGAAAGTGGAGAATGAAATGTCTTACTCTTTCAAAGCACACAAGCTCCCTACTTAGGGGCTGGTGGCATGGTTAGGAAACTGAAATATATTGGCCCACAAACCTCAGGTTGCCCACCATTGACCTAGTTGTATCACTATCTGTTGTACCACGTGCCTATAAAATACTTGTCTCGCATTAACAAGGCTTCAGTTTCTTCAAACTTAATTGATAGTAACCCTAGCTGAGCATAGTATGAGTTATTTCTGATTAAATATGGATAAAAATATGTGTTTCCTTTTTGTTTCAGTGAACTTGAATATAATTTTATGTTGTATGCTTATTTTCCTCAAGGCTCCTATTCCATATTATGAAAACACAAAAATAGAGAATCACACGGATTGCCACTGCAGTACCTGCTACTATCATAAATCTTGAGACCTCTAAGACTGGAGCACACATGGAACAGAATGATGTTTGATTTTGTTTGGTTTTGTAGCAACATTGTGGAAGATTTTTCTGATAGAAAGTAATAGTTTTTGGCTGGCATCCTATGAAATATTCAGCTCTTTTTCTTTACTTCACACATTGAGACAATCAGATAAATATATTTTAACATTTCTTGTAGGAACCAAATATAGCACTACGCATGATCACCAAAGTCTTGTTTGTTTTGTATGTAAGATGTGAATTAATATATCTTCTGCATGAAGTGTACAGCATAATAGGTGGAAATAATGTTTAACTCCAAGGTTTATTCCAGGCTAACTGAATTGTAGAGGGATATGATGATTGCTTTAAAAATAACAGTTGCATATATTAGAATTTGTGTATTCTCTTTTATCTCTGATCATAAATTACATGATACAATTTCAGTGATAGGCATAGAAAAGAGTTAGTCTCATTCTAAGAAAAAATCAATTAAAAGGAAACTAATATTTTTCATGTTTCTATTGGTTTTAGAAATGACAGTTTTTAATGTTTGAGACTGGTCATTTTAGTAACATTTTTTTATCTTTTAACAGAAACTTGAACCTTGCACTTAATTAAGATATTGTCTATGAATGTTCATGCCGCAGTACTTCTCCCAAGACTCTAGAGAAGCCTTAAACATTCTAGAGCAAGATTGCACGGCTAGTGTTGATTTTGATAAGAATCTTGAGATAAACTAAAATCTGAAGTCCCACACAGATACAGTCAAGAATTGTGAGCTCAGCAATTTGTCTGAGTGCTAGAAGTCACAACCTGTACATATGAAATTCCACTCCCAGTTTTCTCCAACCATTCTTCATTTCAGCCACATAACTTAGGAACTGGGAGGATGCAAGAGGGACTAGGATACTTGGTTCATGCTATTTTTGTATAATTGACAGTCACAAATCCTTGCTGATTTACTGTAGATGATACAGAGATCTTCAAGCAAATCCAGATTTACCTTCTGCCTACCTGTGGGCCTGAAAGCTAGATTCCTGGCTAACTGCTCAGCAAAGTTCTCATGTCACACTATCATATGTCAGTGTATTTGACTTACAGAAAGCAGTGGTCTGAAATATGACCTAATTGTGTTGAGTGTTATACAGCTTCCATGAGCCTGATGGAAAATGTCAGAGCAGGGGAACTTGGCAGTTGCAAACATGGTAGGTGGATAGATACCACCCTCTGGCAAGAAGATACATTGGCCCATGATACATTATGAAGCTTGCACTGTAATGCTGGAAAAGAATAACAGGAGAGTCCTGGTTTTGACTGAAGAAGGTATAAAACATTAAAATTCAGGATCCTACCTTCCCGCCTCACAAAACACAGGTGGAGCACATGTACACACTTTGTGATGCCCTATGGCCCCTGTACAGCCCAAAATTTGCTCCCAATTGCTGGTGATATCTTCCAGAGCAGATTTTTGAGTATGAGAAGGAGAAGCTCTTATTGTGTAAGCAGAAGTCCACTTGGTCTATGTTGACTTCTCCTAGTGTATCATTTGGGCAAAACAAGATTCAGAAAGATCTATACAGATATACCTTGGTTAATGAAGTAGATGTGTTTGTGGACATTACTTTAACAAAAAATCTAGTACCAAAAGCAAAAATAACATGGAAAGAATATGGGTAGGTTCGTACACCACGAAAAAGAAGAGGATTTCAACATGTTGTAACAAACATTTATCCAAAGCTAACAGTAGTCACATGTGAAATGAGACAACCAGGTCAGGTAAGTTTTGCATAAGGAAATTAACATATTTTGAAGCATTTTCAAAAATGCACCCAGGGATGATATTTTCTTCTTTTACTAGCGTCCACTTTTCTTATGATTTCCATTTTGATAGCCAAACTTAACAGAATTATGCTTTTTTAAAAGCTAAGGGTAACTGGTAAAGAGGATTTATTTATTCTCATCTTTTCTCTCTGTTTTGCTGTTGATGCATCTTATTAAGGGATTCTGAAGGCAGCTGCTGATTATCTTGCCTGTTGCAGGCCGGCACTCACAGTACAGTAAGATTACCAGAACAGAATTCCACTCCTTCCCAGCTCAAGCTTTATCGCACCAATCACTGCAAACACATTGCTGTAACCTCACACCAAAACTCTTTGTTTCTCCAAACCCTGACAATTTTCCCCAGTGCCCATGCTGCTAATACAATTTCCAGTAAGATAGAGTACGAGGAAGAAAAGTGGGACTGGGCAGACGTAAAAGGGCATTGTAAAAAGTTGCTCCTTGATGGGAGGGTTAATTAACTGAGGCCATTTCTGCACTACACTGTTGTAGTGCTATTATTCCACTTTCAACATCCTATGGAATCCTGGGATTTGCAGTTTAGGGAGGGTCTTTTGGAATTCTCAGCCAGAGAACTCTTTGGCCTCAGTAAACTGCAAACCCCAGAACTGAACATTGAACAATACTCCATTAAAAATCAGAAAAACAAAAAAAGAAAACGCATTAGTGAATCCTGTCATAGCTGTTAGAACAGAACAGAACAGAACATAGAACAGGAGGGGGCAAAGTGTAGCCTTTGGGACCCCTAAGTGCAGCCCCATGACCATTTAAAAAAAAAAGGATTTTCAGGTAATTTTTGCCCCCCTCTTCGCCAAATGTTCCCCAACGGCAGTGGTTTGCTTCCCCTAATCCCTAAACCTTCCCAAAACACATCAAAAAGAAGCAATGGCTGAATTTGACCACAAATCAGCCAAAATGATGGCTAGATATGATGTCTTATTAGTTCAGGCACACTGAAACATGTTGGTGTGGCCCACTGGGCAAGATCAGAGTGAAAAAGAATGGTCCTTGCCTCCTGCAGTTGCTCATCCTATTAAAGAAAAACCAAAGGATTGGGTGTGTGTTTTGTTTTGTGAAGTGACTGGTTAGACTGCTGCTACTACGGTGAAACATCTAGTGCAACAAAGACTGTCAGTGTATGAAAAAAACAACAACACATGCACATCCAAAAGAAGATGATGTTAGGGGGGAGTATAATCCCCTTGTCTGCCATTGAAATGGGTGGGGGAGGTTTGGGGACATAATCTGTTGTGATCTATAGGGACATCCATTGCCATGATGGCTGTGGTCGCTTTTAGCAAGACAATTGAAAATTATCTGGGGGAGAAGACAGAAAAGAGGGAACAATTTTGCAGATGAATTAATGCCTGCACCTCTGACACCACAATGGGCTAAATACATAAGAGTGCACATTTGTTTTACAGTCATAAACACACACAAACTAAAAAGTGACTACAGTCAAAATACATTTAAGTTTTTGGATTAATCATGAAAAAAAAAATACTGTTGATGCCAGGAATGGCTACGACTGCATATATCTTGTAAATCAAACATCAGACAGTGTGAAGAGCTATATATAAGAAGCCACAGAAATCATATTTGCCATCCGAATCTGTTTTCTGATTTCTGTTGATCTTTCAGACAGGCAGTCATATGAGCATATACTCAGAATTGAACTCCATCTCCAGTGAACTTTTTGAATCAATTTAATTTAGATCAGCATGTGCAGCTTGAAATTTCTGCTGATGACCTGTTGATGCAATCCTGAAAATAGAGTATAGAATGGTATAAAACCTATCAATGTGTACACATAGCAGTTATATTTATATATTAAATTTCTACTCTGCCCTTCCACCAGTCACATCAAAACAATCAACGATTATTGTTAGTCCTTAACAATATAAAATATAGACAATCCCTCATCTTCATTAAAACATTATGAACTCAGTAAATTAAAAACACAACAATAGCCAGAAAAAAACTGGTCAGACTGCTGCTGCTGCTGTGGTGAAACATCTAATGCAACAAGGATTGTCAGTGTGTGAAAAAAACACATGCACATCCAAAAGAAGATGATGTTGAGGGGAGTATAATCCCTCTAAATTTCATGACACCCCAACTTCTGTTCCTGTTCTTCCTTATTTTGCATTGCAAGTCATTGAATACTTTTCTTTTAAAATTCTGAGCCCTTTGCCTGGAGAACAAAACAACGATTCTTCATGGATCAAACTAATTGTCAAGACACCGCTTTTTGTCCAAAAGTGGAACCAGGGAGATCTCTTGGGCAAGGCTAGGGCTATGACAAACAGGTCTGCTTCTATTATCCCCTCCTGAAAATGCAGTACCCTTCTCACTTTTGTCCCCCACTGACTTCTCCTCCCAGGGTTATCTCCCTCTACTGCCTGCCTTCCCCAAATCTGTCCCTCTTTAGATATAAGGACAAGCAGCAAGTTATCTCTCAATGAATGTGGTTCTGGTGATACAAATGGTACTAATGGTAGCCTGTGTAACCCAGTGAAGCTTAAAGAGACGAACTCTAGAAGCAGCTTTTATAAAAAGAGATAAACAAATCTTTATTAAACACACTTTCAAGGTAAAAAGTATTTTGGTAATTAAGGATTCATAAACTAGCACACAACTTCTCTCTCCAGTCCAACACTCAGCTCTCCCCACGCACTCTGTCTGTTCTCTATTCCAGCTCTGTTCTCCTTCTTCTCTTTTTGTTTTCAGTTAAATTTCTGTTATCCCTTTCCCTCATCTAGCTCTTCCCTTTGGCTATCTGGGGTTCTATTTGTTCCAGCCAAACATTTTTAAATACTCTTGGTTGCTAAGGAGGCTCCAATACTATACCCCCACCCCCTCAGGTTCATCACATTAATCACACTATTTTTTAGGATAACTGGATTCGTCCAAGTCTTAGGAGGAAGGATTGGGTCATGGTCTGCTATGACATCCAAATCACTTTCTGTTCAAGGCCTTTTTTTCTCTGTCCAGCTCTGCATCTCCATCTGCTTACCAGATATGTCTAGCTGGATGCCTCATCACTTTTTCACACAGCATATCCAAAAGTATATTTCTTCTCTTTTGTGTCAGACCTTCCTCTCTTGGATGCCCCTCTATATCTGCTAAGAACATTAGCATTCATAATGTTGATTAGGTTGTCAAGTCTGGACATTGAATCTGTTTCATGTGTATGCTAATGACAACAATAGTCCTGTATAAATTATAACAGTGGTGACCATGTTTGAGATGATGTCTTGGGTCTTAAATGCATGTAAAGGTATGATGGCTTGCATAGGGCAGCCCTGCCAATCTCATCTTTCTACTGCAGTTTTTATGCCCATCTCATCTCTTTCCTGAGGGTCCCTACAGTTTCAGGAGTGAGTGTATAATGGTTGTGGGGAACAAACAGGAAAACTCCAGTTTCCACTCATCTAATTTCAGATTCCATTCAGAAAATAGCCCATAGATGGAGATTTAAATGGGTGAAGTAATGAATTGATTTCTCTTTATCTTTCAGGAAGTTCATAAGGCACTTGTCATGACTTTTTAGAGTGTCCCCTGTATATCTAATTAATGGATAGGTATTCATCCTTGATAATCTAACATTTTGATTGAAATATAAGCTATCATGTTATACTTGCAGCTATTGAAATGTGTTACCTGTGTATATCCTATTAACAAAACATTCAGTAGGAAGTCTTGACTTTTCTTCTTTCTGAAATTTATTGTATTTAAAATACTAAAACATAGTTCTCAAGAAAAAATATGATCTTCAATAAGTAAATATAACATTAACAGGAAAATATATGGATCAGGTATTGTCACTGCTTACACAGATAAAGAACTCTTTCAACCAGGGTCTCTGTGGTTGTATTCTTTGATTCACTTCATTTTTATCATGATTAGTCTAGTACATGTAAGAACAACATCCCATCCCACTAGTGAGTGAGGCTGTGACAATCAGAAGCAGGACCTCATTGCAATTTTTTGTCCCCCCCATATCGCTGATGGGAGGGGACTAGAAACATCAACCTGCTGCACTCTGGTCACAAGCAGAACAGACCTCCATCCCAGTGTATGGGGATCTTTCAAGAGCAGGAGGGCATCAGACTAAGGCCATTTCCACACCAGAGTGGAAGAGCATTTCACCACATGTCATGAGCAGTGTTTTTTACTTTGATTTGCCCTGATTCCTATCTGCACACCCTGCAGTTTCTATTGAAGCAAAGCAGAGAAAATTGCTTGTAGCTTCCACATCATTAATTCTCATGGAACTCCTATTCCTCTCCCTTGCTCTACCCTGCCACCACCGATTGGTCAATTAAAAAAAAAAGTTGTAAAAACTGTTGCTACGTTTTAGCACAAGTGTGTGAATCAATATAACACTTCTGCATGTAGGAAAAAACCTAGCAGAAATGGTTTGGGTTGTTCACATCGGAATTTTTCCATTTTTACAATATATCGGTTTAATATCAATGTTAACCTTGCTAAGGCCTCAGCTCATGCGGAACCATGGAGGACAGAACAACGTCAAACTGGTTTAAGGTGCAGATGTAAGAGCGACAATACAACACTACTGCGATGTATCAGTCTTGTGCGGAAAGGGCCTAAGAGATATGACTTAGTTATACATTTGTAACTAAATAGGGAATGTAGGATCTTTGCCCATAATTTTATCACCATCAGTTGACTGAGTCCTTCTGAGGTGTGTCAAGTGGATCAAATATATTTTGTTCTTTTTTTCCCCTTATTGTCAACCATTATTTATTGTTTCCAGCATGGACGAGACACTGCTGGAAAATGTTAGTGATTATGGCAATAAGGAAAAAAAAGAAAAGAAAATACATTTGATAGATTTAATCCACTTGACACACCTCACAAAAGACAAAAAGCTCATAGCAGTCCTTACTTGTGGATTTACACTCTACTAAAAATGGAGATAATAGCATGGGGGAGGGAATTTGGGAATGGCTGTACAAATGCTCAGTGAAAGGGAATCGAACTAGAAAGACAATGGAAACCATATCAATGCAGACAAGAGAAATGACACACATCTCTGCCTGCTGAAGTGGAAAGCTCAGTGTGTTCAGTGGGACTTACTATCTAAAATATATGTTCAGAATAGCAGCCAAAAAGCTATCTAAAAATACAGACAAGTACCCATATAAATATTGTAGGAATACAAGTTTCCTACGTACGTATGCAGTAGTAGAGAGACATACTATAAGTGAGTAATAGTGCAAGAGACAGGAGATTTAACCTACTAGGGCATCAAGTATGTTTCTTTCTTAGATGTGGAATACTGTAATTAGGAACTGAGATGTGGAGCAGTTAGTAAAATGCCACAATAATCACTACAAGACAGGAAGGTTTGTCAAAGAGTGATTTGTAGAATCTAAAGAAAATGAGTAGTGAGGCTATAAAGTTGAAATGGTATGATGAATAAAGAGTCAATATGAAAACAAAGGCACTGGAAATTGAATGCCGACCTGAAAATAGTCAATAGAGAGTATTGATTAGGGTAATTGAGAGAGAGAGAGAAAAGGAGAGAAAGAGCATGCACATAAATGCACTTTTTGAAATAATAATATACCATAGCCTCCCAATGCAACAGTTCACAATTATCCTGGTCATATCAACCAACTAGATGTTAAGTGAGAATGGAAGGAAGGTTTATGTGCTCCTTTGAGATTTAAAGAGGAGTAAAATAATGATGATGATGATGATGATGATGATGATGATGATGATGATGATAATAATAATAATAATAATAATAATAATAATAATAATATAATGGGTTGTTAGAAAGTGATTGTATTGTGAGAAGGTGAAAGGAATACAGAGAAGGAGGCTTGGGTTCCACAGTGTATAATAAATACAACCCACTTAATGAGTTAACTATAATTTAGCATTATCACATGAATATAATTATTGAATGTGCAGCCCACTATGCACCTGAACTTTGTTTTGTCCTTGTGTAGAAACATTCTTGCTAAAACTGAATTCAGTTGGTGTTTTTTAAAAAAAAAGAGTCCAGAAGGCTACCAAGAATCCTCCCATCTATTAGCATATATGTCTTGATTTGTATGCATTCAACATCTGTAGTGGTTAATGGCATTATCTTCCACCAGACCATTCTCTGGTGACATGAAATCCCCAGTGCAAAGGGGGGTTCCATGTCTGATGGATGGACTCTTAAAATATATTACTTGACCCTATAGTAAATCACTGTTTTGGTGACATACAATAGAAAACATAAATAAAATTGAAAATAATAATAGAGGAGTCAATTAAAAGTAGCAGTCAGTTAATGGCAACAAAAAGTAAAAAGGCGTCACAAGGAGATGTAAACATATTGGGAGAGTTAATTACTGAAAAATGAAAATTAACACCAGAATAATACAGATGATTAAAACGCTTGTGAAAAGAAAAAATTCTTCAGCTAGTACGAGAAAAAGAACAACATAGATACCCTATAGACCTCTCTGAGGCTGGGGGAATGTCTTATTGAATAAGTGGCATTTACTTCTGAGTAAACATGCGTAGGATTGCAGAGAGAGAGAGAGAGAGAGAAATCAATACATCTTCCACCTTCTCTTTCTTTCATACTACCAGAGAAGACAAGCCAATTGCCCTACATTGTTAAATTTTTCAGATGAGATTTATGGATGAATGCAAGAAACTCTTTCACTACACTTTCACCAGGAGCTGTTTCTTGGCACACATGCTTTAAATGAAAGTCACATTTTAGTTTGTGGATGAGTGAAAAACTAGTTTTTTAAAATAGAAGTTTATATTAATATATGGATGGTATATTTGGTTTTATGTTAATAGAATTTAATATAAGCAACATCTCCTATCCACCCCATCTTAGATCAAGAAGGAGATTTTCTTAAGTGTGCTGAATATGCTGAGGTTACAAAGGCAAGTGACTTTTTGTGTACCCAGGGGTGAGTACTGCTCCAGAGAAAACCACAATACAGCACAGCTTGGAAGAATGGCCACAACTATTTGGATGGAGTTGCTACAGGATTGGTGTGTTCATGGGTCTGGATCTGGGCATTGGTCAACCTGCCTGTTGACTGATGACCTTGACCCTCAGTCCACTTCCAGAACCACTGGGATGACAGGTGTGGGATCCAGCTGGCCAGACTCCTCCAGCATGGTCTCCTCTATCATCAAGGAGTGAAGGAAACCCATGCACCTCCTGTGCTGTGTACATCTGCTTCCCCCTGCACCCCTTGAGTCCCTTAAGGGATCCCCATGCCTTACTAATGCCAAACAGCACTGGTAACAGTTGTGCCAGATCCAGGACTCATGCCAACTGCCCCCATAAGTTGTGACAGACTGAGCAAAACCAATACACAGTACATGCAAGTCCAGAATTCACAACCAAAACCAGGGTGGGTGGAGTGAGAGAGAAGTGAACTATCATCTGGAGGGGCCCTGATTATAAACCTCTTCCTCTGACCTCAGTGAAGCCCGCAAATTGAATTCATTGGCTGCCTTTTCTTTCCTCACCAAGCTGCAAGGGGCCACACAGTCCTCTGTGAAGGACAGCCTTGGTGCCCAGCATTGTGGCAAAAAGCCATCCCCGTTGCCACAGCCCCACACCCGCAAATTCACTGCTCAGTAAGCTGAGTGGTTCTATTACCATGCCATCATTTTGCTTTATTCACAGAAATTTATGCAGAGCCAAGATGTCATCTTCCAGTTACACTTGTAACTCTCTCTCTCACACTTTCCTTTGCTACTTCCCTTTACTTTCTGTCTATGAGATGTCTGGCAAGTTGGAAAAGACAGAAAAGCTATGCACTGTGTTATGACAGTAACACCAGGAGCTATCCATCTCAAAACACCAATAAAAACATTTGTGTATCATTTTAAGAAGCAGTGTGGACTAATGGATAATGTGTGGGATCTGGTTGGGAAGATTTAAGAGTATAGTCTCTGTCAGGCATGCACTGCATGAGTAGCAATATTCCTGTCTCACTTTTTTTTTCTGCTCTGAAGTGTGATCTTAAGCAAGGGAACCATGCCACGGAAACACTGATGGGATTGTGAAAAGACACTTGGAAAAGATGACTGATAAGAAGGAAGGGTCACTCAGCAGAGCTTGGAAAAGTTACTTTTTCAGACTACATATTCTCACATACTCCAGCCAGCATGGATGATGCTGTTATTGTTTTCTCCTGGGTTCCAAAACCAGAAATTATCCACCATGGATGTGTGAGAAATAGGAGGCATTGGCAAGGGAAGATATGGGCGTGTTGTCAGGGAAGTGCTTTTTTTTGCTGCATGTTTTCATACACACATCCTTACACACACCTCCATGTAACATTCAATACATTGTGATTCTTTCCTAAGTTTAGCAGCTTTGATTTGCAAAAATTCTGGAATTATACTGTTTAGGGGGTTTCAGCTCCTTCCATATAGGAATAAAAATAAATCTAGAGTGTACAAAACCCCTCAAAATCTGGGGTTAAATGGCCCTTTCATGTGTATCTGTCAGGCCTTTGTGAAGGAGGTAACCACTCACAGCTATCCAGTTGTGCTATGTAATCAGTTGCAATCTGGGGTCCAAGAAATACCCTGAAGTGAGATGGCAGGTGACCTTGGCCATGTCACACTCTTTCAGCTTAGAAAAAGACAATGGCAAACCTTCTCTGAATAAATCTTGCTGAGGAAAGCTCTAGGATACAGCCACTATGTCAGGGTCAACTAGAAGGCAAACAATAGCAACTAATAACAACTAGAGTAGATAACAGCAACTAGAGTCTTGTTTTCTTATTGAGAGAAGACCCCATGCAAAAAAGGTACTAAGCAGTTCTTTTTTCTTTCTGTACCATATTAAAATTTCATCACCTTTGCCATGCAGTGGTCCTGTGGCTTCTTTGTTCTTCTTCTTATTCTGAACATAAGAAAAAAAATATTAACGCCATATGATTTCAGTTTCATAGTCTACCTGGTGTTACTGACTCAATGATTCAGATTTCATCCAAGAATTTATACATTATTCTTATTTTTATTAGATTAATGTTATTCCCATGTTAGCTTCAACTCCGGTATTCTTGTTGCCCGGCCAACCTTCCCTTTCCTACATGGTAAGCTTTCACTGACTAGGACAAATGCACTCCTTCATACTTTCTGCCCAGAATGCCTTGCTTAATCAATACCAGGGAGAACTGTTGACCTGCCACAGTAGTGTGGAGAATCCTCTCTTACTTTTAAGGCTGCTGTTTTTGCAGCTGCTCCAGAATATAGGAGGTCTTTCCCATTGAAAAACCTGTGTTGGAAATCAAGGGCGTCCAGGATGGCTCTTACATAGCCTGGAGCAGCTACAGGCGAGGTAAGTCAGATTGGATTTGCTACAGATCCACAAGCTGTCCTCCTGGTCAATACATAAGAATGTGCTGCCCGCTCTGTCGCAACACCTTTCACCTTACCACCATTTGATGGGCATCAAACACATCAGGAGGGGTACGTACCAATTCAATAAACAGCCTGATTCAGCTCAGATCTATTTGGAGGGTGCTTGATTTGATTTGGGCTTCAATCTGTTCTTGATTCAGGAATCCAGATCTTCATGTCTCTCATTGATGGTTATTATAAACTAACAAATGGATTCCCCCCCCCCGCTATTTGTCAGAACAGGATGACATTTGTAGGCATGGTAATACTGTAAAAAGGTATTATGCTTGCAAAATTTCATACAAATAATTAATTGTACTGGTATTTGTACTAAACATCTTCTGTTTTTTGTTTTTGTTTTCTTTTGTTTACAATTATCTTCACATGTTTGTTGTGGGCAATTACTGGGACATAAAATATAAAAGAATAGAGATGATTCTTGTCAAGAAGGCTGAAACATTTCTGAAGGGAAGGGGCAGAGTTCTGGGTACAATGGAAGTATTCAAATTCAGAGTGTGTGCATGTTTCATTTATTCTTATTCTCCTCCATTTTTATTACTTTTTTTTTTTTTAGTGCCTTATTTCGTAGAGATTTCCCCAGGTAAGAAAATGGAAATCTTTCAGAAGGTTAGAGGCTTGGGAGTTACGATGACTGAAAAAAACAGTTAAGACTTCTTGTTTTCTGCTGAATTGGCACTGATGTATAAATGATGGATATACAATGTACAGTGGCAGAGGCAGAAAAACTTCCACATCCATGATTTTCCACACAAACATACAATACTGTCTTCTTCCTGGATTCAGACTCCATCAAAACAGCTTTCATGCTCCTTCTTTTGAGAGGAGGAAAGACAGAATTAGCCAAAAGTCAGGGCTGGCTTTCCCATGAGGTCTGGTAAGAGAATGCCAGTAACTTCAGGAAGAGGTGGTGCTGATGGGGGAACAGAGCAGCCAGCAAGCAGAAAAGTGAGTGAAGTGTTTGCCTGCTGCCATTAGGCAGAAGTATGTGCTGTACATGCCAGTCTCCCTCCCAGAAGTCAGGATTTTCTAGCAACCCTGCTCTGCTCCTGATGCTCCTCTTGACTGTAGGGGTTGTCCCTTCAGTTGGATCTGAGAGAAAGAAAGGCAAGTGGGAAGGCAGGAACAGTAGCCAGCTGAGCTCACTCTTGCTCTTTACTGCAGCCCTGGCTTGCTTCTTGCTTCTTTCCTCCTCAGTACACTTTCATTAGAAAAGATGAAAAGTGTCCATGCTGAAGGAGGTGCAAATGAGTCTGTCAGGCCCACTGTGGATGGCAACCTTCATAGACCTGCTTAGACACTATTGTCATTGTCATCCTCCTCCTCATCCCCTTTTCTTTTGTTCTCTTCCTTCACTGAAGGGAGGTCAGATTGCCAGAAATTCCCTGAGAACTGCCAAGCTAAACACAAAGATGTTAGTCCTCATGTTTCATCCCAAACCACCTGCCTCGCTTCCCCAAGTACTTCAGGCCACAGGGAGGGGAAAGAAAGCAGGTAATTTAGCTGTGGATTAAAGCTTGTTCCAAGGAACTCTCTCACCATCCTCCAACATAGCACTGCTCCTCCATCCTTTCCTCCGTCTCTTTCCTTCAGTGGTGAGTGGATACTGAACTGCAGCCATAGTTAGGTCACTACTTATTAACATACAGTGGGACATACTTTCAAGAAAACATGCCCAGGATCAAACTGTAATTTGTTTTTTGTTTTTTTGTTCTATATCAAAGGATCAGAACAGAGTGAAATAAATTCAAAACATTTAGACTGTACATCAAAGTCATTAGGACTCCTTTTGGCTAAATGGCTGGCATACTGTTCAGTATTTATGATGTTGTAAGCCAGACTTATGACATCTTAAATACTGCAGTTCACTTGTACACTCATGGCACCATTGCACTGACTGCAAATGGCCCCTCCGAACCCACCTTAGAAGCCATGCAACCACACCAAAGGAAGGCACTCTTGCAGGGACCTGTGACAACTGCTTTTGGCATCATGCTTCACTGGTGGGAGGAGGCTGGATATATCATTGTTCACCTTAGAAATCAGGCGTCTGCACCAAGTGAAGGAGTTATTGCCAGTGCCTCAGAATTCCTTCACTTGGTGCAGATGCCTGGTTTCTAAGGTGGGGTTTTGGGTTGGTGGCAGCAGCATTGTCAGACAAAATTATGACATTGGAGCTCTATCATCATAGCTACATCTGATGATACAGGGTCTTGGACAATATGTATAATTTTTACCTTTGTGTTGCAACATTTCTGCACTGAGCTCATGGTGGTGTATGAAACTCTCCTTCCCACTGTGGCATCACAATGATCCTATGAGCCAGAGAGAAAGTGTATTTGTGTGGTTACTCAGTGGGTTCCATGGCTTACTCAGTGGGTTCCATGGCTTACTAAGGACTAAACATTAATGGAAGCCATGCCCTATGAGGAACGGCTTAGGGAGCTGGGTATGTTTAGTCTACAGAAGAGAAGGATAAGAGGGGGACGTGATAGGCATGTTTAAATATTTGAAGGGATGTCATGTCAAGGAGGGAGTGGGGTTGTTTTCCGCTGCTCCAGAGACTAGGACAAGGAGCAATGGATTCAAGCTGCAGGAAAGGAGATTCCATCTGAACCTCAGGAAGAACTTCCTGATGGTCAGAGCTGTCCTGCAGTGGAATATGCTGCCTCAATGGAGTGTGGTGGAGTCTCCTTCTTTGGAGGTTTTTAAGCAGAGGCTGGATGGCCATCTGTCGCAAATGCTTTGATGTGTGTTCCTGCATGGCAGGGGGTTGGACCGGATGTCCCCTGTGGTCTCTTCCAACTCTATGATTCTATAAACCTCGGTTTCCAAGTCCTTGTCTTACACAATAATTCCTGTACCACAGTCTCTCTAGTGTATTCTTGAACTTGGTTGCTTCATATTATTGTTGGATATTTTATTTTAATCATTAAATGCATGGACACATTTTCTACTTTTCTATTTTTGAAAAATCACTCAAGTGTGGTACAGCAAGAACAAGTATTTGATGGATATACATTTTATCACAATATGAACAGCTTACTATAGTCTAACTGGGAACTCAATTGAGGGTCCTGCTAGGATGAAAGAGGGCACATGGGTTAATCTGAAGCAAAAGGCTCTTGTGTACAGTTGAAGAATTTTGCTGAGGGATGACAACAGACAGCATTCAGCATTCCTTACACATGACTCCAGAAAAATCTGTAAGAAGAGGAAGGCCAGTCCTATCCTGAGCCAGTGGGAGCTCTCAGGTAGCAGAGTCTGGACTTCATGAAAAGCCAACAAGTTAATTTTTTATATCTTAGTGTTCTGCCTGCTTGTGAGATTTTTTTTAAAGGGATGGGACGTATCCAAAATTTTCTGAATCTGAATCTGTCTCCCAATCCCTGGAAGATTCTGGGAATCCACGAATCTTGAATCTTTCAAATCCTTTTTTAAAAAAAGGTTTAAAAAGCAAGGGAAAGAAGGATACTCTTGGGCAAGACACACTCTCTCAGTCTTAGCAAAGCCTAGGAAAGGCAAACCTCCCTCTGAAGAAATCTGGCCAGGACAGCTTTCATAGTTTTGCCTCAGGATCTCCCCAGACTGAAAATGTCATGAAGACGTTTTGTACACAGGCAGGAAAATGTGGATTACTCCCACATTTTCCTGCCTGTGTAAACAGGACCACACTAGTACAGAGATAATCCAGGTCAAAACTGGCTTTTCTTTGCATAGCTCCTTCTGGCATCCTGGGGTTTGTAGTTTGATGATGCATCAGAATACTTTGGCAGAGAAGGCTGTGACACCTTGTAAAACTACAAACCCCAGAATTGTGCCTGAAAGAGCTTTGCAAGTGAGATATGCAAAGGAATGTTTCAGCTATCCTTGAAATCTCAAGCCTGTAGCTTCCAGTCAAGTGCTGAACTTAAATATGAAATGTTCAATTTAAATATCTTAGAATACAACCCTAGATGTAATTTGTGAAATTGTTAGCAAAGGTCATTATTACTCCAAGGGAAAAATTCACCTACTTGCCATCTCCCCTTGTGTGTCTAGTCTCCCAAATTTTCAGATGTACTGGTCTCCCAGGTTTTCAGGCGTCCCGGTCTCCCAGGTTTTCAGGTGTCCTGGTCTCCAATAAACTGTTTGGGTGGTGGATTCGAAAGATTCAGTTTGCCTATTTTGGTACAGGGATTCAGATTCCCCGCCAAGGATTCGAGGATGCAAGGATTTCGTTCGCCCATTCCTAATTTTTTTGTTTAAGAAACCCAAGTAACTTGGTTAACCTAGAGTACTACCATGTGCTGTGGCTTCTAAGGGAGGGCATACCATTTGCTGCACCACCTCAGGCAGCACAGTATCTTGGACAAGCCCTGCAAACAGCACTGTGACTTTCAGTCTTGTGACATTGCTGTAACAAACCTTCCTTATACCACTTGGATCAGACAACCCTCCATTCTCTGGAGATAGACGCCATTGCTCTCAACTACAAGACTCTGCCTCTATTCTCCCTGTCCCTCTCTTCCCAACCTAGTATCTACCTGAACTTGATATTGCATTGGTTTTGCAGAGACACTGATTGGATTTCTGTGCCTCCAAATCTAAACTGCTGGTCGATCCTTAGCAGTGTTTAGATTCAGACTCATTCTGCTTTGGACTGTTTCAGAGTCCTGCTTTCATCTACATCTTTCACAAATCTGCCTCAGTTCTAAATTGGTCTTAGTTGTAAATTCAGCCAAATCTGGAGTGCGCCTCAAGAATAAGTTTCTCTTCCATTCTCAAAGTGGAGGACTTTTACAGGCTTATTGGTGGTTTTAGAGCACCATCTTGTGGTGAAAAAAATGACAGATTCTTCTTTTATGTACCGTAACTTAAAAATATTAAATGGTATGAAAATGTGTACATTTTAATTGTTAAGCATTATTTACTGGTATTATATTATTTTGCATAAAATAATGAAAGGTTGGAAATTGGAAATAGCATGATCATACCATGAATGGATACTTCCAAACAGGCAGTGTCTAGTGCTACCAAGATAAGACGCCATTGTTCTCAACTACAAGACAATATTCTTTCAACTTATTTCTTCTGATAATGAGAACACCATGAAAAACATTGGAAAAATATCAGAAGATTACAAATGGGAGAGATCATTATCTAGACTCCTCTTAATAACTTTCTGAATGAAGCAGGATATCACACACAAAAAGTTTAATCAATGAATGATTATTGGTTTTGACCCCCTGCCCCAATCTTGTGGCCATGTTCTGGCAAAACTTTTTCTGGTTAACTCTTTGGTCCCTCCTCCCTAGAAGGGAGAAATATACGGAAATATATATTGTGCAAAGTCTTCCAAGTTGGAGTCTATGGTTGCAGGTCCTATGATTGTTCTAGACAATACACTTACAAGATAAAAGGGAGTAGTGATTCCCCATTTGTTGTAGAAAATCTGGGCATCATAGAAAAAAGGAAATGGAGAGGGGGGGAGGGAGGGAAGGAGAGAGGGAGGGAGAGAAGTATGTTGGGAAATCATAGTTCTGTCATATTTGGGGCCAAATTTCTAATATAGAGGAAAGTGAATGCCAACCACACCTGGGTCATGCAGAATTTCTGGAACAGAACAGAGATTGACTCATGTTTACACTGTGACAAATGTTGGACTTGTCACAGAAAGGAAGATTCTGGGAAATTCAGTAGTTCAGTACAAATCATTGCATAAATCAGGTCGATCACCTAGTGTATTTCTCCAGTTGACATCAATGGCAATTTCCAAAAGGGGCGAAGATATTAATGGGATATATAAATAATTGTCTGGAAGATGGGAAATGCAGGAAGGATGCCAGCTCTTAGAGCAGGTGTAAACTATGGACCAGGTTAGAAGTATAACTTAATGGTGCACTAAGCTTTGTTAGAAGTGAATCTGGATCAACAGTAGCAAATATGTTTTGGGTTTTGTAATGGACAGAAATTACAATATGGTAGTCATATAATATACAGAGGTCAAAATTCTGTGTTAATTAAACCAGTAGGGCCAGCCCAGCTAATAGGCAAAATGAAGCAACTGCTTCAGCTGGCAAATATGAGTACGCAGCAGTGTCTGCCTTGCAGCTGTTCTGGACTCTGTACAGTTGTTCTTCTTGACACCCAACTTGACCTGGGCTCCCTAAACTAGCCTGATATCCCAGGTGTCCTGGAGGTCACTCTCCCATCAACGTTGCTGAAGAAATATTCAAAGGCCATCCAGACACTTCTGTTTTTGCCTCAGGATCAAAAGGTCTTCCATAATGTAGTATCTTCCATGTGGATGTCATGGATGCCATTTTTTCCACATTGCCTGTGGGAGATAAGTATGGGCTAGCATCCTGTTCGTGAATTGCAATGGTGTAAGTCAGACATGCCATCACTTTTTTAGTTGTTGCAAAGGCTGTAATTCTGTTCCAATTGCACAACAACCAAAATCTCTCCAAACCCATAGCTTCCCCAACACAGTCATTTCTGTGTTGTCAGAGAGCAGAAGGATTACTGCAGATGCAACCAGCTATTTTCCTCTAGCAGAGAGTGTGGCAAAGGTGTCACCTGCAGGGAGCTGCAAGAACATAGCTGGATGCACCCTCTCTAATTCTCTTTGCTCTCCAACGTCCCAGTAACGGCTGTGCTGGGTGTGTGCATGTCACCGCTTGCAAAGTGGGTGTTTGGGGTACTATTGGAAGATGTAGTTACCAAGACATAGCTAAGTGATATATATTTTTTCCCCAATGCAGAATCTTGGCTGTTATTAATGAGTACATCCTATTTCCTAGAGAGATGTCCATGCTAGCACCAGCTATAGTGTTGGCAGTACTAGTGTGGAGAAACTCCATGCAATTGCTTGATTTGATGCTAGGTTTTCATAGAATATTCAGTATGTGAAAGTAGTACTTGTCATCTGATACTATTTGATATGTGATACAACAATATCAGTATTTGGGACCTGAGTAGCATTAAATAGGAGAAAGCTGGCTTGTATATTCATTTAACTCATTTTATTTAACCAATCAGGGAAGTCTCTCTATCCATAAACAGGCAAAAAAAAAATTACCAATCCTATTTCACATATTGACATTTAAATATTTGAAATCTGAAATTTGAGATTACATTTCCATTGGATTTGGATCCCCCCTCCCCTCTAGACTTCACTTGGGCCCTTTCCACACGTGGACGAAGAAACAGCCGGAACACACGCTGAAACGGAGCTTACTTTAAACCGGGTAAGTCCGTCGCCAGTGGAGCAGCGTGTTTTCGCTGCTCCACACTCGTTGGCGTCCCGTGGCATCCTGCAGCGCCCAAAATGGCGACTTACAACTGGCGGAGACTCTCCACCAACCGGAGAACCTTGCCAGCCGGAAATCCTGCCCTGGCAGATCTGCAGGCACGCCCTTGCGCACGCCTGCAAATCCACACCGGGCGCTGCGATATGGCTGCATGGGGCTGCACGCCCCGTTCCTTTTAAAAACCACATAAAAAGTGGTTTTCAAAAAGCACGCAGCGCCGTCGCTTCTGGTCGCCCTAGCGTGGATTGGGGTGTGGAACTACGCAAAAGTAGTCCGCCTCAATCCACTTTACGGTGTCGAAGACCTCCGTCAGAGGTTGCGCTACACCGTTTTTTAACCCCCGTGTGGAAAGGGCCTTGGTTCCCAGCATATCAGCAGAATTTTGTGTATTCTATAATTCACCAGCAGGGGGAAGATTGAAATACTGAATGGAATATGGCTTCCAGTTTCTCTAAAAAAACTCTTGAGTTTTTCTAAAAAACAAGCTTCTAGCTCACATGGCTCAAAAGATCTACTTGAAAGTGTGTGGACAATCATTGCCAATTTTTTCAGCCATTATAGAAATAGCTGAAAAAGATTCTGAGTGGTTGTACATAAGGTTCCTGTTCTTGCTTACTATCCATTTTTGAATAAAATTGGAAACATAGTGATAATTTGCAAAAGAAATTAGAAGAATTTGAAGAAGTTGCATCATTGTTACAGGCCGCAACATTTGGCTTTTCTTGCTGCAGAGTTTGAATAGCTTGGGACAGATTTGTTTTGTTTTTTTAAGCTGTATAGGGCATGCATAAGACACTGTCTTGTATTCTGCTGAAAAATGTACCTGTTTGTAATTGCCTTCTGGAAATGATTGTTTCTATGGGAATCATGTACTATATCCAATGGTGTCCATTCACTAGTGTTCCCCCTGCCCACATTCTCCAGTGCTTTTTGGAGACCTTGCAGTTCTTCTTCTGACCCAACTACAAGGCTGCAGCCAGATGACACTTGGAATCCCATTGCGCTTCCTGTCACTGATCTGCTGGAGTTATGGACCATTTACCATAAAGTTGGGGCTATGAACCAGAGAGAGCGGGTTGTTAAGCAAGGGGGTATTAGATATCCCCCTCTGCAGTGACTGAAGAAGTATGAATGCTAGCACACTGGAAGGTTATGGCAGCAAATGTTACCAATACAATTCTGTCCAATGTGTTTATCCAGTCTTGTATATTCTCTTAGCTATGTGTGCCTTTTTGACATTTCACCCAGCATTCTATTTTAGTTTTCTTATACAAGGAAAGAGAGTAACTGAATCACAAAAGCTGTAAGAGGAAGGATTTTCTGTCCTGCTCTGTAATCACTATACTAAAGATCTGTGGCCAAAGTTTTGGCTGACTGGTCAAAATTGATAATTCAGTTTGTTTCCAAAACATACCTCCATATTCTTTTTTATGGCGCAGGAACATAACCAATCAATAGGACACTGGAGGAAAATGTGTACAGAAGCAAGGGTCTGTATATAGCCTTTGATGATGCTGGTCAGGGATGCTCTTGATGATGCTGGTTAGGGATGATGGGAATCATAGTCCAACACATTTGGAGGGCATTGGATTGGGAAAGGCAGTTCCAGACCCCCAGCACCAATCCTACTAGCAAAGGATTTCTAAGGTTATTCTCTGGAGGTGGCTTGATGGCTCTAGAACTGTGGGTTCAGCACCTGGACAGCTCCTATACAACCTTGAATAGCTGTAGCAGAGCCGCTGTTAAACGGAAAAGCTGCTGTAAAAACTGTGGGTGGATTCACTAACACACAATTCCTGAGCCACCAGTCTTAAACACATGCTTTAGGGAGTACATCTCATTGAACATAACATGGATTTGCCTCTAAAGAGACGTGGTTTTGATTTACTCCCAAATGTACATACACTGGATTGACTAGCACTTTTCCTCTGTTAGGCAGAGTAAGACAATTACTTTAGGCAGTAGATGGTAGGTATCGTTCCAGTTTTCTGCCTCTGTTGGAGTACAGAGATATATATGCCATCCAACTTTTCTTGATGCTTCTAAACATTTCTGCAAGGTGTTATGAAGAACACAATTCTACTATTTGTACTGAAGTGGGATTCAACCGCTATTTCAGTCAGCATCTGAATGTAGAATGGAGGGATGATGCTTTCATCTCTGGCAGTAAAATGACTTCAGATGGCCCTATAGAAGTAGATTGCCAAGAGGGTGTACATTTGAAGTTAGGGGAGGACTTATAAATTAAGGAACCCAGTCTTTCTTATTTTTCCATAAAAAGATTTCCAGAAAACCTAGTTATGGCTATAGGGATGACAAAATACTGCTAGGTAGGAGGCTGGATGCAGAATTGCTTCCACCAGCTCCCATATTATCTTACTCATATGATCTAGAGCAGGCAGTCTTCTTTGGAAGTGAGATGGGGAATACCAGGGATAGGGTCTTCTTTCTAGTTGCTCCTGCTTATGGAACAGCACTCTCTTGAACAGTACTATTTCCTGGAGAGATGTACTGATGCTACAGTACCAGCTTAAAACTTAGGTTTTTCCTTGCACATTTAGTGGCATTTTGAATGAACAACCTCGTTAGTTTTCTTTCCTCATCTTTGTAAGCGCTGGAATTTGTATAGTTCTTTTCAATGTTTCATTTTCTAAAAGTCAAATTGTAATTTCCTGGAAAGAACAAGTAAAAGATGCCAACTCTCTTGTGTTCAGAAAAATATGGGTACATTTTGAAGTTAGTGCAAGTTTAGCACTTTTAGTAGTTTGTTTCTGAAAAATGACTTTCTGAGTAGCACCATTTCAAAATGTTTCCATTTTTAAAAGGGATTTGGAAAGGTCTGAGTATCACATAGAAGAAAACAGGGGCCATTTGGATGAGGTATTATGTTCTGTGTACTAGATACCATTTTACAAGTCATAGGAATAACGAGGCAAATTGAGGGACAGTTACCAAAATGTTCCTTTAAGACACATTGACCTGAATGCAACTAGAGTATAACAGCTGAGTCAGTGGGGTTTACCTACTTGTTGACTCATCATTCAGTACACCAGTTCAAACTAACCTATAGGGCTGAGCCCTAATTGACAAGTACAGTCATATCTCAGGCCATTTCTGTACTACACTGTTATAGTACTCTTATTCCACTTTCAAAATCCTGTGGAATTCTGAGGTTTGCAGTTTACTGAGGCCAAAGAGCTCTCTGGCTGAGAACTCCAAAAGCCCCTCCCTAAACTGCAAATCCCAGGATTCCATAGGATGTTGAAAGTGGAATAATAGCACTACAACAGTATAGTGCAGAAATGGCCTCAGTTAATTAACCCTCCCATCAAGGAGCAACTGTTTACAATGCCCTTTTACGCCTGCCCAGTCCCACTTTTCCTCCTCGTACTCTATCTTACTGGAAATTGTATTAGCAGCATGGGCACTGGGAAAAATTGTCGGGGTTTGGAGAAACATAGAGTTTTGGTGTGAGGTTACAGCAATGTGTTTGCAGTGATTGGTGCGATAAAGCTTGAGCTGGGACAGAGTGGAATTCTGTTCTGGTAATCTTACTGTAGCTGTGAGTGCCGGCCTGCAACAGGCAAGATAATCAGCAGCTGCCTTCAGAATCCCTTAATAAGATGCATGAAGAGCATGCATCTGAACTGCGCCTGGTGGCGCAGTGGTTAAATGCCAGTACTGCAAGCCACAAGGTTGTGAGTTCGATCCTGCCCGGCTCCAAGGTTGACTCAGCCTTCCATCCTTTCGCAGGTTGGTAAAATGAGTACCCAGCTTGTTGGGGGCATGTATAGAAATGTTTCGAAAATACATGCTATTTGTAAGTTGTTCGCTGCCTCGATCCATATGGAGAGGCAGGATACAAACAAACAAACAAACAAACAAACAAACAAACAAACAAGCAAACAAACAAACAGAGAGAAAAGATGAGAACAAATAAGTCTGCCTCACCAGTTACCCTTAGGTTTTAAAAAAGCATAATTCTGTTAAGTTTGGTTATCAAAATGGAAATCATAAGAAAAGTGGATGCTAGTAAAAGAAGAAAATATCATCTCTGGGTGCATTTTGGAAAATGCTTCAAAATATGTTAATATATCTGGGTATATATATTTCAAAAAACAATTCAGAACCATATGATAACAATTATAAAAAGACATGGGTGGAAATAAGTAAGGATTAGAAAAAATGGAACAAACTAAAATTATCGATGTTAGGCAGAATTTCAGCAATCAAAATGAATGTATTACCTAGACTAATATTTTTATTCCAAAATTTACCGATACTATCTAATGAAATACATTTTAAAAAATGGAATCAAGAGCTTTCCAAATTCATTTGGAGTGAGAAAAAGCTAGAATCAGGTGGAAGAATTTAAAGGAGAACAAAGAAAAAGGGGGGATGGGGTTACCAGATATTAACCTTTATTATGAAGCAGCATGTTTACCATGGTTAATGGAATGGATAAAATTAACAGATGAAAGATTACTGAATTTAAAGGGTTTCAATATATATTATGGTTGGCACATGTACCTTTGGTACAAAAAAAGGAAGGTAAATAAGGAGTTTCAAGATCACTACATTAGAAAACCCCTACTTCAAGTTTGGCTAAAATGGAGGGATAAACTCTACCGCTCCATCCCTCTCTGGGCTTTCCCACACGAAGTGTTTTACAGGCTGGAAAAGCTAAATACAAATGAATGGGTAACATATAAAGATATTCTTAAAGCAGAAAATAACAATACTTATTTGAAGACAAGGGAAGAATTAATAACACAAGAATACACAACGACTTGGCTGTTACACAGACAATTGACAGAGAAATTTAAGATTGATAAAAAGACAAGAGGTATATTATCTGAAGATACTGAATTTGATAAAATAATAAAATCAGAAGAGGAACATCAATTAAGCAAAATTTATAAATTACTTCTGTGTAGAGAGATGGAGTAAGAAATGGTAAAAGATATTATGATAAAGTGGGCACAAGAAATAGGCCATACAATAGAACTGAAACAGTGGGAAAAGGCATGGGAGAGAAACCAAAAATTTACAAGGAGTTTTGATCTAAAAGAAAACTTTTTCAAAATGTATTATCAGTGGTATTTTACTCTGACTCAATTAGCAAAACTGTCTAAAAATAAAAAGGATTCTAAATGTTGGAAATGCCATGAAAGAGGATCTTTCTTCCGTGCTTGGTGGAAGTGCAAAGAAGCAAAGAGATTTTGGACGCAAATTCTCGAAAATATTAAGAAAAGATTAAAATCTGAATTTCAAATGCATCCAGAGGCCTACTTGTTGAATATGTTAGATAGTTTAGATCCTGGGTTAACGAAGAAATACTATAGAATTATATATTATATGATATATGCAGCAAGGATAGTATTCACAAAAAATTGGAAAAGTTCACAAATACCATCGATAGAGGGTTGGCTAATTAAATTATATGACTTTGCAGAAATGGATAAATTAACATTATTATGTGATAATAAATCCAACATACAATTTAAGCAGGAATGGAAGATTATAACTCCCCTTTGGGAATCCAGTTGGGGTAAAATGGCCATAACTGGTCTCGAAATATAAACACTCATGTAGATTATTTTGGATCTTTGTAATGACTTGGTTAACTATGCTTGGTATGATCATAATATTTTGAAATGAATAATCTGAATATATTTGATCTGAGGATCAGAATTTATGTTAATTGGAAAGGAAGATATTATGGAAACATGTGGATAACAGGAGATAAAGGAAATGTTAATAATCACCCCAACAAGTAAAGGTTTTAGGAAGTATAATCAAATGTGTAGTATTTTATGTCTTAATGTTAGATGTGATGTTAGAGGTGAAATTCTGTAAACATGAAAAAATATTAAACAATATGAAATAATATGAAATTAATATGATATATATGTAGATATGTATGTTTGTATATGCATGTTTTTGTACATGTCTGTGTTTTTGTAAAATGTGTATGTGTTTTTATGTGTTTTCTTTTTCTTTTTTTAAAGTAAATTCACAAATTTTCAATAATTTTTTTTTAAAAAAAGTTAGTTTCCTTATGCAAAACTTACCTGACCTGGTTGTCTCATTTCACATGTGACTGCTGTTAGCTTTGGATAAATGTTTGTTACAACATGTTGAAATCCTCTTCTTTTTCGTGGTGTACAAATCTACCCATATTCTTTCCATGTTATTTTTGCCTTTGGTATCAGATTTTTTGTTGAAGAAGTAATGTCCACAAGCACATCTGCTTCATTAACCAAGGTATATCTGTATAGATCTTTCTGAATCTTGTTTTGCCCAAATGATACACTAGGAGGAGTCAACATTGACCAAGTGGACTTCTGCTCACACAATAAGAGCTTCTCCTTCTTCATACTCAAAAATCTGCTCTGGAAGATATCACCAGCAATCTGGAGCAAATTTTTGGCTGTATGGGGGCCATAGGGCCTTTCTGCACTACACTGTTATAGTGGTATAACTTTCAGCATCCTATGGAATCCTAGAGTTTGCAGCTTAGGGAGGGGCATTTAGAATTCTCAGTAACTACAAACCCCAGAATTCCATGGGATGTTGAAAGTGGAATAATAGCACTATAACAATATAGTGAGGAAAGGCCCATAGCTTCAAGGAAGGATCACCCCATCTCCCACCCCTTCTGACAGCTGTTCCATCTGTGGAAAATCTGAATTGGATTTCACACAGAGGCCACATCTGCACATAGGGATGTGCCAGGGTGCAGCCCCACTTTGTCCCCCTATTTACATGAGTAGGTAAACTAACAAGGGAGGGATAGTTTACCATCCTAGAGTTACAATAATCCCAAATTGGGATGTTACATCCAACTGGTAATTTTACTGTAACATCCAAATCTTGCATTAAGGTTTGTTGCAAACAAACTAACCAGGATTCATAGGTCAACAACAAACCCTGTCTTAACTTACTGTAGTTTATAGGGCACAATAAACTACAATCTTGGGGTTGGATATCATGAATCCATGCCTAAATGGTTCACCTGCTCAAAGAGGAAAAAGCATCACACTGTGATTCAATAAACTAGGACACCCCAGTACAAAGGCTTCCTGGATTAATTAAAATTGGGAGAAGAGGGGAAGCAAAAGGGAATCAAGCAGCACGTTTAGGACTGATTTATTATAGCATGAACATTTGTGAATATCCCTCCACTTTTTCATATATGTTGATGAAGTGATAGTAAAGCCACAGGTTTTTAAGCATAATTACACAGTGGTTGTGGGAGTAGGATAGTAGGCAAGAGAAGGATGTAGATTTGACCTTGGCTATAGATCTTCAAAGAGTTGTTTGAGATGATGCGGGCCTTTTACATTGCTGGTAGTAGTCTTGAAAGTAGTCTGTTAGTATTTACCTGTGGAAGCAATAAATCTGCTTAACAAAATCAGTCTCCTTGGGGTCAAAATGTTCTCTGTGCAGTTGTCAAGTGTAGACTACCAACAAACCATTATATTTGTTCATAGTTTTGCTAATGTCTTAGAAGTTGTGAAAATATTTCCATTTAGCTGTTTCTCTTTCCAATCCTTTTTTTTTTAGAGAATCACCACTTGTAAGTCCCCTGTTGTATTCCAAAAAAACAAACAAAAAACAAAACAAAACAAAAACTTGAAATGCTTTGCAAATGTTTTTTGGGTATAGCAATTTCTAATTAGTTTCTGTTATCTGACTATTCCCTCAGATTTTCCAAAACACAGCTTCCAGACAGTTAAAAAAGCACCACCATCCATAGTTCCATAAGCAGCATTTTTAAAATTATGCATATATATACCCGTATTGCCAAAGTGCCTTAAAAGCATTAGATCCTGTCTGTTCTTGAAACCTAAGACAGATCATCCCTGGTTAGCCCTGGAGACCACAAAAAATACTAGGTTCTGTGGGTTATATTTCAGAGGAAGGAACTGGAAAAATCACCTCTATTTCTTGCCTTAAAAAAGGCCATATGGAGTTAATGGTACAGTATTTCAGAGAATTTGCTAGAATGGGTATACACAATTTCCTTGTCAACACCTCTTGTGATTCATCATCAATGTGAAGTTCCTCAGCCCAGTCCCAAAGAAAAATCTCAGCTGTTGTCACTTGGGCTTAATGGTATAAACTACAAGAGTTATATTGATCCTTTCTTTGACCGTTGTCAACACAACATTTTAATTGGCTGACTTCTGAATTAACTAGCACTGCCGATGTTTGCTTTGGTTAGCTGAATAGGGCCACCAAAGATTCTTGGTAGCTTTGTAACACATCAAGGCTTCATCAAAACACTTCAGTCTCAACAAATGGAAAGTGGTATTTATATGTGGCAGATCTAATGGCTCCTTTTCAAGGCAGAATCAATGGAAACATGTTGGGATTTTTTCCCTGTATACAAATCTGTATGTTCCCCTTCAAAACCCAAGTCATTAGACCCTGTGGAGCTGAGGTACAAAGCTGGATTGGTATCAGTATTAGGCTCCATAGTAATATTGCCTTCTAAAGAGCCTTGAAAAACAGAACAAGGCAGGAGTTTTCTGGTTATTTTATTTCTTCTGTTGCTGCTTTCAATAATGATGTCTTTGTCATGATTGTTGCCCTTTATGTTGAGGTGGATGGTACAGAACTTCAATTTGACCGCATCTCCCACCATTTCTTATCACTGGCTTTGCAAGCAAGGGATAATGGGAGCTGCAGTCCAACCACACTAGGAGGGCATTTTGTTCAGTCCTATTTTGTACTTTCACTACTTTAGCATGAGGACTGGGAATAAAAGATCCTCCAGATGTTGCATCAACTTCTGTGCTAACTAAAGATGATGGGACTTATAGTTCAATGGTATCTGAAGACTGAGATGTTGCCAAAATCTGAAATGTTTAAAAACAGCTTAAAACAAATATGGAGCAGTTGTTCATTTGTTGTACTGTACATGATCCAGAGGGTATGTTTCTTCAAGGTAATGACTCTGTTCTAGGAATTTTAGTTTGGCTCCTTAGAGGCAGATGATGGAAACCTAGCTAGAAAATGGGTTAAAGAGAAGAAATGATGAAATAAGTGAATGATATAATTTGATTTTCCTAAGAGTCCCTTATCTGGAAGTATGTTTGGGACAGGTATGATCACTCTAAGCAACATCTTCTGACTTGACCTCAAAAGTAGCCAGTTACCAATTCTTCTTTTGCAAGATTAATCTTTTGCAAGATTAAATGTCCCATATTTCATTTGCCCAGCCGTGTAAAGTCAGCAACCCAACTATCAGTTGGGCTGCTCTGCAATCCATTTCATACATTCTAGATACAGGGTTCAATCCAGATTTAATCATACTAAAGGCAGGCCCACTGAAATAAACAGGTCTCTTCTAAGTAGCACTGAGTCTGGATCCTACTAATTATGCTGTTACTCTGAAATCAGAAGATGGAAAATATTGCATTGACACACTTTTAACCAAACATTTCAATAAGCACCTAGAGATAATACTTGAAATAGCACTTTGAAATGTTATTTTTTTTTCATCCTCTGGCACTCAGGAAGAAAGAGGTATCTTCATTCATTGTCATGCTTTTTAGAAAAACGTGCCTTTCTGCTTAGCTGATACTTTAATCGGGTAATCTCAAGCCATCTGGCAAAGAATAAACATTTTCTTAATTTTAATTATGGTATAGCCTTAGGCCTGATTCTAATTAGCAGTTTGAAAGGAGGTGTAGTGATGCAGAGATCAAAGATGATGTTATAGAATAACACAGCTTATGTAGAAACTGCTGAAGCTTTTAAACACAGATGTGAATGCAGCTATAAAGGAACAATTAGCACTGTTTCCAAACCCACAATAGCATATCTCACAATGAATGAGGATCACTCTTGATCCTTTAATTAAGTGTATCTGCTCCTTCATTCTGCAGGACAGGTATGGCTAACTATTTCAAAGAACAGTACTCATGGCTTCAAAAGCTTGTCTTGTAATTGCCATGACTTGCAAGCATCAAATTGCAGAATTAGAACATATTCTAAGGGCCATATAGTCCACTGCCTTGCCATGCAGGAATACACAACTACAGCATTCTTGAGAGAGAGTCTACCACCCTCTGATGCAACCCATTAACTCAAACAGCTCTTATTCTCACAAAAAACTTCCTCCTATTGTTTAGTTGGAACCTCTTTTCTTGAAATTTGAGTTCCTTTGTCTGTCTTCTAGTCTCTGGAGCAGCAGAAAGCAAGCCTGCTCTATCTCACTCTTCAGATATGTAAAGATGCCTACCATATCACTTCTCAACTTCTCTTCTTCAAGGCTGTTTTTTTTTAAAGCCTTAGAGACTCCCAAATGCACCTATATAGATTTTTGAAAATCATCATCATCATCAAATCTATGCGGTCATAATAAAAATGAGTACTGGATATATTACCCATCAATAGTCTTTGAAGAATCACCAGATTTCCCAGAAACATTGCTGTGGTTGTGAGAAATGCTCACCCTAGTATTACTCTGAATTCTGGGGGTCCTTGGGGGATGCCTTACTATGCTGCACGCAACGGAGACTGTAAACTCAACAGAACATAAGCGATAGCAATACAAGAGGCAGAGTAACCTAGCAGGATCTTTTACCCAGTTTTTACGGGATCAGGCCAAGCCAAAAACCAAACCAAAGGGTCCAATAATGACTTTATTAAATGAAAGTATCACGCATCAATGCATACACTCACACACACATTCAAATCCTATAGAAAAGCAAAGAGTGGAAATTAGATAGAGGGATTATTAGAGGATTTATAGTTTGGGTGATACTGCACCTTTTCCTGAAGTCTTGGGTCTGAGAAAGCAGCGAAAGAAGCGAAGCTCAGCAAAAGGATGCTGAGGGGATCACTCGGCTGCCGGGGAGACGGTATGTTGGTATAACTGGGACTTATCCAAAGAACAACTCGAAAACAGGGACTATTTGTAGGGGAAAATGTGCCTTGAGAGCAAATCTTCTCCCGGGGAGAACAAAGGGTATTGCAACAGAAAAACACCTCCACACCAGTACCTCCTTTGATATGAGAAGATAACAAGATGTTACCAAAGTTTCAGGATCTTCCGTCCCTTTGGTTTGTGGTGTGAGTTTATGTAGATAGTCCTTGCCTGATAGGATTTTATTGCTATCAGTGCTCAATTTGTGCGAAAACACACTGATCTCTTCAAGTTGGCTCCTCAGAGGCTGAGGAACTTTTGTCCACTCTGGGCTTGCACAGCTTGAGGTCTCCTGGGGCTACGTGACGGGGGATTTTACTGGCCTGACCTGGTTTTTGATCATCTGACTGTTGCTGCCTACATGCTCATTCAGGTGACCTCTCTGGCATGTTGAATCATATTTGATATCAAAAGTTTCAAATATCAGATTGATATCAGATATCAAAAGGGACAGGACTTACCAGTGAGGCAACACTAGGGCTCCATGAAACTCTTCATGCCTTCACGTCCCCTACCCAGATCTTGGGGTGTGGGGTGTGTGTGCACATGTGTGGATACCAACCCAATATACCACAATCCCCATTCAGCACTTATAGGAAAGGCACTGCAGGTGGATTCAGCTGATTTGGACAGAAGAAACCTCCAGACTAGAGCTCCACAATGGAGAGAGATGACTGGAGCAATATACAGGAGGAGTACCTCAGCATATCACTGTAAATCATGGAGGATGATGCTAGCAGTGGTTGCTAGTCACAATTAATACATGCTACCTCCAAGATCAGAAGGAAGATGCCTCTCTGTATCAGATGCTGGGGAACACAAGCAGAGCATGCCACTTAGCTCACGGCTGGCTTGTGGGTTTCTCATAGCCTTCTGGTTGAACATTTTTAGAACAGATGGCTGGGCCAGGCAGGCCTTTGGTCTGATCCAGCATGGCTCCTTTTGTGTTCTTAATGAACAGTGTGCTGAAACAAATGTACGCGTGAGACTCAGCAAGGGAAGAGGATGGGAGAGAAAAAGGTCATCACTGACACACTGGGATGTTGGTTTATAATTTATTAGAAGTGGCCTAAAGACAAGTATTGAATTGGGCCCTTTATTTTGCATGTGCTATCTCAGAAAGGGAAAGAGAGTCTGAGTGAGAGACTGAGGGAGAAAGACTGAGAGAGAGGGAAAGAGAGAGAAAGATAGAGAGAACTTGTGTAATAAAATGTATTTGAATCTCATGATATAGAAATACATGTACTCATAGTACAAAGAGGTAGAAAACAGCATGATAGGTTAATAGGCTAAAGAGAAATTAAGCAGAAAGACAAGCTAAATTAATCTTTTTTTATATGCGCTTCCCAGCCTAAAAACAAAAGAATTCGAATGGGTTGCTAGGTTAAGTTATTTTTTCCCCTCTCATATTTAAGGCCAGTAAGTCACACTGAAACCATCTGGTGTTGTTTTAAGAGTGTTCCCAACACTTAATGAGCTTTTTAAAGGCAAGTTTAAAATCTTCATTAAAACTAGTGTACAGCAGTGGATTGATCAGAGAATTCACGTAACCCAGCCATGTCAAAAAGTGAGCCACTTCTGAAGACACAGTGCCAAGTCCAAGGCCCACAATGAGTTCTTTAATAAAAAATGGAAGCCAAGACAAAATGAATGCGCTTAAGATAAGGCCAAGGATGCGTGCAGCCTTGCGCTCCCTTACACTGGAAATCTGTTGGCGGTCTCCAACCAAATCCAGATCGTTGTCAAAAGGAGGGCTCCTCATTGAAGCATGCATTCTGTCAAATTCCACGGTTGGATCAGAGGTGGAGAAGTCTGATACGCAGAACGTCTGTGTGAGCTTGCAACTGGCAAACGAGTTTTGACTGTCTGTACTCCTGCTGCTGAGGTGTCGGCTCGATCCCCGTTTTTGATAAAGACTCTTTGCAGCATGATAAATCCGGTAATAGACAATCAGTATAAGGGTCAAAGGGATATAAAATGCTCCAAATGTGGAGTAAATAGTGTAGATCACATGGTTGTGCTGAATCTGGCATTCGCTGGAATTGGTGTTACCGCTGTGGTTTCTCCAAAACAAAGGAGGCATGGAGATGAAAGTGGATATGGTCCACACAGTGCCAATCATAACTGCAGCTCTTTTGGCAGTCCTCTTTCTGGCATATTCAATGGCATCTGTAATGGCCCAGTATCGATCCAGTGCAATGACACAAAGATGGAGTATTGAACACGTGCAGCAAGTCATGTCTATGCTCAGCCATATCTCACAGAGGAAGTATCCAAGGGTCCATCTTTCCATAACTATGTAGGTAATACTCAAGGGCATGACCAAAACAGCAACAAGTAAGTCTGTAACAGCCAGTGAGCATATTAAATAATTTGCCGGCTGGTGAAGCTTCTTTGTTGTACAGATTGCCGAGATGACTGAAGAGTTCAACAGCATTGTCAGGGTGGTAATTACAGACAGAGTAAGGGCAATAAGCATGTTTTCAGTGATTGTCTTGGATCTGACAGGCATGTTAGCTTCTGTTGTGAGGTTTGTATGATTCATCTTCTCCAGCCTACACAAACTGGTCACTGCCTTCAGTGAGTGGACAGAATCAGGTTTAAAACCCCTCCATTCCAGAAGATGATCAACAATACTTCAGTGTTGATAACTGGAATCTTTCTGGTCCATCTTTTCCAGAGCTAGGCACTTTCCCCCCAGTTGCTCACTTCATGCCTAGAAGAAAAAATATAAAAGTTTGTTAGTAACACGTTTTCTGACTATACTCCTTTATTTAAGTCTCATGCACTTAGGATGGGACCTTGTAGCCCCCAAGTAATGTTTTGTTGTGGCACTCACACAAAACTAGAGGGTAGGCATGCTGTGGCACCACCTGAACAGCTGTGAATAATATCACCACATTTCAGCCTTCATTTACACTTTTATTTACAAAGAGAAAACAGCCAGGACAAAAATGTTCCCACGTATCTCTTGCTTTTTGCCATTGAGGTACTGTTTTGTCCCAGTCACTGTGCCAAAAATGTCCCACACATTTTTGTGTGTGTGGATGATGCAGCAAAGAAAAATAAGATGCTTTGATTCTGAGTGTCCTTTAACTCTACATAGTTATAACTCTGTGATTCTACTTTAACTGCCATGGTTCCATCCTGTAGAATCACGGGATTTGCAAATTAAGGAAGGATATTTAAAATTCTCAGCCATAGAGATCCAGTGTGTCAACAAACTGCAAGCTCAAGGATTCCATAGGATGCAATCACAACAGCTGAAGTGGAATCATAGTGGTACAGTTGTGTACTATGAAATGTTGACTCCATTTTGGTGCACAATAGAATCCATACTGGAGTTAGGAAATACAAGATCTGTCCATCATAGACTTGTAACTCTAACTCTAACCTCAGTACATTAGAACTGGGATCAGAAAATACTTTAGAATTTACTCAGTGCAAGTCTTTTTTTTTAATTTAATTCCTGGTGTATTTTGAGAGCCAGTTTTATTTAGTGATTTGAGTACAGGATCAAGACTCTGAAACTAGGGTTTGAATTCCTATTCAGCCATGGATACCCACTGGGTGACCCTGGGCAAGTCATACTCTCTCAGCTTCAGAGGAAGGCAATGGCAACCCTGCCCCCACAAATGCCAAACCAAACCAAACCATGATAAGTTCACCATAATTTGAAAATGACTTGAAGGTACACAACAGCATGAAAGTTAGTGTTAAAAACTGCCTTTCTGTTTATAAAAGAAATCCCCACAGCATAGCAAAGAATATAGCAAAGATGGAAATGAAGATTTAAAAATATGTAAACAAAGAAAAGTACAATAAAGTACAATAAAATAAAGTACACTTGCAAACACATCAAACTGTTATGGACAGTTTAAACTAGAAAGCAGTCAAAGGCCATATCAGTGATTCACTAGGGAGTCGCAGAGGAACAGGTAGGATTTCTCATGCAACTGCAATTGAAGGGTGATGTACTCCAGCAGGCTGCAGTAAGAAGCACATTTCATAGCTAGAGCATCACAACAGAGGACTCTGCCTTGTGCACTGGAGGATTAAACCTTATGTGATGCAGAATTTTTAAGAGGACCTCAAGGTTGGATTTTAATAAAGAAGAAGCCATTTCCTGAACAGTTTCACAGAATAACTTCAGGTTGTATCTGTATTAAACTGTGCTTGGAAAGATATTTTTGAAAAAGCAATTAGTTACCGTTATTATTCCAATGCCTCCAAAAGAACTGGCCAAGATCTTAGGTCAAGGAAACAGTGTGTAACTTTACATTCATGGTTACATGATGATTGTGCACTAGTAAATTGTAACATTGCACAACTGAATGTGCAAACAAATGCGAAATACACAATTGCATGGTGCAAGGAACATCTATGTTGGCAACACACAATGAGCAAAGGCACCACATTCACAATGGCACCACATTCGCAACTCTACTTCTGCAGTCTTCAACTAAATTTTGCATCAGACAGAAATGTCCAACCACTTTTGTAGGGGACTTTTTGCAAGCTCATGTGATAGGACTTGGACTGGACAACCTGATACATTTTGTCAAAACTGGTCTTTGATGTAGGCATATAATGTTTAAAACATTCATACAAGAGTCAAATCTGGACTATATCCTTTACTGTGAACAGAGCATTACATTGTACTTTTATCCTCTTACTTTCAGTTGTTTTTTTCAAGAGGTAAATTGTTTTAGAAAAACGTACTTAAGCTGACACAGATTAGCTTTTCATAGCATGTTTTCCCATTCAGGTATCAGTCTTCTTAACAATTTAGAAACAGTACATTAAAAACACAGATTTTATAATATGCTGCTTTCCAGTAAAAGTTTAAAGATATTCTAAACATTAATTTTTTGATTCCTCAGCCATTGCTATCTTTATGTAATTATGCTGTTTGCTCTAACTGTTGCTGATAGTCTACATTTCCCATTGAGCATTTCTTTGCAGGAGACAATCATGGGTTTGCTCTTTTTCTTGCTGGACATAGACAACCAAGTGATGTGAAAATTCACTGACAAACACTAAAACAAAACAAAACAAAACTAATATTTTAGAACCCTTAGAATCATAGAATCTTACAGTTGGAAGAGACCACAGGGGCCATCCAGTCCAACCCCCTGCCATGCAGGAACACACATCAAAGCATTCCCAATGGATGGCCATCCAGCCTCTGCTTAAAAACCTCCAAAGAAGGAGACACACTCTGAGGCAGTATATTCCACTGCCAAACAGCTATGACTGTCAGGAAGTTCTTCCTGAGGTTTAGGTGAAATCTCTTTCCTGGGCCCTTTTCGCAGCGCCGGCGCTCGCGCGACGGAGGAGGGCGGCTCGCGCAAGAAGCCTTCTCCAGGAGGCTGCCGCTTCCCCCTTCCTTCCGCAGGCGAAGGAACGAGCGGGGAAGCGGCAGCCTCCCGGAGGCGGCGGTGGCTTGCACGTCCGTCCATCCCCCCCGCGCGCGAGAGAAAGGCGCTTGTCCCGTCTATCCCCCCCCGCGTGCGAGAAAGGCGCTTGTCGCGTCCATCCCCCCCGTGTGCGCACACGAAGCAGGACGTGTCGCGTCCATCACGCTAGCGCCCCGCCCCGTCCCTTCCTTCCGCAAGGGCGGAGGGAAGGAAACGCGACCCGGCTGGCTCCCCGACGCTCCGCACAAGAGGTAAGTGCGAGCGTTGTGTGAGCGCGGGTGATTTTCGCTTCGAAGCGAAAATCAAAAAACCTGCGCTCGCGCCGCTTCAGCCCCGTGAGCCTGGTGGAAGTGGGAGTGCGTCGTGCGGAGCGACGCTCCCACTCCCGCGAGGCTCACGGGGCTGTCGCACGAGAAAAGGCCCGTGCGAAAAGGGCGCTGTAGTTTGAATCCATTGCTCCTTGTCCTAGTCTCTGGTACAGTGGAAAACAAGCCTGCTTCCTCCTCAACATGACATCCCTTCAAATATTTAAACATGGCTATCATGTCTTCTCTTAACCTCTTCTGAAGACTAAATATAAATATACCCAGCTCTCTAAGCCACAGGGCATGGCTTCCAGACCCTTCACCATTTTAGTCACCTTCCTCTGGAAATGTTCTGGCTTGTCAATATCCTTCATGAAATGAGGTGTCCAGAACTGGACACAGTATTCAAGATGAGGTCTAACCAAATCAGAATAGAGTGGTACTATTACATCCCTTGATCTAGACATCGTACCGCTATTGATGCAACCAAGAATCGCGTTGGCTTTCTTGGCTGCTCTTACTTACTCTTACTTGACTGGAGGATTTATGGCCTGACTTTGAACATGTCTAGGAATGAATAGTTTTAGCATATGCTTTTTGAGCCTTGTCCTAAATTGTAGCCGACCAGAGGTAGGCACGTGCGGTCTTTCAGATGTGCTTAGACTGTAAAGTCTATCATTCCTAGGCAATATAGCCAACATTGAGGGCTGTTGGAATAGTCCAACAATATCTGGAGAGCTGCAATTGCTCATTCTGCATTAGATCATAATGAGTAGGAATCACATGGCCCTCCAGATTCCTTACTGCTGTGATTTGTGGTCTGACAACATCTGGAGGGCTGCAGGCTTCCCACCAACAGACTAAAATGTGAATTTCCAGTTGTAGATTTTCATAATAAAATAAAAAGGGGGTTGCATGGGGACAGCAAAAAGTTGCAAACCTGTGTTTTTTTTAGCTGCTATTAAAATTAACTTAAGATTCAGGGATCCTTAAAGGAGGCCAGCTCTAGACCAGCAGATGTGGCTGAAGGCTAAGGTATTTGTACCTGTACTTCCCAGTTTCATTCTGAATAACCCTCTCATCCAGAGACATTCCCTAGGAAGAAAAATCACACTTTTTTGTCTCCATCCATCATTAGTATTTTGTTCTGTACCTTGTGTCCCAGAATAGGTTGAGGTAATGCTATTTCTGTTGCAAGAGATAACAGTCTACATAGGGATGCAGAGGCAGCATAATTAGCAATGACCTGTGATGATCTGCCTGCTGTCCTCTGGGATCAAAAGCACTATGCCTTTGTGGCTGGGGGATGTGAGCAGAGGGGTACTATTGCTTTAATGTTATATGGAAAGGGGGGGGTCTAATGGCCACTGTATGAACAGAACACTAGGCTAGATGGGCTTTTGGTCCATCCAGCATGGTCCTCTTTATGTTCTTATGTTATAACACCCTAATGGATATGGGTAAGCCATAAGCAAATCAAATTTTGTTGCTTCCACCTTCTGTGCAATGGAAATCATGTGGTCTCCCAAATATTGTTGGACTGAACTATCAAAAGACTTAGCCAACTTAGGCAAAGATGAACAATGCTGGGAGTTGCAGTCTAACAATGTTTAGAGAGCCACAGAATCCTCATCCTGGTTAGCTCTCAACATATTTCTATAGAAGAATCTGTGCTCTGACACCCATGCTTTAACTTTGCATAGAAGCCTGATGCGTATAGGAGATTACACATTCTTTGCATGTGTAAAATACATTTTGAGATTTTTAAATTGAAAAGGCACACACTTAGAAAACAGAATTAAAATAAGTGTAGAAAACTGCACATGGCAGTTACCTCCTAGGGTCTATTGATCATGTTGTACCCCAGAACAAATCATCCTGTACCTTCATGATGTCAAGAAGTAGAAGTTGCAAACTCTTTCAGGTTAATGCGTCAGCATTGTGGTTGGGTGGGGCTTACTCTTCTGGCCCTAGTACTGTTATGTTCTGGAGGAAATTTGCATAGGGCAGAAAGACAGGGGCACATGACATATTTTCTGGAGTGTCACAGAGAAGCCACCTTCTTGACGTAACATTGTTGAAAGCGCAGGGATCCCTTTCAAGTTGCAATGAAAGAAACTAGTAAACTGGTGGTCCAACAAGATATATTGAAGGACCAGTATCAGCTACCAGTGTTCCATTCACTGGCTTTGACAAATGCAGGATTTTACAGAATGGCTGTAGAGTTTGGAAAAGTTAGAGTCTGGGGTTTTTTTTACTACAGTGTCCAGTATCTCTCTGGCAACATTCCATATTGGCTGGGGGATCCTGGACACTGTCGTTCACAGATCTAACATTTTCAGTTTCTGAAAGGCCAATTTTTCTTTTTCTTTTCTAAATTTATTGAGAATTTTCAAAATACACATAAACCAAACAAAGAAAAAAACAACAAATTACAACAACAAATACAACTAAAAATAAAGAAAAGGAAATAGTATTAAAAAAGAAAATACTGAATACTAAAGACAATAATACTAAGAAAAAAGAAATACACATTGCTTTCCTAACCAGATCATAGATAACCTATGAAATAACTTCTCTGACTACAGATACCATTCAAATGCTTTAACTGCTACTTTTCCAAATATACTAATTGCAAAAACCTACAGTCAACACACTGCACTCTTTTTCTTGCAAAAAGCCTATTAAAATTTTCCAGTTCTTTGAAAAAGTCACTATTGATTTCTCTCTTAACAATATGATTAATTTATCCATTTCAACTAAATCAAAAAATTTAATTAGCTAGTCTTCTTTTGTTGGAATATCTCTGTTCTTCCACTTCTGTGTGTATGGTAGTCATGCTGAGGTGGCTGCATACTGTAGTAGCTTGCTGTACTTCTTCTCTAGTTGATCCTACTAATCCCAACAAATACAGTTCCAGCTTCAATCTGAACATTAACCTACAGCATTTTATATACCATAGAATGTATTTGATTCCAAATTTCTTGGTCTTTTGACAAGTCTACCACACATGGTAGAAAGGGCCTATGTAGTCATATTTCCAACAGCTGTTAGAAACCTTTACTATGCATTTTGGCCAATTCTTCTGATGTCAAAAACCAACAATACACCATTTTGTAAAAGTTCTTTTTGCGATCACAATTCCCTTTGGCCACATTTTCTCCCATTATTCCGACTATATATTGTGGCCAAAGTTTTGTGCACACTTTATTATACAGTCCTTAACAAACTCTTCTTCCATCTCTAGTTTTAACAAAAGTTTATGAAAAGTTCATTGTCTGAGCACAACAGGAAGGCCCACTTTTCTCTACCATAATAGTTTACTCTTCCAGCGAGAGTCCCATTGCTGTTGAACTGAATGTACTTTGCTGCTTAGAATAGCTGTTCTTTTGCAGCAGCAGTACCAATTTTAGCCTTCTGCACAACACTGCATTGGTAGAGGTCATGTTCCAGCAACTTTTTTAATAGACTAGGTGGCTTGTGTTTCCACACAATGTTCTTTCTGCCTGTGGGATTACTGCTGTGTAAAAGGTTTTACACAGAAGCTGGGTGAGTTAGGGATAGTCATGGGCTGCAAAACAAGCCAAAGCTTGTAAACTTACATTTCATTTTCACCTTCTTTATAGCTCAAGCTGTAGGAGTCAGCTGGGCTGTAAGGAAAATGAAAACAGGCTGTGAAGAAGGTGGTTGATGCTACTATAAAGTTTGCTTCTGGAGTACAAAAACAAACAAAAAGAAAAGAGAATAAAAGGCAGGCGGGAGGAGAAGAAGAAGAAGAAACAGCTAGAGCATGGGGAGAGATTATTTGGAGGATACTTCAACAAAATGCAGCAGGAATTTATGGAAATGGTTTGTGAAAGTAACATCCACAAATGAGAAGGGCCAATTGTATTAGCATAACAAAGTATCTGTCTCAATCTCTGTAAAGTTTCCATTTCATAGAAGTAGTACCGAGGCAGGATAGAACAATTTGATCCCATGTACCTAACCATTTAGGAGACACTTTGGTAAGTCTGAATGGATACAACAGGGTTTTGTTTGTTTTTTTGAGGTTTTACTGGACATGTAAATACTTTCAGCTTACATCTTGCCATGTCTTTGTCAAACTAGCTTCCAAATATGTTCCAAGCCACTGCAAGAACAGTTTGGACCTAGGCTGAAACATTCATGCAACTTGTTAAACATGCCAAAATTGTTGAGAACAACTTAATGAATGTTGACTTCCCTGTATTAGAAATGCTCCTATGAGCCAATTGAATTGGGTCATGGCTAAATGGATTTTAAATGTCTGCTAGTAAGAAGTGGTAATCTGAACAAGATGTGCAGTGTTGTTTTTTTGGTGTTGTTCCACAGCAGCAGGAAAAGTCAAAGAAAGTCACCACTGTTGCCACTGTCAAGCAAGAAAGAGGATGTTTCCTGGGTAGCCTATTTCTGTAAGACATGTCTTCTGGGCAGTTTCTCAAAGCCAGGGTATACAGAGAAAGCTGCCTTGGAAAACTAGGTATCCAATTGCAATTTTCATTGGAACTCTATAAATGTTCCTTGGAAGGTTACAAATTTTCCCATGGCACAGGTGATTTTCAAAGCCAGCCTTCTCAGAAAACCCTGGCTTGAGGACCCACAAGAAGCACAGCATTGCAAAAACAGACCGCTGAAAACTGACATCTTTCTGTTTTGACGGAAGTGGGAATTTTCTATACCTTCTCCTCCGTTTATGTCCATTTTATTCCTGCTGCTGTTGCACTGCTGGGGCTGGCATAGTTATGCCAGCATAGTGCATCATGAAGGTCAGAGCACCAACACAAAAATTACAGTATTCAGACATACAGTCATCCCTCCATTTTCGTTAGGGTTAGGGGCACAGGACCCCCATGAAAGTGGAAAAACTGTGAACAACTCTAGGCTCTTCCAAACCATATTTAACACACAAAAAAGTATGATCACCATATTTAACCCCCTATGGATTCCTTGAACCTTCAGGATTCCTTCACAAGACAGAAGTGGGTGGCTGATGGGGCTTACTGCCACCTCCACTGCTGCCCCACACAATTTTAAAGAGGGAATTACAAGCCTCATTTGCAATTTCTCAGTCTCATGAGGCTTGCAGTCCCTATTAAAAATGGCCTGGGGAGCCAGCAGAGATGACAGCAAAAAATCCATGAATAATCAAATCTGCAAAAGTGAAACCTGCAAATGTGGAGGGCTGACTGATGCAATTGCTATCCCAACAAGAACAGATCTGTGAAATCAATGCAAACTGTGTAAATCAACACTTACGTACATTCCATTGATTCAAGGGGGTCTTCTCTAATTGGAACTACCATTTGGATTCAGGACCCACAATCCCTCAGTCAGCATAGCTGGTGGCCATACTGGCTAGAAAATTATGGAAGGATAGTTTCCAAGCTCTGCTTTATGTTCTCTGAATGAAATTGCTGCTCTGTGCTTGGTTTTCTAGTAATCTGCTATTTGGTGGCAAAAACAGGCAAGAGTTTCATGTCAAACACAGTCCCACTAGTACAGTGGAAGTCAATGTGCTGTTATTGTGAGGCAATACCAGAGGGCTCAGACTCCATGAGATCGGAGTATCACTAGATGGGTTCTGGTCTTCTCCTGTTATGAAATTTCCTAGCTGCTCAGGTGGGTCTCTGCAGTTCTTTTGTTTGGTCAGAGTCAGATATGAGCTTCAACAGGTTACTTTTTAAAAAGCAACAGTTCCCAGACTCATTCAGCCAGCTTGGCCACAGCAATTCTTAGCTATAGTCCAAACTTTTCCAAGCTCTGAGTTGAATAGTGATGGCACATGGTTTTTGCCCCTCTGATAATTCCCTACACAGCCTACTGCAGGGCTCAAAACATTACTACATTTCTACAGGCTGTGGGTTCAGATCTCATCAAGCAAACCTACGAGGTAAACATCAAGGCAGGCTATCAAAAAAGAAACCCCAGAGTGGTATTAAAGTCAAATATTGGTTCCACTTTCCTCCAGACAAGCATTCTCTTTAGGATATAGCACTTTTTATAGAAGAACAAGTATAAATCCCTTCCCCAAGGAAAGAAGAATGGGGACATCTAAAATATGTGGAAGGTCAAATCTTAACCCACAGAGATGTTTTCAGTCCACCTGCCTACCTACCTATAAAACAGGAAGAAATGATGTCAATTTGAGTTGCACTGGATTTAATTGCAATATCTAATATACAAAAGTAAAAGTTTGTGAGTTTGTCTGTGTCAGGCAGGTGAAGACCTCATATGATTGGCTGTATCAGGTGAGAAGACCTTATGGGATCGGCTGCCTGTGGAATCCTATGGAATCCTGGGGTTGGAAGTTTAGTGAGGGGCCTTTAGAATTCTCAGCCAGAGAAAAGGCCAGTTGCTATGGAGATGAGGCCTAGCAGCAAGAAGGAGGAAGGCAGTGTATCTCCCTCAGGAACCCAACCTCCGTATGTTAATAACTCTGAATAGAGATTGGATTGGGGAATATGAGGAAAAGGTACAGGTATTGGACAAGGCAGTTTGGGGAATTAGAGACACAGGATTTCAAATCTATGTATTTCAACCACATCTAATTCCTGAGGTAAGGTAAGGCAATTCCTAAGGTATTTCTAACAAGTATTACCTATGAGAAAATAAAATCCCCGGCAACGCCGGGTAAATATGCTGGTAAAGAATAAAATGCAAAAGGAGACTTCACTTGATTTGAATAAATAGTTCTTCCTACAGAAAGACTACCTGCCTTTCCTGCTGTTTTGCTTTGGACATGATCCAATCACCTACATTTCATGCCATTAGTCACATGGTTCTACTGCAAATCAACAAGTGTTTGGCCACAAAACTTTGATAAGCTGGAAATGCAGTCTTTCAAATCATGCATTAATTGGGAATGTTCTTCTATCTGAATTTACAGTGGGGATGGGAATCATACAGTTCTCCAGAAGTTGTTGCACTGCAGCTTCCATTATTCCTCACCACTGGTTATGCTGTTGAAGTTTGAGGGAGTTGGCATTCAACAACATTTGGAAGGTCTCATGATTACCACCTTGAAATGATCTTTAGACTAGCTGAATGGGAACCTGTCTCTGAATAGACGTAGTGAATCATAGAATCATAGAATCATAAAAATGTAGAGCTGGAAGACACCACACGGGCCATCCAGTCCAACCCCCTGCCATGCAGGAACACCCTCAAAGCACTCCCGACAGATGGCCATCCAGCCTCTGCTTAAAAACCTCCAAAGAAGGAGACTCCACTACACTCTGAGGCAGCATATTCCACTGCCGGACAGCCCTGACCGTCAGAAGTTCTTCCTGAGGTTCAGGTGGAATCTCCTATCATGCAGCTTGAATCCATTGCTCCTTGTCCTGGTCTCTGGAGCAGCAGAAAACAAGCCCTCTCCCTCCTCTACATGGCATCCCTTCAAATATTTAAACATGGCTATCATGTCCCCTCTTAACCTTCTCTTCTGCAGACTAAACATACCCAGCTCTCTAAGTATCCTCATAGGGCATGGCTTCCAGGCCCCTCACCATTTTGGTCGCCCTCCTCTGGACTTGCTCCAGCTTGACCATGTCCTTCTTGAATTGGGGTGCCCAGAACTGGATACAAGATGAATGTATTACACTTCCAACTAGGTCATTACAACACCCCTTCCCATTTCTGGATCTGTGAGGCAGGCTTCAAGCTCACGGAACGTACATTTATAGCACTGAAGATTCTACCCACAGAAATCCAGATAGGATGATGGTGAACACACACCATTCCATTTGTGCATAATGTGTTTATTGAATGTCTTAAAGTCATTCCAGCCTAAGGCAAAGCTATCATGGGGTTTTGTTGGCATGATTTTATGGGGAGTGTGACGGAGCCTGGGGTATGGCTAGCAAAGCAGCTCTAGTAACAGAGATTGGTTCTCTCCCTGAAGGCAACCCAGCGCTAGTCAGAGGGAGGGGCTGTGGGGGAGACAGCAGAAAACATATATACTGTGAGCGTGGCTTGGAATCTAGCTTCCTTCAGTGAGATTCATAGAGAGAACTCTAAGTTAGAGCTTCCAGTCAATCCAAAGGGGGATTTCTGGGAGAGGGTTGGCCTAGTGTGGGGGCAGAGAAGAAATCAAACCACTTCTGAAAGGATCAGAAAGTGGAACCCTCAGGGGGGAAACAGACCTTTGTGCTAAGGAGAGCTAAAAGGGTGTGTGTGTGAAAGTTCTGTTAGTGCACACTGTGGTGTTTTGAAGGAATTAGTTAAATATCTTTAAGAAGTTGTGATTTTGGCTGACTATTTTTTGAAACCACAATACCCTTTTCCGTGTTTGTAATTTTAATAAAGGCCCTTTCCACACGCGGGCAGGGGAACGGGGAAAGCCACGCTAAAACGTGGGCTTACCTTGTTCCATTGCCACTTGGAGCAGTGCATTTTGCTGCTCTACATGCAGCAGCGTCCCGTGGCGTCCTCGGCACCCGTCAGCGCCCAAAATGGCGGATTTTGACTGGCAGAGCCTCTCCACCAATCGGAGAAGCTCACCAGCTGGAAATCCTGCCCCCTGCCCGATCTACAGGAACGCCCTTTCGCGCGTCCGTAAATCCATACGGGCGCTGCGACGGGGCTGCACGGGGCTGGACGCCCTGTGCCTTTGAAAAACCACATAAAATGTGGTTTTCCAAAAGCACGCGGTGCCGCCACTTGCGGGCGCCCGACCGCGGATTGCAGTGTGGAATTACTTGCGAGTAATCCACCCCAATTCGCGTAACGGTGTAGACGACCTCCGCGGAGGTTGCTCTACACCAGTGGTTCTCAACCTGGGGGTCGGGACCCCTTTGGGGGTTGAACGACCATTTCACAGGGGTCGCCACTCCTCAATCCTGCCCCCCCTTTTAAAAGAAGGTGGCCTCACAGCCAATGGGAGCAGTGCTTCTGAGACCCCTGTGCTGGGGTTCAAACTGCAAACCCCAGGATTCCATAGGATGGTGAAAGTGGAAGAATAGTGCTATAACAGTCTAGTGCAGAAATAGCCAGGATGACTTTCTCCTCTCGCTTCTGTTGTGTGTGGACCCTTGGTGCTTGCCACATACACGTGTTGTGTTCTTCGCCCTGACTGTCTTGCATTCCTCGCTTTTTGTATGTTCAGCGTCCGCACTCCCTTTAAGGGAGGGAGGGAGGGAGGGAAACAAAACGCCTCTGCTTATGCCGCCGCCATCTTTCCTCTCTCCCTGTTCTTTCCTCCCTGCGCCTCATGTAAAATGTGGGCTGTTTCTGCATTGCCTTTGGGAGTGACTGGCTTTTTGAACTGTGGAAACCCAACATTCAGAACTAGAACTACTGCCTTAATTCTGGCATTGATGGACGCTCTCTGTGCTTAAAAAAGTGGGGGGAGGGTTACGAGTTTTTAGGCATTAGAAGTCTATCCAGAGCAGTGATTTAGGGCAGTGTTTCCAATCTATTTGATGTTGGAAATAACTAACTAACTAACTAACTAACTAACTAAATAATAACGAAAATGATTTTATGGTTGGGGGTCACCACAACATGAGGAACTATATTAAGAGGTCACGGCATTAGGAAGGTTGAGAACCACTGCTCTACACCGTTTTTTTAACTCCATGTGGAAAGGGCCAAAGACTTCACTCTATTTTTTATATGTTCTGCCCTCAACAGAGTATTTTCTTCAGTTTTACCATTATAACACACTACCACAGGTTATCATTCCCCTTATTTTGGGATAACCATTGATGAACTTTGCCTTTTTCTCCACTAAGGTTGTGGGCTTTAGGGAAAGCAGGGTTGTGAATAGGTAGAAGGGAGGGAGCCAGGACGTGGTAATGAGATTAAAAAGGGGCACTGCTACCCCAGAGAGAGAAAGGAAAAGAAGGCCTGACCTGTCTGTGCCCTGGGCTATTCTAACCAAGCCTTCCTCAAGCCTTCCTTTACCTCATGTTCCCCTTCCACACAGAATAGGGAGTTTCAATTGCCTTCCTTTGAGCCCTGCCCAAAGTCACTCAGTGGGCTTCCATGAATGAGTAGGGATGCTGGTCTCGTGGCACCCTTGTCCAACATTCAAACCAGTGTACCATGTTCGCTGTCTTGTGTGTAATAGATAATGTAATTGGTAAGGATCAACTAGACCAGCTGGCAGTTTGTATAGAGCTTTACTTGGAAAAAAGGAATGTAATTTAAATATGTAATCAGAGTGTTTTCTGTTGTCCAGAATTATTGTCTAAAGCAATCTTCTTCTACCTCGTGCCCTCTAGATTGTTGGTTATTACAAATCCTATCATCTATATTCAGCATGGCCATGCTGACTTGAAAGAGTAGGCAGTATTGTGCTGCAAGTACCTGGAGATTTGTGGAGGCTATTTCAAAGCAAAGTCTGACTCGCTGTCCAAGCTCCTGAACTGTTTAAGCTAGGAACAACCTACTTTTACATCATTCTCATTAGGGGAGTTGGGGCAAGATGACGTCAGAGGCAGACACGTAGTAAGAGAGTTCCCTTGCAAGTTTGTTGTTTAACGCCTAGAAACTCTTTTAGAAACCTTTTAAGCTTCTAAATTCTTTTTGAAATTGCTAATGATCAAGGAGTAAACTGTGGAATTGAAACAAGAGCTCATAATCTTATCTGCTTTGGATAAACCACGAAGTCTGCCAAGGACAGAAAGACTTCAAGTAAGTTTGTTTTGAGAGAACTGGAAGTGAGGGAAAGCTAATTACAGCGGAGTTTTTCCTTCACTTTAATATTAACATAGCTTTGGCAGACTGCTGGGATTTGGTAATTTGTGGAGACCTAATTGCCCTACTTCTGTGCTACCTTAATGATGGTGTATACAAGAATGACATATAGGATTATGCTGGAACCCCCTCCTCTTGAAAGTATCCCTCTGGCTGGACGTAAACTGAAAGAACAGACAAAGATAACTCAGTACTTCTCCCCAGAAGTGGAGGAGGGGAGAAAGAATCAGCTATTAAAAAACAATATTTTAGCTTCAAGCACCCAGGCTGATTTGTCGTCTTCTAAGCAAAAGCAATTATATAAATCTAAGAGGAATATAAAGGAAGGTTCTCCTCCCCTGAACCTGGCAGTAGAAATTGCTCTTGCTGAGACCAAGTTAATGAATGTCCCCAAATTGGTAAGGCTGATAGAGAGCAGAGAAAAGTAAGGCCAGAACAAGCCTTTGGGCTAGGACCAGGTGACATCATGTGGATTGAAGAATGGCTTTGCTCCCTGTCCAAAGACATACAGTTTATTAAATCCTTCCTAAATAATTGTACTGAGTTATTGACTTTATTTGTGAAGGTCTATAAAATATTAAATATAGACAAGCAAGTTGACAAGGCTTTAAATGCCGATAAGCAGCAACCAATTAAACCAGGCAATTCTTGTCTACTTGCTAAATCAAATAAGAACCATCCAAGGAAAAAATGATTAAAGAAGGCTATGAATAATCTAAAAAAAAGTAAAAATATAAAGAATGTTAAACAATGGAAGTATGCCTCTAAGATGAACTTTAAGAAGCTTTTCGATCTGCTAGATAAGGAGACAAAACTAGAGATAAAGCCACCAGAAGAAATAAATATAAAGCCAAATGACAACAGCGGTGTTATTAAGCCAGCAACTTGTCCAAACTTATTAACACCTCAGCCTGTAAGTCAATTACATAAATCTTTTGTTGATCTAAAGGAATTAAGAGGAGGAAAGGCCAGCCAGGTAGATCAATTTCAGACTTTGGGCCCTCCAGACCCCTGGTCAGTGATGGCACTCCAAGGAAAAGAAGTAAGAGAAATATCAAGGACACTAGATGGAAACTTGTGTTATCCCGTCAAAAATTGGTTTTTCAGAATTACCCTAAACCAACAGGGTTTTTATCTCAGTACGAATGTAAAGCTCACTTTCTAAAGTTATTGAGACAGTTCTCCATTAACTTTTGCAGTATTAAGGATGTAAATCAAAGAGAATATCCATTTTTCAACTATGTTTGTGCTCGTGCAGTGGTCACATTTAATGACGGTATAAATTGGATACTGAAAAATAAGGATGAGCTAGAGCACTCTGGCCTAATTGTGACTAGACTGTTTGAAAATCAAGCACCTCCTCTGCACTTAAAAGGAGGTATTTTTAGTCATCACGTTCAACAAATATAACCCTGTGAAAACCTGATTGATTTAACTAGTGAAGGTCCAGACATTATAAAATCCAGTCCAGATGATATTATGGGGGGAAACAGGAAAAATCTCAGCTGAGACAAAGATTAAACTGCGTCCTCCCCAAGCTAGAGTCTGTATGCTGTGATGAGGAAATAGGTCTCTTGGACTCATTTTCTGCTCTCCCTTATGAGGGACAAAATAATATCTTAAAATGATTAGATAATTTGAGAATAAAGTTATTAACCAAACAGGCCTCAAATATACATCAACTAACTATGGTAGAAGAGCTTATAAAAGCAGAGACGCTACATCCAAGTGAGGGCTGTACTACCGGGACCAAATATTTCTGTGCAGAATGACTCGAGATCAACTGTTCTAAAGACAAAACCCTTCTCATGGACGGATATGCGATTCTTAGAGGACCATGAATTAGGACAAACAACAGAACATGCTGATCCTGTAAAGCAACCATGGAAGACAACTGTGCCAATAATTTCAAACATTAGTAGACCTGCCTACCAACTGGATCAGATTGGAAGCTTGGACAAGGAGTTCCATCTAACTGGCCTACTACATCAAGAAACATCTTCATTTCCTACAAGATCTCACATTCAATCTGTGTGTGACAATATACCTGACAACAAAAGAGTCAGAGTATCTACCTTTTATCTTGGAATGTGGCAGGTTGGACTGAATCTACCAGTGACCCCAATTTTATTGCCTTTCTATCTCGCTTTGATATTCTTTTGATACAGGAAACTTGGGTTACAGGAGAGATACTATTAAATGGGTTTCATTCTTTCTCCCTAAGGGCAGCTGCAGGGTCTAAGTATGGTAGGAGGACTGGGAATTCTGATCTCTACAATACTACAAGTTTCTATAATATCACTCCCCTCATTTAAGTCGCATGCTATGGCTGTTAAAATTCAATTTAAATCCATCAACCTATTGATTATTAATGTTTATATGCCTCCACTGAGACAGAAGAACCAAATTAAAGCACTTTGGGCAGAACTCGAATCATACGTGGTGGATCTTTCTACTAAGTATCCTGATGCATCTGTGATATGGGGAGGTGACCTGAACGCCAGATTGGGCCCTGACAATAGCACTTTATATACGCAGTTTAATCTCCCACCTCCGTATTTCGAAGAAGGTGCAGCCCTAATGACACGCTGCTCGAAGGACCAGAAAGCCAACTATGCGGGTCTGTGTCTGGCATTAATGACTTTCAGACTAAATCTCCATATATTAAACAGTGCTATGGATAAAGATTACCCAGCTAGTTTTACTTACCTCTCTGGAACCAGAATGAGTGCAATTGATTATATTATTGCTTCTAGAGAGCTTCTTGTATATGCGACGGACTTAGAAGTCATTCCAAGATTTGACAGTGATCACCTCCCAATGACTCTGCAGCTAATCAACTTTGCATATGAGTCTCATGCTGAAAATCTTCACCGAATTGATATTATTCTTGATGAAAGAACCTACCGTAGACCTAGATGGTGCTCACAGCTAAATCAGTTGATAACTGATTTTTTATCTACTCAACACTTTCAGTGTCTGTAATCTGCAATTCTTTCCGCGGAGCTCCCGGAGGCACTTTTTACTAATATATTGAACCAGGATTTACGTCAGTTACTTTTATACCATGGCAGCACACAACCAAGATTACATAGATCTTATTCCAAGCTGTGGTTTGATAAGGACTGTGTTAAAGCAAAAAATTAACTTATCGCTATCTATCAGCTACATCTAGTTAGTACATCACCATTCATTACATTAGAGCTGCTTCAGAAATAGAGACAATATAAACAATTATTGGCATATAAAAAGAAAGAAGCTATGAAGACCAGTTGGTCTTGTCTTAGTCAAGCCGTTAAATCTAATGATTCATTTCTCTTCTGGCATATTACATCACGTATGCAAAGCAGAGCTTTAAACAGGATAGAATATTCAATCACTCCCAATACTTGGGAAATGTATTTCCAAGATTTATATTCAGATCCCTGTATGGGAAAAGAAGAATGTATCCAATCAATTGAGACTTTCCCACCATGGCCCCTCATGACAGTTTCTGAAATAAAAAGACTTGAAGCTCAACTAAGAACTGGTAAAGCTCCAGGAGAGGATTTGATTCCACCAGAAGTCATTAAAAACAACTTAGAGTTCTGGGCTCCTCTCCTAGCTTCTCTTTTTACTTGTATTGACTTCTATGGACGTATTCCTCCTGACTGGGGATCAGCAGTCATTGTGCCCATTTTTTAAAAAAGGGACAAAGGACAACCCAACAAATTATAGACCAATTAGCCTGCTTAATATAATTAGTAAGCTATATGCAAGGCATCTATATAGGAAACTTCTGGACTGGCTGGAACAAGAGAACATTCTAGCAGATGAACAAGCTGGCTTTAGGGAAAGCCGATCGACAATTGATCAATGTTTAATTTTGCAACATTTGGTTGGGAAATATTCTTCTGGTAATATTACTGCTCTGTATGCTGCTTTTATTGATTTTAAAGGAGCATTTGATTCTATCTCACGCTCCACATTATGGGGAAAAATGGAGGCATCCTCAATTGATAAGCGATTATTACACCTAATACAAATGTTACATGAAGGGACCTCCCTTAAAGTTTGATGTACCCCACAAGGACATCTTACTAGAGCAATTAAAACAGAGAAGGGAGTAAAACAAGGATGTGTTTTGGCTCCACTTTTGTTTAACTTTTATATTAACTCAATGGTGGAGCGTTTTCATAATATCAATTTTCATCCACCAAAGCTAGCTGGAAGAACCATCCCCATACTGCTTTATGCAGATGATGCAGTCATTCTTTCAAGAACACCTAATGGCCTTAAATGAGCTCTGAGAGAATTGTCCCAGTTCTGGCAAGAAAATCATTTAGTGCTTAACTATCAAAAAACTAAAATTATGTCATTTGCCAAACACCCTAGGCATCTTTCCTGGCATAGAGATTCCCATAGGATTGAACAGGTTTCTTGTTTTAAATATCTGGGTGTAGTCTTTCACTCTTCAGGGAGTAGGAAAGCACATGGGGATTATGCTGCTAATAATGCCCAAAGGAGCTCAATGGCCATTCAAAAAATTTTCAGAACTAAAGGTGGATATTATGTTCCAGCTGCTTTAAAATTATTTGAGGCAAAAACAACTGCCCAACTTTTATATGGAGCCCAACTAGGACCCTTCCCTAATAATGTGATCTTGGAGCGTGTCCAATCCAAGTTTAGTGAGATCAGTTTTCCAAGTTCCAAAATGTGTATCTAATGCCACTCTGTGACTAGAGGCAGGTTTTTTGAGTATAGAAGCCAGGATATGGATGTCCATATTTTACTACTGGCTTAGGCTAACCTTTTTTCCAAAGGGGCTGGCTTCTCTGGTGTTGAAGGATGAATTCCAGTCCTTATGGACCAAGGCAATCTCAAAGAAAATTGTGACTTTGGGTTTCTCCCCAAATTCTCTGCTTTATTTGGGGTATGATCAGGCTAAAACAGCCATTAAACAGCGCATCACTGACATAGAGCGACAAATGGACCTAGCTAGAGTCCCTTCGTTTATTGTCAGTGAATGCAACAAGTACCTAAAAATGTCAATGGCTTACATAAGCAACTTAGAACTGCCAAAACATTGTAAGGCTTTTACCCTAACTCAATGTCGTGCTCTTCCTTCAGCTGTCCTTGATGGATGCTATAAAAAAGTCGCATTTTCAGAAAGATGCTGTCCTTGTAAAACTGGCCAGATAGAAACTATAGAACATGTACTCCTCCAGTGTTTTTTCTACAGAGATTTACAGTTTGACCTTATTTTGCCAGTACTTCAAAACTATATTGGTAGATCTGAACAGTTCTATGTTTCGTTGCTACCCACAGATACGAATACCAAGATAATCCATAGGGTGGCTAGTTTCTGTGCAGCAGCTATTAAAGTATGTCAGGCGATGATCAGTAATAATTGATATTTAACGGTATTATATTATAGGTACATTTGTATGTAGTTCTATGCATTTGTCTCAGGAGTTCTTGTATTGTTTTTAGTCTATTTTATATTCTCTGTAGTTTTAGATCAGCGCATAGCGGTAACATTGTGTTAAACTAAATCTAATATTTGCTGTTTTTAACACTTTATTTATACTGTTTTAAATACCATTTTAAACACTTTGCCTTACTTTGTTACTGATTCTAATGTCTTATTTTATAATTGTATACCCTTCCTGTGCTGGTCAATGACTGTAATAAAGATATTCATTCATTCTCATTAGTGCAGCTTCAGTTGCAAGACAATTTAACAACAACTGATTTATGTGCATGTATGGAGCATGTATACTGTGCCAAGTGAACAAATGAGCACATGTTAAAGCATACTTGCTGTCCCTGGATCAAACTCATGGAAGAAGAGCTTGGAAGCAAAAGTGGGTGGGTCAGAAAAGTTAATTGTAAGGAAACAAGGTTTTCTTCATCAGATTTTGAGATCCTTGCTTGATGCTATCTGAGCCATGATCATTATTTTGCATTTCCTACCATGAACATTTTGAATTCAGTCCAGATGACCTAGAAAGTGCAATGGCTTCAAGTGTGTATTCCTCTTCCTCTTCCCTACTTCCCATACCAGAGTAATTACACTTGTGTGTGCATTAAGGCAGAGTCAGCCATTAACATGTTGTTGATATGTCAGCCATTTACCATTTATTTAATGCCAGCAGTGTAGTAGGCACTGTACTCACTGCACAGATGCAATACAGCTCCCGCTGAGGCAGCTTACAAGGTAAGTATTTGCTTCTAATTCTGTTATCTACGACTTATATAAACATGCCCTTAGGTAATCCAGAAGATGAAAGATACGGTTTCTATCTACAGTAAAGCTCAAAGGTACATCTAACCTTTTCAGAAAACAGCATTTTAAATATGGTGGTCACCTCATGCCTATATAAAAATTCTACTTCATGTCTTATATTGCTGCTTAAAGACATGCCAAGCACAAATATTTACCTCAGAACCAGGAAATATGACTTATTTAACTTTGGGGAAAATAGCGCTAGCTGAATTAACATGGAGATAATAATATTGAACAAGTTAAATGTCACCAAGTACGCTGAGTTTTCATCAGTATCTGCACCCTGCTTAGTACTCTTCCACTTAAAAGGGCCAATTTCTTGTGGCTTCTGCTTCTGCTTTCTAAACTGCATTTTAGAATTTATTTGATGATCCTGTAAGGCTTAAACTGTAGTTTTGGGGGAATAGCACTGGGAGACATAGCTACATCTACATAGCCATGTCTCCTGATGCAGGATCTTGGTTCAAATGTTTCTGGTCATCCAAATGAGCAAAGTAGAGCTAGACAGTGAACATTTTCTTGGAGACAGCAGTCAGACAAAGAGTAAAGGAACACAAGGGGAACTGACATGTACACTTGAGCCATTTGGGGAAGGGCATGATGTATACCAGGTAATTCATTTGCTGTTAGAAACCTTGGAGCGAAGATAAAGAAAACTGCAGTGTTTGATTCTGACAGCCAAGTTTGACTTCAAAGGAGAAAAACTTTGACATGTTGTTGTTGGTAGCAACTAATAGGGTCTAGCTGTAATTTTAGTGCCCTGCTATAGGCTTCTGGAGGGTCTATAGCTCACAAAGCACTCTCCTTGTCCTCCTCCTCTTTGTCCTTCTTCATAAAGAAATTCTTTCCAGCTAGATAAAGCAGGTTAGCTGGTGATGGGAAAGACCTCTGCCAGAGAACCTGCTCATCAAAGTAGATAACATTGACTCAGTGTGGATCAATGGTATGACACAGTGTGAGACATCTTCATTACATTCATAGATATATCTGCCTGGTTGCTCTTGAGAACACAAAGCAGACTTCTTGGGCCTTTTCACACTACATAATTATAACATTATGGCCCTTTCCGCACACGGCGAGGGAAACGCTCCCTGCCGCTACTCACCGGCTTTTTGGTGGTTCCATTTGGGTCCGTCCTGACGAGGAGCAGTGCGAGCTCGTCACTCCGCACTGCTCCGGCATCCAAAATGGTGGCTTCTGGTTGGTGGAGGCTCTCCACCAACCGGAGAAGCTCGCCAGCCTAAAGCCTGCCCCGGCAGATCTGCAGGGACGCACTAGTGGGCGCCTGCAAATCTGCACTGGAGCGCGGCGATGGAGCGACACGGGGTCATGCGCTCCGTACTTTTTAAAAACCTCTTAAAAGTGGTTTTTTAAAAGCACGCTGCGTGACCAGTTCCAGTCGCTCCGGAGCAGACTGAGGTGCGAAACTACGAAAAGTAGTCTGCCCCAGTCCACTCCAAGGTGCAGAAGACCTCTGTTGGAGGTCACTCTGCACTGTTTTAATAGGCCGGTGTGGAAAGGGCCTATGATTCCACTTTGGTCCCATGGCTGTTCCTATGAAATACTGGGATTTGCAATTTAGGGAGCGGCATTTAGAATTCTCAGCCAGAGAGCTCTACTGTGTCACCAAATTACAAATTGCAGGATTCCATAAAAAGTTGCCATGGCAGTTAAAATGGAATCATAGTGCTAATTGTATAATATGAAAGGTCTGTCCTGCTGTTCTCATGCACAGTACCGAGATATTGCTGGCAGAGATATCTGTGCCAAGGACAACAACTACAATACCAATACCAAATGCTCATGTTACAAAGTCAACATTTAAAATCACTGTTTTGATTGATTGCTTAAGACTGGCCAATATTGGCCTGGAAACTTTAGTGTATATAGCTTGTATTGGATGCCCATTCACTGGCCCGAACGAATGTTTCCAATAGCCTCTGTGAAGGTACACTCTACAGGCACAGCGCCTGCCCCTTCAAAATGTGCTTCATGCACACATTACCAAAAATAATTGATATATAGCAGCATGTAGCTCCCCTAGTCAGATCTATTCTGCCAGCGGGTCCTCTGTCAATAAAAATAGCCAATGCTCCTGTCACTGTGCTTTACTTCTTTTATTTTCTAAGCACCAGAGTCTCTCAGAAGATGCTCTTTCTATGTACACATTAGTCACCTTTGAAAACAAATAACTAATGCTTTACAAGGCAGATCCCTGCATTAAGGGACTTTTCTGATTAAGTCCAGAGTATGCATAATTTAGCATTATTGTGATGATCAGACAACAAAGAGCATGACATGAAAGAGAAATGAAAAGGAGCACCTTCATTCATGTTACCTGATGCAAAGGACATTTTCCCTAGGTACTAATCAGTAGAAGGAACAGATGCCCTGAGAGCTATAAAAACAAATATCCCACATTCATTAGGAGGTTTCAGATATCTTGCATCTTTCATAATATGGCAATCAAATGCACCCAGGCAAAAGTGTATTCTAAGCCATTAAGGGTGAACAAAGGCACACTGCCACCAGGTTGTTAATAAAACTTGTTTTCTGTATTATATAGCCTAATCCCTATCTTGCTGTCTAGTGCTGGTTGTTATACAGGTCTATTCTCAATACAACTCTCCACCCTCAGACCAAATTTAGACAGTCATACTTGCCATATTTGTTTTTTTAAATATTCATATAACACTATTGCTTGAGTTTCTAAAGCTTCTAAGCTACACCCCTGGAGACTGGTGCTGTCTTGGAGAATCTTCACCCAGCCTGTCCTAGACAAGCTAATCTCTGATGGCAGGATATAGAGAATGGAATAGGTACATTCATACAGAACAAAGTGGTTCTTTTAGGGTTTTTTTTTCTTTGGATCCAAACCATATGGGGCTTTAAAGGGAATCCTCACCATTTTGAACTGAGGCTGGAAACAACTGAAAGCCAGAGATGCTGCTACAATAATGGGCACATCAACCATTTTTTTCTTCAAATGATCCAATCACAGCCCTGGCTGCAACACTGTGCCCCATCTTGAATCTCCACAGGGTTTTCAATGGCAGTCCCTTTATAGGGCTCCAGCAGATGATGGCAAGGAAACACTACTACATCTGAAAGCTATAACCTCTGACATCTTTGCCATATAAGGTGCATGACTATGAGGACTTTATATTCTGCTAGTGCACCTAGAATATATTGTAAAGGCAGCCTACCTACTTCCACGCCTCCCCGCCCCCACCAGGACTGTTAAGTAACAGATCTCGCCAATTCTTCTTTTCATACTGTTTGAACAGCCACGGATTACTGTTCTTTCTTGCCATGCTTGAAGCTTCAGTTAAGTGGGAGTTTTGCTGTTTATTTGACTGAAGATTTAGTACTTAAAGGGTATGTTCAGAAATTACAGCAGCAACCCATGTTAGCTCTGCCTTTGTTAAGTCAGAGCTCCTTTTGACCAGTTTTGTGATTACAAAAGCTCTGTGCTTGTTGGGAAAGACATGGCTGTTGCCCGAATAACTTAATGTGAAGCTGTTTTACTTCCTCCCACTGAAGTGAACAATAGAAACTTCAACAGAACAGTGCGCCCTAATCTAGTTAAAGTTCTTGCCAAAACCATTGGCCCAAACTTGTTGCAGTTAATTCAAACTATGTTGCTTTCAGCAGGATTTAGGCTACAATCCCACATGCAATCCATCTTTACCTGGAAGCAAGCACCACTAATCACTGTGGGGCTCAGTTTGGAGTAAACCACACATGCGATTTAGGAATGGATGGAAATTTCATTCATTTTTGAAAAGCATTTATCAAAATCTGCAAATTGGCAGAATGTGTCGTATTTGGGATGTAACAAATTTGAGAGGTTTTTGTATCAAATGTTGAAGAGACTAAAATGGACAGATTTGTATTTTCAGGCCTGGGATTTTGAGCATTAACCTTTAAGAGTCTGGGTTTGAAGCCCTGTGCTTCTGTCCATGGATGCGAGTCAAATTAGGGTTGCCAGCTCTTCCTCCTGCTGGCCCATAAGGTTCCTCATCTTAACAAGTACATGATACAACATGGTCTTCTCCACGCGGGGAACAGTTGTATCTATTGAATTTGGCTGGGGCAGAGAGGGAAGAATTCTATTTCAGTTAATTTTTTTGAAGACTTTACAAAAGCTTGAAAGTTTTTTTGATCTTTTGGATAGCAGCATACTAGAGGAATGAAAAATCCAAAATGCAGAAGAAAGTGAAATAAATTTTTCTTATTCAAGAATTATGCTGTTAGTCACAACTCATTTTAGTTTCTCCATGGCTTTTATTTAGATTTGGGTATAACTCTTCCACTTAGACCCTTTTCGCACGGGCCTTTTCTTGCGCGACAGTCCCGTGAGCCTCGCGGGAGTGGGAGCGTCGCTCCGCACGACGCACTCCCACTTCCGCTGGGCTCACGGGGCTGAAGCGGCGCGAGCGCGGGTTTTTTGATTTTCGCTTCGAAGCGAAAATCACCTGCGCTCGCGCAACGCTCCCGGCGCCCGTGCGCACTTACCTCTTGTGCGGAGTGTCGGGGAGCTGGCCGGGTCGCGCTTCCTTCCCTTCGCCCCTGCGGAAGGAAGGGACGGGGCGGGGCGCTAGCGCGACGGACGCGACACGTCCTGCTTCGTGCGCGCGCGGGGGGGCGGACGCGACAAGCTCCTTTCTTGCGCGCGCGGGGGGAGGGATGGACGGGACAGGCTCCTTTCTTGCGGGATGGACGGACGCGCGAGCCGCCTCCGGGAGGCTGCCGCTTCCCTGCTCGTTCCTTCGCCTGCGGAAGGAAGGAGGGGGGAAGCGGCAGCCTCCCGGAGAAGGCTTCTTGCGCGAGCCGCCCTCCTCCGTCGCGTGAGCGCCGGCGCTGCGAAAAGGGCCTTAGTCTTCAAGGGGGTTTAGCCATAAAACTGGTTCTGAATGCTTTGGAGGATTTGAACCAATAATGAATAACCTCCCTTGAAGTTATATGGATGGGCTTTTCCAACCACAGAATGTCCACAGCCCACCCTATTCACCAGGGATCTGAGTTTCATCCCTGGAAATTTTCTCATTGCCTCTTCCCAGATGAAAGGTATGATGGAACAGAGCAGAACAACTGCAGCATCAAACTGAGTCCAAATAGCTAGCCAGTAGCACAGGGTTTTCCAAATGGTGTGTTGTAACATGTTAGTGTGTTGCCTGAAGTGTGTAGGTGTGTCGCCTTCCTGAGCTGAGAAAGACCCTTACCCGAGCCATTCCTGCTGCCACTGCTCTCACTGGGGTCTTTTCTTGCCAAGGGCAATGGCAACGGGCCAGAATCGAGTAGGGGGGCTGCCTTTTCTGCTGCCACCACCCTCGCCAGAGTCTTTCCTGGTGAGGGTGATGGCAGCTGGGCAGGATGGGGGGACTGTCTTTCCCCATCCTAGATATACCTCTGGGTACCGCACATGTGTAATCGGTTAGTTTAACCTCTGGTTTGCTAGTAAAGCTGAATTACTACGTTGCAAAATGATGCATGTCTAAAAATTGTGTCACCAGCATGAAAAGTTTGGAAAGCTCTGCAGTAGCAGACCAGGTACATTGATGTGAGAGGAGTTTACATTTTTCATCCAATTTTTACTTTTATATTACAATAACATCCTGTGGAAGATAGCCCACAGCCAGGCTGGGCAAAGACATTTTGCTCACTGCCCCCCCCCCACAATCATCCTTACAAATCAAAGTACATGGTACCTAAAGGCAGCCAAGTTATTTTGGCACCTCAAGCAGAAAATTCCATAATTAGCACTTCTCTTATCTGGCAGGAAAAAAAGAAGAATGACAAATCGAGTAACTACTAATTTGCTGCCCTTTTAGGACACCTCAAATCTGATCCCCTGTAGCATATGCTTCACTCTGCCCAATGGCAGGGCTGGCCCAACTCACAGATCAACAAGCAGCCTCCTCAGGAAAAAGGCACAATCTGTACCAACATTTCTCCTAGGAGAGCTTCATTTTTGAAAAGCAGGCAGAAAGAAACCTTTAGCTATAACCACCTGTAGCAAGTTAAACACTATGAGTCATTTTATATGTTGCAAATAAGCACAAAACCCACATATATAATCTTTACTGGTAGTGATGGTGGGAAAGACACAACATGCTGCACTACAAAGTTGTTCTGGAAGCACTTAATCTCCAAGGTGGCAGTGTCTACTCTGGGAAATTTACAATTCCCAATTAGTTTAAATACTCAGCTTTGAGAATGAGATGAATGGGGATTAATCCTGGTTGTGTAGATATGGTATTTATCTTAAATCTCATTGAGCAGCAAACTTAACTACATGGTTAAAGCTTCAGCACCAAAATCTATGGACCAAAGAGTGCTTTTGTTTGGATTTAGGCTGCAGTTCTAGACAATCTTATGTACACTTATTTGGGAGTCAGTCCCACTGTACTGTATGGACTTTTGAATTGGCATACATTGGCTTGCATTGCAGAATGCTCACATTGCTTCCTATACACACACAGCTTGTATGATTAGGACTGTTATTAAAATGTTCCTGATTAGACATGGAGGTGTGAGTGTGAGAAACAAGGTCGATCAAAGGTAACCCTGTAATATCACTTCAGAGCTGAGATCCAAAAGAGGTATAATCATTTTAACCAGGAGACTTAAGCTATGATCCTGCACACATGGAAAACCTGTTAAAGCAATCTGCAGAATGGCAGAGAAAAGTGATCTAGACTTGAGTCAATTAACTCAGACTCAAGTCACTTCAATGACTCGACTCGGACTTGATTTTGGCAGTAAATGACACACTGATTCGACTTGTGACTTGTATATTTTTAGTGACTGACTTGCTGCCCTTGGTTCAGTAACATAATACATTCATCAAGGAACCTTACAACTTTCAACGATGCTCCCGTCTCTTCTTGCCTACTGGTCACGTGACAATCTGTCTCAAGCACAAAGCTTGGACCATTTCTCAAAGGGGAACAGCAAATGTATTAGGCAACAGTCTTGGGGCGAGGTTGAGGTCTGCTCGGCAGCCTATCCCTGCTGCATCTTGCAGGAGCTTTCTAAAACTTTTCCTAACAGCAGAAGGTGAGACTCAACCCCAGAATACAGGGAAGCTTTTGAAGCTTCAGTAATGGATAATAAGAAGGATCCTATTTCTCACATCAGAAGCTGGCTCCCAGACTTGAGACTTGAATTGAAAGTTTCTTGCAAGGACTTGAGACTTGACTCGAGATCTGGAGTAAAAGACTTCAATACATCACTGGCAGAGAGGAAGAAACCCAAATAACATCAAGTGTGTGGTATTTGACTGCCCAGAAGCCTTGAGATCAGTAGGATTTAATCCAAGGTATCAGACTGAACCTGTAGAAATAAGCATTTCGCGCGCACACAGTAATGTTTTGTGCATGGACAAACCTGCCTTGAATGAAAATGGACATCTGAGTGTATTACCTTCCTCAGCAATATTACTTCATTAAACCTACAGACATTTAGAAACTGTTTCCTGTGTGAATGTTTGAACATTTCTGTATATGTTGATATAAAATCAGAAGAGGAAAAAAAGGATCCTTTATCACTGCAAGGAAGTTGTGCCACTCGAATGCCTCTGAGGCCTTCTTCCATTCAGCCAGGTGTGGAAAGCTATTTTTAGCTGACCTTTCCTCCCTGTTCCCTCTGTTCTGACTTGCAAACAATTCTGACTCTACTTGTTAAGTTTGCTTGCTTTCACTGTTAGAAACAGGCAGCTATGACCTCTGACTTCTGTAGTTTCCTCTCCATATTATCAAGGGCTGAACAGCAAAATAAAAAGAACAAAAAATAAAAAAGGAACAACATGAAACCAAATGGAAACAAATAGCCCTCAAACAAATCATAGGGGTCTTAAATCAGCTTAGCACCATTTTAGCCCAAGGCTGGCCCAAGATACTTTGCTGCCTGAGGCAGAAGGCCAAATTGCACCCCTTAGCCAAATCAAGGTATGCACAGTAGTTAAAGTCAGCCACATTACTGAATGCCCACCAGTATTTCACAGATGAAAACCAGGACATGTGTGGCCAAGCACTATTAGAGTCTGGTCAAGATGGCCAAATTTATAAATAATAAATAACACACAAGCTAGGAGAGTTTGCAGCAGTTTACCTGAGCCTACTGGGAAGGGCAAGATTCCACACCCTCTTCTCCTATCTCCCCTGCTGAATAACTGAGTGCAAACTATTTTTCTACTTTGAACCCAGTTTGCAGCAATTGAAGTAAGCTAAGGACAAAGGAGGAAAGTGAGAGACAGAGAGAGAAATGAGACATTTTAAAAGCAGCTGAACAAAATAAAAGAGGATTAATCAGGACTGTCTCTGTCATACTGAGGCAGTTGGAGGCTGTGTAACTGGGCCAGAATATCCCACAAATGCCTCTTCTTCATTGGCAGAGAACAATCAAACCACAAGAAAGTAAATAACTGATCATTCAGTATACTCAAAATCCACTGCTTGAAGTAGCTGTCTCACTCTGCCTAAGGAGCCAGCCCTGTTCCAGTCCTATATTATGAGCCCGGACTCTCCATACAAAAAGTTCCAAATCAACAGCTCAAAACTGAACACATCACAAATTTCTGTACCATTTGGGTTCATTCAGTTCAGTACAGTGCAGCTCAGATCAGTTCAGTGCTGTGTGATTCAGGGGTTTCACACAAACAGAATTGTTCTACTACTACTACAAAAAATCTTTTCACACTATACAGTTGTAGCACTACGATTCTCCTTTAACTGTCAGTGGACCCCCTGCCCCAGAATTGTGGGTTTTGTGGTTTGGTCAGGGCATTAGAGGAACTTTCTGTCTGAGAATTCTAAATGCCTCTCCCTCAAGTGCCAATCCCAGGATTGCCATGGAAGTTAAAGTGGAACCATAGTGCTAAAAATGTAAGGGCCTTAAGTTCTAATGTCTCATAAAAGTGCATTTCACTTAAGAACTGAGTTTGGATTTACAACTGCATACTAGTAAACGAGCTTAGGATTTTTTTTTCTTTTTTGAAGCATTAAATATGCCTAAGATGTCACTTTAACCTTGAAATTTACTTATATAGACTGCTCAATAACAATAGTCTCTGGACCATTCACATAATGCAAGATATTTCAAAATGCAAGAATAATATGCAGTGAACCAAAAATAAAATAAAATAAAAAAACCACCCCCAAACAAAAACAAAAAGCAGCATAAAATGTCTTTTTAGCAGCAGAAAATATAAACCAAATTACCTTGCAGCAGTAAAGACAGCAATAACAGAAAAACAGTGAAAATTCACAGCCTTCTGATCACACATTTTTAAAAGCGGGGGCTAATACCCAGATTTATCCTCTGTTGCTGAAATGATAATAGAGAAGGCACCAAGTGAATGAGTCTCTCTGGTGAGGAGGCATTCCATCAAACCAAAACAGACCCCAGCCTGGTATGCAACCACCTTACTTCAATTTTGGGGGGCACCCACTGCTGGACCTCAGAAGATGATCTCATGGTCCAGGTAGGTACATGCAGGATTTGGAAAATGATACTTTTTTTTAGGCTACATTTCCTTTGACTCCTCCTCCCCAAATCCTGGTCCAAACAGTAATATTTCTAAGCTTTGGAGATATGTGGAAAGAAGTGATCACTCCAGTAACCTGGGGCCCATTCACACTACACAATTATAATGTTATATTCCACAATTATAATATCACGGCTACATCCTGTGGAATCCTAGGGTTTCTAGTCTGGTGAAGCACTAAAGGAGCCCATTGGCTGAGTATTCTAAATGTTCTTCCCTAAACTTCCAATCCTAGTATTCCATGGGACTAATCCATGGCAGTAAAAGTGGAATGATAACACTATAATTGTGTAATGTGAATGGGCCCTTGATTGTTAAGAGCTTTAAAGGTGAATACTGGTCCTCTGCTGGGCAGACAAAATATGTGCTAAGGAAAGCCAGCACAGCTGATAAAGCAAGTGGCCTACTGTGGTTGGCAGTGAAATCCTGTGCACATTTATTTACTCAGAAAGGAGAGCCACAGTGTCTGATGGGACTCCTCACTGGGAAGCATGGAGAGGACTGTGCTATGAACTTCCCTTCCTTCTTTTAGCTCTGTTTTGGAAGAGCTGAAATTTCCAGACTGCTTTCAAAAGCAGCCCTCCCTCCCTTCCTCCCTCCACAATAGATTGTTGCGATAATCCAGATGGGAATGTAGGCACTTCCAGATTAGTTAACACAGGCATGCCAGCTGTTTGTTTTCTTCTGAAGTTCTTCCTGAGTACAGAGAAATCTCAGTCTTAATCAAGATATATTACAAAATGGCTTTGACTGAACATGATTTTGCTATAAAAGAGTAAGTTCCACAAGTCCCTTGCTTCTTCTCCAAAAATGTCATATCTGATTATGAATCTCTCTTATAGAGAAACAGTTTGTACATCTTTTCTTCAGGGGTGTGTATCTGAATGTGAGAGTTGTATGTTACATCTGATGCTGAAGAAAGGCAGTTCTCAACTTGTGGTCTACCAGATCTTTTGGACTTCCAAGTCCCAGGCACCTCAGTCAGCATATCTGAAGGTCAGGGATTCTGTGATTTGAGATTCAAACCATCTGGAAGGCCAACAGTGGAGAAGCATTGTGGCAGAAGAACAAGAGGTGTTTCTCTGCTACAGGTGTTTTTGAATTCCACCAACTGAAGTCAGTTTATGGTTGTGGATGCCAGAAGTTTTAGACCAAAAACATCTGGAGGGATGCAGATTCCCAAGTGTTCTCTACACTCTATCCAAAGCAGGTCCCAATGCACACAGCAATCATTTTTGAGTCCAATGCTGGTCTTACTACTAGGCAGAATGAAGCTGCTGCCTCAGAACACATGCTGAGGGGCAGAAACAGCACCCCAAGCCATTCCTCTGCCTCAGCTATCCTGCAGTGGGTAGCTAAGGTGCAGGAAGGCAGACTGTTTCATCACCAGTATGGCGTCCTGTTGCCAAAGTCAATTTCAACAGGAAGTCCAATTCACTTCTGTGTAGGAACCAGGTGCCATTTTCTTCTTTTGCCTTAAGCAGTACAATATCCTGGATCACCTTGTTTATAAGTACAGTCAGCCCTCCACATTTGTGGGTTTCACTTTTGCGGATTTGATTATTCACTGATTATTTGCTGTCACCTCTGCTGCCTCCCTCTGCCATTTTTAATAGGGACTGCAAGCCTCGTGAGACTGAGAAACTGTGAATGAAGCTTGTACGTCTCTATTAAAAATGGTGGGGGTCAGCAGTGGAGGTGGCAGTAAGTCCCACCAGCCACCCACTTCTACCTTGTGAAGGAACCCTGATGCCTCAAAGGAATCCATGGTAGGTTGAATATGGTGATCATACTTTTTTTTGTGTTAAATATGGTTTGGGAGGGCCTACAGTTATTCAGTTTTTCCACTTTCATGGGGGTCCTGTGCTTCTAACCCTAGCGAATGTGGAGGGATGACTGTATAGATGAAAAAAGTGCCTGGGTATGTTAACATGATATGCGTGTGAAAACTACATGCCAATGGTCTAAAGAGTTGATTTCTTACAAATTCTGTCACATTCAGAAAAAGAAAAGAACAGAAGTTGTACGTTTAAGGCTTTGCTGCTTACGGCAATCCTATCATAGAATTCTCCTGCCAAGATTTATTCAGAGGAGGTATGTTATCATCTTCCTTTGAGGCTGAGAGAGTGTGAGTTACCCTAGGTCACACAGTCGGTTTCCCTGGCTAAGCAGGGATTTGAATCATGATTTCTCAGAGTTCTAGTCTAAGCATTACACCACACCGGCTTTCAAAGACCCATAGACATTCCAATATAATTAATTAGGGCTAATTAAGGTCTAGGTTATTAGAAGGACTGTTTTCTGCCTTATAAACATGCTCACCCTTTGAGATCTGCTGGGGAGATGATTACAGCTGCCAGACTATTATATGTACAAAAATGGAAGGAAGTGATTATTCCTGCCCAAGACATTGGACAGGGCAGAAATAAACTATCCGTGTTAATTAAGGAAGGATCACTTTGTAATTTAAAGAACGATTGGGATAAGTTGATTGTATACTTAAGAGCCCATTGGGGAAAAATTCAACTCTTGCTTTTGAAGATTAATCTATTAACAGTACTTAATAACCAGCAGATGTGTGTGACAATACAAAAAGTGTAGTTTATAGTATAATAATATAAAAGGTTTCTGGAATTATAATTATAAGAGGAAGTATATTTCACATATACAGTCAGCTGTCCCCATTCACTAGGTTAGGGGTACAGGATTCCTGCAGAAGTTGAAAAATCACAGAATGTGTGTATATCAGTGGGAAGGAGGCCAAGGCATGGTGGAGACACCCAGGGTCCAAACCAGGTTAGAGAAAGGAGAGGGAAAGAGGGTGGAGTCAACATTGTGGACCTATACTTCTTCTGTCTCACCCATTTCCTTCCTAGTGGGGCCTGTGGGGCCACCAGGAGAGGGTTTGTACTGCTAAGAAATTGGGCTGTGGGCTGTTTTCAGCTGGCTGAGCAGCAGCTGGTGGAAGAGGACCACAGGTGGGATTTAAAAGGTGCATGGCCTGATTAAAGCTGCTGAGAGGGAAGGTTCCTCCAGAAAAGAAGCACCAGGGGAGGGGGGCAGGGATGGGAAAACTCACAAATAATCAAATCTGTGAGAGTCAAACCTGCAAATGAAAAGGGCCAACCATGTTCTCATATAATGGGCAACTAATGAGTTGGAAGTAATTTGTGTGTACGTGTTCACACACATACACACACTCACCAGTGTATTTAGGTAGTTTAGTAATTTTTAGTTAGTAATGTAGTGTTTTGTTTGTGTGTTAGTTTTAATTAAGTCTGGTGTTTGCTTTTTTAAAATATCCTTAAATGTTTCATATGCATTTTAATAAAAATTTGGGGAGGCTCTTCTCTCTGTACCACCACCCTCACAGGCATGTCTGGTGGAAACGTGGGAGAAGGCCTTCTCAGTAGCTGTCCTGTTACCATGGTTCTGTCATGCCTGGTGATAGCACTAGATATCTCTTGATATCAAACTTATTTGGCCTTCATTTGACATTTCTCTGCCACCCTGCTCCACGTGTTTGCAGGGGCCACTGGACAAGCACGTAAACCTACTAAACAGGTGCGGCCGGTAATGGTTGGACATTCCAAGCCCCATTTAGGCAGGCAGATTAATGCCTCTCTGTTGCTTCAGGGACCACTTCTTGCAGACACACCTTGCTTAAGCGTGGCTTTACACAAAGACACTCGGCCGAGAGCTGACACTTCCTTTATGCTGAGCCATTTGCATACTGGCTATACTATTGTCATCCAGAACTAAGCTCATCATGTAAAACCCAACCTTTTCCAACGCTTTTGTCCCACTCCAAATTTCCTTTGTTCTCACTGAGCATGGCATGGCCTGTAGGCACAATCTATCCTATAAAAAGTCCCCGATTCCAAGTCCTCCTCGGATCGCTCCTGAATTCCATCCAGCCTTGCTGCCGCTCTATTTGGTGAGCCGTCCCCTCAGTTCCAGGACTCTGCTCAACCCTGGAACACTCCGGACTGCTATCCTGCCTTGCTGTCGGTTTGTCCAGTGAGTCACCCCCCTCAGCGAACCGCACTGAGCTTTCTTCCCTGCGACTCTCCGTATTCTCCAGGACTATGAGAAAAGGTGTCGTATCACCCATTCCCCCGAAAACTCTCACCTTCAATTTCTAGTTAGCTGTGTGCATGTGGTGTCTTTTCTGCTGTTTGTCCTTTAATAAAGCTATTATTATTTTTACTATTTTAAAACACTGTCTGACTGCTCTTCTGACCCGACGCTGTATACATAGGGTAAAAGATCCCAGCTAAAGTTACCCTGCCTCTCGTTAGCTTAAGAGAGTGCTCGAGTTAATTTCCCCCATCTTACATTTTTATTTGGTTATTTGGGCATCCCTCCCAGGACCCTCACAATACAGGGTAACAGTCCCAGGCCTGGAATGCCCCTCCCAGAGAGATTAGACTAGCATGCACTCTACTCTTATTTCCATAAACAGGTGAAGACCCTACTCTTTTAACAAGGCTTTGAGGGCTGATTGTTTAAGAGAGATGGGCCTTGTACAACTTGCTGGATTTTCTATATGCTATTTCTATTGTACTGTTGCTGTCTTTATGCTTTACATTTTTAATTGGTTTAAATTTATTTAAGTAAGACATATGTGAATACTAATATTACAAAAAATTAGCATCCAAAACCTCTGAAATATGTAGGATGTTTTCAAACTTTGGGTCTACAGATTTCAGATTTCAGCATCATTTCCTTTTGTAATGTAGTGAGACAGCAAAGAAACTACAAATAATGTTCCAAGTAATAATATGTTTAAGAAGTTAAGAGTTTAAGGGATTCAGAACGTGATATCCCAGACACTCAAATCACTACACCACTAGATGTCACTTCAAATTCCAGAGGAATGAACCTATTTTTGAATGTCTCTATATGTTTAAAAATATCTGGAAATACTGTACCAACATGGCAGGCAAAGGACTGGGATAAAAATTATTTCCCTCATGAGCTATTTTCCCAGTCGCTGGGAACTCCATTTTTTTAGTCACAGAAATAAAAGAATGTGAAAATGTAAGCCCCATTTGCAGTGTGAACTGGTGACTTCATTCTACTATCTCACCATCCTGAAATGTCATTCTGCCACAAGTACAGATCAGTCCTTTAGCACCATGCAGGAAAAGATTTTTCCTACTGAACTATAGTCCTTGAATGTTGACTCATATTTCCTTTTCAAACATTTACACCTCCCCACATAAAAAAAAAAGTTTCCCCAGTTTAGACTAGGGTCTGAAGTGGAAAGTGGCTAGAGTCAGATGCCCCGTATAAAGGGAGGAGAAAGGCAGAGAAAAAAAGAAGGAATGAGAATTTGAGGAGAAGCAAAAAGGCTTCATGTTATAACATGACCTCACCAGCACTGAAATGCTAAGATTACAGCCAGTTGGCTCCAAGTCTGAGGCAATGAAATGGGTAGCAACAGATACAGCCCTGAATGACCTAGTTATCTGCAACAATTCTGAGACCAGAAGGACTGAAAATTGGGTGGGTAAAGTGTGTGTAGGTGGTAGTTTGGACCACCCTTACCTGAAAGTTATACATCCAAACCTGGGAACTGTTGAATTGTACCTCACTATTTGGAGAATCAAGCTGAAGAATATGGAGCCAATCATACTGAACCCACCCTCTCCCAATTTAAAAACTGTGACTGAGAAATAAAGAAAACTAGTAGAAAGTACAAGTTGAATTGTTGCAGGTTCATCTTTTTTGTCACTATTGTCACATATGTTTCATAAGATTTTGACACCAGTTGAACTCAGGAGATAACAATCTCTTTGACTACAATCTGTAGTCAAAATGTTCTGAAAACCAGAGGAAGCAGAAGACCACAGTGGTTAATTTTTCAAAACTGTTTAGAAACCGAATTGATGACAAAATGAAGGTCTCACTTTTTCCTCTGAAGGACAGGCAATTCCTCACTCAGTGATTTCCTCTTTAACACCAGCACTCACATTAGCCATACTCCTACCTTGAAAATGCTACAGCAGTGTCATTGCATCTCCATTTCACTGTGACAGGTAAAATTGTCATGACACCTTAAGGCTTTGCTGCATATTAGATGATGTCTCACTCTCAAAATGGTTATCCCTGTTAGTAAATGGAAGTACTGGATGTCAGTTTCTTTCTCTTTTTTAATGATTTAGTGGGGAGGGAAATTGCAGCTGTTGGTTCGGATATTATTGCACATGTTAGACATACAATGACAGGTGAGTTAAAAAAAAAAAAGCTTCTATATAGACCAGGCTAAACAAAGACCAATTGATGCTAAGGTTGATTTCCTTCTGGTACTAAGTCAAAACATGGATTTTTATTAAGACCTTTGAGGACTAATTTATTTCAAAGAATAAATGTGCATAGTTTAAAATTGTTGCTTCATAGTCATTTTAATTGTTGCTTTTGCAGTGGTTTTGTTATGTTTAATGTTTTTAACACTCAAATTACTTAGGTTTTTAATCTGAAATTTTTAAAAATTGTTTTATATTATAAACTGGCTTGAGATCCTATGATAAATGGCAGGATAAAGGTTTTTTTTTTAAAAAAACAACAACAATAACAACAAGAACCTGTTACCCTCCAAACATACAGGTTTATAACTTTTGTCATCACCAACCAAAATTGCATGTGCTTGACTGGGGCCATTTCCGCACTAGCCTGTTATAGCGCGATGATTCCACTTTCAACAGCCTCTGGAATCCTGGGGTTTGCAGTTTCGGGAGGGGCTGGCCAGCCCCTCCCGAACTGCAAACCCCAGGATTCCAGAGGTGTTGAAAGTGGAATCATCACGCTATAACAGGCTAGTGCGGAAATGGCCTGGGATGATGAGAATTGCAGTCTAGCACACTTGTATGGTGGCAAGATGGGAAGACGAGTTGAGATAGTCATCTCAAAGGGTGGGGAGTGCCTTCCAGTGCTGGATTTCAAGCACATTGTTCTAGCAAGGATTTTTATGGCTGGATTACCATGGGTTCTGGTTTTGGTTGGAAATACTGAAGAAAATGCTAAGGTACTTGAAAATCATTTTCGCTTTGAACACATTAATAGCTTGATGATTTTAAAGAAAAATGAAAAAAATGGGGTGAGGAGTCAAAGAGAGTTGATTATTTTGATCTGCAAAATAAAAGTACTAGATGTATATTCTCCCGTGTGTTTCTTTTGATATATCTGAACATGACCTTTTGTCCCTACAGAAGAGTATGACCAAAACATGCTAGGTATTCTTTGCAAAAGAAATCATTCTTTTCAAACAGCTAGTTGAGGCACCAAGAAAGAAAATAAAATAAAATATAGGAGAATACTAAAGACAGTATTAGGCCAGAGGGCAACAGTTGCAGAGTAACTGTAATAAAAAGGAAAATGGGAAAAAGATAATAATGGGGTATGGTAAAAATAGTGCCATGATTTCCTATTCTGTGCATAGCATAGAAGGCTAACAGAACAGAAGGTCACCATGATGTAAAACATCCATGAGATATTGGAAGATCTAGTCACACTGGCAGACCAGTTAGATTAAATCTATATCTCTGTTAAATATCTTTAGTAAATCTGTTTATCTACCAGACAAGCTGGAGCTTCCTTGGCCTTCACTTCATATATCTTGTTAGCTAATTGCAGCTGCCTCTCTTACACTTCTGGAATTGTTTGGAAGAAATGCTCCCATTTTCTGCCAAAGTAGCTGCTGAGGTTGCAGCTGGTATGACTCCTGCAGGCATTATAACAATCTGAATGAAGAGCAGACACCTCAAATTAGCAAAGATTCCCTAATCATTCTCCCCCCATCAAGTACTTCCTATTACAACTGTTCTGAGGACATGGCTCCATTGCTCCATCAGTGACTGGATGGGCATCATTTCACATTTGTAAATAACAAACTGAGTCAAGTGTGCGAAACACGTGGGGCCTTCTGCAATCCCTTGCCATTTGCCATGTTGCCTGTAACTTCTGAGTGAGAGCCAGCATGGTTAATGGTTTGAGCACTGGGCTACAACTCTGGAGACCAGGGTTTGAATCCCTGGTCAGCCATGGAAGCCCACTGGATGACCTTGGGCAAGTCTCTTAGCCTCAGAGGAAGGCAAATGTAAACCCCCTTCTGAACAAATCTTGCCAATAAAACCCCATGATAGGTTCACCATATGATGGAAATGACTTGAAAGAACGGAACAACTGTAGCTTCTGGCAGATGAGAACCAAAACATCTAGGAGAGGCCATGGTTTCCCCATCCTGACCTAAAGGATGCTTATAGCTGGAACTTCTCTTCAGAATGTAACTGATGACATCTTGGGCTCATTAAAGTGGCAGAGGAAAGGCAATGAGAAATTCTGTGTTATGCCAGAATTGATAGAGTTACATGATAGTCACACCACACCATCCTTCCTTCCAATACAGATATTGTGCAACCAACTATGTTTCTGCCAATGTGTCAGTTTATTATCCCTTCGTGCAATAGGAAATATAAAGAGGCTCTTTCTGCAATTAATAAAGTGGCACACTGAAAGCAATGACATTGAAAGATCCAGTCTAGCCTCCCTAAGCAGGGAGTTCCAGAGCCTGGGAACAGCCACTGGGAAAGTCTTCTTTCATGTTCCTACCAGATGTATTTCTGTGGGTGACAAGATGAAGAGAAAGACATCAAAATCCAGGCAACAAAGATTTTCACCTTTTGTTCCAGGACATTTCTTGTGATAGAAATAACAAATGAAGAGTTTTGAAAATGTTCACCGGCATTCAATACTGCAGTTATGGATTCATAACCTAGAATTACAGATCTGCAATGAGGCCATTTCCACACTAGACTGTTAATAGCGCTATGATTCCACTTTCAACATTTTATGGAATCCTGGGGTTTGCAGTTTTGGGAGGGGACATCTGGCCCCTCCCGAAACTGCAAACCCCAGGATTCCATAGGATGTTGAAAGTGGAATCATAGCGCTATTAACAGTCTAGTGCGGAAATGGCACGAGTCTTTATTCAGTAAAACTGCACAGTTCAATGTGGTTGTTCTGTGCTTTCAAGTCATTTCCAAGTCATTAAGCATCCTTAGGGAAACCAATCATGGGGTTTTCTTGGCAAGATTTATTTAGAGCGTCTCTGAGGCTGAGAGAGTGTGCCTTGTCGAAGGTCACCCAGTGGTTTTCCACAACAGAGTAGAAAAATCATTAAAATGTGTCTGTCTGTGGGAAGGAGTCTGAGGCATGGTGGGGAGAATGGGCACCCAGGGTCTAAACCATATCATGGAAAGGAGAGGGAATGGGGGTGAGTCAGCACTGTGGTCCTATACGTTCTCTCTCTCTCTCCCATCTCCTTCCTGGGTGAGTGCAGGGCACTGTGAGAGGGTTTGTGGTGCTGAGAAGTTAAGCTGTGAGCCATCCTTAGCCAGTCAGGCAGTGGCTGGTGGAAGAGGAGGAGGACAAATGTGGAGAGCCAACTGTACACATAACTAGGTACCCAATGTAGAATACTGGCAATCCTCTTGCAGAATTCTTCAGCCAATATGGCCTCCAGAACTCTAGGAGTTGTAGTCTGTAAAAGTAACTTTTCCCAAACTCTGTCCTAAGAGTTCTCTTCATATTAATTTCATAAGACATTGCAAACAAGTGTCCTTGCAAGTGTACCTCTTGAAATGGAACACAGTAAGTGCTCCAATTGCTGACATGGCAAAAAGCTGGAACATCTGCTGAAGAACAAAAATATCCCTGAGTTACTATCCAAACATGCTTTTAACTTTCACCATGTCTCTTAATTATGCCTTTACAGCTTTCCACAGATAAGATGCACTGTATAAAAGAACAGAACAGCATTAGATCATTAGATGCCACTAATGCTCAAACAACAAGGAAATGGAATGAAAAAAATTACATGTATATAAAGATGAGATCTGGTAAATCTGAAAATGGAAAATATAATATAATGGAAACCTGATAAAGAAATTAGCTTATGTTATGGAATGTATGAAGTTTGATGTATTGAATGGATGTACAAATGAGGTTTGAATGCCTATCTGTTTATCTTTTGTGTTTTAATGTATTCAAAAAAAAGAAAAGAAAGAACAGAACAGGAAGGGAAATGGAGAAATGAGAGACAATGAAAAATATCAGGATGCAAAGTAGAAAAGATAATTTTGTGGATATACTCTGTGTGTGCGCATGCGCATGTGTAATTTTGGCTGCATTTACAGAGAGTGGAGTTTCCTTTGTCTAACCTTCCCCAACTGGCACTTTCCAGCTGTGTGGAACTATCACTCCCATCACCCTCAGCCAACACCAGCAAACTTGACTCAGGAATGTGGAACACAGTATGATGGAAGTTGCAGTGCCACCTATCTAGAAGGTACCAGCAGGAGAAAAACTGGCCTAGCCAATCTAATTTTGACAGGCATGCTGCAGAACTCCCAAGAATTCAGTGAGTAATGTTATAAAAAAGATTCTGTGTATGCATGTATTTTTAACTGGGTGTTGATCTTACTGACATATGATGATCCATTTTAATGAATTCTGCTTTCCCTCAGCAGATATGTGCATCTGCTTCTTATACACTGCACTCTATTTTTTAAATAGAAGAAGAAAATTAAGTAAATTGCCAAGCAGATGTGACACCTGGTCAAAATTCAAACCCCAGAGAAGATAAACAGGGCACAGGAATAAAAAGACTACTGTTGAAATTACAGGAGAAATGTCTGTTAAACAGAATTCAGTAAACAGATAATTTGCTAATGCTGTTCCAAGAGCAGGTCGCTGGCTGAGATCCTCCTCTGTGCTTGTGAGGTGTAACTCTATACTCATGTAGATATACAGATGTTGTGCTACCCCACCCTTCTGCTGAATACTGACATTGTGTAACTGAGGCCATTTCTGCACTACACTCTTATAGCGTGATTATTCCACTTTCAACATTCTATGGAATCCTGAGGTTTGCAGTCTAGGGAGGGGCCCCTCAGCCCCTCCTTAAACTGGAAATCCCAGAATTCCGTAAGATGATGAAAGTGGAATAATCGCATTATAGGAGTGTAGTGCGGAAATGGACTGACTGTGTATCTCTCAGTGCGCCTGCTTCTTATCCCATTGTGCAAGGGGCAGGAATGCACAGTGCTTGTTTCTGCAGCTCAGTGAAGAAAGTAGGCATGGTGTTGAAAGCTGGACAGTAAACAAGGCTGACAGGAAGAAAATCAATGGATGTGAAATGTGGTGCTGGATACGAGTTCTACAGAGACTGTGGACAGCTAAAAAGACAAATACAGGTCTTAGAGCAAATCAAGTGTGAACTCTCACTAGAAGTGAAGATGACTAAACTGAGGCTGTTGTACTTTGGACATTTCATGAGATGACATGACTTACTGGGAAAGATAATGCTTAGTAAAATGGAAGGCAGTAAAAAGAGAGGGAAACTGCACTACAGGTGGATTCAACCAAGGAACCACAGCCCTGAATTTGCAAGACCTGAGCAGGGCTGTTGATGACTCAGACTCATGGGGGTCTCTAACTTATAGGTTCATCATAAGTCAACTTGATGGCAAAGAACAACAACAACAACCAACCAAGAAAGTCCAAATGCATGACCGGAATCATGTTAGTTAATCCCAACCTGAGTAGAGCCATGGAATTCATGGCTGAGTAGTGAGACAAAACAAAGACAAATCCAATTGATTCAATGGTTCTATTCTAATCAGGCCTAACAACAGAATCCAGGGCCATGCAAAAAGGTTACAGTCATGAGGGTCAGAGCTGTCCGCCAGTGGAATATGCTGCCTCGGAGTGTGGTGGAGTCTCCTTCTTTGGAGGTATTTATGCAGAGGCTGGAGCGCCATCTGTTGGGAGTGCTTTGATGGGTGTTCCTGCGTAGCAGGGGGTTGGACTGGATGGCCCCTGTGGTCTCTTCCAACTTATATCATTCTATGATTCTATGAACTGAATACATCCATTGCACAACAGCCAAAACAATATAGCTGCATGTATAAGGGAACTCACACAGGTATATGGTCCCAATGGGATTCCAGCCACTCTCTTTTTCCTTTTACCAGAGCTAGCCCAAGATATTTTTGCTTGTTCAAGGCAATAAATGTGCCCATTGCCACTCCCCATGAGGAAGGAAACAGGGCTAGCATTTTTTCTTCTTCAACAGGGGCAGTGAGAAGGTGTCCTTCATAAGGCTCTGTCTTTCAGGAGAGGGGAGAGGGTAAAGGCTGCCACCATTTTCTATCTACCATTTTCCCCAGCATCAGGTACTTGAGGGCCAGCTTGCAATTTCACACTCTCTAGCTGATGAGATGCCAAAATGCCTTTGTTTCAGTTCATTCAGTGCATGTATATTGATATCTTTACGCTAATAGATCTGCTGGCTGAGTATCAATTGAGACAGTAAGCTTATCTGTCAGGAGGATCCTGGAGCTATATTATTTTGACCAAATGAATCATTTTTCCTCCAGGAAAACAAGTGTGAGCTAAATTATTATAAAACCTTAATGGGCATGCCATTATGACATAAATTGGCATCACGCCAGTTTTGTAATTTCCCCAAATCCCAATCATTCACGTTGTCAAGGCGATAGTGGCTCACATTCTCTTTGAAGTTTACTGTTCATTCACTGCTCCTAAGAGAGGTGTTGCCCTTTGTGTTCAGAGCTGCTCAGAATATGTAATGATTTCAGATGAATGGATTCCAAGCATGTGTGCTTTTGGGAAGTTAGCCTGATCATTAATTTGTCCAAAAAACAAAAATGAAAGACCACAGAATATTCATAAGACCCTGTGGAAAAATGACCATTCATTTCTGCCATTCTCATCTTAGAATGACCTTGTTCAGAGAAACCCCTTTGTTTACCCCTTCTTGTGTTGGTTTTGTAACCCCAGGATGTCCATCTCCTGGTTTGTCCCCAAAGAGCCTAATAAATGGGATATTTAAAACTTGCTCGCATGGTAACTTACCCTTGATCCATTTAGCATGAGATTTTATATTTTGCTTTCCTTCTCTGGGAGAGCACAGAACAGGAAGCCCAAGCTTTATTCCTATGTTGTTTTCAACTGGGCATAAATTCCATTTAATTCAATGGGACATGAAACCCACTTTAAAATCCAGTCATCTGCACTGAGGGATGGAATTCTGCAGTGCTGGTGACCTGAGCACTCAAGGATGACATATCCAGCACCCTCCTGCAGCAATTGGCAATATGGCTAGGAACTGCTCTGCTCAGGGCACTGCTGACTGGTGGTCAGAGGGGGCTGAATGTATCATCCTTGAGTGCCCCTCTTGTCAGCACTGCAGAACTCTGTCCCTCAGTGCAGCTGGTTGGATTTTAAGGTGGGTTTCAGGGACATTTATAGATCATAGACAGATCAGAGCCACGATATCGTGGCTATGTGTCTGATGCAGGATATAATGCTGACAACTTTGGGGGGTTATTACTGGAGGGGGCAAAATGCTTTAGGGGTATTTTAAAGTTTTTTTTCCCCAAATTGCAGGCTACTTTCTTACTTGATTGGAGCAAGTTGATGATTACTACCCAAAAGTAGCTAGTAACTTAACAAGTAATAACAAGTTGTTGTTATTATGTGCTTTCAAGTTGTTTCAATGTTCTGACAACCCTAAGGTGATCCTATCAGGGGGTTTGTTCAGAGAGAGTTTGTCTTTGCCTTCTGGTGAGGTTGAGAGAGTGGGACTTACTCAAAGTCACCCAGCGGTTTTCCATGCTCAAGCAGGGATTTGAATCCTGTGTCCAGAGTTGTAGTCCAAAGCTCAAGCCACTACATCACCTTGGCACTCCCTTTCCCCATTGCTCTTTCTATATAATGTTAACAGTTGGTTGCTGGGGGGTTTTTGGTAGTTGAGGTGAGTTACATTGTGAATTACTTTTGAAAGCAATTTTTAAAGCTCTGATTCTAACTGACAGAGCTCTTTACAATGTTAGATCTCCCCCCGCCATCTCCTGAATTAGGCTGCTGGAATCAGCAAAACATTGTGGAAACTAGGAATGGATATTTGTGAGAAAGCGTTGTGAGTAAGTTCCAGTTTGGGCATTGTAAAAACCCATTCCTGGGCTAAGGATATAATCAGACATATCTATTTCATGAAAGCCTAGGTCTACCTTCTTGAGTCACCAGCTGGCGGACCAAAACAAAATACAGTTAGCCCTCCACATTTGAGGGTTTGGGTTTCACGGATTTGCTTATTTGTGAGTTTCTTCAACTCTTGCTCCTGCTTCAGGTGCTTCTTTCCTGGGGGAACCTTGCCTCTCAGCGGCTCTGATCAGACCATACAGTCCTTTAAAAACTTGCCTCTGGTCCTCCAGAGCACCACAGACCCTCTCCCAATGCCTCCCCACACCCAAGGAAGGAGATGGACAAGAAAGAGGAAGCACAGGGCCACCATGCTTACCCATTCTCTTTCCCTCTCTTTTCCTTGACCTGGTTTGGACCCTGTATGCCTGTTCTTCCTACTGTACCTCAGCCCCCTTAACACAGACACACACATACATTTTGATATTTGAGATTTTCCCACTTTTCTGAGGGTTCCCCTAACCCTAGCAAATGTAGAGGTCCAACTGTAGAATCTTTATGCTTAAAGGTTGCCTACCCCTGGTATATGGTGTTTGGAAAACATTAGATTTTAAGATGTAGTTCTAATTTTCCTGGGTATTTCATACTGTGTCCTATACTGAGTCAATCAGACAATGCAGTATGATTTTTATAAACTATTTTGTTAATCCTTAAGTTACTTTCCAAAGAAAAAACAGACTGTCATTCAGCTAATGAAGTATTCAGAATGAGAGACAGAAGATTTTACTTTTAGAAATGTATAAAGAGAGGCAAAAAACAAAAAAACAAAACTACTTTTGTGAAAGGTGGGATGGTGGTATTAATACTTGGAGACTCCAGCAAGAAGTTACTCCAGAGACTTTTAAAATGTCAGGATAATTCCACACGTTTATTACAGATAAGTGTTACGTATCTTGGGCTGGTGAAGGAATCATAGTTACTTAGAGTGAAGGAAATAATGTAATCAATTCAGTTGATGTGATTAACTTGACAAAAAACAGTTTACTTGACACATAGAAAAAAGTGACACATCTCAGTTATTTCAATTTCTTAAAAGGCTAAAAATGTATTGGCATTTCTGGAGAAAATGAAACATTCATATTTATACAGTACAACTCATTGGTGCTTGCTCCCTACTTACTACATTAGTAAGGGAACATCTACTATAACTGTATCATTGTAGACTTGCTTGGCCTAATATTTACAACCATAATTAGGTTGGTATAAGTGGATGTATAGCAAAATATTATTGCGCTGAATAGTTGTCCTGTTCAGAATTCTAGCTAGACAACCTGCCAGCCAGCCGTGCCCTTTTCTGGGTCACTCCATTTCCATCTGTTGGAAGCACTCCTCCACTCAAGTGTTTTCTTTATGTTCCTGCCTTTTTTTGCAGTTTGAGCAATGGCAGTGATCAGGGCATGCTTGCCTCTCACCATATTTCACACACAGAAGCTCAAGATTATAATGCACGGGCCCCAATCAATGCAACCACAAATCAGGCCCTGTAGCCCCAAGAATTCTCACCTGTCTGTGATTATATTCCTGCCTCTCACTTCTTCCTTCTTTCTCTCTCATGTCTCTTCTGACCAAGATGCTAATGAGTTACAAACTCATACAATTCCTCTACCTGAAACTTTCATAGTTAGTTACAGATATGAGAACTTGGATGTATATCTAGAAGAGCGAAGGAAAGTATTTCATGTTAATGCTGCTTCTTATTTGAAAATTTAGCCTTTAGTGGGATGTGCTAGGGATTCAGTGCATTTGACTACATAAACTCTCCTGACAAACACTGGCCCTTTCCGCGGCTCACCTTTTTTTGGGGCTGGGGTGCAGGGATCTCATGAGCGGCCAACAGTGAGAGGCTCTAGCGTCCCCTCTGCTTCAGCTCCGCATGAGCTGCCTGCTCCCACCTCTTCCTTCCACAGCACAGCCTGGGAGTTTCCCAGGCTGCACTGGCGCAGGAAGCGCATCCGTTGCAGCTTCGGAGGCTCCATACGCCAGGTAAGTGCGCGTGGGGCCTGGGAGCAATGTGTGATCACACAAATGAAAAAGTGTGCAAGTGGTGCCTGCCCTACCCAGAAGCAACGCGCGACTGTGAGTGCGTTGTGCAGATTGCTCCTCACAATCGCGCAATGCTCAAGGTGCCCTTTCACATGGCAAATGTCGTGTGAAAAGGGCCACTGCCTCTTAACAAATCCAGCCTCCATCCTTCCCTAAAGAGGGTAGTACCCTGGAGAACTACTCCTAACCTAACACCATCCTGGTGCTCCTATGTATTAATCAATGTGCGCCCACCCACTGGTTCAGTCCTCACTGCACTGTTTGTCTGTGGCCCTAGTTTGGTTAGCATCCTATTAACACACATTCACTCACAGTCTGTTGTTGGAGCAATTGTGCTAAGGTCAAGGTGGGTGGGCAGGATTGACACTTTTGCTCTTTCTCAGTTGCAAAATACACATCATTTATTATATCATTTGTCAAATGACGTGCTCTAAGGAGGGCAAGAATTTGAATTTTCAGGAGACTTAGTTCTTGTGAGGAAAATCAAGACTAAGTCAGTCTGCTATATTTTTAACTTTATATGATTTTTAAGCTCTATCAGTTTTGACTTTCGTAAGCCACTCTGAGTCCTGAAATGGGAAAAATGTGGGAAATAGATAAAGAAATCATAGATCTTGGACCAGATGGGGCTTTTTATTGCTGTAAAGAATGCTTGCAACATCTTTTCTTCTGCAGAGGATTATGGGAGTTGTACTGCAAGTCTGATGGCCCTGGTGCCAAAATACATTCTCTTCTAGAAAGAAGGAGCCTGCTAGATTTAAGCAGCTATCTCAAAACTTTTCCCCAAGATACGGTCCTGTTCTCTTTGAGGATATAGAGTAATACAGAAGATAGCAGAGGAAATGCAAGTCTTTGGTTATTTCTTCTGAAGGCTCCAAAACTGTCTCAAAGGGAAGAACTGAAGGGCTTTGATAGTTTTGGAGGCAAGTACCAGGCTGCTCATTCAACAGTACATTGTTCTTTAGAAAAGAGTCACAAGCCCTGAGGGTAAGCAGCTACATGAGGAGAAATAAGGGAAGGAAAGGCTAAGAATTACCCATCTAAACAGAGGGGCCACATAGGGCTTCTGACTATCACATCCAAGAAACTGCTCCAAGTGCAGTCTCTGGCAAGCCACACATGAGACATATATGAATTTTTTTTGCAAGGCTTAACATTTTTTTTAAAAAAGAGGAACTAAAATGAAGTAATTCTGTTATACAACTTGTAAAAATTAGTTTGTGTTCTTAGATTGTTTCTTCTTATTGTGGTAGGGTAAGCATGGTCAGATGTATGTATGAAGGTTGAGTGACAAGAATGTTGGATAAAGTGAACTCCCATGTGGATGGTGATTGATGGAGAGAATGAGAGTGGGAAGTGCTTTAAGGGTGATATGGGAGAGTGAGGAGGGCATGAGTCAACCAGAATGTTGGGTCCCATTCACACTACACAAATTCCACTCTAACTTCCATGACAACATCCTATAGAATCCTGGGGCTTGTAATTTGGTGAGCTACTAGAGCCCTCTGGCTGAGAATTTTAAGAGTGTGTGTGTGCCTTTGTTGACTTAGGGTGTTCCCATGGATTTCACAGGGGTTTCTAGGGCAAAGAATATTCAGAAGTGGTTTTGGCTTTTCCTTCCTCTGAAATATAGCCTACAGCACCTGGGATTCTAGTCTTCCATCCACATACTAAATAGGGATGATCCTGATTAGCTTCCAAGATCAAATAACCCCTCTCTAAACTGCTAATTCCAGGCTTATATGGGACATTGCCATGGCCGTTAAAATGGAATACAGTACTATAACTATGAATGTGAATGGCTCTGGTTTCAGATGAAGATAATTAAAGGAAAGGTTTGGACTGAAGGCTGAAAAGTGAGGCCATGTAAGGCTGGACTGGGTACCATGTTAAGACTCGGTGGTTCATTGTTATTAAAAAACATGTTCCATAAACATACTAAATTCCACTTAATAAATTGTTCAACACAACCACACTACTGGACAGGAGGTGGTATGAAAGGCTCCCTTGTTTGGGTGCTTATTATCCCAGGGTTTTAGTAGGACTAGAACCAACTGCAATAATTATAAAAGAAATGGCATTATAGAGAACTAGAGGAAGATGGTTCCAGTAATAAGAGTTCAGGGATTTGAAGCAAGATTGTCACCGGTGGTGGTTGTTAAAAGTATGAGTACCCAGGGAGATTGGCACAGTTATATTGTTATTATAAATCAATGGGGGAAAGTGAGGGAAAAATGAATGATGAAAAACATAACACCTTTACAGTAGATTTGGGGATACTGGGAGAGGAAATTGAGAATCTGACAAAAACCATTGCCTTAGGGAACTATCTTGTTGAAAGCCAGACTAATAAAATTGAAAGGAATGATTTGAAAATACATGCTAATTCTGGCCCAAACACAGTTGCTAGTCTGCACTATTCAATCAATGGACCTTATAGACTTTTCACCAAGTTAATATTGATTCAAAGGGTCTGTGCTTAAGCAGCTTAATAATATTAACAATAGATGCTGATAGATGGAATGGATATAATAAGTGAGTTTTGGCTTGGACTCAGTGGTTGTCTTCACTTCTGTATGGCTGCTGGCCCCCATGATGTTTTTGTCAGAAAAGCTGCTGGGAGCATCTTCCTGTCAGTAAAACATACTCAGGCCATTTCTGCACTACACTGTTATAGTGCTATTATTCCACTTTTACCATCCTGTGGAATTCTGGGGTTTGTAGTTTACTGAGGCCAAAGAGCTCTCTGGCTGAGAATTCTAAATGCCCCTCCCTAAACTGCAAACCCCAGAATTCCATAGCATGTTGAAAGTGGAATAATAGCACTATAACAGTATAGTGTGGAAATGGCCTCAGTCTCTGGACCAGCTATGTCCTTCCAAATTAACTACAAAAGCTACAAAAGGCTCAGTCATGTAGGGGTGGGGGGGCAGTTCAGCCCAGGTGGCAATGTTTTTGGGGCATCCTGGCCCATAGCCACGCCCCCACACACCGTAGCCCCCCTCCTGCCCCCCAACTTCTGCTACTGAAAAGGCTTTCTGTTTGGGGTTGGGATCTTGCCTCAACAACAAGGTTCACCTGTAGAGTTGCCAGGTGAAATAAGGAACAGGGCTCATGCCTAATAACTGTGTGGATTAGGCAAGTGTCATGCAAGCAACACCTGTTGAAATTATCTCTTGAATATAACCATTAAAGGAAAAAGAGTCTTGTCTATTATTTTATCTGGCAACCCTACCTGGCTCCTATAGGTTTTACACTCCTCAAGCAGCTCTCCTTGACTCTAATACTTAAGTTTTCTTCTTTGGCTCTGATTTCTAATTTCTTCAGGCTCCTGGCTAATAATGCCAGACAGCTCAGCTGTCTGTCATACTCACGCTGGGGGACTCTTTTTCAAAAGATGACACAGAGCTTCTGGGGCTGGATAACACAGAGGGGCAAGCCATGAAAAGGTCTGTACAGATCATCCCCAAAGATCCTGGTTCCCTGGTGGAGAGGGTGGCTCTGTTGTAGAATCAGATGGAAGAGGCAGAAGTCACCTTCCAGCCCCTAGAAGTGCTGGTGTCCATTCAGAAGAATGCCTTGGTATTATAACTATCAAATTTATTTGTACCCTGCCTTTTCCCTATAAATGGTCCTCAAAGTGGCTTACATATTAAAATATAGTATGGTAAAAATGTACAAACTGACAAATAACATTTGAAAACAAATTACAACACACAGGTAAAAATGATAAAAAGCTATTTAAAACAATGGCACAGTTCTTTTAGCATACAGAACAGTGCTACCAGTCTTGTTAGATATTTCAGTTAAATCACAGTATGCCCTGTCACTTAGGAATTTATCATAAACTTGGAGGTATATAAGGGGGAGAAGCCAAAACCAAAACCACCAAACAAACAAACAAACAAAAAACCACCCTCATGTTTGTGCCCAACAACTTCTGGTCTCAAATGACATGTTGACCCAGCTTAATAAAGCTCTCATGAGCCAGGTGATATGAATAAGTGTGATATGTATCTGCTTTCTGTGGTGGATTGGGCGGTAATATTCACAACATTTTCAATAGCTCAGGTTTTTCTCTTTTAAAATCTATCATCAAAAACAATTCTGAAGAAATGTAAGCTTTTGGGCATTTTAAATCTCTCTAAAAGAAAATTGCAGGGGAATCTGATTTAGGCAGGGTATATCTATGAATGTTCTCTTTGTTTTTAAAGCAAGAAAAATAATTTTCTAGAGAAAATAACAAAGATGTTGCTAAAGGTTCAAGAGATGGTAGGATCAATTAAATTAGAGATAATAAATACTTGAGTGCTAATAATAATAAAAATCCTGAGATCTCCTGTGGAATCATTTACATTAAAAAAAAATACAGCAGCTAGTGGGATTTGCTCTGAATTGAAACCATGATGTTCACAGAAGAGGCGTTTAATCTTCCTCTGCCCTCCAGTTTTCCTAGTTAACATCTTCCTCCAAGGTGCTATTTACTCCCTAGGCAAAACATGTTGGATGCTCTATATCAAATAGTATGTTTTGTCTGTAAGGTATTTCAGGATTTGTAGTCCAAAAAGTAAATCTCCCAAGATCTGATTGCTGCCTCAACACCATCTAATATTCCTCCTCCACTATTAATGAGCCCACACACTTATAATTATAAAAGGGAACATAAAAATTACCATTATACTGCAAAGACATGATTGTTCTTTATTGAGGTACTGTTATAGTGTAGTAATATCTTAATAAACAGTGAAAGAAACTAATTCAATGCAACTAACAAGTAACTAGGCTTCGGTTTCTGACTTTTCTGGAGACAGGATCATAGCTACACTGGGTTTGATGTTCCTGCTGAATTTTGATATTTATTAAGTCCATTTGTATGTGCCCATTTTTTGGTGGAGGGAGTATGCTTGATTGCATTTTATTGCTTGTTATTTATACAATCATTAATAAAACCACTGAAGAAACAGTTGTGACTAGTCTCCCATATCAATGAGATGTTGACTCCACTCTGGATTTTAACCTGAACTTTACAGGTTTTGTCCAAAATGTTGGAACTGACAAGATTTACAACTCTGGTTATTATGGGGTTAATTGGTGTTATAGAGGACCTTCATCTGCTTTCTATTATTGGCAGCAGGTGTAAAGGCTCTATAAGAGCAGCACTGTTTTAGTGGACACTTACTTCATTTCTTGATTTGCTGTTGCTGCAGTTTGTTGTATCCTGCTTCACTGTGGTGTTGTATTTTGATATATTTTGTATTTTAACTTGCCAAACCTGCTCAAGTTCTCTTTTAACTTTTGTATATTAAGAATTTATATGTTATGCTTATTTTTAACTAGAATATTTAAAAGACCATATCTCTTTCTTAATCTGTCTTCCGAATTCTCTTTTATTTATAACACAAAATACTGAACTTATTTGGAGGATGGTGTCCAGCACATGGGATACCTCCTCTCAAGTTCAGATTAAAACTCATAGCAGGTACCATACTATTGTGATGGAAGCTACAAGCCACCACTGTAAGGAAATACATCTCCAAAGAATACCATACATGTGGGAAATGCTTGCACGTATTAGCAGAGAAAGGAAAAACAATTGCAACCTGGGGCCGAGCATACTGTCAAGTATGATGTAGTTTATTTTAATCCTTCTGGGCAAAAATCTGTTCTTCTACTCCTCTGCATCCCTATTTAATTTACAGTAGGAACAAAATGTTGCCAGACTACTCAAGAGTACCTATTATAGTAGACAAAGTGATTCAGAAACTCCAAAGCACTTCTGACAATCTCCTTTATTGCAGTGGCTACTGAAGGTGACTTTACCCACTGCAGGATCTGTTTTTTTTTTTAAATATTAAATGTCCAAGAGTAAGGCTCCACTTGTAAATTCAGAGCGAGTAAGCTCAGTTGGACTAAGTGAGATGCATACCTGATTAAGAAGGTTAGGATTATGCCACACATCAGAGTTTGCAGAGCAACTTGACTTACAGCTAGTTGGAAACTGTGCAGCAATCCTGTCTGATTTTGGACTGCAGCTTCCATGAGCCCTAGTCAACATAGCTAATGATACTGAATTTAAGGAGCTGTAGGCCAACAACTTCTAGTGGGCTGAAAGATTCATACCCCAGGTTGTTGTGTTGTTGCTATATTTATTCATAACCCACCTTTTTCCTAGTTTGGGACTCAAGGTAGCTTACAACAGTTAAAATAGACATAGGTAAAATTCACAATGAATCAAAGTTAAAAGTGTAATTAAAGCATCAAAAATTAAAACCTTTTAAAAATATAAACCCATTAAAGGGAAAACAGCAAAAAGAGAATCCAGCCCATTATACAAGGTTTTTTCCCCTTGAACAATCAGCTTTTCAAGGCTTGCCCAAACAAAAAAAAAGTCTTTACCTGCTTGCAGAAAGATGCCAAGGAGGGTGTCAATCTAATCTCCCTGGGAAGGGGAATCACTGAGCCTGTTAAATGGAATAGTCCTTCTGCCTTCCTCCCAGGCAGAAAACATTGGCTAACTGTTCTCTTTTTGTAAAGTTGAAGGCTTTTATGGCTGGAAACCATAGGTTGTTGTGGGTTTTCCAGACTTTGAGGCCATGTTCTATTAGTATTTTCTCCTGATGTTTCGCCTGCATCTGTGGCTGGCATCTTCAGAGGATCTGGTAGCATGGAAGTGAGACAGAGTATATATACTTGTGTAGTCCCTGGGTGGGAGGAAGCAATTTGCATGTGTTAAGTTGGTCTGTGTGATGGCCTATTGTTAAATGGAATATGCTCCAGGGTTGAGTTGTTTGTCAGGGGATGTGCATAACAGTGCGTTAAGTACATTAGCAACCCATTGTATTGTTCCCTGTAGAGGGACCTCCAGAGTCTGGGTGGTGTTTATTGGCATATTTTGAGTCTTGAACACCACCCAGACTCTGGAGGTCCCTCTACAAGAAACAATACAATGGGTGGCTAATGTACTTAACACACTGTCATGCGTATCCCCTGACTAACAACTCAACCCTGGGGCATATTCCATTTAACAACAGAGACTACACAAGTATATATACTCTGTCTCACTTCCATGCCACCAGAACCTCTGAAGATACCAGCCACAGATGCAGGAGAAACGTCAGGAGAAAATACTAACGGAACACGGCCTCAAAGCCCGGAAAACCCACAACAACCTATGTTCTCTTTCTATCATTCACAGAAATCTTCCTGATGTGCTGGACTACAACTCTCATTATCCCAACCAGCATGGCCAATGTTGTAGTCAACACATGTGGCACACACCAGGCAAGGGAAGGCTCACTCAAAAGAGTTTTCATCCTTTCCCACTCTCACCTTCTGCAAGAAGAAATGAAACTACTGGGCTGGACAAAAATGCTATTGACTTTATATCATTGCAGTGTGTGGATGAAAGAAGTGAGGTAGTTACCTGTAGGAAAGTGATTATTATTTTACAGAACAAAAAAAAAGAAAAAAAAGAAATGTGTGATTTGTTTTTAATGCAGGTTGTGAAAAGCCAAGAATCCGCAGAAGAGCTGACAGCTTAAAAAACATTAAAACATTGCCCTCCTCTCCAGAGGAGATAGTATTTGAGATTTTTTGTTTTGCCATTTTCAGATGAGATCTTAAAAAATTAAGCTCTGTGTCTTTTAATTTTCCATAATTGGCACTTATTTTATGCAATGCCTCTGCTGGGAAAAGGAAGTATTAAAATAATGTTCAAAGGCACCCAAGAATACTGTAGCATACTGAAGACCACTCCATTTCAACAGATACATAGATCTGGGCAGTCCTCAGTTGGCAGGTATTGTGTCTCCTTGGGCAGACCTCCTTCTCTCTGGTCAGTGCCTTGTCTCTTGAGGATAAAGACAAAAACTGGATCTTCTTTGTGTGTAAGGATCAAGGGAGATTTGGTATCCTTGGACTGGGAAAGGAAAATTACACCACCTACAGAGCTGGCAGAGTTCCTACATACTGGAACCTGTGAGAAGGGGAGACGAGAAGGAAGAAAGGAAAAGGTGAAAATCTCTACAGCCCCTCCCACTATGGATCTGGCCAGAGCCAGTGCAGTGGGCAACTTCAGTGGGTCCAGGGACCAATTTTCTCCTCCTTGGAACTTCTATGGACTAAAGCCTCTCCTTGCTGACATAAAACACTGAAATCAGAAGTGACTAGGTGTCTCTTTCTTTCTTTCTTTCTTTTTCTTTAAATGTATTTTGGGGCCTTCCTAAGCCAAAACATAGTACAGACGTGTGCTTTTATTTTATTTTTAGTGGCACTGGGTCCTCCAGAGGCCACAAAAATAGGGATGCCTGTGGCCCATAGGTTGTGTGTAGTCTCTGGCTTAGGAAGTGTTTCTTCTTCTTCCTTTTTCCAGCCATAACACACTTGCTCTGTAGGTCATCAGTATCTACAGAAAATGTTTGCACAAGGCTGGGCAGGATTGTCTTGTCCCATCTAGTTGGGAATATCACAGGCCTCTGCAGTGTCAGGAGTGGAATAAAGATCTACAAAACACATGCACTAGCTTCTCAAGCTGTAATTCTGCATGTATGCTGCATCAGTTAGCCAATATGCACCCAAGTTGAAGAAAGATTCCAGGATTCTTGAAGAAGCTGAACAGTCTCTGTACGCTCTTGCTGAATGTTTAGTGCCGGATGACAGCTCAGCACTCACTTGCTCTGCACAAGAAGCCAAGCCTGTTTCTTCCCTTATCTTCCCCATTCTCTCTCTCCCTCTCTCTCTCTCCCTCACCTAATTTAATGAAATGTTCTGGAGAAATCAAAATCTTGCAGACTTGGTGATAATGTTATTGCCCAGCTGGGGATAAGAAACCAAGTTCCTGTCAACATTGCCTGGATAGAAATTGTTAGTTAGAATGCCACTTATGCAAACAACATTTGTGCAGGCAGGAATGATTTCTAGACAGTGACCTGCATGGTCAACTGAGAATTAAGGTGGCATTTCTTGTATGATTCAGCAACAGTTTTAAAGGCATGCCTCATGCTCACAAGGTTAGAGGAATTTCTTTTGTTTTAGAGGTCTGAAAGATCCCAATCTTTCACACAGGCTGTCCCCTCCTGGCCCTGATCCAGCTGCCATCATTTGCAACAACTCATTCCTTTCCTGGGGGAGGGGTACATTTTAATCTGCATCAAATGGCACATCTGCTCAGTTCATCTGCTTTCATAAACATCATAATCTGGGTGTGTACCTACATCAGGGACAGATAACAGGTGACCCTTTGAATGTTGTTGTATTGTAACTCCCACCAGTTCAGTCAGCATAGGTGAGGATAGGTGTGGGTCATACAAATATACACAAAGATGTCTGCATTGAATAAAGGAACAAGGCTATAGTGGTTACAATTTTTTAAAAACTCTTTTTGCTCTTTTCTGGTTTCATTCTTGAAGATGGTTGCCCAGAATGTTCTTCCTAAACAAGGAATAGCATTGCTGCCCACCCCTCGAAATGAAAAGACCGCACGACAGGACTTGGGCTGAATATGGACAATTTTTATTATTTATTGCCTATTTAAACTTGAACTTGGACATGACTTTGAACTTGACCTCACAGGGCTGTGCATCATAGCAATATACGGGGTCCCAAAGGCAAACCCCAATCCTGGGTTGTAACCTTGGTGACGCCCTCTGGAAGGTGGGCCCCACGAAATAGCCACCCAGCTGCCATTGAATCCTGAAGTGAGGGCATAAATATGTGGGCATGCCCCAAGGATGCCCTCCTTCTTCACACTTCTCCCCCTGCCAGATGACCAGAACAGTGAGCTCCAGAGGTGTATCGTACATCACCTTGTGCCAAAGTTATTAAATGATGCCTTAATGCCCCTCCCCATCACCTGCCAGGGAAACCTACTTAACTCCTATATAAGACACCACCCTGAAAGCCAATTGCCCAGTCCCTTGCTGCAATGTAGGGTAGGCGACGTCTGCCTTTTTTTGGGGGGGGGGAATTCCTACCCGACCCGAAACAACCAGCAAGCTTACACTACAAACAGGGACAAGAGGGTGGGTCACCAGTAAACAAAGAAAGAGGCCAGCCGGGGGGGCAGAGCCACTGTTTAAATGGCCCGCTCTGGCCTGCCTCCCCTCCTGGCTGCCAGTGCAATCTTGTTCATGTTGGTGACGTGGTCCCTCCCTGAGGGAGAACAGCAAAGTTGCTTCACCCCTGAGTCCCTTGGAATACAGGTGGGGGGGAAATGGATTTAATGCATAGTCACTATTATCTGTTTGTTGCCCCTTAACATGCTCAGGTCACTCGAAAGTCTTGGCTTCTAAAGAAAAATATCCTTTCTGTGATGTTATAGGAAAATGGTGAAGACACCTCTTCAGAGCAAGTGACATGATGGAGCTCACAACCTTATAATCTCTACTTGAAAGGAAGAGCAATTAGGACTGCAGGCTTAAACAGTTATCCTCTACCCTGCCCAAAGAGGCTGCAGTCCTAAACATTTGTATTAGGTAACAAGTCCCATCAGAACTTAAAAGTCTGAATAAACTGCTGTACCATACCATGCTGTATACTGGGAAAGGAGGTGGGGCTGCCATCTTGCATAAACAGTACTTGCATGTGCATCTTATTGTCATCACTTGGCCAACTTTCCCTGTGAGGAAAATTTCATGCTTACACATTACAATCCTGTGGCATTTCCTTAGATTCCAAAGGAAGTATACATCATCCAGATGTTCTTCACTGCAACTCATGAACTATGACCAGTGATCATGGCAAATGGGACTTATGTGAGCTACAATCTAGGACAAGTGGAGGTCACAAGATTGCTCACATTGGTTCAATAAGGTTTTAACATTACTTAAAAGTATTAATTTTAGCAGTTGATCCATTTTTATTTAAAGTTTGCTGTTACCTATGCTGCTGATCTTTGCCATGACTCAGGGAGAAGAAAATACAGTGATGTTGGGGCTTAAATCAGCTATTGGGTTGGCCTTTTGGATGCTTTATTGGTCAGCAACCAAGCATCCCAGCCAGCACAGTCAACAGTGAGAGCTTATGAGAGCTGTAGTCCCAAACATCTGGAGTGCCAAAGATTTTTCACTCTGCTGTCTTTAAATGAAATCTACCTATCTCATTCTCATTGCCCCATGCCCGAAACAGATGTTACTCTGAATGTAACATGTTAGAAGTAATTGTCTTGGCAGAAGAGATGTTAGTTAAAGGGGAGGGATTAGATACCCCCAGGCCATTCTTAATTTAACCTGGTCTTCTGAGGGCTGAAGTTGGCATGGAATCCCCAGCTCTTCCAACCAGCTGAGCGGACAATGAGGCCATTTCCACACTAGACTGTTACAGTGCTATTATTCCACTTTCACCATCCTACGGAGCCTTTGTGCCCCTATGAAACCCCAGGGTTCCACAGGATGTTGAAAGTGGAATAATAGCACTATAACAGTCTAGTGCGGAAATGGCCTGAGGTCTCTCTCTCTCTCTCTCTCTCTCCGCTCTGCCCAATCGGTATTGTTCTGCCGGGGTTGCTGCCGCCTCAGTCAAGCTCAGCCTCCGCCGGCTGCCACGTCCAGACTGCTCTCGCCTCCTCCACAAAACCCCCAAAACTCGGTGATCCGAGTTCGCCGCCAGACCCTCAACGGCCCCCCCCCGCCCGGGAGTTACAGACTCTCCAATCGCCTCGCCCCCCTTTTCCCCCCCAAGATCATCCTTTCTCTCCCCGAACTGCCTTCTCGCGCCCGCAGGTACCTTAAGGTTCACGATGCATCCGGGGTTCGCCCGTGTCAAAGAACACGGCATGCTGTCCAACCTAAACAGGCTCCGGATACTCAGGCGGAGAGAAACGGACCGCGAGGGGAAGGAGCACCGTCTCTCTGCTTAACCGATCCAAGCCCAAGAGCCGTCAACCACACACTTAGGTCATCCCCGCTCACGTCGGCACCAAAGCCATTTCCGCACGAGCCTGTTCTAGCGCGATGATTCCACTTTCAACCTCCTCTGGAATCCTGGGGTTTGCAGTTCCGGGAGGGGCCAGCCGGCCCCTCCCGGAACTGCAAACCCCAGGATTCCAGAGGAGGTTGAAAGTGGAATCATCGCGCTAGAACAGGCTCGTGCGGAAATGGCCCATCTTACCCGACGAAGAGACCTGCGGGAGCCTGGAAGCGGGCGCCGCCTTTGCAAAATCCTCATAAGCGGCCGCGTCCTGCCTCGCTGCTCCGCGTTAGGAGCAGGGAGGCAATCCGGAACTCGGGGACAAGACTTTCCTAAACAAACAAATAAAATAAAATAAGCAAACGGCGTTTGTACCTCGCTTTTATACCGCCCTCAGCGCTTCATGAGCCTTCGGGTTTAAAGGGGTAAGAGCTTTGCCTTACAGCTCCGGATCCCGAGGCTTGAATCCCAACCGCTCGGTTAGGAGAAACCACTCGAGCAAATCACACTCTCTCAGCCTCAGCGGGAGGAAAAGGCGAACCCAGCTCTGAACCAATCTGGCCAAGAAAACCCTGTGACGGGGTCGCCCTAACTCGGAAACTTGAAGACACCCAACAACAACGAGCTCCATACGGATTGTCCTCCTAGTAAGAGCGGGGCCGGGATTCGAATCCCGCCCCGGTCCACGCTTCTGGGGCAGCCCGGGCAGGGTTGCTTGGAAGCCACGCCAGGGATTCCGACGGGAGGCGGCGCCCAGGGAAGGGCGTCCTAGACGGACTCCCTTGTTCGGATCCTTTCCCTCCCACCCCAAGAACCCGACGCCCTTTCCATCCCCTCCCAAAAGGACGGCACCCACCGCGCGCCCCACCTTCCCTCCTGGCTCACCTCGGGAGGTCCGCCTGCCGCCCTCCGTGCGGCGCCCCATGGCAGAGGCCAGGCTCCGGCGCCCATCCCAGAAGTCAGGTCCTTCCCATCGCTCGTGCCCGCTGCGCATCCAACTTCCCGGCGGAGGCAGAGGACGCGGCAGCGCAGCGGCTCTCGGGCCGGCCCGGGACGCGCGTCGGGAGGCGGGACCGCCCCCTCCGCCCCGGCGGCGCAGCCCCAGCGCCCGGCGAGCCGCGCGGGCGGGCGGAGGGCGGGGAAAGCGCCTCACGGGCGTCCGCTTCGGGTGGGGGACCGGCGGCCCTGCTGGCGTCGAGGGAGGCGGCACCCGGGGAGCCTGGCGCTGAAGGAGCCCCGGCGACACACCCCGCGCGCTGGGCACGGGCGGGACCTGGCGCCAACCCGCGCGAGGAGAGCAACCGGAGTCCTGTGGACCCCTTCCCAGGGAGGCGGGAAAAGAGGGAGGGGGGGCCGCTCTTCTTGACGGCTGCCTCGGAGCGGCTTTATAGGAGGAGGAAGCAACAACGCTGCGTCGGCTGGGGCCGGGAGACGCCAGGGGGCAGCACTTCCCAGCCAATACCGGAGCAGGGAGGGCGAAAGCGCGGGAGGAGGGCGTCGGGGGTGGGGAGGTTCGGAGGAGAGCCTCGGACCAAGAGCGGAACTCCCCTTGGCAGCGCTTCCGGTCACCCAGGTCACCCCTCAGGTACCTCCACAGTGGCGTCGACCTCAAGGGGGGAAGCCCCAGGTTTCAGCTTCAGGACCCTTTCTTCTTCGCTGCTTGTGGGGTTTTGAGGACCCTCATACCTGAGCCAGTGGTTCAATTTATTTATATTTTTATCTGCCTTTTATAATGAGGAATCGTCTGCCCAGGCATGTAACTGGGGCCAAATGCTCGATTTATTATTGTTTCTTTAACATGTATATTCTTTCCCTTTTCTTCCCTCCAGCAAACTGTTGCCCATTTCCAAATAAATGCACTGAGCATGAAGGCGACAGTAACAAACTCCTTTTTTAATCCATTAGCCATCGTGGTGCTGTGATACAAGTAAGTTTAGAATGTAAAACAGCAAAAGATCAAATTAGTTTTTAAAGAGATTTGGCCAGGAGTTCATTTTGTTTCTCTCTCTTTAACATACCAGGCTTGCAGGAGCAGCTGTAAAGCCTGAGGTATGTGTGTGTGAGAGAGAAGAGAAATATTCACTGTGTATTGAACTGAAGTAATAGCCTTGTAAAGGCCCACATATGCACACTCCCCCCCCCAGTGTAAGACAGTAGGATATACGCTCAGTGCTGGAGTGGTAAATCTACTCTAGGTTTTAGCCTGTACTTTAACCGGTCTCCCAAATAGGTTCAGCACCTTGGATAGAAATCCAGTGTAGTGTAGCGGTTTGAGCATTGGGCTACTGCCAGTTGCATAGGGATGGGGGGGGCAATGGAGGCGGCAATGTTTTGGGGGCATCCCAGCTTGTAGCCATGCCTGCATGTGCTGCGGCCACACTCCCACAACCACGCCCCATGCCCCATGGTCAAACCCTTATGCACTGTGGCCACACACCCCACACCATAGCCCTGCCCCTCTCTGGCTCTCTCCAAGCTCTGCTGCGTACTGCTCTGGAGACAGGGTTCAGATCCCTGCTTGGCCATGGAAACTCACTGACTGACCTTGGGCAAGTAATAGAGGGGAGCAAAGGCAACCCTCCTCTAAATAAATCTTGCCAAGAAATGACCACGATTAGTTTTGTCTTAGGGTTTGTTACCCTGATCTCAGGGGGTCCCGGGAGGGACACCTAAATAACCAAACAACAACACAACTTTGGGGAAAATTAGCTGGAGCACTCACTAAAGCTAGCGAGAGGCAGGGTAACTTAGCAGGATCTTGCAACCCAGTGTCTACGGGGTCAAGTCAGTCAAGCAGTAAGACAGTTTAAAATAGCAAAAATGATATTTATTAAGTACAGACAAATATTGAAGACACCACAGTCACACAGCTAACTAAAGAATCAGAGATTGGCTTGAAATAGGGATTTTTAGAGGGAAATGGGTGATGCGATACCTGTCTCACAGTCTTGGACCTTGAGAGCAAAGTTGGGGGGTCCAATGAAGAAGCTCGGTGCAGCGGAGCAGTCCGAGTGATCCGGGGTTGAGCAGTCTCAGTTACCGGAACTGAGGGTAAGGCTCGCCAGGCAAAGCGGCAGCAAGGCGGTCTGGAAGTTTGGAGCGATCCGAGGAAGGTCTCGGAATCAGGGGTTTTTATAGGGTGAATTATGACTGCAGGCCATACCTTACTCGGTGAGAACAATGTGGTTTAGGAGCGGGACAAAGCTTTTGAAAGGTCAGACTGATTGACTTAGAGCAAACATGATTGACTTAGAGCCGAATTAACAATAGTGTAGCCAGTATGCAAATACGGAGCGCTTAGTACAGCTTTGTTAGGTTGCCTGCTCGGGGCAGGGAGCCTTTGTTAGTATTGTGCATATGCAATGAGGTGTTTGCCAGAGAAGTCCCTGAAGCGACAAACCGGCTGTATCTGGCCTGCCTGGGTGGAGAATGGAATGTCCAGCAATTATTGGCCGTGCTTGTTTACATGCTTGTCCAGAGGCCTCGCAAACACATGGAGCAGGGGTGGCGGAGGAAAGCCGAATTATTTGATATCAAAAGAGATATTGAGTGCTATCTCTGGGTGGACCTGGACCGCAGTAACAGGTTGCTCTAAGTTGGAAATGACTTCAAGCACACCACCACCACCACCACCTTAGATAGATCCTTTTACTTTCAGGCTGAGACATGAAGTGGCTTATTCATCCCACTGACATGGAAACCAATTGCTGCCACTGGCTCCACCACAGCTTCCCACTGGCAACAGCAGTGGGCTGCCTTGAGTTTGTAGAAAGCAAAGAAAGACGTCCTTCTATGCCACATCTTACTCAGTTTGTCCTCAGCTCACCACCCATCTAGAGGACACATCTAAATTTCTCTGTTGCATTAAATTGCTGCTGAAGAGAAAAAGAATCCACTGGCTCAATTATATTTTAAAGTATTATTCCATACTTGTTATTTTTTTCAGGGGGATTTTACATTTTTTTAGTATAATATAATAGTGTAATTTTTGGTAGTTTTCATTTCATTGCTCACCACCTTGAAAGGCAGCCTATAAACATTTTAAATGATTGAATACATAATTCTATTTATCTGTACAAATATTCTGCCCTTAATGTGCAGCGCTTCCTGTTCCTGTGCAAATTAAAGGCCTGACACTTGGTCTTGCTGGATCCCATTAAATCTGTGTCTGAAAAAAAATTAGTTACATGCTGGTGCTACATCTTGTTTTTATAAGTAAGAACAAAGCTTTCCATTTGTTTTTGCCTCTGTCTCTCACTGCATTCCCTCTTCTTGTGTACCGAACCGGGGGGGGGATCTGCATTGACTAGCATGTATACTTGATTTAAAAACAGTTCTCCTTTCCATTTTCTGTCTTTATATCAGTGTTCAAAAGTGATCGATTCCAGCAGAGTCACTATTTATAGCGGCAAGTGTGAAAGCACCCATAATGCCACTTTGGATGTGAAATAAGCAAACTGATCATTTGGATCAGTACAGTTTTTATTATTGCTTCAAACTATTGCCAAATTCCAGTTTCTACTTTGAAAATATGCAGGATTGTCCCTCCCATATGACTGTCCTGTACTGTTGTTATCCTCAGTGCAAGAGTGCTAACAAAAGCTGGGTAAAATCACATCTAACATCTACCCAATGGTTAAGAACCCAGCAGTCTCATTCCCAAATGAGTTCATGTATAGTTTCTACTCTACCAAAAAAGAATCAGCAAACTCTCTTGAAAAACAAACTAGCAAAAGTGTTCGTGCTTTAACCTTAAAGGTGCTTTTTCTGAACATACTGTTGTCCATCAATGTGTACTCTACAGATAATACTGCTACAAACTTATAATACAGTCATCCCTCCACATTTGCTGGGGTTAGGGGCACAGAACCCCCGTGAAAGTGGAAAAACTGTGAATAACTCTAGGCCCTCCCATACCATATTTAACACACAAAAAAGTATGATCACCATTATTCAACTCACCGTGGATTCCTTTGAAGCCTCAGGGTTCCTTCACAAGGCAGAAGTGGGTGGCTGGTGGGGCTTACGGTCACCCCCGCTGCTCCCCCACACCATTTTTAAGAGGGACTTGCAAGCCTCGTTCACAGTTTCTCAGTCTCATGAGGCTTGCAGTCCTTATTAAAAATGACCTGGGAGGGCAGCAGAGGTGACAGCAAATAATCTGTGAATAATCAAATTTGCAAAAGTGAAACCTGCAAATGTGGAGGGCTGACTGTAACTTGATTTACTATGCAAGAAAATGTATTACTAGTCATTTACCAAACAATATAGGGTGTATATAATAATGAAATAATGGCTAAACAAACATTCACAGATACAAATGCAAGTTGTAACAGAAATGTAGTCTGTAATTCCCAGAAACACAGTGTAACAATTTGGGCACTAATAAATACAGTACATGAAATCTATATGACAACCGATAAAATTTTATCACCCAATCACAAAACAATTAACAATTAACAATGAATTTCTCTTGAAGTAGAAACAGGTAATATTATTCTCAAGTCTTTTCAAAATGACAGCCAAAGAAAAAGTAACACCATTTGAAGGCCAAGCAGCATGTGGAAAGTTATCTGTAGCAGCAATGTTGTAAAGTCCTTTCAAAATAACAGCCAAATGAACATATAACAACATCAGAAGGCTGAGCAGCAATGTTGAAGGTTATCTGGATGGTAAGGTCCATGGAATTTCCACAGTTTTGCAACAAGCTTCATCAGATTGTTATATACCAGAATTCTACAAGGTGTTGTCTTTTAGGAAGCAGTAAATGACATTTGAGAGTGTATGGAAAAGGGAATAATTGGTTGTGAATTTAGAGAGGAGAACCCCTAAGTGCATATGAATACTTGATGCACACCATTTAGAAGAGGTACACTCCTTTACATACCTGGGAGTGTACTTTGATAAGAAACTGTCTTGGAAGCAACTTTGGGAGGCCATCAAAATCTTAAGTGCCACATCTGTTGGGCAACTTGAACGATTTTTCTATTTTTTTTCATAGGCAAAATTAGTGCACACATACTATATGAGCCCAAAATCTGGGAAGAAGCTGCTAATTCTGATTTGGAAACTGCAAAACAAATTCATGTGACAGATTTGGGGACTGTCCCCAGAGGTTCCAGCGGCTCACCTTAGGGCTGAATTGGGTCTCCCCTCAATTGCAGTTAGAATTGATCTGTCTTTTTAAAGAAAGATCTGGTGAAGATAAAACAGACTTGAGGATCAGTCCCTTAGCAAAATTTGTTGGCTTGAAGAGCTGAGGTTTGGAGGTTGGCATAATTGTGCCAGGACAAGTTAAAAGTCTACAACCTTAACACAGGAAATTATCTAAGACTTAGTCCTCTTGCCCTTGAAAACTGGATTTTCAATTATGATTCTGGCCAAGACAGAGCAGTCATAGTTGAGGTACAATTCTCTATTTGGTACCCAGAAATTCAGATCAGCCATGCAAAGTCCCAGTACTTTGCAACTTTAACCTTCTTTCAGCTCTGAAGAGCTTTCACAGAACTAAGATTCCAGCAGATGCCTTCTGCATATCTTGAAGGGAGATTTCAAGGTATTCCAGTTTTTGATAGAAAATGTGCATTTGATTGTAATCAGATTGTTGTTCTGCCCCTTTTATTCCACTCCTAAACAAAGATTTGTATCTCCCATTAGTCAGTTATATATAGACTGCACGCCCCAGGAAGTACTTGTAGAATTGTTATCAGATACGCAGCTATTTGTCACATACTCAGTAGCTCAGTTTGCATTGGTAGCTAAAACCTATGCTCTCACTTCATTAAGGAACATATTGCAATATAAACATTAATTTTACACTTTTTAGTCAGTTTTACAGGAGTCTGTTAAATGGTTTTAAAGTTATGTAGAATATTTTTAATAATTTATTTTTTAATTCTGTTCATGTTTTATTCTAAACAGTGTAAAAGCCATTGGCTATATGCAATAAAGTTAATGATGATGATTCAGGAACGTAAACCATAGATGAATGATAACACACATATTTTACAGGCAGAAGGCCCCAGGTTCAGTGTGTGTGTAGTAGCAGATCTCAAGGATAGTTCAGGGGAAAGATCCCTGCCTGAAAATTTAAACATCTGCTGCCATACAGTTTAGGCCATACAGCATTAAATGTACCAATCGTACTACTTGGTAAAAGGCAGTTTCCTATGAAAGGAATCAAGACGGGTAGGGACAGGAAAGGTGGGCTTTTTGTTCATCCAGGTTCTACTGATGAGACCATACAAGCCACATACAGAGCACAGGCAGAATAAAAGCCTGATTGTACCCATGTTTGTAAGACAGTAAGTCACAATAAGCAATCCTATGTATTTTATCCACAAATTACCCATCCATTTTGCTATGTCTAATGGAGATTGCTCCCTAAGCAATGTGTTCAGGGTTTTAGCTTTGATCATAAGTTAGTTTATGTAGTGGTGGTGGGGAGAGGTGTAACAATCTAGGTGCTGCTCAGGTGCAAGTTGTTTTTTTTTAAATGGGAGAATTGTGCCTGCCCAGGGTACAGTTCTCTAAAACAAGGTTTCTTCTCCCAAGGTTTTCTTTTAAAAAGTTCAGTTCTGTTGGGATAGCTCTCAGCTTCCTAGAATTTGACCAACCCTCATAGACAAGACAGCAGCCTTTGAAATGTAAACTGCCCATTTTGTTCAAAGTTTGCCCAAAGCATAATTTCTGGTGAGAAAGTAGGGGTTTTTTGCCCACAGATACTTCAAATCTTAGGTCCAGAGATGGTACTGGATACTAAAGCTTCTTTTTAAACACCAGTTACAAACCAGATCCACGGCCCTGTCTTTGATAGCTGCTTCTGAGTTACATCAATGCCGTCAGTGCTCAACATCAAGGGCCTGGCATGTGCCTCTGCTCTTGTTGACAGTGTGCTCCTCTTAGAGCTTACGTGCTGACCTGACAACAAGCTTCTGACCAGTGCAATTATTATTCCTTGATGAAAGGTTGCTGGAGCTTAAAAAAAACCCTTTTCTCTCTTTTTCCCTTTCTTTCTTTCTTTCTTTCTTTCTTTCTTTCTTTCTTTCTTTCTTTCTTTCTTTTTTCATGGGGAGGATTGCTCATAGGGAGCATTGTCATTCATGGCAGGAAATCAATGAAGACTGGCTTTTGCCCAAAAGACTGGCTCAGGCGAGCTGCCAGCAAGGCTGAGAGGCCTCTCTAGTTCTGCATTTTGAAGGCATTTTTTTGGTTTTTCTTGTAGCCTCATCTATCATCAATGGGCTTGATGGCTGCAGATTGTGAGTCAAAATGTTCTGAAAAACCGGATCCTCCTTCATGTACATCGCACAATGATATCTTTGGCATTATTTCTGGTAGGAGTGATGGTACATGATGAGAGATCTCCTGCCATGCAGTGGTGTAGCAGAAGGGTTATGCAAGAGAGAGCACCTCTAGGATTTCTTTTTCTGGAGAAGGAAAATCTACTTGCTGGAGGCCCAGGTTAGTTGATAGACCTTGATCTGACAATTGAATGAAGTGGTGAGAAGGCTTTTGTGTTTCATTCTTCTGAGCAGGGAATCAAAGGAGAAAACTCCAAGTGCCGAGGAAGAGAACTTTCCATTCCAGGCCCAGTGGCTTTCTTCAGGGGCACTGTATAAACATAGGTAAACAGCAAATGTCACCCACCTCCCCCATTCAAGATGTTACCAATGGGACTGCTCAGAAGTACAGTAAGAGCTGAGACATTGGCCATTTCTGCACGGGGTGAGGGAATCGCCCCATGCCGGTACTTACCGGACCTTTGGGCTTGACGCTTGGGTCCAGGCTGGTCTGGAGTAGTGTGTGGCCACTGCTCTGCACTGCTCCGGGGACGAAAATGGCAGCTTCCTGTTGGTGGAGGCTCTCCACTAACCACTGAAGCTCGCCAGCCTAAAGCACGCCCCCAGCAGATTGAAGGCTCACACTGGTGCGAGCCTGCAAATCTGCCCCGGAGCGCGGGAACAGAGTGGCATGCTCCGTGCTTTTGAAAGACCTCTTTCAAGTGGTCTTTCAAAAGCACGCTGGACGACCACTTTGGGTCATTTGGGAGCGGGCTGAGGTGCGGATCTATAGTAAGTAAGTCTGACCCAGTCCGCTCTCAGGTGCAGACATCCTCTCTGGAGGATGCTCTGCACCGTTTCTTTAAGCCCATGCGGAAATGGCCATTGAATACAGACACGGGAATTTAACCCTGTCTATAGGAGAAACTTCCAGAACAAAAAATAGACCACCTTCTGCCTTGGGTTTAAAAAGTCACAGATAGGCCTGGAAATAGAAGTAGATAGGGATGGAAGATACATTGCATGGACATGTGGTGGGGGGCATTGTTCTTGTACAGCACCATAATAATAATGAAGAGGAGATCATGCATTTTAATTTTGTTCTTAGAAAGGGTGTGTGGATGCAGAAATGGGAAGAAGCAGCCCAAAGCAACATGCTGTGACACTAAATGGAGCAGATTTAATCAGCACTAGTCATTGGTCTGGGTGAAATTCACATGTGTGCAGGTTCAGAAGAACAACAGAATCAGAAGCCATGAGGCAGATCATATTGACTAGTGATGGGAGGCCTTGCTTTAGCCTGGGGAGGGGGCGAAGTTGATGTCATTCCTTGTGTGCATTCTGCGTGAAAGTGAACATCATCACCAATAACAAAGGCATGCGTTTTAAGATCATTTGTTGCCACTGTTCTTTTTTATTTCAGGCTTGACATAACTATGCTATCAACACAGGGCAAATGCTCGCCCTAAAAAGAAGGGGTGGGGGGAGGAGGAAGAGAAATTGGATCTGGGTCTTCAGCTTTCATATCTCATTAATATGTAATCCCACCATTCAGGATAAAAGCAAGATTGCTGCTATAATTCAAAGGGTGCTTCCAGTCAGAAGGCTCTAATGCCGACAGTTAGAAAGCACTGCACCACAGTCAGTCTTTTAATCTTTAATTGATTTTCTGTGGGAAGAAAAAAAGACAGAAGAAACATTGGGGGAAGGCACCCACAATGGGAATGGCAGCTGTTTCATACATAAGTCTCACTCCAGATTAATCTATGTGCCCTAATGGTGTAGAGATGTATTCCATGGAAATAAATTATGACCCTTTCTCATGTAGCATTTCCCATACTTACATCTCAAATGCATCCATTAGAGACATCCTTGTGTGTATCCACATTGCCCAATTACAGCTGTTTGATTCCGCTTTAACTGCCATGATTCTATCCTTTGGACTCCTGGAATCTGCTTTGGTGAAATCCTTAAAATTCTACACTGGAGAAAAGCAAAAGATTTATATGATCTGAAGAGAAAACATACTTTTCAATATAATTTTTTGTTTTTTGTTTTCCTATGTGATCGTCTCATTTTGTTCTTGTTTATGTCTTGATTTTCAATAAAAATAATTTAAAAAAAGAATTCTCCACTGAAGAGCTCTAGTGTTTATATACAATGAAACCTAAGTCTCTCCAAAGACTACAAATTTCAAGATTTTGTGGAACTGAGCCATGAAGGTTAAAGTGGCTTTGAAGTCCTGTAACTATCTCATTTAGATCCCTCCCTCATTGAGAGAGGAGTTAAAGCTCCTGGAAAGCAGAACCTTGAAGCAGAACCTACCAGGGATCAGGATGCAAGACCTACAGGGGACCAGGGCTCTCAGGAGGGATGGCTCAGGATCCACTCCCTCCAAAGTAACTAGATTCTGCAGCAGGATCAGTGCTGTCTCCAAGTGCAGAGATGCTTAAAGAGGTTGGACAGAATGGAGAAGTGTGAAGTAACATCTAGAAGTACAAGACTGCAACAGGGAACTCACCACCAAGAGTGAGCAATTCCACATGTGAAGGGTTTCTCCCAGTAGCCTCTGGTTGGCTACAGCTGTGTCAGGGATGGGAAGTGAACAGTGTCTGGATAAGTGTGTAACTGGTGACAGGAGGAGTTTCTGGAAACAACATGTCCATACTCAGTGTTTCTTGGCTCCTTCCATGCCTGGCAGACCTTTGACTTTGCTGGCATCTGAACTTGGATTGATCATCGATTCTGGCCGTGGCTTTCCTTCACTTGAATCAATCAACTTGGTAGGACTTTATATGTTTTGCCCCAGCTCTGCTTCTCAGATTGTGCTTTTAGACATTCCTTATCTGTTTGCTAACCCCATGTGTGCCCCTGCATCTTGGTCCTTAACTGCTTGTTGACTCAGTCTGATGCTTCTGCAGCCTGCCATGGAGCAACTATCACTTCCACAGGGACCTCCTGTCTGGAAACAGGACACCAGCATCCTAGGATCTTGTAGCTGTTTGTTACAACTAAAATGCTCAAAAGATTCTAACATTTTAAATTTCATTTAAAAATGTTAATACATTCATTTTACTTTATCAGTGATATGCCATTTTTCTGTTGGAGGGTGTTGAATAAATAAATCTAACCATTTCCACACTAGACTGTTATAGTGCTATTATTCTACTTTCAACATCCTCAAAGGCCCCTCCCTAAACTGTAAACCCCAGGATTCCATAGGATGTTGAAAGTGGAGCAATAGCACTATAACAGTCTAGTGCAGAAGTGGCCTCTGTGTTAATTGTTTAGAAATTTTAAGGTTTTGTTTTAAAAATATTTTTTAAAACGCTTGAAATTAAAAAAAAAAGTCCAAATGCTCTAAAATCCTATACATGGTCTCAAATAACTTTTTTGGAAATGTATTTTGTTTATTAGCTTTCATAAGATGACCAAGCCTTAACAAACAAAATTTCCATGTTCAAAGGAGTGTGTCAAGGCTCCATCTTGGCCCCATTCCTTTTTAATTTTTGTATCAATGATGCAGTTTCCACTATGTACAACTCTCATTTCCGTATGCCTGAGGTCCTGAACAGACCAGTTAATATGCTCCTGTACGCAGATGACATGGTTCTACTTTCTACAACTCTGGTAGGCCTGCACAGACAGTTAAAAAAAATTAGTGTTTACTGTCAACAAAATGATTTGGCAATTAATAACGGTAAATCTAAAATTGTAATTTTTGGCAAAAAGAGGACCTGTCATAAATGATTTATCAATTCTAAAGAAATAGAACAGGTAAGAGCCTATAATTATTTAGGTATTGTCTTCTCAGCCTCAGGTTCTTGGTCTCCCCAGATAAAGAGGAATGCATTAAAAGCCTCAGCCAGTGTCCATACATTGAATAAATTATTTAATTATAAATACCCTGGCTCACTTCTCCCAATTATAAAAGTGTACAAGTTTAAGGTGTTGCCAGTGTTAATCTTTGGAGCAGAAATTTGGGGATTTGCTTCAATCAAGAATATTGAGAGAATCCAGAATACATTTTTAAGACTGATACTGGGAGTGCTAAGAACTTCTCCAGCCCAGGCAGTCAGACCTGAATTGGGTATAGCAGCCATTTCAGATCTATGTCTCCTTAGGTTATTTAATTTCTGGATTAAACTATTCCAAATGAATGATTACAGATTGCCCAAGATCTGTTTAAACGAACAAGCACTTAAGCCTATAAGTAACTCCTGGCTTTCCAATTTTTCAAAAATGCTTTCAAAGCAGGGTTTGAGCATTGAGGCTGTTAGTTTGTGCAAGTCCAATACCAGAAACATGTTTAAACAAAGAGTGGTGGACATTAGAACGTAATTAGATCTAGCTGTGCTGTCCTCTGTAAGATCCCTGAAATGGTTAGCAAAGGCCAAATCTCTTTTTCAGAAAGAAAAATATTTGTTCTTTGCAATGAAAAGGGACTTGTGCACGGCCTTCGTACAGCTCCGATTTGAGCAAATGGAAACTAGGATGTTGCAAGGTCATTATCAGGGTATTCCTGTTCAAGATAGAATCTGCATATGTGGGGCATCTGCCATTGAAGATCTTGCCCACTACTTATTGCAATGTCAGCTATGTGTTAATATTAGAGTCCACTACTTCAATCCATTTCTAGTTAGTTGGAGGGAGTGGGATGAGGAGTCCAAGCTGACTTTCCTTTTGGAAGGGGTTAATCCTTTTGTGACTCAAAGAGTGGCCCTCTTTGTGTATTATGCAGCTAAATTGAGGAAGCAAGTAGTAGATAAAGGGTCTGCCTTGCCGGCTCATGGGTAATCTCTCTCTTTTTTTAATTACTTGAGGGGTGTTCTAGTGATTCAGAGGGTTGGTCTTTTTAATCTTTTTAATCTGAACATTGTTATTTTATCTGCATGTATTGTTTTGTATTTTATATTTTATATTTTTATCACTTGTCGATGTGTTTCCTTACTGATGATGCTGTTTTTGTTCTCTTTTTCATGCTTGGATTTTGTTCCCTCTTTTTAATTTTTTGATATTGTCTGTAGACTGATTCAATAAAGATTTGATACATTAGCTTTCATTGCACCCTCTATCTAACGGTCTCAGAGTGGCAAACAATAAAGTGCTATTCATTGTACCAAGCGAGGTAATGACACCAACAGCCATGTTATTATTTCATAAAATGTTGTTATGGCTTCATTACTTCCCCCATCACTGAAATTACATTAAATGTAAGGCCATTTATAGTAATAGATTTGTGATATTGAGGAAAACTTCCTGTTTAGGCTGGCTTTCTTTTATTAGGCAAGTAAGCTCTTATCCAATGCCTGTATTTTATCTGTTTCTCCCACCTCCATTTTTATTCCCCATGATTTTAATGATCTTTTAGGCTATATTATTAAAATTCACACAGACACACCCACCCACCACCTTCCCTTAGGGAGGAATATAGACTTTGCATTGTGTAGGCACATAATTACTTGTTAACTTTATAGTTCACATAAACCATCACACATCTTACATCATATAAGCATCTTAGCAAATTTCACTATGAGTTAGTTATATGGTTTTAAACTTCTAAGGAATTACCATTTTATGCCAGACTATCACATAGTCCATGTAGATTTGCATTAGTAAAGGATACTTCATATATCGGCTTTATCTCTACAAAGCATCTCTATACGTTAATTCATAGAGGAATTTAAAGATCTGCATGTTAATAGCTTATAATATTACCTACTGGGTATTTAGAGAAGAGGTTCTCCTATCCATTCTCTGATCAGCCTTCTCAAGGTATTTGCCAGCTAGCAACAGCATTGGGCAGCATAAAAGCTGTCATAGACCACAAGGTCTGACTGCAGCCATTTCCACACTACACTGTTATAATGCTATTCTTCCACTTTCAATATCTTGTGGAATTCTGGGGTTTGTAGTTTACTGAGGCAAAATCGCTCTCAGGCTGAGAATTCTAAACATCCCTCCCTAAACTGCAAACCCCAGGATTCCACAGGATGTTGAAAGTAGAATAATAGCACTATAACAGTGTGGTGGCCTGTATTGGAGGCTGCGTAAATAGCCCAATTCCCTTGTCCCAGGAGGTAACTTTTATACTCTTTTTAGCCCCTCTTTTGTCATAGGAAGCTTCTCCAGCCTGCCATGTTCACTGTTATTCTTACCAGCCAATGGGAAATGAGTTTTACTCACCCCAGTAATGTCAGCAAAGATTCTTCCACCCATCAGAGATGAGATCTTACTGGCCCTGTATGTAAGGCCACGAAGTAACCAATTACTGGCCAGTGCTGTGCTGGTTGTGTGGCAATGAATGATTGATTCAGGTATTAGTCAACTATGAGATGATTGCATCAGCTGGCTTAAGGCTGAATGTACCAATGCAGTATACTTTTTAGTTTTTATTTTATTATTTATTTCTCTCTCTCTCATTCTCTCTTTAACTAGCATATTTACCCAGAGTTGCCCGGGATTTTATTTTCTCATAGGTAATACTTGTTAGAAACACCTTAGGAATAACCTTACCTTACCTTAGGAATTAGATACAGATGAAATACACAGATTTGAGAATCTGTGTCCCTAATTCGCCAAACTATGTTGTCCATTACATATATCTTTTTCCCATATTCTCCAATCCAATCTGTATATAGAGGTTGGTTTCCTGAGGGAATACACTATCTTCCTCCTTGTTGCTGCTGGGCCTCGTCTCCATAGCAATTGGCCTGAGGCCCAAGAGCTCTCTGGCTGAGAATTCTAAAGGCCCTCCCTAAACTGCCAATCCCAGGATTCCGTAGAATCTTCACAGGCAGCCAATCATATGAGGTCTTCTCACCTCACTCAGCCAATCATATGAGGTCTTTGCCTGCCTGACACAGACAAACTCACAAACTTTGACTTTTATATATTAGATATATATCTCAGCTTTCTGCCAAACAGAACTCAAAGCAGGTCTGCACTCTAATCACCTGTTCATTATTTTATCCATCAGACTTTTGGCTTAGAGATGACTGCCTGCACAGAACTAGCTGATAAGCTGATATTTCTTATGCAAAATGTCTCACTTTTTACTGTAGACAGACACACTTATGTCCTAATATTCAGGCTTCAATGGCTTAAATTTTGCAAAACATGACAAAATAGTGCCTAGCCTGTAACACTGCAGTGAGGGATTGGAAGAAAGAGCTGTGTGTGTGTGTCCCATGATTTATTCTTTACCCCCAAGGAAAGTTTGCTGCCCACAGTGGATGATGCTGTTCTTCTCCCAACATAGAAGCAAGGTTCCATGGTTTAGTTGGCTTCTGTACTTGGAGCATAGGTGGGGAGCATTTTTGCCTTTGTCTCAGGCGGCAAGATGTTTTGGGTAGTACCTCCCCTGTGTTTAAGACCAGGAGTTATCAGGAACTTATATATCTCTGGTCAGCTCAGTGGTTTTTCCATGCCATTTTTCTGAATTATAGGAGTTTATAACATGCTTAACATCATGAGCCAAAAGCACAAATCCTTTTGCGGAAAACAAGAACAGATGATTGATGGCTTGTGTTAATAACATTACTATAATCATTGTGTTAACCAAATATTCAGCTTTAATGCAACTTTAAACAGAAAGGTTTGTTAAAATATACAGCTTTCTTCACACTTCAGGCTTGAATATATCTAAGCACATGTCTTTGAATGATACTTGGAATCTTTCCACTCTCTTCTAAAATCTCAAATGGTTCTCCACTTGTCTTCATCTTGAAGAAGCTCCACTGTTTGTTTTTTTAAAATAATTTTATGGTACTAAGTCCTGTTCTTTTACTATACAAATTCCGTATATAAGTATCAGGATGGACTTGGAGGTTTTAACAGTTCACCATCTATCCACCAGCTTGTCTCCTCTGGAACCTGCTGGTGCAGGCTTGATCAGAGTTTAATGGCTAGACAATTCTAGTTTAAGCCAAAGGGCCTTTCCACGCTATACTGTTGTACACTTTCAACATCCTGTGGAATCCTGGGGTTTGCAGTTCAGGGAGAGGCATTTAGAATTCTTAGCCAGAGAGCTCTTTGGCCTCAGTAAACTACAAATTCTAGAATTCCACTGGATGTTGAAAGTTAATAGCAGTGTAGCGCAGAAAGGCTCAAAAACTAGTTATTGGACCCAGGCCATTTCCGACCTACACTGTCATAGTGCTATTATTCCACTTTCGACATCCTGTGGAATTCTGGGGTTTGTAGTTTACTGAAGTCAAAGAGCTCTCTGACTGAGAATTCTAAACACCCCTCCCTAAATTGCAAACCCCAGGATTCCATAGGATATTGGAAGTAGAATAGTAGCACTAATGTAGTGCGGAAATGGCCCCAGCTAGAGCAGACCATTGTATTAATGGGAACTTGCTAGATCAACACTGAATGTAAATTCCATTGATTCAATGGGTCTTCTCTAGCTGGAGTTTAAGGATATATCAAGTTACATTTGAGTTACTTTTACTTTTCAAAGCATTGTTATGTATTTTTAGAAGTGTTTTGAGCACAATTTTTCAAGTTATATGCCATTAATGTGTCAATCCCAAAGTTTGTTTTAAAAAGTAAAAGGCAATTTAATGAGTCATGTGTGAGTTCTGTAATTGTAGCAGCAACAAATTACTTTTAGGGGGCTTTTTAACAAATCACATAATTAGGTACATTTAAAAAATCCTCCCAGTTGGAGGCACGATACGAAACAAAATGCTTAGGAGCTCTTCTTGCATGGATGCCTCTGGGTATAGGAGATTTTTTCCAGCACATTCAAATTTTGGTTTCTTCAAACAAGCACTCGTCATTCTATTGCCACCCACCAATCCACTTCCGCTTCAACACCTGCATTATCTTATTTATGTTCCACATCCCACCTGTTTCCTGAGTGCTTACAATAATCCTAAAATAAGACAAAGCTCAAAACCTGGTTATACAAAACTTAAAAAACAAGGAAACAGGCTACAATGTAAAGTTAGGCTAGGTTAATTATGTTCCTATTTATATGAAGCTCTAACCCACTTATTGGGTTGGCCTCATGTCCAGGGAGGTGGCCTTCTTCCTGGTAGGTCTATTTGAACTTTGAGGTCACATGGAGAGGCCCTCTTGGTGTTACCTTGTTCTTGAAGTCCACTTAGCAACATTTTAAAGCAAGGCATTTAACATGGTGGCACTCGTGATATGGAATGCATTTCACCTGATGTTAGTCTAATCATCATTATGTTAAAGCACACATTGAAGACATTCCTATTTTTGGAATCTGTTCCCATTCAATGCATCCTGTCATTTTAAAATGCATAATGCAAATGTTGCATATGTCTGCATTTTTATATATTTTACCATATTTTATGTTTTACCACTGTTATACAAGGCTTTAAAATCTTTAAATGTAACGTCCTTATAAACAAACAAAAATGAAAATTAGTCCTACTTGTTTTTAGAAACAGAACATTCACTAATCAGTCACTCATTTCTTTCTATGCAACTGTTATACCAAAGACCTTAATAAAATTATCAAAAGGAATAATTCCTTGTTACAATATAATTCTAATTTTAACGGTATCTTAAGATGATGGTCAAGTTTCACAATATATGGAAAAGGAAGATCTAATCAAGATAATGCTGACTGAATGAAGGGATCAAATAACACTTCAAGAGAGCTATTTGACAAGGATTACCCCCAAGAAAAATAATAAAAAAGAGGGGAATAGTATAGAAAAGCTTCACAGCAGAGAAAACAAGTCCTGTGCTATTCCTTTAATGTCACATGGGAGACCAGTTTTGTGCTTACAAAAGAGGCTGGATGGTGAGATGAGCTCTACCTTCGTATGCTGTCAGTGGTTAAATCATTGGCTATGATTATTTCCCCATGTTATTCCCTCTGTGTCTGAATGGATGAGTGAGTAGCTTCCACACTAGACTGTTATAGTGCTATTATTCCACTTCCAACATCCTATGGAATCCTGGGGTTTGCAGTTTAGGGAGGGGCTTTTGGAATTCTCAGCCAGAGAGCTCTTGGGGCCTCAGGAAACTACAAACCCCAGAATTCCACAGGATGTTGAAAGTGGAAAAATAGCACTATAAAAGTCTAGTGTGGAAATGGCCCAAGTCCTGCCTGCAGTCATGCACGTCATTCCTGTGTCTCATGACACAAAATTTGCTCTTCATCAAAAAGCATGTGCTTTTGTATGATTCGTCTAGAGTCCAAAAGGTTGGGGCTCTTACTCTGAGCTGTCCTCTTGTTGCTACTGTTTTGTTCATAGCTGTCATCTTGGCTTCAACTTATGGCAACCCTTTAAATGAGAATCACCTTGTCATCAACAGTCCTGCTCAGGTCTTGCAGACTCAGAGCTGTGGCTTCTTTGCCTGAGTCTATTGATCCATAATGCAGTCTTCCTCTTTTCTCTCTGCCTTACAAAGCATTGTTGTCTTTTCTAGTGAATCATATCTTCTCATTATATGTTCCAAGTATGACAGTCTCAGTTTAGTCATCTTGGCTTTAGGGAGAGTTCAGGCCTGATTTTCTCTAGGGACCATTTATTTGTCTTTGTAGCAGTCCATAATATCTATAGAACTCTTTTCCAGCAGCACATTTCAAATGAGTTGATTCTCTTCCTATCAGCTTTCTTCACTGTCCAGCTTTTATAATTATACATGAGTTGTAAATATGATGGCATGGGCAATCCTAACTTTCCACTTCAGGATCTTGTTCCGTTCCTTCATCGCTGCCCTTCCAAGTCCTAGCCTTCTTCTGATTTCTTGATTGTAGTCTCCATTCTGATTAATTCTGATTAATCCTGGCCCATAGCCACATCCCCATGCACCCTGGCCACACCCCTGCATGCCGTGGCCATGCCCCCACACCCTCACATAGTGGCCACATCCCTCACACAGTAGCAATGTCCTCTCCCATCCCCCCTCCACACACACCAAGCTCTGCCACTGGGTAGTAGATTTCAGTTCCTAACAGTTGTGAACAAAGAACAACCATCCTTCATTTACTTATCTTCCTTTCCAGCAGCAATATTAATTATGTCTTGGGCCATACATAGTAAATTTTATTTTGTCTCCCCATCATGGGTTAAAGGATTATGTCTACAAAGTGGTGCTGGTGCTGGAACTGGTGTTGATCCTCCTCCTCCTCCGTTGTCCATGAAACAAGGAGAAGCTTCTGCCAAAACAGAGCTGGCAGATCTAGACCCTGAGGTGGATTCTGTATGTCTAAAAGTTACATGAAAAGGAGAATTTTGTAATGTCTTGCTTTTTTCTGTCATAGTTCTGTGACACACTATACAGTTCTGCCACATTAGTGCCACTTTAATTGTGATGGCCATATCCTATGGAATCCTAGGGTGTATAGTTGAGTGGTACAGTACTTATGATTCTCTGTCAGAGAGCTCTAGTTGTTTAGTTCAGGCATGTGAACTAAAGCCCTTGATCAGAGAATTTTAACTGTATCACAGAACCTGTTTTTGATTATTTTGAAGTCTTGATTAATGTTCCATTGTTCAATTTTCTTGTGATATCTTGCACTCTGTGTGTCTGATCTGCAACCTGAATGAATGCAATCTTTATCTCTGGTCTGCACAAATTCTAACTTAGCAGACTTACTGTTGGGAATGAGAAACAGTAAGGGATTCCAGAAGCAAACTGTCTGGCAGAAACTGAACAACAACCAGTCTTGTGCCTTTCAATCCACCAACAGGTTCTAGCAGAGAAAGGAAACAAACTTAGGCCATTTCCGCAGTATATGGTTACAGTGCTATTATTCCACTTTCAACATCCTATAGAATCCTGGTGTTTGCAGTTTAGGGAGGGACATTTAGAATTCTCAGCCAGGGAACTCTTTGGCCTCAGTAAACTACAAACCCTAGAATTCCACAGGATGTTGAAAGTGGAATAATAGCACTATAACAGTGTAGTGCAGAAATGGCCTTAGTCTTCTTTGTAAAGCACATAAAAGTAGCTTTACTTACACATAGCTAGTACATAGTCAGACAGATGGTTCTATGGTGGAAAGAGGGAGAAGAGAAAAAAAATGGCTACAGGTTAAAGTGATGTAGAAAGAAAATGGGTGCAGAAAAGCAAACAGGAAATCTGGAAGCATGTAAGCTAGCAATTTGTGAGTAGAAGCATGCAAAGTTTGCTAGCTTTTTTAAAAAAAATTGGGGTGGGTTTAGTGTTAGGAATAGTTTGAAATGTTGCTAGCTTTAATGCTTATGAAACACAGATTAATTCTAACTAGATTATTATGAATTGCAGGAACTTCTTTGTAAACGTTTTACAAATGGTATTTCAAGAAATCTTCTAAATGGATTCTCATTTTCTTCTCTCACTGAAAGCATTTTGGGCAGCTTTCAATATATCAGCCAATGCATTTGGCTCCTGGTAACATTTTCCACCGTACATGTGATTGACAATATACCTTTCACATTTCCACAGGAACTTTGCCACCCTTTACACAATATGTTCCATACATGTGATTGACAATATATCTTTTACATTTCCATTGGAACTCTGCCACCCTTTCCCTTCTCTTTTAGGTATATTGGAGCGAAAGTACACTCGACAATCTTTGGAGTACCTTTCGCCCTGTGGAGTAACAATAGAAAAACAGAAAGATATACATGGACATGCAGATTTGTTATGTGTTTTCATAATCTTTTCAGTGTTGTTCTGGACACATAGCCACTTAATGCAGCCTTCTCACAAACTGCAGATCTCAGTTGCTCCCAGGTTCTGGCATTCCCATCCTAGAGAGGCTAAACAGTACCTTCTATGATTTTGTTCCCACAGCAAAGATTTCATATGTCAATCAGTTTTCGACACCTACCTGCTGATAGAGAAAGGGCTTTTGGGAATGTGCTATATAGTCTGTATTTGTTTTTTTTTTAAAATAGATGTGGAAACAATTTTTAATTCTATTGATGGTATATTTTAACTTGTGTATGTTTTTATTCATATGAGTTTTTATCTGTATCTACTTTAACTTTTGTATACTGCCTTGAATCCCAAGGCTAAGAAAAAGAAAACAAATATGCAGGAAGTTGAATTGCAAACTAATTTCTTTACATCTTAAAAGGGTTTTTTTAAAGAAAATATTTTTATTAAAATTATATAATACAGATTAAAAGTATAATAAACAGAACAATCTACATGCTAAAAGATTACTGTCACAGCAATAGAGATAATACTGTACATCTTACATAAAAGATAAGGAAAGAGAAAAAAGAAAGAAAAAATTAAAAAAGATAGAAAAAAAGAAAATAACAAGAAAGAGTAAAAGTGACTGCCATCTTTCCCACAGCTGCTATACCCAAATCCTAATTAAGGCTCCTCCATCTTAAAAAACAAAAACAGCAATACATTTCTTACTGTAAGCTGTCATTCTTATTAATACACATATAAAATAAAACTTACAATACTAAGGTCATTTCCGCACTAGCCTGTTATAGTGCGATTATTCCACTTTCAACATCCTATGGAATCCTGGGGTTTGCAGTTTAGGGAGGGGCCGGTTGGCCTCTCCTGAAACTGCAAACCCCAGGGTTCCATAGGATGTTGAAAGTGGAATAATTGTGCTATAACAGGCTAGTGTGGAAATAGTCTAAATATTGCCCCTGCAGAAAGTTAGCTCTGCAATATCTATCCATTAACAATTATTGGTAAAAATAATTGCATTCTATTTGGACCAAAACAATCTTTTGTTCTTCACAGACACATACATTTCTCCACATCTACCACTAAAGCACCTGGCAAGCAATAATTCACCTGGGACCTTCCCAGGCTGCTCTGGGGCAGGAAGCGTGACCGGCGCAGCTCTGGAGGCTAAGCATGCCAGGTAAGTGTGCACGGGGCCTGGAAGCAATGCACGATCACGCACCAATGTGCAATCGTGCACCATTTTTGGCTTCTAGCCAAAAATGAAAAAGTATGCGATTGGCACCTGCTGGCCCCTGGACCGTCACACAATTGTGAGTGCGTCATGCAGATCACTCCTCACAATTGCATGACACTCCAGGTGACCTTTTGCATGGAAAATGCCATGCCGAAAGGGCCTTAATTACAAATGTTAATAAGCAAATCTAGAAACTAGAAGTTAAATAAAGAAAGAGAAGATTTTGGATCCAGTATCCATAAAGAGATTCTTTCCAGCCCTTAAGGTACACAGGTGATGGTAGGACAGCAAACCCCTCAGGCAGTTCAGTAACTGCTTCTTGTGGTCTCTATGGCCATTGTTGTAAGGGGCTGTTGTGGGCAATCCTCTTTGATCATTCCTTGATTTAGGAGGATAATTGCCTACTAGAACTTACCTCCAGCTGGTAAAAAAGCAACTGTCGCTTCATTTTCTGCAGACACCCACTAAAGGGAAAGCTTCAACTCTCCATCTTCATTAAGATTTTTTTTTTAAAATGATTTCTGGCACCAGCACTGATGCTTAAAGAGCTGAACAATGGAAAATGAACTAGAGTTGCTTCAGATCAAGGGCCTTTGACTGGTCAGAGGAAAACAACCTCTTTTCCTTCTTGCTGTGACCTTCTCTCCACATTCTTGGGCTTGTGAGATGAGTGAGATAATAGGAGGCCCAGTCATTTTCAAAGAATGAATGGTTCAATGCAGGATTTGGATGTACAACTCATAGATTGCTTTTGAAATTAAATAAGGGAAATTGGTAAGTAAGGATGGTGAGGTAACAGAAGTGACCATCCTATTAAACTTTGCCTCAGGCCACAACATATCTTGGGCCAATCCAGGTCATCTGCTTTTGTATGCCCACTTAACTGAAGCCATTTACTTAACTTATTTAAGTCTTGTTTAGAACAGAGATATCCCATCTTTCATCCATCATGGAACTCCAGCCACTTTCTGCATGCTTTCTGCTGTTTTGTGTATGGAGCACGAGCTGCTGATGAACATTGCTGGGGTGCTAGCCCCACTAATGACGGTCCTTTCAGCCTTGATAGCAGCACTGGAAAGCACTGGGGGCGGTCTTGTCGCTTCTGCTGGCCACGCCTAAATCCCTCCCTCTCTTGATCCCCTGCACGAATCAGTACGCACCGTCGCTTTTTCACGAAACAACGAGCGCGGATTGGAGGAAAAAACCCACATTTCTTCTGGTTTTTTAAAAGTGCGTGCGAATGCTGGATGGTGGCTTCCCCGCGTGGATTGAGGTGAGAATCAAAAAAATTAAATGCAACCCGGTTCTCTCTAAGGTGAAAAAGGCCCCCGTTCGAGGTCGACCTGGGAAGATTTAATTACCCCGTGAGAAAAGGGCCATAGTCTTATATTTGTATAGTGTAAAAGGGCCCCTAGTAAATTCATCCTATAGTTTGAAGCCATCCCCTTCCCACCTTTTGTTTTCCTTTCACCGAGAGCTTGGAGGAAAGTTAGAGATGTATCAACTGGCTGGAAAAGCGGTAAATCCACTTTTGATTGTTGTGTTCCAAATGCCAGGAATAGTCCATTTTGCTTCTGACTGCTTCAGAAAAGACAAGGATGATCAGTGAGCATAAACAGTGCTTTTGTTCCTGCCTCAAGAAAACCAGGAGGACTCAAGCGGCTATTGCTGCTGATTGGTACATTGATTCTTCCTTAGATCTTAATTCTATGGATTGTGGTACACATACACACACACACACAAAAAGGAACCAAGATGAAGTGTTCTATCCTTAGCAATAGAATTTAAGCAGAACATTGTGTTTTACACATACAGAAAATAGCTCATTACGTGATTTTTGAAAAAGTCTTGGATCCTGAGGTTTTGAGGAACCTAATGATACTGCAAACAGAGCTGAATAAAGTATGGCAACCAATTAGTTCCTTTCTGTTTCAGCAGTGTTTTCACTGTCTGGCTTGAAAAAAAAAAACTTTCTGACTCTGACAGCAGAACATTTGATCAGGACACTGGATTTTCTGCGACAGTTACACAACCCTACCTTTTTGTGACAATGTTAAAAAACCATTTAAATTTTTTGAAAAACATTTTTTAAAACCGTTAAGCCTCTGTTTGCTAGTTTACCACAGACTGTGTGCAAATTCAATGATTTTACTACGGCAGGACACTACAGTTCTGTTTTATGTATCACAAGTATTACACTTGTTTATCACAGGTATTACACTTGTGGTAACTAGTACACTGTCTGTTAACAGAAGCACTGAATGCTCCAGAGTTATGCTTACCTATTCCCATCTAATCTTTAATATGACTGTATTTATGTAAACAATTGCCAAGAAATTTCCACTGACTTCTTGTCTGTTGCAAAGCTCACTTTGGAGTGCTGGTGCTTATCTTGATAGTCCTTCATAGTGTAGTATCCAAGTACTTATTTGGCAGTTTTTCACCCTAACAATTCATGCAGTGATTGAGACTGCCATCTGAAGGGCACCCCGCCTTCTGAGGTAAAGGAGATGACTTGAAAAGACTTTTGAAGAAAAGTGAGTGATCTCCTTTAACCAAGGGGCCATGTAAGGTCTGAGGAACCATATTCTGAGAGGGTGGGATGGGACCAAGGGGAAAAAGGTGGGACAAAACATGATAGCATATATCAATTTACAACTGCCACTAGGTAAGCCCTAGCAGAAGTGTTTTAATCTTTCAGAATGCGAACATCCCTTTACAAAACTGGGAAACCATCTAATTGTAACATCAAGCATAGAATCACTGAGTTGGAAGAGACCACAAATGCCACCCAGTCCAACCCCCCGCCATGCAAGAATACACAGCCAAAGCACCCCCACCAGATGGCCATCCAGTCTCTGTTTAAAAACCTCCAAAGAGAGAGATTCCATCATATTCCCAGGCAGCATATTCCACTCTAAAACACCAATTAATGTCAGGAGGTTCTTCCTAATGTTTAGGTGGAATCTCTTTTCTTGTGGTTTGAATCCGTTCCTCTATTTCCTTGGGCCTTTTCACACTAGATTGTTATAGTGCTATTATTTCAACATCCTGTGGAATCCTGGAGTTTGTTGTTTAGGGAGGGGCCTTTAGAATTCTCAATCAGAGAACTCTTTGGCCTCAGTAAACGACAAACCTCAGAAGTCCATAGAATGTTGAAAGTGGAATAATAGAATCTTAGAATCATAGAGTTTGAAGAGACCCCAGGGGCCATCCAGTCCAACCCCCTGCCATGCAGGAACACCCATCAAAGCATTTCCAACAGATGGCCACCCAGCCCCTGCTTAAAAACCTCCAAAGAAGGAGACTCTACTAGACTCTGAGGCAGCATATTCCACTGCTAGACAGCTCTGACCGTCAGGAAGTTCTTCCTGAGATTTAAGTGGAATCTCCTTACCTGCAGCTTGAGTCCATTGCTCTTCGTCCTAGTCTCTGGAGCAGCAGAAAACAAGTCTGCTCCCTCCTCAACATGACATCTCTTCAAATATTTAAACATGGCTATCATGTTCTCTCTTAACCTTCTCTTCTGCAGACTAAACATACCCAGCTCCTCAAGCCACTCCTCATAGGGTGTGGCTTCTAGACCCTTCACTATTTTGGTCACCCTCCCAGACACATTCCAGCTTGTTGATATCCTTCTTGAATTGAGGTTGCCCAGAACTGGACACAGTATTTTAAATGAGGCCTAACCAATGCAGAATAGAGTGGTACCATTACCTCCCTCGATCTAGACACCATACTTCTATTGATGCAACCAAGAATCATGTTGGCTTTCTTGGCTGCCACATCACACTGCTGACTCATGTTCAGCTTGTGATCTACCAAGACTCCTAGATCCCTTTCACATGTACTGCTATCCAGCCACACATCCCCCATTCATACATTTGTGCACTCCATTTTTTCTGCCTAAGTGAAGGACCTTACATTTGTTTCTGTAGAAATTCATTTTGTTAGTTTTGGCCCAGCAATCCAATCTGTCAGGGTCATTTTGAAATCTGATCCTGTCCTTTGGGGTATTAGCAACCTCTCCCAATTTGGTGTCATCTGCAAATTTGATCAGCATGCCCTCCACTTCTTCATCCAAGTCTGGTCAGTCAACCAATTACCAATCCACCTAACAGCAGCCCTCTCCAGCTCACATTTTACTAGCTCCTTTGCAAGAATGTCATGGGGAACTTTGTCAAAGGTCTTACTGAAGTCAAGATACGCCACGTCTACAGCATTCCCTTCATCTATCAAGCTTGCAACCGTATCATAGAAAGAGATAAGATTAGTCTGGCATGACTTATTTCTGAGATATCCATGTTGACTTTTAGTGATTACAGCATTGCTTTCTAAGTAATTACAAACTGACTGTTTAATGATCTGCTCTAGAATCTTTCCTGGTATTGATGTCAGGCTGACCAGACAACAATTATTTGGGTCCTCTTTTTTCCCCTTCTTGAAAATGGAGACAACATTTTCCCTCCTCCAGTCTGCTGGGACTTCTCGTGTTCTCCAAGAGTTCTGAAAGATTATTGCAAGTGGTTCAGAAATGACTTCTGCTGGTTCTTTTAATATTCCTGGATGTAATTCATCTGGCCATGGAGACTTGAATTCATCTAGCTTAGCCAGATATTCCTGTACTACTTCTCTACATATTCTGTGCTGCATTTCCCTCACTTCCTCACCTGTTCCCCACCCCCTAGGTTGAGTAGTTCTATCCTTTTGGGAGAAAACTGAGGTAAAGAAGGTGTTGAGTAGTTCTGCCTTCTCACTTCCCCCCATTATTAACTGGCCATCTTCTCCACGCAGTGACCCTATCATTTCCTTGTTTTTCCTAATCGCACTATAACAGTGTAATGCAGAAATGGCCTACATCTTTTCTTTCTGAATGTTTGGTTGTCTGTCCCAGAAAGGCATCATCCAAGTCCTCAGTATGGCTTGGGGTCAGTAGTAGACCCCTGCAATGACATCACAGCTCCAGAGCCTGGGGCTGCAGTTATATAGAGAGCTAGTGGCTGCTAGCTCCTCCTCTAATCAAGTTTCTGACTCACTTCCTCTCAGCAGGTGGTCTGTCCCCCTGAGACCATGTGCTTAGGTAGAGGATCTGTGCTGCCACACAAAAGAACAAGAGAACAAGCACACTAGGAAGCCTCCTCCCAGCTCCCACAAACAAAAAGCCTTATCCCAAGAGACACAACAGCTTTAACTCAAAACATTCTCCCCAAAGATTCTCTAGGGTTAGGGAGATTTAACCCAACAGACACAAGCTCATTTTGTGCTGTCTTTTCCACCATGGCTATGCACAGTGCCTGTTGGCCTTGCCTGTTAGCTGGGATCCTCTTCACCAACCTCCACAGACTGGGGCTGCAGCTATTTCAAGCAGATGTGGCATGGCTGTCTGGGAAAGCTCAAAGGGTCAATTCAGTTGTAGGTCCTCAGGCCACTCAATGGCCTATATTGTTTTGTTCCATTTCCTGCAAAATTTCAGAGATGAAAACTGAGACACCAGTGGCCAAGCAATATCAGAATATGGTCACGATAGCAAAGGTTATTAATACAGAAGAGCCCACAAGCTAGGAAGGGCCACAGCACTTTGGTTTTTCCTTAGCCTACTGGGAATGCCAAGATTCTACCCCCTACTTTCATCTTCACCAACTTAATTAAGTACAAATTATTTTGGCTTCTTGAATCTGGTTTGCAGCAAATGAAGTAAGCTAAGGACAAGGGGGAAAAATGGGAGGAGGATAAAGAAACTGGGACATTTTGAAACCAACTGAAAAAGTGGGATGGCAGAGAATTAACCAGGACAGGCCCTGCCAAATCTGGAGAGTTTGAGGCTATGTGGTTGCCCTGCCTCTGGACTATTCTTCCCAAAGAAGTGTACCTGGTGTGTGGATGTAAGCCATTCTTGCAGTCGGTGAAGACTGAAGGCCTCTTGGTCATCCTCAGACTTTTCAATTTGTTTAGACCTTCAGAAGAACTAAGAATTGCTGCCTGCTGCACCTTGTATATTTTTCTTTTTATGTGCTGTTTTATTGATTTTTATGTCATTTCTGCTTTGCTTTATTTTATTGTGAACTGACCTATGTGGACTTGTGTGCTGAAGGAACAGGGTAGTGTTACCCTGATTTCTGGGGTCCCTTGGGGGACACCTCAGTGTGCTCCATGTGATGGGGAATGGAAACTAGCCAGAGCACAAGCCAGAGCAATGCGAGAGACAGGGGAACCTAGCGAGGTCTTTTTACCCAGTTTTTACAAGGTCAGGCCAAGCCAAAAACCAAACAAAAATGTCCAATAAATGATTTTATTGCATGAAAGTCTCATGTACCAATGCAATCACGCACCCACTCACTCAACACCTATTAAGAAGTAAAAGAGAGGAAATTGGACAGGGGAGTATTGAAGGGGTGTAGCTGGGGTAATACTGCACCTTGTCCTGAAGTATGTGGTCCAGGAAGACAGCGGAAAGATGAGACTCAGCTCAAAGAGGGCTGAGGGGATTACTCAACAGATGGAGCAATGGTCTGCTGGGAAGCCTGGGAGCAATTCGAAGAAATGCTCAAAAACCGGGACTATTTGTAAGGGAAAATGTACCTGGAGGACTAATCCTTTCCCAGGGAGGACAATGAGTGTTGCAGTGGGCACGAAGCTCCACAATGGTAATTTCCTTTGCATGATGGGATTACAGGGCAATAGTCTTAGGATCTTCGGCTGTGTTTTGTGGTGTGACTTCTTGTAAATGGTCATCGCCTGATGGGATATTTGCTGAACTTGGGGCAGACATGCTAATCCCCTCAAGTCGGCTTCTCAGGGGCTGAGAACCCTTTGTTTATTGTGGGTTTGCACAGCTTGAGGTCTCCTGGGGCTACGTGACTGGGGAGTTTACTACCTGACCTGGTTTTCGATTGTTATACCATTGCTGCCTACATGCCCATCCAGGTGACCTCTCAGGTACATTGAATCATATTTTAATATCAAAATTGTAGACCCCGGGACAGGGTTTACCAGTGAGATAACAGTAGATATTACAAAACAAATTAGATGAACAAATAATGAATGTAGGAATCAGTGAAGAATGCCTTCCTACTTTTGAAGCCCTAATCGTAAGCTATGAGCATGGGAGAGCATTTTCTGGTGCTAGGAGAAAGTCAAACTTTTTGAAAGGCATACTAGTAAAGATGGGGATTGAGTGCCTCTGCCTCTCTGTGTCTTTGGGCCTTTCCTCACTACACTGTTATAGTGCTATTATTCCACTTCTAACATGCTGTGGAATTCTCGGGGTTTGTAGTTTCCTGAGGGTAAAGAGCTCTCTGGCTGAAAATTCAAAATGCCCCTCCCTAAATTGCAAACCTCAGAATTCCATAGGATGTTGAAAGTGGAGTAATAACACTATAACAGTGTAGTGTGGAAAGTCCCTCTCTCTGTCTCCGTATTTCTGCTTCAACAGAAATTTTCCATGCCTCTTTAAAATGTGTAGAGATGCAGCAGTTAACAGCCAGGCAAGCTGTCATGTTCTGACACAATGCCTTGGTAGGAAAAAGACTATGCTTTTATATAGCAGAATTCCAGGTGCATTGTTGGGAGAATAAATGGGTCTCCCACTTTACTGGCAAGTGACCACCACACAAGATTTTTGTAGTTTTCTGCTGTCCCTGGAATAGACTGATATTGTCTTCAAAATCCCCACTTCCATGTTAATCTCTCTGACTTTGCAAAAAAGTTTCCAGAGAAAGCACTAAAATAAAACTTCCAAAGGTCCTGGCTTGACAAGTGTGTACCAGAAAGAGGAGCAAAATATTATTCAGAGAATAATTCAGAGATGGTGTATGAATGGTTCTCAGTCTTTGGTCCTCCAAATGTTTTGAATTTCAACACCCTAAATTCCTGACCATTGGCAATCCTGGTTGGGACTTCTGGGAGATAAAGCTGAAAACATGTATGTGCCCAGAGATAGGGAACCACTACTCAACGAACTTTGAAAGGCAACAAAAAATTAATTTTCTCTCCCCAAATTGAGTTCTAGGGCTATGACAAAATTGAATGAAATGCATACAAAATCTGTAAAGCCTATTCAGAACTCAGGTTTTAAAAATATTTTCTCCCTTCAGTAACACTGTTGTCAAAAACAAAACAGTAGTACCCAAATCATGAGCCAGTGTGGAATCGTGATTTGAGTATTGGACTGTGGCTCTGGAGACCAGGGTTTGAATCTCCACTCAGACATGGAAACCCACTGGGTGACACTGAACAAGTCACACTCTCTCAGCCTCTGAAGAAGGCAATGGCAACCACTTCTGAACAAATCTTGCTAAGAAAACCCTGTGATAGTTTTGCCTTAGGATTGCCATAAGTTGGAAATGGCTTGAAAGCAGGCAAGAACAGGACAGGTTACTGGGAAAAGCCCCTCTAACTAGGAATTTGAAAGGGAAATAATAGTAGTCTACACTAGGATTGTGTTATGAAAATCAGGCCCCTCAGGTCAGTCTGTTCAGTAATGCCAGAATGACCTGTATTGCTGCCATCATCCTCATCATCCTCTCAAGTCCAGAGCCTAGTAGGATTACTTTTTCCATGGATCATCTGAATGAAGCTCAGACTCATGGGAACCTAGATGCCAAACAAGCATCCCCAAACGAGATTGTTTGCCAGGTTTTAAAAATAATCAAGTTATATGCCGAGAGGAAAAGATAGTCAGACTGCCTCCCTAGGAGGAGTATATTGTATGTGAAGTACCTCAAGCTTCATAGTAGAATTATCAAGCAAAAACTTTCTCCAGTGGAAGTGTCTCGAAATGTTTGCATAACAGGTGCTGGAACAGAAAATCTTTTCTGAAATAAACCTCCACAGTTTCAAATGTCATTAACAGACAGGATAACTTTCTACATACAGATTCTAAAACCATTTGCATTTTACAAAGGCTGTAAGACATCTGCCTGTGCTTCCAGTCTTCACATTGACTGTCATATGACTCTTGAAATATATTACACATCAAAGTTTCCTTTATTTGTTGGATGCAACCCTGAATATTGAAGCCAAGCTCAATAATCGCATTGGAGATGCAAAGAGATATATTATTGATCCATCAGATTTGTCCATGCACCAGTTTTTAACTATGTGCTTTCATTTCAAAAAGATTAAATTTTATTTTTTTTAAAAAAGACACACATTATATACTGCTAATAAAATGTTATTGTAACAGACTATACAAGAAAAAGCAAACATATTTATTTATTTATTTATTTGTATCCCACCTCTCCATATGGATCGAGGCGGTGAACAACTTACAAATAGCATGTATTTCGAAACATTTTCTATACATGCCCCCAACAAGCTGGGTACTCATTTTACCGACCTGCGAAAGGATGGAAGGCTGAGTCAACCTTGGAGCCCGGCAGGATCGAACTGACAACCTTGTGGTTTGTGACTTGCAGTACTGGCATTTAACCACTGTACCACCAGGGCTCAATGAGTCTTTCCATTTAACTTTTAGAAACCAAGTCCCATGTTTTCTCCACTTAGAACTGAGACAATGGTCTATGATTTGACATTTTAAGTGGAAAGAAATCTGTCTACGTATTTGGAAACTGATGGGTACACATTCCTTTGTAAGGATGGATTCTTTAAGGTGTACGTTGCTTTTCTGTTAGTCCACTGAAGACATTTCAAAGACTGTTCATCCCACGGGTCATCTGGCTCATAGCCAGCATCCATCTCTTCATAGATAATGTGTCTCCTTTAACCTACTTACTATCACGATGCTTAGTTTTGACTTTCCCTCTTTATCTTTAAAAGTTGCTGGTAGGAAGGTCACACTGTAACATTTTCTGTAGGAGGATTAGCTGCTGCTTTTCTATGGCATTTTATGTCTTCCGATGAGGAAATGGAGCAACTTCAGACAGATTTAGCACCACTAGAAAAGAGCAAAGTACACCCAGAATGACCTGTTTCACTTGCACACTACTGTATCTCTTCTGCATTGACCATTACAATGCACTATTCAATCTTTCAATATCAATCAAGGCTTTGATAGTACTTGCAATAAACACAAATTAGATTTCCAAAAACTGAATTAGAATTTTAATGGAATGATTCTCTAAAGGATAAAGCCAGTTAATAAATGTAATTCATTCCAGGCTTTTGCAGGTCATCCTTACTCATTTTCACAAAGGAAAACAGCAAATACAGAATGTTCAGAAGACCGAATATTTGCTCGTTGTTAATAATAACAACAGTTTAACCAGAGGGTTACATTATTATATTCGTAGCACTTTGACTTATGGTACTGTGTTATCTTAGTGTTTTGCATCCTTTCCTCATTCACATCTTGGAAAAGTTGCTTCTTTGGACTATAGTGAGAGTTGTCTATGATGTTATGGATTATTCAGGGGAAAATGCATTTTATTTGTTAGTGAAAATAAGGTAAGGATTTATCAGGAGGAGATGAGAGAATGGAATGTTGGGAGTGACTGGTGATTGATGCAATGTCTGTGGGGATTTAAAAAAAGGCTGATATGTGACAGTTCGTGAGGAAGAATGAAGAGACAAGTCTGTCAATTTTAGTCAATGAGTCGAATTTAAGAGGGTGATTAGAGTTAGAGAAGGTCTGAGTTAGGATGTGAGAGTGAGATGTGTTTTAAATGTATCAAGTAATTTGTACATTATATTTGAATTCATATAATAAAGTATTATTTTAGCATCATACATTTTTGGGCCTTCAGGAATGCTATATATTCAAAAGCTGGAGTTCAGATATGTGTCTGTGGTAGCAGCAGCTCATAGAGGGGTGGTATCTAGTGGGAATAATATGTAAATAATATTTTGCATGGGAATCTAGGAGATCTCCATAGTTGGTGGTCATGGCAGTGGGACAAAAGGAGGTCCTAGCACTGGTGGCAAAGGTGGGAATAAGGAAAAACCTTCACATTTGTTTGCAGTTGGTGAGATTAACATTTGTCAGTGGTGGAGGAATAACCAGAGCCTCACATTGTCATCTATGAAAAGTAGTTTTTCCACGCTGTGATCACAATCCTGTGGGGCATCACTGTTAAGAACATGTTAGGATAATTTTGGAGAACATTGCCATAGCAGAAATACTTTACAATAACTGACTGGTGTCCCAGCCCTAAAACAATGAATGAGAGTGCTGAACAGTTGAGAACCATTAAATTACTAGCTGATATACATTAGAATTTCAGCTCAAAGGAAATCAGTAAGGTGAAAAATTCCACTGACTGGGACAATTTTCACCATCCTTCCAAAAAGAAAAGGAACAAAGAGCTAGCAAGCTGAGGCCATTTCCACCATACACTGTTATAGTGTTATTATTCCACTTTCAACATCCTGTGGAATCCTGGGGGTTGCAGTTTAGGGAGGAGCATTTAGAATTCTCAGCCAGAGAGCTCTTTGGCCTCATAGCACTGTAACAGTGTAGTGCAGAAATGGTCTGTGTCTGTTGCAAAGATAGAAGTCTTTTCCAAACATTGAACTTCAAAGGGAGTTCTAACGGTATGATGCCGCCATAATGATAGCCATAATGTCTCTGATGAGGATAATGAAAGCTATTATCAGGTCTGAGATGGATGCATATGGATAAAGGCATTCTTTTATATGAACAGCTTGACATATAGGTAGCAATTGCTTCATGGAATTGTCCCTTCCCCACAACTACATCTAAAGAATGAGCTGGCAGACAAAGACCTTGGGTCCGTTATGCATAACTTGGTAACTTTTATTTTAGATTCCTATAATGGATAGCATATATGGCTGTGGTTGGCAGATTGACAAGAACTGTCCAGAAGGATCATACTGCATGGATCTGAAAATAACTGCAATTCAAAGTTTCATTTGTACCTTTAGAGCAGTGGCAGTTATTCATTTCAATGTCAGTGCAGCTGTGAATATTCTCCAGTTTAATGGAGCTATCTAAGGTGTTAAGCTTTTTAGGGATAGCACATGCCTCTAGACTTTGGACTAAAACTCAGAGCAGATTCACTGGCCAGCTGACATGGAAGCCAACACTGTTTGAAAGACATGAACAACCCAGATTCTAGTTATCATGTGGTTATCACAGGTTATCCAATGGTGGGGAACATAAAAAATAGGTGGGAGAGGGTCATAGTTCAAAGATACAGTAGAGCACATGCTCAACATGCAAAAGGTTCTAGATTCACTTTCTAGTAGTGTCAGGTAGGAGTGAAAACGAAATTGTCTGAAACTCTGAGAAGCTGTTGCCAGCCCTCCAGATGTTGGACTACAACTCCCAGTAACCCTAGCCAGCCCAGTCAATGGTGAGGAATGTTGGCAGCTGCAATATGACAATGTCTGGAGGGCAGTACTTTGCCCACCCCTGGTGTGGACAATATCTAGAATTAATCTCTATACTTAGTAGAGAGCAGCCTCCTAGATTCAGGACATCTTCCTTTAAAAGGTATACAACCTCATCTAGAGGAGAAAAAGCATAGCAAAACTGACCAACCCACTATCATCACAATCTGTTTCTCATCTTCAGTTTATTTTGATAGCTGTAACTGAATACAAGTAACTGGTAAGAGATTCTATTTCCTCCCTAGGATTCAGGAAGTCAATTTGTCATTGTCACTGGAATGGTAATCTACACTCGAGAACTTTGTAGAGCCTCTTACTACAGATATTTATAGAAGTTAAATTACAACCCACTGTGATCTCTCGTGGATGAAAGCTGAAATAAATTATCTGGAAATGCAAAACTCCAAAAAAATCATTAATAACTAAGATGCAGGGATTAATAATTATTAATGGAAGATCTTCTGCAGTTGTGACCTTGAATTATTTACCTCTGAAGAGTGGAAGACAGACATATTTAAGTACAATGAAGTTTCTATTCAGCAATAAAGGTATCTGCAGATATTTCTTCCAAATGCCAAAGGCACCTTGGAGAGGTGGTGACTTTAATAAGGTGGTAACATTTATGAATGATGTGTGAGTGATTTGAGTTTATGCGAATATCATTTATCATCATTAACTTGTATGAGAAGGTCCCTATTATCATCTTGCTCCTGTATGCAATGGAGAAGGAACAGAGAACTTTTTCTCCCTCCCTCACCCTGGGTGCATATATATGAAAGCAAAATAATTATCAGAAAACAGGATTTCGTTATGTCCACTGTTGGTTAAATAGTTAAATAGGCCTTTGGCCAGATCCATCTTTACTCTATTATGTTCTTAAAAGCTGATAGAAATTCTGCATCCTGGATACAGATGAAAACTTAGGGAAATAGATGAAAAGTAGGAGGCAAGCTTAACAAATCTTACAAAAGCAAAGGTATCTAAGTTGGCCATAAGAGAAATTTAAAAATCCACATTATTGTCATACTTTTATTAGATCAACAAAATTAGACTTATATAGATTTTGGAATCTTAAGAATCTTGTTTTTTTCAGCAAAAGAAATTTCAGCAAAAAACTAGTTATGGGAAGAGTAAAGACTAAGAGAGAGGATGTGTTGGAAAAGAACAGAATGTCTTGGTTGAAAGAGGACTGGAAACGGGGAGAGGTTAGGTATGATTCCTCTAGCATTAGTCCTAGCTGTTGTGATTTGATACAATTCAGTTGTGGTGGGATTTAAAAAAAGTAGAAACTTAAGTTGAATCCATGTAACTCACCAGGACTCAAACCAGACAGCCTAGAGAGAAGTGTTACTAGGTGGACTGAGATGTAATGGTTGGATTACAGGACCTGAAATAAATTCAGCAGTTCCAGATGTGTTTCTGAGAGATGTTATTGGGTAACATTAGGAAAATAACAACATCGTCATGTGTCCTATCTCAGTCCTGGCAGCACAGCTCACAATTCAAACAAAACAAACTGAATAGCTCCCAGATTGTTACTTGCATTTATTCAGTAAGCACAAGGTCAAAATAAAGCCCAATAGGGTTTAGAGGCAGCAAGTCCAAAGTTTGTCAGGAAGATCGAACTACGCAAAGCACTGGAAAGAAGGAGTAGAACCCTCCCAAGAAGAATGGAAAATAAAAGTGATGGATATTATTGAAATGGAAAAATTGCCCAACATGCTGAAAGGTAATTCAATTCAACAATTCGAAAAGCAATGGAAAGAAATTATTAGATGGGTGAAGGAGAAGTGAGAGGAAGGTATAGAACTGAAGAAAGGAGTGAAAGGGTAACACTTATATTGAGGAGGGAATATAGATTGAGTAAGAAAATTAGGGTAGATTACAGCAACAAAAAGAGATTTCACAATAAGGAGGTTTAGAACAAGAAAAAAAGAGATTGGAGGGGAGAAAACGTGTAATAAGGAAAGAAAGATGGGGGGAAAGGAGAAGTAAATATAGAAAGAGAAGGGAAGGGGAAGGAAAAGATTGATGGGAAAAATATTGCTAATATAAAATGTGTTGTTAAAGATGGGGAGGGATAAGATAGAGAGAGAGGGGAAAAGAGGGATTGACTAAATAAAATATTAAGGAATATTCAATATTGTACAGAAAGTATTGAAAATTAATAGAAAATCTATGTAAGAATGGTGTACAGCATGAAATAAGGTAAACAATATATGATATATATAAACTTTTAGTTTAAAAAATAATAATAATAATAATAATAATAATAATAATAATAATAATAATAATAATAATAATAATAGAAAAAAACAAAGTTCGTCAGGGTGATCCACAGTCAGGCATAGAATTCAGCAAGGCACCCAGGAAACAGAGAGGTCAGATAAGCTCTGACAACTCCCTGAGGGGAAAGGCAGCAGCAATATACATCAGAAGCCTAATGCAGATGTTGCCTGATTAGTTGTTGGCAGTTATATATTCTCTGGGATTGGCGTAGGCTCTCTCTCTGTTGTCTGCACTCAGCAAAGGTAAGTGCTGATAAGTTATCTTCTGTGTCTGAAGGGGAAGGGCTCTCTGCTGGAGCTGGCACTGCCCCCTGGTTTGTTTGTGGAACTGTAACCTCTTCCTGTACAGTACGTCCTGGCATGCCCCCTGTTTCAGCCTCTTGAGTCAGAGTCCATGTTCTGGAAGCAGGGCATGACATTGTGTGCTGCTGTCACCCACCTCAGAAATGCAGAGTAGAGATTGTTCAAAAGATTGTATGTATCAATGTGGGAAAAGTTCCAGTTTGGGTACAGCTCCCAGAATTCCCCCAGCCAAACTCTAGCTTTCACACAGAAAGGCCCTGTGTACCTGCTTTCCTTCCATCTGTTCAAGATACAAGGACTCATTGTTTGAATACAGGATATTGTCTCTGGTTCTGTAAATTCTTTTAAAGCCTGCAAACCTTATTTGACTATCAAAAGCAATATGAGAAGTAAGGAAGCATTCTCACACTGAGGTACTGATACTCTTGTGATCTATCAGGAGTCCTGGGCTTTTTACAGTTCTAGGTAATTAAGAAATAGAGGTTGCTATGTTTTACAGTGATTAGAAAAGCTGGACCATTCAAAGGAACAAGAACCACATTACAGCAAGAATCATAGAGTTGGAATGTATCTCAAGGGTTATCTCGTCTACCCTTCCCCTCCACAAATGCAGAGAAATCTATAGCTAAAGGATCTCCAACAGATAACCATCCAACCTCTGTTTAAAACCTTCTTGTCATGACCAAGCAGATCCTATGGATCCAGGGCTGGTCCAGGACATTTGCTGCCTGGGACAAAAGACAACACAGTACCTCTTTCCATTCTTTCTCTGGAAGCTGATGGGGCTTTTAGCTAAAACCTACAGAAGACAGGTGCTTAGGAGGCATAGGGAAGGCAGCATGGACCATATAGCTCTGTCTTCTGGCACTTTGCTACCATTTCCTGCCACCATCACCACCCTACCGGTATCTGCCCCCTGAAGCAGCCAACCCACTCTTTCTTTGATGGTGGAGCTGGTCCTTCATGTTCCCATATGGAGGGATTGGTTCATATAACTAATATCTCCATTTAATCTCAAATGAGATTATGTTGTACATACTGTCATAGTCTAGAAATACTGTTTGACCGTGCAGTGTCTCTGGAGTCTCAGGGGACAGTGATAGCAAGGAATATTTTTCCACAACTGTTCTTTGTGCACCAGCTATGACCTTCCCTGAGTCAATGTCATTTAGCAACAGTCATCTGTGTCTTACATCATGTATTTATTGCTGCAGTGCATTCTACTGAGCAACCCTCCTGAAGTATGTTCAGAAGTTCCAGCTGATAAAATTAGGCAATTAAGGGCTGTTCTGTACTACACTGTTATAGTGCTATTATTCCACTTTCAACATCCTGTGGAAACCTGGCATTTGCAGTTTAGGGAGAGGCATTTAAGCTCTTTAGCCTCAGTAAACTACAAACCTCAGAATTCCACAGGATATTGAAAGTGGAACAATAACACTGTAGCAATGTACTGCTAAAAGGTCCTAAGTTGCTGACTGGTACATGGTATTCAGAACGTATTATTCCATGTGACAGGTTGCTAGGCAACCAGAATAGCCACACCCCAGAACTTTGTCACACTCCAGTATTGCAAGACCCGCACTGGTTGCTAGCTGCTGTCTGGACTTAATTCAAGGTAATGGCTTGAAACTTGAAAGCCCCAATTTATCTATTTATTGTTTATTTAAAACATTTGTGCATTGCTTTGAACATGGAAAAGCCAGAAATTGACCATAAGACCAAAGTAAGGTAGAGTCATACTTAAAGGAAAAGAAATATGTTTGACTAGGAACATTTTATAGAAGTTGTAGGGCTATTTCGCTCTTGGGAATCTCAAGGAGAAGCAGATCCACCATTTGCAGAGTACTCTGACCCTGCCATCAATTTCAACTGAGGCTTTCTTCTAAGAACAAAAACTGTCTGAAATGTAAGGGGAAAATTCAACATGAATTGTTTTCACTTGGTGCTTGCCTAGGTTATGCTTTGAAGAAAGGGAAGACAGCATGAAATTTGTTTGACTGAGATAAATTTTGTGCAAAAACATACATGTGTGATAAAGCTGGGAAAGAGCCGCACCTCAGTCATAGAATGCACACAGTTCTGTATGAAAATCAGTTCACTCTTGGTATCTTTAAGCAGGAAAAGGTAAGACATCTGAATGAAATGTTGTTTAATTGCTACCAGGGTTCAGAACATACTGTAACAGATGGTCTGTATCTACTAGGTTCTTATGAGATATGAGATTTGGAGGAAGACTGATGTAGACAGTGGGATGGAAAGGGAATCTACAAAAGCCTAGGGTCTTCAACTGGCCATAAGGTAAAACAAAACAAAACAGGATTGATTATAAGTGCCTAACAAATGCCAGCTTGTTGAATAAATAAATGCTTCATCACAGCACAGCACAGGAATATTTAAAGGTTAAGGGGTCCACATATTCTGGGCTAGGACTGAAAATTCCCCTTCTTCTTCCTCTTCCTTTCCTCCTCCTCCTCCTTCTTCTTCCAGTAATTTTTAGTTATTTCATCCTAGCTGAGCCAGGTTTTAAAGCAAATTGATATTGGTGGACCTTGCTCGCGTATTTACAAGATTTTAAACTTTCAAAATTGCTTCCTGGGTGGCTTTTACTTGTTTTGTGGTAGGATAAAACACTGTTAAAATAATGTGTCCATTTTCCTTGTGGACTGTATAAACAGTCCTACTGGCTGCCATCCCATACAGAATTCAGAACACTCAAGTCTTTTGGATTGCAGCTGCTTGCTTAAGTAGCCTTCATTTTTTTACCATAACATTTCATATTCTGCTGAATGTTTAAAAGGTATGACTGAAGAATTACTGTGTAATCCTCCTGATTTTCTTAAACATTATATTATTCTTCAGAACGTTATTTACAGTAATTTTGGTATCTCACTATATTATAAATGGAAATGAAGAGAGTTTGTATTTGTAGTGCCAAAGCCTTAAATCTGTGGACCTGAAGCCTGAAAGCTTCCTACATATTTCATAAAGTCTGGATGCTAACTTTTTGTAATGTTAGCATTCATAAGCACCTTACATGACAACTCCAGCTAACAGCTTATACAATAGACATTTCACTAAAAGGCCTATCTGCCAAATTATACTGGCTAAGGGTGCACAAATCATGCTTACACTATCCCCAGGTCTTTTCACTGGATGTATACCTTTGCCTCTTTTATGCTACATATGAAGAAGTGGGTTTATATCCATGAAAGCTCATGTGAAAATAAAAACCAGTTAGTCTTAAAGGTGTTGTCACATTCCTTTTTTCCCTCCTCCTTCCTTCCTCTCTCTCTCTCTCTCTCTCTTTTGGCCTCCTTTGTCATCTTTGTCATCCCCCCCCCAACTATGGATTTTACAAAGATTTATTTTTGTTTCTTGTATGTATTTTTGTACATAAAACCATGAATGGATACTGATATTGCATATATCTTATAGCCTTATGTACAGTAAAAGGTATGCTAAAAGGTTCATGACCCTCTTATTTCCTGCAGCTTATCTTCCTGTTCTGCAAATCCAGCACAACAAAAGCAAATCCATTTCCACTATAATCATCATCATACTCCTTTCGTATGCAAAACCAGCCACAATAATCCTCAACAACAGCTGAAAAGGCAGAACAGTGCATTTACCTGCACTTCAAATAATAAAAAATTCACATGGCTGTAATCACTAACAGGACCTCCCACGATGGTTCTTTTGGGGGGGGGGTACAAACACTGCAAGGAAGTGATGGTTTTGCTTTTAATTCAGTTGTGATGACACAATAGCATACTGTGATGGTACCCATGAGGTGACAACAGACCGCTGAGAAGAAGAAAAAAGAAATGGTTGCTGTGTTGACAAAGTTCCTTTGGGTAGGGGGTAGGATTTTAACCTGTGAGGGGATTAGATAGCATCAGAATCAAATATACACATAGCTTATAGAGACATGAGTGGGGCTCCTGGCAGGATTGTAGATGCAAGGAGGAAAGCATGAATTCAAATACAGAATAATAAACATCAAAATGAGAAAAATAACCTCTTTATCAGAATTCTAACCTGATATAGCCTGATCCTTCCCAGTAAAGCACTCTGGTGGGGAGCTCAGGAACTATCCAATTGTAAAACAAGAAACAGACTCCAGATTGTCTTTTTGCAGTTGAACAGTCGCTGGCACTGCAAGAGTTGGCAGCTGTCAGCAGATGGACAGCAGTAGAGGCCAGCCTTTGAACTGTTCATATATGCATGTCTGCCCTGTTCTGAGTATGCCTTTTTATTTTATTTTTCATGTTTTCAGCTACACAATAATGCTCACCTGTGCAGGTGACATATGAGCCAGTACACACATGGCTGAGCACAAACACGTACACAGAGGTTTCTGAAAGGCAACACCTTTCTCTGTATCCTCTGTGGGTGTACTTGCATGCCTAGTCACATAGAAAGCCTATTGATTTCAGTGGGGCTTCATCCCTGGAAAAGGTACACAGAAGTGCTGCAAATGAAAGCAGACTAAAGATGATTTGCTAGACAGCACTAGCAATTTGGCCTTTATTACCTATTTTGGAGAGAGATGCTGTATCCTTGCGCTTTCTGCACAATACCTTATAAGGCAGAGCACTGCCAGTGGGCTGCTTTAGAAATCAGATTGGGCTCAGCAGCCCAATCTCTGGTCTGTAAAAAAGTTGCACTAGAAATATAAGAGAACCACATTCTGTTCTGGACCGTGTGTGTTTGTGCGCCTCATGCTGGAAGATTGGTTTCAGTATAAAAGAATGAGAAGACAGAAGAGGATCTTTAGCTAAAACAACCTATAGTGAGAAATGCTGAAAGGTGAAATCCAACAACATCTGGAAGATACTCCCCTGAAAGTTGCAGCAGGAGCTAGAAATCTGACCAGAGTTATGCCTTTCCTTCCTTCTGCCTTGTTCAAAACACAAGTTGTAAGAATGGGGAGCCTTAGCGTGAAGGATCCACTCTAAAAAAGATGATGGGAAAAAGTGACTCTCCATTGTGGCAGCAAGGCTTTATCCTAATGTTCCTCTATTTCACTCCTTCCATCTGAAAAAGAAATCAAGGGGATATCTGTTGAATATAATCCCAAAACACACTTTTTCTGCAGGTGCCTTAGCTGAGCTTCTGCCGTCAGGAGATGTATTGTAAAATTCCACCATGGAGAGTGGAGGATAGCTGAGAAATAGCTGGCTATGTGAGTATAGCCAAATGCACAATGATAGCATCATTTTCCAGAACCTCTCAAAGACCCCCAAGAAATCATGGAAGATGCATTCATTGTTGCACCTTTGGATATAGCCACAAAGCCAGATGATTCTCAGGGATCCACTGTTCTCCACTGGCCACTAAATGGCCATGAGGAGAAGGCAGCAAGAGAAAGTTAGGCTTTCTAAGGGCTGGGTCATTGTGCGCAAGAGGTAGAGAACTTTTACCACTGTAATAATAATAATAAAAAAGGACACATAGAGGCATAATTTGGATTTGCAGGAATTTAAGTCCAACTAATAGGATGCCAGTCATAGTCATCAGTCTACTTAGTAAGTTGCTGGGTGCAAACATGCATAGGAGGAAATGGGAAAGTCATGCTTCATACACACCTTTAAGTCTATGTATACACTCTGTCCAGGGATGGCTCCAATGATGGTTGGTGGCTTCCAAAACAATGGGGCAGTGAGTCCATTCAAAGTTTAAAGGAACTATCCATGGTGCTGAACTAGTTGGGGGGGTGATCCAGTAAAGCACCTTCAATTTGCTCTTTTGAAGTTCATACTAGAAAGTTTAGTGGATTCACTGCTCCATTGAAATGGAAGCCACCAACTATCAGTAAGCCACCAACTATCAGTAAGTCACCAACTATCAGTGGCCAAAGATATTTCTATGCCAGAAGCAGAGCAGCAAATGGTGCCACCACTCACCAAAGCCAAGGTGTGGAAATGTCCAAAGCTAGCCAAGCTACTGTGGCACATAAAGGAGAACAGCTCTTCTGAATCCTGGCAGTGAAAATACAATAAGAAAATGAATAACAGTTTGCTACCTCTTAATAAAACCCCAAATCTGTTGGTTGAAGTGACCATTCTGCCTCATGGTAGGGCCAGCATAACATCTCTCACATTTTGCTCAAATATTCTTAGTGTGTGTTTGCTGCCATTCAGGACAAATCTTCTGAGGTACTAGAAACATCTCTCATTAAACTCTATTTATAGTTTTAGCATGGTAAGACAATTATCCACTTCGGAGAACAATTAGGCATATGTTGTGCATCTATCTGTCAGGCAGGTATAATAAGCAATTTGAAAGCCTCCAACTCAAGAGAATGGGGGGGAGGTGGTGGTGGGAGAGATGCAGCCTACAAATTTCCAGGGAGACAGAAATGCTTATGTGATGTTAGCTTGAATTTAATCATTCCGTTCAGCTCACCCTCTCTCAGTCACATAAACCATATCTGATTAATAGAAACAGCAGGTGTTATGCATATAAAGAGATTCTGTGCTGACTGTACCATCATTCAGAATGAAATGCACCTTCAGGAGCAGACTGGTGGTTAAACATGATTGCCTGCTAACAGTGGCAAACCAGCTCTTGCTAATGAGAAAACTATAGGAAAATGGCAATTTTAATTTAAAGTGAAAGAAGGCAGATAGAGTAAAATTGATAATATATCACAACACAATTAGGCAAGCCACAGGATCCATTACACTTAGGCATTCTCCATCCAAAGTATGAACTCTGTCTTCAAACAAGGATCAGCACTTTGGATCACTTCCTTGAATTTTAGAATGGAACTTTGAGTAGATTCCCACCGACATGGAAGGTAAGTGCTTAAAGAGGTGCTTTTCCTGTTGGTTTAACTATTTGATCCTAGGAGGACAATTAAGACCGTTAGCTTTAGAAACAACTCACTCCTGATGGTGATGAAAACTGCTAGAACTGGTTTGTTGGCATGGAGTGACACAGCTACTTGCCTTTTGGAATTCCTGTTAAGGTTTAGGTATTGTGTACCAACATGATGACTGCCTGTATCTTAAAATTTAATGGTATGCCATTGCTGGGAAAAAAAAAAGCTACACTGTGGCATAAGCTGAGAGGTTAGACTGTGTGAAGGCTGGGAATGCCACATCCCACCATACGCCACCATGTGAAGCTGGAAAATGACACCATGCGCTGCTGGGATGTATATTCCAGCCTTTTATGATTTCTAGCTGTTAATTCATCTTCGCTGCCACCACCCGCTGAATTATGAATTATCTGGACCCTTGGACAGTACAGCGGGACCCTGTCCAGCCACATACATCCCTAAGCTTAAGGATCTTCCTTGTCCCACCCCCCAGTCTACCCAGCTTGGCGTGGGAAGGAGAGAAACGGGGTCTTTTACAGAAAGTATTTATTAAAGATATTCAAATAAACAAGGCAAATCACCACACATGGGAAGCTCCCTCTTCCCAGGCACGCTTAGTTACAGAAAGAACAGATATGAAAGCACAGATACATTCTTTAGATCAGCCAGCCTCCAAAATAACAGAAAAGTCCCTAACGCGACTAGATAACTTTAGTCTAGTACTCACAGATGGTTCTCAGGCTTAGATGTTCTAAAAGGAAGGGCCAGGAGGCGAGGCCTATGGCCTCCAGCCTGCTACTGGCACAGAACCCCCCTCCAGGAGGCTCCTTGGTTGTTATCCCTTTGTTATCTCTCTGTTGTCTCTCGGCCACATGGCCTCCAAGAAGTTTTATAACTTCTCCTTCGAAGCATCTGGAAGCATCCTGAAGATGCTCACTTCTTTTCTTTTTGATTGGTCAGTTCTCACCCTATGACCTGTGATGCTGACCCACATGACCTATGATGCTGACCACATACTAAAATGTAATCTAATCCCAACACCTTATTAACCCTTGGTTTACCTGAAGAGGGAAGTGTCCCCCTTTTTGCTAATTCTAGATAATGGGAAGCCCCATTATCACAGACTGGGATCCTCCTTGCTATCCTTTTGTGGGCCAGTGAAAACTGTTTTGGCAGGCCTTTGTGGGCTGACTATTCGGGGAAAAGAGGACCTTTCATGTGCTTTGTGCTACTGCCATGGCCTGGATAACTCACAATCCACAAAGTGCACTCTGAGGTAGACAGTAGTTTTTATTGGTAGCCAAGCGAGCAACACAGCACACTTCTTCCAAAGCTGCTGAGACTAAAGAATGCATGGTGCTCATAGGCTTTACACCCACACATAAAAATCTTAGGTGTGGAAAGCTGTGATTGAAGAGGATCATCAATTTAACATCATCCCGCATCTTTAGAGATTTCCCAGATCTGCATTTGTTTACGTTCCTTTCCTCGCTGGGGCATGAATATATTTCCTGCCCCTTATCTTAGATACTGCGAGTTCCCAAAACACTTTCTTACACTTTTGTTTTTGCCTGCTCTGATTTTCTCCCCTCACTGGATACATTGTAGCAACAGGCAATAAATTGATTGACCATTTGATACATTGCAACACATAGGCAGATACCCAATGGATATATCGTTGCAGTTATCAATTACAACTTGATACTTTGCAGTGCTCTACCTAAACTCCAGAAGGGTTCATAGGATTGCCTCTACACTGACTGTCATTCCCTGACTATCATTCAATCCACATCCAGCAGCTCTACATAGGACAGGCATCATGTATCCCGACAGTTATGTTATTTATATTGGTTGTTCTTTTTTATGATCATGGCTGGAATTCTTTATCAGCTACTTAGCTATATGACCACATTAGTTACAGAGCCAAGCAGTTTTTCCTGGCCCAGCCCCTTCATCCCCACTTACTCTCGCCAGCAGCCACTGCAAGTAACTGAGGTCTATTCCCCTCTTGAACAGTTAGCAGCTGAATGATGTTCCCATCTACCCCTTGCACAAGCAATCTCTGTTGCAATAATCAGAACAGGGTCCCTGTCACAATTCCCCTTCACACTAGAGATTGCTTGCACAAGGGGATATGAAAACATCAGTCAGCTGCCTACCAATCAACAGGGGAAGAGACTTCTGTTCCAGCTTCTGTCTAGCAAGTGGTGATTGGAGGGCAAATGTTGTCCCCATCTTCAAGAAGGGGAAAAAAGAGGACCCAAATAATTATCACCCAGTCAGCCTGACATCAATACCAGGAAAGATGCTAGAACAGATCATTAAACAGTCAGTTTGTAATTACTTAGAAAGCAATGCCATAATTACTAAATGTCAATATGGATCTCTTAGAAATAAGTCATGCCAGACTAATCTTATCTCTTTTTATGATAGGGTTACAAGCTTGATAGATGAAGGGAATGCTGTAGACGTGACATATCTTGACTTCAGTAAGGCCTTTGACAAAGTTCCCCATGATATTCTTGCAAAGAAACTAGTAAAATGCAGGCTGGACAGGGCTACTATTAGGTGGATTGGTAACTGGTTGACTAACCAAACCGAAAGGGTGCTCACTAATGACCGCTTTTCCTCCTGGAGAGAAGTGACTAGTGGGGTGCCACAGGGTTCTGTCCTGGCCCCCGTGCTATTCAACATCTTCATCAATGACTTGGATGAAGGAGTGAAGGGCATACTGATCAAATTTGCAGATGACACCAAATTGGGAGGGGTTGCTAATATCCCAGAGGGCAGGATCAAATTTCAAAATGACCTTGACAGACTGGAGAACTGGGTTAACAAAATGAATTTCAACAGAGACAAATGTAAGGCCCTACACTTAGGTGGAAAAAATGAAATGCAGAAATATAGGATAGGGGATGCGTGGCTGGATAGCAGTACATGTGAAAGGGATCTAGGAGTCTTGATAGATCACAAGCTGAACATGAGTCAGCAGTGTGATGTGGCGGCCAAGAAAGTCAACGTGATTCTTGGTTGAATCAATAGAAGTATGGTGTCTGCATTGAGGGATCTAATGGTACCACTCTATTCTGCATTGGTTAGGCCTCATTTGGAATACTGTGTCCAGTTCTGGGCACCTCAATTCAAGAAGGATATCGACAAGTTGGAACATGTCCAGAGAAAGGCGACCAAAATGATGAAGGATCTGGAAACCATGACCTATGAGGAATGATTTAGGGAGTCGGATATATTTAGTCTGCAGAAGAGAAGGTTAAGAGGGGACATGATAGCCATGTTTAAATATTTGAAGGAATGTCATGTTGAGGGGGAGCAGGCTTGTTTTCTGCTGCCCTGGAGACTAGGACAAGGAGCAATAGATTCAAGCTTCAGGAAAGGAGATTCCACCTGAACCTCAGGATGGTCAGAACTGTCCACCAGTGCAATCTACTGCCTTGGAGTGTAGTGGAGTCTCCTTCTTTGAAGGATTTTAAGCAGAGACTGGATGGCCTTCTGTTGGGAATGCTTTGATGTGTGTTCCTGCATGGCAGAGGGTTGGACTGGATGGCCCCTGGGCTCTCCTCCAACTCTATGATTCTATGATTCTATGACTTTTGCAGTTTCTCCATATTCCTTAATGCAATGAATACATAGGAACTGGGAATCTAGACCAGTCATTAACGTGTAATTTTGGTTACACATTCATAACTGCCATAGTGAATTCCAGCCTATGATTTTAGCTGCTTTTAATTTCATTGATAGCTTAATTATATTTTTTACTTTTGGATGGTGTAATTATTTTTTAGCTATATCTGTTTTAATACTTGTAAGCTACCTTGAACTCCAGACTAGGAAAAAGGTGGAACAGTACTGTAATAGTAATCACCATCACCATCATTAACTTTCATGGACCAAAGTTTATTGCATCTGATACAGTGGATCTCTGCCATAATAAACTGGTGAACCCTTACTGTGCTAGTTTCTTGTTTTTACTGCAGAGATTAGACACAGCTACCTTTTAGGAAGTTACCATGGAAAAGTGCCTCCCATCACACTGCTGTAATGCTTAAATGGCACCTAGGCAGCAAAGCATATTTTTATAGATGAGGGGGAAAAAATAAAACAATGAAGGATTAAGCAGAGAAGAAAACTAGCACTCTGCTTACTCTGGTGCTTTCTGAGAGAAAAAAAAAATCAAATCTGATCCCAGGAGAGTTTTTGTGTTTTGTTTTGTAGACTGTGGGAGAAATTTGAAAAAGAAAGTAAAGTGAATTATTGTCAGTGATAATATATTTTGTTGCAATTATATTTCTCTTCTATTGCAAGCTGAAGTTTCCAATAATGATCTCACTGTTTCCAGAGTAAAAGACTGTATTTTTGTTGACAGGAAGATTGGCTTTTCTCTTAAAAGAGGATGAGAGTGAAGTACAGAGCATCTTGACTCTCTCTCTTCTTAAAATGAAGTGGGTTTTGATCTGTGTATGCTGTATCAGATGTCACCATTCTTGTGTCATTTTCATTTTTAATTTTTTTAATTGAGCAGTATTTTCAATGGCTGTATATTGACATAGCCAAAACAAAAGAAAGAAGTACAAATATATATACATATATACATACATACATACAAACAATGATATATATATCCATACTACTTGAATATGAAAAGAAGATTCAGAATAAAAAAACAGTAATAACATTTCCGTGTCATTTTCAATGTTCTTGTATCTTTTCCAATGTAACGTGTGTCCTGCTCTCCACCTAAACACAGTTAAGTGGGAAATGTCTCATTTCCATGTTACATCTGCAAACAATATTCAAGAACAGGGCAATCTGCTTAGGCAATGTAATTCACAACAGTGAGGCGGGGGCAGAATCATGAATTAATGAAACAAGAGACCTGTCTGAATAAATAAGAGAGTGTTTTCTGCCCTGTACCTTTCATTACTTACTTCGTTATCTTCAGGCAAGGTCTTTTTTTTCCCCCTCCTGGTAGATGGTTTCATTTTCATATCAATCAGATTTTCAAATTTGATCTATAAATGTGAGGATTGAATGGTTGTTCACATTAACAGCTTCCTCTCCCAAAAAGATCTCTTACCTTTACAGAAGAAGGGTTAACAAATAAGCAGAATGTTGCATCTTGGCTGCCTTTTATAATAATGCTTGCATCTGGAGAATCAAGTCAAACACTAGTTTCTAACTGTGCCCTGTTTGACATATCTATTCAGAATTAAGCTCTAGTATGTTCAATAGGACTTACGCCCAGGCTTTATCATACAACTCTATCCATGTTTACTCAGAATGTAACCCCACTTTGCTAACTGGGAATTACTCTCCCGTGTCTGTTTATGCTTTAGTCTGTAGTTGACAATTTAGTTTGATAACGGAAGCAAGGCTAACGTGGTATGCATGCTTCGTCAGTCTCCGTCTCTTCTATTATCCCACGTCAGACAGGTTTGTTAGTGTTTTGAAATATAAGGGCCCCAAAATTTCTGCTGAATGTGTGGAGCAAAATAGTAATGGAATGAAAATCTGGAAAACAATGCTGCTTTGCTCACACTGCTTTCTCTCACATCACCAGAACTACTGACTTCTGTAAAGACTATTGTTCCTCTTTCTTCCTCATCATAGGCCCTTTCCTCACCTTACCTTGTTCTGGCGCTGGTGTGCAGGGATCGCATGAGCAGCCTCTGCCGAGAGGCTCTCCCTTCCCTGCTGCTTCAGCTCTGCAGAAGCTGCCTGCTCATGTGAGAGCCCCACCTCTTCCTTCCACAATGCAGCCTGGGACCTTCCCAGGCTGCACTGGGGCAGGAAGTGCTACCGGCCCGGATCCAGAGGCTCTGCACGCCAGGTAAGTGCGCGTGGGGCCTGGGAGCAATGCATGATTGTGCACCATTTTTGGCTTCAAGTTGAAAATGAAAAGGTGCACGATCAGCCCCTGTTGGCCCCTGGAGTGTCGCGTGATTGTGAGTGCGTCATGCAGATTGCTCCTCACAATTGCACGATGCTCCAGGCCCTCTTTCGCATGGAAAATGCTGTGTGAAAAGGGTCTTACTCTTCTCTATTCTCTTCCTGCTTTCATTGCCTAGGATCTTTATACTCTCTTTTTCCTCATCTCATTCTGTGGTTCTGTTCAATTGTAAATAGAAAGCTATAGACTAAACTACATGCTACTGAATCTGTATAGTGTGCAGCTGAGATCTGCTTCTTTAAATGTCAGGAGGAATCTTATGGCACCTTGATGACTGACCAACAGATTTCAGCATAAGCTCTCATGGACTACACAAAAGCTTATATTGAAATAAATTGGCTAGTTCTCAAAGTGTCACAAGACTTTTTTAAAAAAAAATATGAAACCAGGCAAAAATGGTTATCGCCCTGAAAATGTTCTTACTTTGCAGGTAAGCTTGCGGGAACCTGATTTGGATCGGACCCACCTGACAAAGTTAAAGGAATTTGAAACTTCTTTCCCCAATGTTATTCTTCCTAAAAATCTCCCTCCATGGAATTGAGTCCCTTTCTGCCCCTGCACAGGGGGATGGAGATTTTAAGGGGAAGAGAAAAGCTTGGGGAAGATTTTAAACATTTTTCACAATGCTTACTTGTAAGGTTACCTACAGAGTCACCTTCTCTCATATAATCTGCTCTGAAAACTCAAAGTCCTCTGGGTGACTTTTACTTCAGTCAGCCAAAACTAGGCTGACAACTGTTACCTAGAGGACATTTTCTTTGGGCACACCCACATTGTGGAATGACCTGCCAGAGGAAATGCTCTGTCTTGATTTAGAATAGCAGTAAAGACTGGTCTCTTTTAGCAAGCCTATCTAGATGATTTTTAGATTATGAATGTGTTATATATGTGTTGATGATTTTTAATATGTATTGATTTCATATGCTCTTTTAGCTGGCATTCTGTGTTTAATCAGTTGTTCCACACATCAGTCCAGAAGGAGAGACAGGTAAGAAACAACAACAATGTCAACAACAGTGATGATAGTGATGATGTCTCAGTTTCCTCACACTATGCAATGAGCACTGCATGTAGCTTAACTCTCAGTTTATCTTGATTTGTGAACAAAACGAGCGCAGGAAAAGAAGCCAGGGAACTTCTGTCCCCGTTCCTCCTGTAGAAGTCAAAGCAGCAGGGTTTGACTCTAAAATGACAGGAGTGGAAAAATTAAGCAGCCTTGACTTGCCCACATTTTACTCTGTGCTGCAGGTGATGACATGAAATCCCTTCAAACTCCACAAAGTCTTTAGCTGCAGCCCTGAGCACACTTGCTTAGAAATAACAGAACACCGTGGGATTTGGTCCTGAATCAATATAGTTAGTCATATGATGATAGTCTCATTTCTGAGAATCCAGCAGGCCCAGGTGGTGCTTCTTAAGCTGAGCTGAAGGAAAAAAGTTGTTTGCCTTTCAAAGAAAGGTGAAGGGAGGCTTTGAAAGGAGTCTCTCATTACTAGGTGACTTGGTAACTTCTAGGGCCTTTCTGCACTACCCTGTTATAGTGCTATTATTCCAGCTTCAACATCCTATTGAATCCTGGGGTTTGCAGTTTTGGGAGGGGCTTCTGGCCTCTCCCGTAACTGTAAACCCCAGGATTCCATAGGATGTTGAAAGTGGAATAATAGCACTACAAAAGAGTAGTGTGGAAATGGCCCTAGATATTTTAGGCTTTGTTTTAACTGCTGTTGACTTCAACTTATGTTGACCTTATGAATGGGAGGCCTCCAGATCACCCTTTTAAGAAGACTTCTTGCAGATTCAGAGCTGTGGGTTCCTTGACTGAGTCTATCCACTTGTAATGCAGTCTTCCTCTTTTCCTACTGCCTTCAATGTTGCCAAGCACCACTGTCTTTTCTAATGAATCTTGTCCTCTCAAGATACGACAATCTCAGTTTAGCCATCTTGGCTTCTAGGGAGATTTCAGGCTTAATTTGCTATTGGACCAATTTATTTTTCCTTTTGGCAGCCCCATGGTGCTCATAGAACTGTTGTCCAATGCTACACATCAGACAAGTTGATTCTCTTCCTGTCAGCTTTCTTCACTTTCCAGCTTTTGCAACCATACATAGAAATCAGAATGACAATAACATGGACAATCCTACATCTTTCATAATTCCTGACTTTTAGTCATAAGGGCACCAGATAGAAGAAGGCAAAATTAGTTGGTAACTTTGATTTTTATGAATTTGAAGGAATTTGGCTTCTCTGTAGGAATTTAAAATTTGATTTGGATTATTTTCTACCTTTCTTCTAGGCTGAGAGACATTTCAAATGAACATTTTCAAGTCTTTTCAACCAGAGGGAGGCACACATTTGAGGATGCGTCTGTATCTTAAACTATATTCCTATGATTTGGAACTTAACTGATGGTCAACATAGATGACTCCTGCATGCTGTTATTACAGCTAAAAGGCTCATACCTCAGGGCTGAAAATAAAAATATTCACCACCCATCATTGAAGTGTGTAGTGTTTAGTCACAAATCAACAGCAACTCTAAATAGTTTCTAGGGAGGGATACCTACCGTCATTATATATAGACAACCAGTCAATATACCTTGTCTGTAATTATATCCCACATATTTCTCTTTTCCCCCTCCTTTGCTTTCCTTTCTTGTGTTTATATTTTAAGATGAGGGGTTATTTTAACACTAGGTGTTTTTTTTTTAGGTACACTGACATCATTGGCCTATCCCACTGTTAATTATTTTAGAATTATTCAACATTTTAAGATTAACATTCTTATTCTTAGGAGACACTATTACAGTTGGCTTTTGCCTGAGCCTACTAAGAAGGGCAAGGTTCTGTGCCATCCTCCTCTTTCCCAGGCTCAGCTAATTGAATGCAAACTACTTTTGTACTTTGAACTCAGTTTGCGGCAACTGAAGTAAGTTGAGGACAAAGGGGGAAAATGGGAGAAAGAGAAAAAAATTGGGACATTTCAAAAAGCAGCTGAAAAAGTGGACAACTGAGGACTAATTGGGATTGTTCCACCAAATCTGGATAGTTGGAGGGTATGCTACAAACAGCACCCAAAAGAGTGGAATGACTGGACAACCAGCAACAAAACCCAGCAAAATTCAGGAAAAACCAAGGAGCTACATAGTGAGAATTAACAGTTTAGACTAATCTGGGAGAATCCCATGGCAGCTATTGACAGTTGAAAAATCTTCTTTCCTTTCTTACACAGGTGAGTAGGCTGAGATATTTCATGTAGTCCATACATAGATTCCTAATCAGCTGTGCCTTGATAACACTAAAAATATCTTAGAACTATCACCCCTTCAGTATTTCTATTCCAGAATGTTTCATTTACTTATCTTATTCAGTTTCATTTGGCCTCTGTCTTGGACATGCTCATGGGAAAGTCACATGTTAAGGTGAATGTGGTTAGTCAATCTCTGCTTGGAATTTATCCTTATATATCTAACCCAATAATTCTAAATATAGAGAGGAAGAAACAGGGGTGGAAAGAATGTTAGTAAGAAAAATAGGAATGACTTTTGTCACGCATGTTCAGGATCAAAGCTGTCTTTTAAGACACAAAAACTTAAGAGCAGTGCTAACTAATTGGCTTGTTGCTACCAGGGCATGGGGCAAAGGGGAGGTTTCTCTAGACATCACAGCAAGGTATGTCTTTAGAAAAAATGGACTACCATTTTAAATCTCTTTCACAGAAACACAAAGGGCAGCATGGAAGAAAGAAGGAAAAAATTCCTTTCATGTAAGTTTGCTGTAGGTCAGCTATAGCTGCTCACACTGGAAAAGTGGAGAATACAGGGAGAGAAGCAACAGAAGGTGAAAGAGGAAGGGTGAATGTTGTGAAAGCAAACATGAGGTGTTCACTACTGATGAAATCCAGTAGAAAGGAGACTGAAACATGGATGCAGGAAAAGACTGGCAATCTACTTTCTGCAAGCTTCTTTGGATACCTTTGCCATTTCCGCACTAGCCTGTTATAGCGCTATGATTCCACTTTCAACATCCTATGGAATCCTGGAGTTTGCAGTTTAGGGAGGGGCCGGCTGGCCCCTCCCAAAACTGCAAACCCCAGGATTCCATAGGATGTTGAAAGTGGAATCATAGCGCTATAATAGACTACTGCGGAAATGACCCTTCTTCTTATTGGTTACTTCTGTTTAGATTGCTCTCAGTAACCATAGGTATGCTTCCTTTTTAAGGTTTTGGTCTTTGGTTTGAACCACGAGAATCATAGAATCATAGAAATGTAGAGTTAGAAGAGACCACAGGGGCCATCCAGTCCAACCCCCTGCCATGCAGGAACACCCTCAAAGAACTCCCGACAGATGGCCATCCAGCTTCTGCTTAAAAACTTCCAAAGAAGGAGACTCCACTACACTCTGAGGCAACATATTCCACTGCCAGACAGCTCTGACTGTCAGGAAGTTCTTCCTGAGGTTCAGGTGGAATCTCCTTTCCTGCAGCTTGAATCCATTGCTCCTTGTCCTGGTCTCTGGAGCAATGGAAAACAAGCCCACTCCCTCCTCTACATGACATCCCTTCAAATATTTAAACATGGCTATCATGTCCCCTCTTAACCTTCTCTTCTGCAGACTAAACATGCCCAGGTCTCTAAGTCTATCCTCATAGGACATGGCTTCCAGGTCCCTCACCATTTTGGTCGCTCTCCTCTGGACTTGCTCCAGCTTGACCATGTCCTTCTTGAATTGGGGTGCCCAGAACTGGACACAGTATTCAAGATGAGGTCTAACCAAAGCAGAGTAGAGTGGTACCAATACCTCCCTCATCTAGACACCATACTCTTACTGATGCAGCCGAGAACTGCATTGGCTTTCTTGGCTGCCACATCACACTGCTGACTCATGTTGAGCTTGTGGTCTATGAAGACTCCTAGATCCCTTTCACACATACTGCTATCCAGCCACGTGTCCCCCATCCTGTATTTCGGTATTCCATTTTTTCTACCTAAGTATAGGACCTTACACTTCTCTCTATTGAATTTCATTTTATTAGCCTTGGCCCAGCTCTCCAATCTGTCCAGGTCATTTTGAATTTTGATCCTGTCCTCTGGTGTATTAGCAACCCCTCCCAATTTGGTGTCATCTGCAAATTTGATGAGCATGCCCTCTATTCCTTCATCTACGTGGTTGATGAAGATATTGAACAGCACATTATAAAGAAAGTAAGAGTTTAAGCTTTATTCACAGGAGGAAATTTCACAGGTTACTCAGAGGAAACTTTGTGCCTTGGGGACAGGGTGGGGTGGGGTGGGGGGTCTGCAAAGCAGAAAGGGGATGTTGCATGTCAGTGGTGGCATGGTTTGGCAAATAGCTCATGCTGACTGGTGTGACTGCTTCCCTTGTTCTGGCCAATCAGCTTGCCTGGATGCCTGGGAAGCACAGGACCCTCCATGCAGCTCAGGCAGTTTCCATGCATGACCTTTAGGGAAGAACCACACTGTCAGATATTTTCAGTACCTCTTCAATGAGGCAAAAGCAACTGGAGGAAAAGCAAATAGAAGGGGGGAGAGAAGGAACCTCCACTTAAGATCTTCAGAAGAGGAGAACATGCTGTGGGCTTGGTGGAAAGAGGTCAGTGCTGGAAAACCTTTCCTTGCCTCTACCGTAATCACTTGAGAACTCTGATTCCTCGAAAGTAAAGGCCAGTTGTCATGTAGTCTGGGGGAATTCTGGGGATTGTAGTGCAACAAAGCAAGTTTTCAACACTCTGGTTACAACACTCACAAAAAAGTGGCATCATCTCAACCTTGGACCTAGCCTAGGGCACAGAATCTCTTCCACTGGGCTTGTAGGACAATAATACACCAACATCAGGTGCAGTATTTTCTCTCTGTTTTTTTTTAAGCACTCTGCACCAAGCACTCTGTCCACCCTTCATTCTCCCATTCTAGGATGTCACTTTTTCCAAGAAGGAGAAATATAGAATCTCCAAGGTTGGGTCATCAGTTTTGCTTGAAAAGGTAGAAGAATTCCTGACACTTTGGTGAGGGTGAATTTGTACAGGAGAGGATAATTTTCTTGAAGATTAGAGTTTCTTGGTTCCTGTGTGAGTGCTGTATAGTCCTCTGTTATGAACAAAAACATTGGTGGCCTCAGGATAACAAGAGGCACACTACTTTTGTAGGTCATTCCAGTTCTTCTGGGATTTGATTGGGATGTTCCTTCAGCTCCCTCACTTGTCTCTGCTCTTCCTCCTTCCCTTCATGCTCTTTCCACATGTAGACTGTGTGGAATTATGCAAGACCACCAGATATAGTTGGAATGCAAGTCCCAGCAGCTCTAGCCAGCATAGCCAATGGTGAGGAATGTTGGAAATTACATCCAACAACATCTGAAAGGCTGCGTAATTCCTAGCCCTGATCTAGACTCATCTTCTGTCTACTTTCTGTAGCTCTTTCATCATCACTTCTCAGTGTCTGTGCACTTTCTGTTAGTCTGGGTCCTCCTCCAGCTCCTTCTGTCTTCCCTATCCTCCCTTGTGTCTCAGGCCATTGAAAAAGCCCCTGGCTTGTTAGCAGCTGCGCTCATATTTTCTGGCGTGCCATTTTTGTGGCTTCAGGTGGCTGACAGATGAACCAGCAAGATCATGGTTCCTATGGGATCATCTGTAGTAGCTTTTCCAATTTGACTTCTTCTATAGCTGCAGTAGAGGAGGCGTTGACAAAGTCTACTACACATTGAAAGGAAAGGAACAGAAATAAATGTGCATCCAATATAGTCTACCTTTATATGTAAGACTATTTATATCTGTATCCTTGTGTACTTTCTAGGCCTTGTGACCAATAAAACAGTGTTTGACAAGTAGTGAGATGTTGAAAAACTGGACAAAATATTGCTCTTATTTGAAAATTTTACATTATAAACATGTATCTCTATCTCTGTCTCTGCAGTCAGTTTCTCCTTTTGTAATTTCCTTTCTCTCTAGTTTGTACAAAATTAATGTAAAACAAAGGAAGGGTCGATGTGTCAGCAATCTTCAATGATGGCACTTGACGTTGTAAAGAGGTATGAATAAAAGAATACCTGTAATTGTAAGACACAGCCAAGGCTATGAATAAATGATAACACTAGAGCTGAAGAGGTTGGCGTTAATTCTGTGTATGTGGTTAGTCCCAGGTCCCTTCATTAGCCAGACCTGCTGCTTTTAGGAATGTTTAATTAGAAATGTTTTGAAACATACTGCAAGAAACATGGCCACCCACTATGGTATCAGCTAGCCAACTGCTTCGCCTGCCAGATACCAGAGATTTATGTTTGTTAAAAATACCCCACTGCACAAGCTTTAACCACTTGAGCAAAAGCAAGCTTTTGATGTAAACAGCAAGACTCAAGAATGGTAAGGCTTCCTGTCTTTGAAGGAACTCGATAATTAAAGGAGAAGGCCAGACTGGCCCAAGACATTATGTCATCTGAGGTATAGGGTGAATATTTCTTTGTCCTATTCCATGTATGGAACCTGGAGAAGCTGATCTCACCAGCACACTGAGAATGGAGTGGTTTTTTCCACTGTACCTGAAGCAATTGGTTTAGATGAAGAAGTGTGAGCTAGGTCACACAACATACATACAACTGTTCTCTTTGTCAGTTTTGTGTGGAGGCTGGCTGCTTGGAATCCATATCAACTGCTATCATAAATGAAGAGAAAGCATTATTAGGGTAGTTATTTACCTGGTAGAGAGAGCAGGACAGGCTCTGCTGGCCAGTGTTGGGTGATGTCAAGGGAGCTCTAAATCTGTTTTGGCTCGTATGTCAGGCTTTAAAGAAGCTATCCAAAATGCTGAAACCAATTGGAAAGTAAGTCCAGCCTTATGGATAGTTCCTTTAAAGGATGACTAAAAGCCAGAGTACATTCATCATCCCTCTGCGTACAGGAAGGACTGAGAGAAAGCGAAGTCAGAAGTGAGAATATAGGCAAGGAATCAATAGATCAGTCAATAGTTGGCAGGCAACAAAGGAATAGAGCAGTCTATGGCTAAGGAAGCAATAGATCAGACAAAAGGAAACACATCAAGGCAATCTGGACACTTGTCCCTACCTCTCCTGCACTTTGATGGCACATAGCTGCTCATGAAAGCATAGATGTACATCTCTTTACTTGAAACGTTTTCCACATTTCACACTTCCCTAGCCTTATCCACCTGGAACAGCTGCTCTGTGTTATCTCTTATAAAAATGTCATCCATATCTCTCTTAAAATTCATTCTCTTGTTCAGTAACAATCCCTGAAGAAGCAATATAAATCTGTAAATGTTGCATTTTGTTGTGTTCACAGCTGTAATAAAAACTTTGAAATTTAGGATGAGATCTTCCATTGTCAGATGTAATGACAACATGGAGTTCCATTGTTTTAGTTATGTCTGATGATGCTCCCAAACCTACTTTTTTTGCCCAGCAGGATCCCAACCAAATGATTTTCGAGGTGTTGCAAATCAGGGCACTGGGAAAAGACATCTGCAATGCATTCCTGGGTTGCAGGGTGCATTGAGAACAAGGTCCTTCTGGGTCCTTCTGCAACTGTTTGCTGCAATGTGCCCCATGGCAGGAAGAGCATTGTAACCTTGGTTCCCTGCTACTGAAGTCTGCAGTTCCTTGGAAACCCTTCAGCTGTGGTGCTGCCAGAGTGAAAGGGTAGGGTTTGGGGGTGTTGTTTAGTTATTAATGACTATAAATGTGAATCCCTTTCAGTTACAAGATTTTAACTCCAGTTTACAATCTCGTTAACTGCTGAACAGCCCTCGGTTTCAAACATAAATAATTCCTGGTGGGTTTTTTTTCAGTGTTTGAGAAATAACACTGTTGCCCTTGCTTGTTGTGCCTGTATATGCCTTCAAGATACCTGTTGACTTATGGTAACCTCATGAATTTCATAAGATTTTCTTATGCAACGAATATTTAGAAGTGGTTTGCCAGTTCTTTCCTCTGAAATATAGTCTACAGTACCTGGTATTCATTGGCAGTCTCCCAGTGTTGAAAAAGTAACTTGTTATATTGCTTGTAGTGCTTCTTCTTACTCTTCTATTACTTTCTTTTCCTTTTTTTTTGAGAGAACAACAACAAAAAACATAGGATTCATGAGTGAATGGCATAATATTTGAAAAGTTCATATAAAAATGCCTCTAAAATGCCCTTTAGAAGTAAGTTTTCAAAGTAAGTAGAAATTGTTACTCCTTACACCAATAAATTAACTTTTCTCTTGATCTTTAGATTCATTTCTGAAATGTGACTTTGTCACATTCTTTAGGTGGTGGTGATATTGTAATGCCTTGTTTCCAAACTGTGGCTCTAATTTGTGTGAAAGAATGTGTTTATACTTATGGCGAGATAATTCTCCAGTGACTACGGAGTGCTAGATTACTTCAATGCACTAGAAATGTCAGGTTCCTACATCCGATGAAACCAAATGACTATTGTTCTTTAAAAGAAAATGGTTTCTTGGCAACTAAGAAAGGTTCAAAATATGAACACTATGTTTCAAAAACTCTTCCTATGACCAGGAGACAAACGGATGGCCCAAATAAAAGTGTATATACGATAGCACTCAGTCTGCTATGAATCTGTCTTATGTGCCCATTCTTGGCATAACAAATGTAGAATATGACCTATAACAAATATTGGAAAGCAATGAGAAAGTACTTAGCCGAAGCACAGAGAAACCTTTCTCCTGTGCTTATCAGCCAAGGTAAAGCCAGAACTTTTGCAAATGGGCTAGGAAATTCTGGGACTTGCATCGGGTAAGCCACAGAATTTGTGCTTATGAAACTAGCTACCCAGGATATCTCCAAGATGATGTCTCAAATGATAATGCATTTGATTTCTAAAATCCATATTGCCTGACCTATAAACACCTCATGCCACTGACCTTCTGACCTTAAACCTAAAAGTGTAATTGCTATAAAGCAATGCTTGTCAGACAGAGTTCAGGAAGAAGGAGATATGAAGAATACCAGCCTGTGGAGCACCTTGAATGTCAGCAAGGTTGTCATGGCACTAGGAGGTTGTAATTGTAAATTCATAGATCTTGTCTTGTATGTCAAAGGAATGGCAAAAGAACATTGCATTTTAGAGATTCTGAAGACGTTGACAGTTTTTAGAATTGGTCTAAAAGGAAGAACTGATCTAGTAAAGTCTGTTAATGGTTACATTCTTGAGATATCAAGAGAGTATTTAAGGTCTGAGGAGGAGAAGTAGAACACAATGTTTTTTAATGGGAAATCCTGTCATAAAACCTGCCTTAACACTTCTGGTAAAGAAGGGGCTTAGATGAAAGTGTATCTTGTTAAGTAAAGTACCTGAGAATCTGGATCTCAAAGCAAAACAACAAACTGTTTGAAAACAATTACAAATTTGTTACTGCGGTTGTTTAGCTCTCTCCTGGAGTCTACAATTTATTAATTCCTAATATTTTATAAGATCTCCATGTGTCTGATATTAAAAATCATGTGTCTGGCAGGGTCCCCCGGAAGAGCATGTAGGCAGGCGTGGCCATACAGCCGATACTTGGAAAAATCTGGTCTGGCCAGTGACTTAATCTGTCACGTAGCCCCAGGAACCCTCCAGGCATGCAAACAGTTAAAGCACATGAAAGGTCCTCTGCCCGAGATGATAGCTTGACAGGATTAGCGCTCCTGACATTCTGTCTGTCAAGTGAGGGCAATTTCCATACTGCCGAGGCTTTTGATGAACCCTGGCAAATCTAATCACTCTGACATTTTGGAACTTTGTGTTCCAAATCATGCACATTCTGGAGCTTTGTCTTAGCTCCTCAAACCATTGTTCTCCCTGGGAAAGGATTAGTCCCCAAGGTACATTTTCCCCTATAAAACCCCCTGATTTCAAGTGGTTCTTCGGATTGCTCCCGGTTTCCTCCCCGCTTGCCGTCACTCCATTTGCCAAGTGTTCCCCTCAGCCCTCCAGGTGCTGAGACCTGTTTGCTTGCTCTCCACTGCCATCTTGGACTCCTGGACTCCAGGACCAGGTGCAGTATCTCCCAAATCCAACCTTCTATAAACCCCCTATCAATTTTCTCACTTTTATTTCTTTTTAGCCCTTGTGTGAGTGAATGCGTAAGTGCGAACATGTGCAGTGACTTATTTTTAATTAAAATAAAAATAAAATAATTTCTTTAGCAATCTGGTGTGGTTTTTCATTTGGCCTGACCCTGTAAAAATTGGGCTTTAAGATCTCGCTAGGTTACCCTGCCTCTCATCCATAGTTTGTGCTCTGGCTAATTCCCATTCCTCCATTATATTGAGCACAGTGACGGGTCCTCGCGGGACCCCCAGAAATCAGGGTAACAAATCAATCTGGTCAGAAGTTAGAAAATCCCTACAGAATTGGAAGATGTTACAGCTGTTGCTATGAGAAAGAATAGCAGCTATAAAAATGAACACTTTGCCTAAACTAAATTTTCTCTATCAAAATTTACCAATTATAACAAATGAAAAACCATTCTGAGAATGGCAGAGAGATCTTTCTAAATTTATATGGGAACGGAAAAAAATCAGGATTAAATGGAGGATTATGACTGAGAAAAAGGGAAAGGGAGGTTTTGGATTGCCGGACTTAAAACTTTACTACTATGAGAATAGTTTGACATGGATCCAAGAATGGATAATACTTTGAGATGAAAGGTTACTGAATTTAGAAGGTTCAGATCTTCGTATGGGGTGGCATGCATACATGTGGTACAGCAAAGCAAAAATAGACAGAGGATTTCAAAATCATTACATAAGAAAATCGTTATTATTGATATGGCAAAAATTCAAGAATAAATTCTGCAGAAAAATTCCTCAATGGCTATTCCCGCACAAAGCCCTGTATGGCAGATGGAAGGATCCTATAGAGAAATGGATCCAATATAAGAATAGCAGTATATAATGAAGTCAAGAGAGACATTGGAAACAGAGGGGTTTAAATGCCGCTGGTTTCTGTATAGACAACTGAAAGAAAGATTTAAGATGGACTTGAAACTGGAAGGGTTTGAATCTACTTCAAAAATTAAAGAGTTTTTTTACCCTGATTTCTGGGGGTCCTGGGAGTCCTGGTCACTGAATCAGTTATTTTGAGTTAAGGGGGTTCCCTGTCACTGTGCTTAAAATATAATATGGGGAATAGAAAATTAGCTTGAGCACAAGTTGGCAAAGTGAGAGGCAGGGTAATTCAGCAGGATCTTAAAACCCAATGTATACCAGGTCAGGTCAGATCAAAAACCAAACAAAAGGTCTAATAAATGATTTTTATTTTATTTTTATAAAAAGTCAGTCACTGTGCACTCACTCATGTTCACACTCACTCAAACAGAGCTAACAGATAATAAAAAGGGAGGAAAATTGATAGGGGATTTTAGAGAGGGGTTCAGGGTAATACTCCATCTGATCCAGATGTCTGAGAAGGTCAAATTAGGACGGAGAGTAAGGAGCGGTGAAACTCAGCATGTGGGAGGGGGCTGAGGGGGACGTTTGGCAAACAGAGTGACAGCAAGCTGGGAGGCAAGTAAGAGCGATCCCATGAACCGCTTAAAACATGGAGTTTTTATAGGGAAAAATGTGCCTGGAGGGCTAGTCTTTTCCCGGGGAAAACAATAGAGAGAGGGGCTAGATCAAAGCCCTCAATGATGGACATCTCCAACTTGATGATCCGCGATGGTTTGTGAATGTCTCTGCCAGAGTAGAACAAAGGCATCGGCAGAGTGGAAATTGCCCTCACTTGGCAAACTGATTGCAATTCTATCGAGCTACTATTTTGGAGCAAGGGAGCCCCTTGTGTGCTTGATGGTTGGATTGTCTGGAGGGCTCCTTGGGGCTACGTGACAGATTAAGTCACTGGCCAGACCAGAATTTTCCTAACATCGGCCATTCAGCTGCGCCTGCCTACGTGCTCATACAGTGACCCTGCCAGACACGTGGAATGATTTTTAATATTAGCCATGTGGAGATATCACTTTGATGTGGTGGATTAATAAATTGTGGACCTCGGGAGAAAGAGTCATTGACCACAGTAACAGTTTGAGATAGCCATATTTGAATCTCTGAAACAGCTAATATCAAAGCTTTACAGAATGTTATTAGAAAGAGAATTAGAATATGAACAAATTAAAGAAACTATGATCAGATGGGCCCAAAATATCGGTCATGGACTACACCTCAAACAATGGGAAAAAAGTTGGACAGAAATACAGAAATTTGCATTGGCTCAGTCAATGAAGGAAAACTACCTAAAGATGTTACACAGATGGTATCTAGATCCAGTAAAACTGAGTAAGATATACAAAACTAAGGGAAACAATTGCTGGAAATGCAGAACAGGAAATGGAACTTTTTACCATCTGTGGTGGACTTGTGAATGAGCCAAAATGTATTGGAAAAAGATTCAGGAAATAATGTCCAACATACTACAAACAAATATCGCATTAGCACTTGAAATATTCCTATTAAACATGCTTTATAGACTAGACAAAATTGAAATATTGGAGAATAATTCTGTATATGATCATATATGCCAGGATCATATATGCCAAAATATGGAAGAACAAGCAGATACCACAAACAAAAACTAGCTAGTAAAATTAATAGAACTTAGAGACATGGACAAATTAACAATGATCTTACAAGGAAAATCACAAACCACAAATGAAGAGGAATGGAATCCTATTGAAAAGTATATTTTTAAGTGGGAGAATGTTTCCTAAGAAATTTGATTAAAAAAGAAGTTGGTTCTCAAATCATAGATATAAGCTGATAAAGAAAAACAGATAAGATCATAGGACAAAATACTAATACTGTATTTGCTGTACTTTAAGTTTCCAGATAAAAGGAACAATTGAAATAAATCAGCTTACAAAGACAAATTAAAAGTTACGGTATACAGTAGATGTAAGTAAAGCAGTAGATACCATAAAGTTAATGATAATTTATCAGAAAAAAAAGTAAAGTGAGGATTATTAAGAGGACGATAACAAACTGAACTAAGGGGAATCATAGAATCATAGAAATTCAGAGTTGGAAGAGACCACACAGGCCATCCAGTCCAACCCCCTGCCATGCAGGAACACCCTCAAATCAATCCCAACAGATGGCTATCAAGCCTCTGCTTAAAAACCTCCAAGGAAGGAGACTCCACTACACTCTGAGGCAGCAGATTCCATTGCCGGACAGCCCTGACTGTCAGGAAGTTCTTCCTGAGGTTCAGGTGGAATCTCCTTTCCTGCAGCTTGAATCCATTGCTCCTCATCCTGGTCTCTGGAGCAGCAGAAAACAAGTCTCCTCCTTCCTCTACGTGGCATCCCTTCAAATATTTAAACGTGGCTATCATGTCTGGTCTTAACCTCCTCTTCTGCAGACTAAACATACCCAGCTCTCTAAGTCTATCCTCATAGGGCATGGCTTCCAGGCCTCTCAACATTTTGGTCGCCCTCCTCTGGACTTAGCAGGGAAGTAAATTAATAAATAACTACATCAATCATAACCTGAGAAGATCACATATTGTAAACCAAGTGCGCAAGTTATGAATGACTGGCTACAAATTAGAGTTTGATTAGGAGGAATGTATGATGCATTCTGATCATTAATCAAGATGTTTATCTATCATAATGATGATCTCTCTAAGAGACTGTAACATTATCACTAATTTTGTCTTTAAATGTTCTGTTTTATATAATAATTTTATAATTATTATAATAATTTTATGTTCAAGATAAAAATGAATAAAGAAAAAAAAAGAAGGAAGTGTATCTTCTTGTATTATATGTTTCCATTTATTTACTGAGGTTTCTCTGTTCGCTGCATTATACCATGTATTACCTGCTACATGTCATAAGAACACAAATGGCCTAGTACAGAGATGTGCAGCTGTAGTCCACCAGATTTTTTTTGTTGCACTCCCCATGATTCCTTACTATTGGCTTTGTGGTCTAGGGCTAATGGAGGTTGTAGGCTAAAAACATCTGGACAGCCACAGCCAACCACTTCTGGCCTAGACTTTTAGGGTACTTAATGTTTTCATTGATTTAACACAGGAATGTATTGATACAATATTATTCTATGTCTTCAAAAGGGGGAGGGATGATTTTTATCCCCAAAGTTACCTGCCAGCACATGAACTATTCCATGACTTCAAAAAAGTGAGGATTTATTTTAATCCTAAAAGTTTTACATTTAATTGCCACTGCATGTCTGCTAGGATTGTGCAACTGATTTGGCCAAAACTAAAATAGCAGACTGAATTAGGCTGATTCATACTGATTTGTGCCAGCTCCAGAGTGATCCAATCCAGATTGGAATGGTACGGTCCAAAGCACAGGGTCAATTTGCAGATCCAGGCATCAACAATAAGTGGGACAAAGCTAAACATCATCTCTCCAACATGATCATACAAAGAAGATGCCAGGGTGATGTGATATAGTGAATGAAGAGAGGAGCTTTGTCGAGCTTATTGACTGCTATAATGTGCAGTCTAGGGCACAAATATCAGCAGCACACTCCAGTCATAGTACTAGAAGGCATTACTGAAACTATATAGTCAATCTCCTCCAAGGTTTTTTCATTTTGTGTTTGGGGAAGATTGTGGAATAGCTATAGTGAAAAGTGAGTAGCTGCTGATCACATTGAGTCTTTGGTCTTAACTCTATGCTTTTTTTTTTCTTGTTAATTTTTCTAGTGATTAATCTGTGTGTGGGGAAGCAAAACTTATTTCTCCCCCACCTCAGTTCCTAGTGGTTCTTGTTTCTTTCTGTTAAGTAGTAGATGAAAGTCAGGGAATCTGAGTCACTGCAGAAAAGGCAGAGTATTGTGTGGGTCTGTGATGGTATGGGAGAAGCTCCCAGAATTGTATCTGTCTTCTCTGTAGGCAACAAATGAGCCAGGATAAATATCACAGCACTAGCAGTCTGCTGCAATACTTTCGGAGGCAGCATCAAGTTACCCTAGGTCAGGACATAGGCAGAAGCAAAGTCAAATCAGCCAGGCTGCCTTGGCAAGACTACTAAGGTAGGAACAAAGGGAGATGACAGTGGCAACAGGTCTCATTCCTCCCATGCCCCTAGAGTCTTAGGAAGGCATCTCTGCAAGAGATAGTGTATGAGGAGTACGGGGCCATGAGAGAGAAATTTTTAATGCCATCCCAGTGTGGCAATTATTTTGGTCAAATTTTAACAGGGATGGGGAAAATAAAACTCACAGTCTGTTGTTGAAACTCACAGGTCTCTCAGCACCCTCCATAATTTTTTTTAATATTAAAAACATATAGAGGGGGAAGTGCCTCGAAATGTACCTCCAATGCCATCAAGTGATGTAGGTGTTTTATTTGCTGGTTCACTTGCCATTTTAAAAACAGGCCTGTCCTGGCCCTAAAACAGCCCAGCAGGAACTTAAAATGTGGAGAGCCCATCTCACATCCATTCCAGTGAGTGTTTGGAGCATTTGGACACACATTTTTTTTTGTAAAGCATTTTTTTCAGTAATGTGTCCCTGATCTGATTCATGTGTGTGTGTGTGAGAGAGAGAGAGAGAGAGAGAGAATCTAGATCTGAACCCCTGACAGTTGCCCACCCCTTTGATAGGGCAGTGTTTCTTAAGCTACCTGATGTGGAAGACAGATAATTCTTCCCCACCCAATGTGCCACAGATTAGCACTATATTTGTGCCCATTGTCCACTAGTGTTTCTTTCTGTCCTGGAAGCTCTCCAGGGACCAGCAGCAAGTGGCCTGTGGGCCAGCATCAGTCCACAGATCATCACTTTGATTAGCACTACTCTAGAGATCACTGCAAAATGGCTGTCTAAGAGCTGACCCATCAGCAACAAGTTTCAAAACCTTTTTTTTAAAAAAAGCAATGAATTTTACAGATGTGTAGGACAAAAAAAAAGTCTAGAGAGTTACCTGCCTGAAATTGTGCTGGGTTAGTTGTATCTTTAGGGTCTACTGTGCCTTCAAATGTTTTACGGATGTGTGAAAAAATAAAATATTTACAGTCATTTTTAGTTTCCCAATGCAAGTAAGTGGGAGAGGATTGTGAATACAGAATGTTGGATCTCAGTTTGGATTTGGGCTTCAAATCAAAACAAATGAGATTCAGATTGTTTGATCCAAATTGGGCCCAGCTTTCAGTACAAAATTTGGAGCTAAAACCAATGTGGGGAGGGCATGCACAGTCCAACCTCTAATGTATTTTTCAATTTATTCTGAGACTTATTGCTGGTGTGGGCTCTTTGAGCTGAGTTTTAGAAATGTTAAGTGCCTTATGTTATACCGGAGTAAAACTCTGCAGAACTGTGCACAATTTACTGGCCAATCCATAAAACAGTAAAATGGAAGTAGCTATAAAACTCCATCCATTTCAATGAGATAAAATTGGCTCAAATCTTTATTCTTATGCCTAATTAAGCTGTTAAGCAGAGTGCTTTTCTTATAGTAAATGTAATGAAAAATTATATTTCTGTTTAGGACAGAATACAAAGCATTTTGCAGGAATAGTTAATAATCCTGAATGTTTTATTAACATGAAAATAAAATGCAATTACCTCTCTTAAATTCTGCTATGAGGTGGTTATAAAATTTACCTGCCTACCTCTCCTGCCCACAAATCAACTCAGGATTCTGAACATAAGACTGAAATATTGTTAGGGGAAGAAAATGCAATTAATTGAGTGAGTCTAATCTACCAGGACAAACTAGTAGGGGACACACACATATATTCATTCTCCCACCCCCTTTGTCTATTTTCTGTTCATAGCAATTTTTTAAAAAAATGTTCTTTTGCTAAACGGCAACTCCTATGCATCTTTAAAGGTAATGCTTGCCAAGATGTTAAAAATACCATCTAGGAAAAGTGTGCATGCACGTTGTGTTTGATGCAGAGCCTGGCAAACTTAACTTCTAGCCAGAGAAATCTGTTGTCATTTGTGTTATACTCAGTGTTCATTATTGGAATTACACACTCTGAGTGACTGTGCTTCACGGATGTTTCACAAATCTCACTTAGTGACATTACCAGGCCCACGTTCTTTACCATCACCAGGATTCAGGTTTTGGCTTGGGATGCAACTCATGTCTGGTGCCAAATTCAGAAAGCAGACTGTATGCTGTATACTCCTAAATTAGTTGGAAGAGTTGGCTCATCAGTTGCGGGGGAGGATTGAGAGCGGCTGCATACTGACAGCAATGAGTAGCAAGGGGAGAAATTTGGATCTAGAAAAGGGTGATGGAAGACCCCAGCTGAGGTAGGAAGGCCAATATCACTCCATGTTTTTCAAGGTCAAATGAGACACATTATTATTCATATAATTAGAAACTGTGCAATGGCTTTTACAAAACTATAGCGACTTTTCTGTATGATATCATCAATACTATACAAATGGCAATCTACACTACAGTCCACCTAGTCCTGGGAGTGGAAGAATGATGATGGAAACTTCCAGTTGACAAATAAGGAACTAGAATGTATTTTTTAAGAAATAATATCCGTATTGATAACTTTCAAAAACATTACAAAACAAGAAGGAATGAATTCTGTTCTTCCTTTAAATGGTGTATAACACACAAATTGTTTCAAGCCTCTCAAAGATAAGACCCAATGATTTTCTTCCTCCTTCTCCCTCTTTATATTGTACATCGATGTGCCAAAGGTTAACATAGCTAGTATGAAATGTCAGTATTACATCCTATCATATGTTATATTTGTGTGATAAATGGCATTGCATTTTCTAATCTTAATACTAGAAGCAACTTCCTGAATTAAATACATGCTATTAAAGTTCACTATGTAAAATTGTAAGTCTATTACATGTTTTATATATCACTAAATCCAAATTTTACTATGCCATTTCACCATGTAGAATCCTTTGCACTGTTTATTACCAAATTACCAGTTTTCAGTGTCTTAATTCTGTAACAATTTCATAACCTAGTTCCAGCCAACCCCATTTTCCTCCCTTATTTGATTTCAAATTGACTGTCCTTTTTTTTGCATCCACCCTATCCATGAGTCTCCACCAAACTTCTCAAATTACTTTCCTTCTTATTAATATTCCTTAATATTAATTAATAATTCCTTATTCCTCATTAATATTTCTAACTTCTTCCCACTTGTGGTTTCAAAGTATTTGTCCTGAGACAGAACACTTTTCTTTTTCATCTTCTCTCACCCCCTTCAGTCATGTCATCTAATCCTTTCATTAAATTGACTTGCTTTCATTCAACCATCAATGTAAATTTATTACAGCTTAATTGCAGATTAGCTTCCCCCTTCTCCTCACTTGGGCTGTATTCCCCGTTTGACAAACCAGAACTTCTTGGCCCTTCATCACCCCCAGTTCAATAGCTACTCCATTTGCTCAACTTGAATTTGATTTTTAGAATCCTTCCCTTCTATGTTAGCCTCACAGTCCCCCTCTCCAATCCACTTGCATTACATCTCTCAACAGTTCTACCCTGATCTCATTTCTCAAATTCTCCATCAAATCCATCTTCAGGTTCAGAAACCTCAAGAAATGTAGCTCCTCCACCATCTGTTGTAAAAAGTCCTGCGGGAGTTCCAGGGAAGATTCCATTTTTCATTCTGTTACAGAGTTAACAGTTCAGTTCTTCTTTTGCCTAGCTGAATACAGCCAGCATGTCAGTCTTAGCAGCATCAATGAGATAGTGCCTGGACTTTTTCATACTGTAGTTTCACCTTTTGAAAGTCCAATTCAATCATGTAAATGAAATGAAATTCAGTCTATCCACAAAAATACATACACTTAAATCCTTAATTATCCTCTTTTAAATGTGTCAACACCCATTCTTCTTATTTGTCCTGACCTTATGGGGTGAATACACTAACTCAACTGTCAGTTGGAGAAGGTGGCTGAGGAGGCTTCCATTATTATTCCATTTTATTCAGAAGAATTCTTCACTTTTGCAACTCCAAAATTTTGTTTTTTCTTTGAAAAGAAGCAGGTTGCTGGTATGGGGCTGTTAGTTCCTCATATCAAAGTAGCTGCATTTTGTGGGAAGGGCATTGGATGTAAATCCATGGGTCCATTCTATTCATTACATTTTACTCAAGGAATTCCAGACCCTTGTGGGTGATCCTCCAGTCCCCCTTTGATCCAGGATGAGTTTCTCCAGCCAGACATCCCTCTGGCCGGCACTTTTACTGTGAAAGCTCTCCTTGCTTCAGAGCTGTGGCAAGAAGCATCTGCCTGCTGTCATGCTCAGAAGTTGTCTAAAATGCAATGTAATATTTGAAAACTTTTTAGTATTTTTTAATGTATTATTATTTACATTCATAGCCTTCATTTCAATGAGCAAAGGTTGTGTACCAGACTCTCCTCCTTCCACCTTCATCCTCACAACACCCCTGGATGTAGCCCAAAGTCACTCATGGCTGAGCAGGGTCTTGAGCCTGGATTCCCCAAATTCCAGGTGAGCATTCTTCCCTGCCCTACTTTTCTGGCTCTGTTGTACCTTGCACAGCACCTTGCATATCAGATAAATCTCACAAGTAATACTCTGTAAAGCTGAACACTAGATTCTCATTTCCTCCTAATGTTCCTGTCAATGCAACATTCACAATGAGCAGGAACATAAGGTCAACAGGCAGTTTGGCTACAACATATCATTACAGCTCACCCAGTGTGCTCTGAATTTCAGGGAAGTTGTGGTTTATGCTTGTCTTTATTAGGATCTGTTGAATTACCACATTTATTCATAACCTTTGCCACCAAAAGCAAATCTTATAATTTAAAGAAAAGGGCTGCTGAAGAATAACTGTACCTTGCATGAAATCAACCCTGGCGTAGGCTTTAACCGGGGGAAATATAGTAACTAATAACAAGCAGGGTTCTGTAACAAAATGCTGCCATCGGGAGTGTTTCTGTTCAGAGTCCACTCTACTCCATCTTGCTTTCTCCTCATGTGGCAGTATCTTATGGCTTCCATGTCAGGGATGTAGAAAATCCAGTCTGGGTTTTATCGCAACCTTTAAAGGAACTATCCAAGGTACTGACACTATTTTGGAAACAAGGTTCCCCTGGATAGTTCATTTAAAGTATGGAATAAAACCCAGAGTAGATTCATTAAAACCTCCTGGCACCTCTCGGAGCCAAATCACCCATTGTGTTTCTCTCTCATTGTTAACCAAGTCCTCATGTCCACTGGGCATGGTTTGTGCTCTTTGGCTTCTTCTGGTTTTTCAGCTTTGGGGCTTGTGGGTACTTCCAGTAGACACACTGGGGGGCCCATTCCCAGCTACATCCCATTATTTGATTCCTCCAATGATACCTATGTGCAGCTCTCAATTGTTTCCCTAGGGACATTTAAAAATTTATTCTCAGTATGAGCCAAATTCTGTTAGTGCAGATAAAGCCAGCTTTCAAAGGAGCTGTTCAGTAAAACTCTCTCAGTATCCTGAGCTCCTAGGAGCTGCATGCTACTTCTGGCTTAGCAAACAGAATAAACTATACAAAATAAGTGGCAAAATGCAAATGTACTTAATTTGAACAATGTGTTTGCATTAAAGAACACTGTTTTTCCTGAACCACCTTTTTGCAGAATTCTGATTTCTGTCTGTCTGCCTTCCATCTTTCCTTCTTTGATCACAGAGTTTCCATAATTATATTTTATGCTTATAATATAATATATATTTATATTTTAGAGTTCTCAGAATCAGAAATATTGTATTCCTGCACTTTTGTTCCACAATGTTCTGTTAATCTGCGACATTTTAAAAAAATCTGGATGAAAACTTTATTTTAATATATATTTCGGTAAATATTTTCTCCTCCTCATTTCTACAATTATTTTTTTCAAATTGTGTATTTTGGTACAAATTTTATCTTCAGTGTCCAAGAACTGGTATTAAGACATTTAGAGAAGTGTGAAACAACTATGTTCTGATAACTATGTTCTGATCTACATGTTAAAGATTTGGATAAGATCTAATTATATTGGAGTTTGAAAAAAAAAAAGATTCTTCCCTTATCTCTATACACCATCTCCATTTTTGCATATATGGTGTATTAATGGACCTTACACTCCCACACTTTGATACAGTTTAATTGGGAGATACTAACTGGCATAAATATAAATTATACTCTGCTATGGCTGCATGGCCACACTGGCTAAGAGGAAACAGCTGGCCACACACATGCATTGCAAAATCAGATCAGAAGAGACTTTAAAGCAATACTAGGTCATAGTTAGGAAATCACCAGGAAACTCTAGCGATAATGGGCTTAGAGTTAGCCTCCAATGACTCAATCTTTAAGAGGCAATAGTTTCTGAAATATTCCCACAGAACAGCTGATTGCTTTTCCTCCTCTCCCTCTGACCAAACAAACTTCCCTTTTGTCTCCACACCTGTCCAACAGTTAAAGAGCAATCAAGGCTACCATTAGCCCTTTGTCACTAAATGCTAAGGCCATTAGCTCATTCTGGACCCCATTGTTTATTCTGCCAGACAGCCATCAGCATTTTCACCTTCCAGGCAGAACTAGAGTATTTAGACCCCAGTTTTTGGCCAGCCAACTTGCAGCACACCGATTTCTGGTTGCCATCCTTCTGCTCTGATTCCTGTTTGTGTACTCTCCTTAGACTTGCGTCTAAGCCACATTGCTTCTTCATTGCTCTTCTGGATTGGTAAATATCACCCACTTCACCCTAAAAATCTCACTATGCAAAACGTTCCTCCATTTTCTTTCAGTTGGCCTTGTGTGATTATGTGATTACTTTGACCTTGTGTGTGTAATTGCAATTCCTCCAGTAAAACAATTAGGATTACTTTTGGATCTCTGGTTGGTTCTTCTCTGCACTAGTACCGGTAGACAAAGGTGTAAAAGGTCTTGTAAGGTTAGCTATCTCTCGCAAGAATTCTCTTTGAGGTAATATTCCCCACTGTTTCATGGAGGCATTGGCATTGTTTCATGGAGGCATTGGTGAACCCCTGAGCCACCCATATTTTGGGGTAATAGGTAATGTGTGTTTGAAATTGACTAACCATAAATAGTGCATAACCTGATGAAAATGCTGACCCAGTGCGTAGCTGTTGTAACAAAAGATTAATTCCACATTGGACATAATAGAAAATGAAATTGAAAAAAAACAAAACCCTGCCAATATTTTACCGCCTATGTACAAATCTACCTATGTCACCACATTCTGGTACTGTGTATAGTTCTGTACCCCTTTCATACTACACTATTATAGTATTTTGATACTGCTATTATTGCCATGGCTACATCCTATGGAATTTTTATGAAGCATTTAGAATTATCTTCCTGAGTGTTCTAGTGCTTCGTTAAACTATGATTTCCATAATCCCTTAGGGGGCAGCCATTGCACTTAAAATGGTATTAAACTGCTTTTATAGTATGAAAGGGCCCCTGGTCACCACACCTCAAAGTCGATATTGGAGAGCTGGAGAAAGGGAAGAAAAGAGCAACCAGAGTGATTAAGAGGCCAGATGACTACCACTGTGAGGAAAGGCTCTGTTGCTTAGTCATGCTTACTTTACAAAATAGCAAGCAAGCAGGAACACAATAGAAGTACATGGTGAAGAGAAAACGGATTGTCTTTCATATTACTAAAATCTGTTGTCATCTGCTGAAGCTGAATGCCTGAGGTTTCAGGACAGATAAAAGCAAGAACTTCACACAGTGCACTGCTAAACTGTAAAGCTCACACCCACAAATTGGTGGTTATCAGCTTTGACAGCTGTAAGAGAGGAGTGGACAAATTCATGCAAGATGAGTCTACCAGTGACCACTTATATCAGAAACAGTATGCCCTGAATATCAGTTACTCAGGAAATAAGCATTTTGATAAGGAGCAAGGACTGAATTTCTCACTGGGTTCTAACACGCAAGCTAGTTGGAAGAGGGGAACACCTCCCTCCCCCCCCCCGGTCTTTGCACTAAGCCTTTTCCCAGAGTTAACCCATCCTCTGACTGCGCTGAAGTGGAACATTTTGACACCATACTTTCACCCCCCTAAATATCACCAAACAAAGCACTTGCAGAATCGTATAATTTCATTCAGGAAGAATGTAGAAAAACAAGCGGTCAGGACAAACTCTCTGCTTGAGGAGCTAATTTCAGTGCTAAAGCCAGGGCAGCTTATTTCAGGTAAATTCAGGAGGCAATTAATTGTGTGTGCATGTGTGTATGTCTATGCTTTCAAGTTGCCTGTTTAGTTATACTTATCTCATGAATTCATAAGATTTTTTAAGAAAAGGAATACTCAGAAGTGGTTTTGCCAGTTCCTTCCTCTAAAATATAGCCCATAGCACCTTGCATTTGTTGGCAGTCTCCCATCCAAATACTAACCAGGGCTGACCCTGCTTAGCTTACAAGTCTAACTGGGATCTGGTGTCTTTAGGGTATTTAGGCAGAGACAATTAATTAAAGCTGCAATATAGATTACTGAAAGATCCTGCCTATGAGCAGCAGTGGTGGGGCATTTGGCAAGGAGACTGCAGCCTTAACAGCCAGGATGTACCTATGTTTCCTTGGAAATCAGTGCTGCTGGGCTAGGTTTGTGCCCACTGTGTGATTTAGAGATCATTCCCCACATTTGTACTCTATACTGCAGTGAGACATTTCTCAACTGGGACCTGCCACGGCTGAAGCAAAAGACAATCATAGAATCATATAGAAACATATAGAATCATAGAACTATAGAATCGTAGAGTTGGAAGAGACCACAAGGGCCACCCCAGTCTACACCCCTGCTATGCAGGAACCCACATCAAAGCATTCCCAACAGAAGGCCATCTTCTGCTTCAAAACCTTCAAAGATGGAAACTCCATTACACTCCGAGGCAGCATATTGCACTGGCGGATAGCTCTGACTGTCAGGAAGTTCTTCCTGAGGTTCAGGTGGAATCTCCTTTCCTGAAGCTTGAATCCATTGCTCCTTGTCCTAGCCTCTGGAGCAGGAGAAAACAAGCCCATCCACTCCTTGACATGACATCCCTTCAAATATTTAAACATGGCTATCATGTTCCCTCTTAACCTTCTCTTCTGCAGGCTAAACATACCCAGCTCCCTGGAAGCAGGCGGAACCTCCCGAAGTAGAAGATTGGCTATTAAAAATATATGATATCATGGAAATGGAAAAATTAACATCATCACTGTCATATAACCTAAAAGTTAAAACAGAGATAGACTGGGAATTGATTTTTCCCATATTGGAGTCAAAGTGGGGGAGTATGGCTACCAAAGGGTTAAAGGGGAGTTAAGGTAGGTATTAGGAGGTGTTGAGGTTTATACATAGCTAAGAAAAAACCTAGAGAAAGGAAAAAGGAAATTTAGCGAAAGCATAACAGGGTAAACAAGCGGTGTATCAGGAAACTATAGGAGGAACGGGACTATAGGAGAACAGGAGACAGAAAAGGACTATAGGAGAACAGTGGGACAGAAAAATTTAAGAAAGAACCAACTAGCATAAAGTAAGGAAAATAAGGGAAGATGTGGGGTTTTTTTTTTTTTTTGGGAGGGGGTTATATATATTTTATTATTGATTGATTTGTATATTTGAATATGAATGTCTTGGATTGGTTGTATTTTGAAGTGGAAAAATTCAATAAAAAGATTTGAAAACATACCCAGCTCCCTAAGTGGTTCCTCATAGGGCATGGCTTCCAGACCCTTCACCATTTTGGTCACCCTCCTCTCGACACGTTCCAGCTTGTCGATATCCTTCTTGAATTGAGGTGCCCAGAACTGGACACAGTATTCCAGATGAGGTCTAACCAAAGCAGTATAGAGTGGTAACATTACCTCCCTCGATCTAGACACCATACTCCTATTAATGCAATCACATTGGCTTCCTTGGCTGTCTCATCACACTGCTGACTCAGGTTCAGCTTGTGAACTACCAAGACTTCTAGTCTTGTACTGCTATCCAGCCATGTGTCCCCCATCCTATATTTGTGCATTCCATTTTTTCTGCCTAAATGCCATTCTCTTCCATATTAAGCATAGAGGCCCTACAAGAGACAAACAACTGAGTCTTATGGCCCTCTACCACACCTGAAGGCAGCTGTCTAGTTTGGGAGAAGGCTTGGCAGTCAGTAGTGTGGAACATATCACTTTGTCCTCCAAGAGAGGTCACTGGCCAGGGATTTCAAGAAAGCAGCTGGGGACTACCATTGCTGCTCTCCATAACATCTGCCACTTGAACTGACTGCCTCACTTTGTCCAGTGGGAGATCCAGCCCTTTGTTTGGGTTCAGCTATAAAATGGAAACCTTGGAACATCCTGTTCCTGTGCATTGAGGCCCAGACAATCCAATGAATAGAGTTGGGTTGATCTTAAGAGGTTCTTCCAGAGGAAAGTCAAAGCAGCACTTTAGCTTTTTGAGACATGGATGATAGTGGCTGGCTGCTGATATTCATGGCAACTTCTTGCTTAGCTAGTTATATTAGAATAGACACAAGACTGCAGAACTAGCATTAAGATCTTCCATGAGGGGTTCCTTCTCCTAGTCAAGGGTGGGCAACTGTGGAATGCTAGGAGGTGCATCTTAGAGGGCCAAACCCTCCCATGTCATAACTTTTGGGAGTTGCAACAGTGTACAATGGGGCATTGGGCAAGATTTCCTGTGATGCCATAGGCGATTCCATTGTGTGACACATCACAATGTACAACATTTCCCAATCTGCAATGTGCCCCACTATGCATGTGATGGGACATGTGTGATGGGACATGTTGTGCATTGGAACATGTGGGACATCAGTCCAGGCTGTGTATCAGGACATGTGCATGGGGACAATTATACAAAGCAGGAACAAAAACAAAAACTGGAAAACATGTGTCTGAATCAGCAAAGGAGGAGGAGAATAAACTCCACGTGCATGTAGATGGAATAAATTTTATTCTTTAAGAAGCCCAACCCATTTTGGTCTCTTCTTATATTTTTGGCCTTCCTCAGGGACATAAATCCAACAGAAATTTCTGGAGTTGCTACTGCATTCCATTGGGAACTGGACTGTTATGTAACAAAAGGCATGTCATTTCATCTTTATATGCTTATAAGTCACTTTGCAACTACATAAATAACCAGGCAGAGTTATGTGTCAATGGTGCTACATGATCCTTATGTTGAATGACAATGTTTCACAATGAAATGTGCAAACAAACGTACAACCAATTGCACCACAGAACACACAAGCAATTGCACAACAAAATTCACAACCCAGAGCATGTCCCTGTGCACAATGGCAATGCATGCCCAAATCCACTTATGTAAACTTTAACTGAATGGAGACATTGTACATCAGACAAAAATGCCCAAAGGCTTTCACAAGGGAATTTGTACCTATATAAGACATTAAAAGAATTGTGGGCATATTGTGATAAGGACTGCCACATCCCTGAGCACCTCCAGTGGCCAGCTGTGGTCGCTGCCACAGAGAGAGAGGGCCAACTTCACAACTTATGCAGCTGTGTACATTCCTTCATTAGTAGAGGGACCAGAGAGAATATGGGCCGAGTGTGTCACACTTTTGACCAATTTGAATTTATTATCCTGATTCATGTTTCTGTAGGCAAAATTAAAACTCCTGTCAATGAAATGTAACTCATTCATCTCTTGCTCTACTCTCACTTTGACATGGTTTCACTGTGCAACAGCCACATTAACATCTGTAACCCATTATCCTGGGAAGCTGAAGCGTTCTCCCATTGGTTTTTATGCAATAATGGCAACATTTAATAAAAACAGTGAGGAACTCTTCAACCTCCAAGGGCCTTTTATATAATGTATGTACATATACATGAAATTCTAGGTAACACTACAGGGATCTGATGCAGTGAGCTGTAATTAGAGTGGCCAGATCTCAGGGATTGGGCCATCATAGAAATTTTGCAGGGAGAGGAAGAGGAATCTCAGGATAAGAACGCTGCCTTGAAAGCTGTTTGTATTTTATATATTTATATATTTTCCTCTTTGCTTGATGTGATGGTTTTTATTTTTTATGTGAACGGCATCCCTTGTGTAACTGTGATTGATGTTTAATTTACTCTGGTTAATTACATTCCCAGGGTGCACCCCTTATATTTTTAGTATCACCAGGACCTACTTTCTGTGACATCACTACACCCTTGCAATCTAAGGAGGTTGGATGGTCCTGACCTGGCAACCTCAGGAGTAAGTCCACAAAAGTTTATGATGTAATATATTTTTGAAAGTTTTTAACAGGAAGGTTGTCTGTGGGAGATTAACAGATTTAACCTTCTGAGTGTTTTTTTTTTTTAAATGTCTTGATCTGCAATAAGATCTGGGACAGCTGAATGTCTCTACACTTCCTTTGGGCATATTTTACTAAGACTGCACATCAGGAGAGAGGATGTCTTGTTCCCTGTAGTTTTGCCAAAAATACTGATCTTAGTGCTGAGAGGCTCTGCTTAGCAAGCAAATCTTGGCTTCGGTAGTCCTAATTGTACTTTACAAGCAAAGAAATCTTTGCCGAGGCTGCAGGGCTAATATTGAAATGGAATGATAAGAGACTCCAAGGAATAAGAACAGCATTTGAAAGAACAACCCATGACAGATGGTGAACTGATATTGTAAATCCATGTTCATAAAGTGATTTATCTATTGGCAAAAAAATTAAAATAAAATAAAAACCCAACAGGCTGTGTTTTAGCCTGCCTTTCTGAATGACATGGTTGTCACTGAGTAGAGCAGCTGTAAAGGAAGTAAGACAGATACCAGCTATGCTGAAATGGAAAACATGTAAAGGTCAAAGCATTCAAGTTTAATCAACTTTAATGTCATAGAAATCTCAAGAAGCACAATGAACCTTGCACTCTGCAGATAAAGGCTGATTATGCAGGTCTGTAGCTCAGGTTGACTGGTTGATCTCAGCAGCCCATTTGGATGTGCAGGCCAGCTAGAGCAAAGCCCCTTGCACATTTGACATTCTTTTGCTGGATGCCTACCTTTCAGCTTCCTTCAATTCAGGGTCATATTCATTTCTAAATGCACATTTTAATTCCATCTCATCTGTTGGTAGACTTCAAAAAGAAACGGACTGGCTTTGCATTTCTGTATGAGAATATCCATTTCACATCTCCCAGCATGAAGTACATTTTGTCTTCAAAGCAACACATTTGTGAGGCTTGTAATGCACTTGGTAAAGAAAAATGGACACAAAAGCCTAGTGGAAATATTGGAAGGAAATGTATAAACACACTTCTATCAGGTGCAAAAAGTAGTGATGTACTTAAGGCCGTTTCCACACTAGAGGCCATTAGCATGGTATACCTTTACAATGGTGACATTGCCATTTGCACGATGTGGTCAGGTTATGCTCTTTTCCACCTTAACTTAAGTTGATGGGTGGTGGTGTTGCCACTGGTGTTCCTTCCACATGACAGCGTCTTTGGCCTCTCCCACACCCCGCCTTCACCCTTCCCCACCACCCCTGATTGGGTGGGGTTTTTGGAAGCTGTACTAACACCGCAATGTTCTAACAGCGTGATATGCCAGTACACTATTACACTTTTGCCCTATACTGTTTAAAAATGTATTTTAAAAAAATAAAAGTTTTAACTCAAAGGAGAAATTTAAAACAAACACAGAGAGGTGATAGAAAGTTACCATGCCATGGAAGTTGTTGAGGGAGGGAGGAGCTGGGCACACCCACAACCTGCCCACTGCTGGACCTGCAATAACAAGAAGTGCTATCAAGCTCTATAACGGTATCACACTGAGCTGGCTGATGGGATTGAAGCACTATAAGAGGCTCTTAACAGATTTTTTCTGGAAATAGAATGTGGTGACTTGGCAATGTTTGGGGATGGAATAGCAGCTGGATAGTGATGATGTAGTGTGGTAGCGTGGCTCCTGGACTGGTAACAACTAACTGCTGTAGCGTTATAGGGATGTATTGAGGAAATTGCCTAAGTCTTTTACTCCAAGTCTCAAATCTCTACCTTCAAGTCTCAAGTTGAGTCTCAAATCCTTGCAAGATACTTCAAGTCAAGTCTCAAATCTGAGAGCTAAATTTACCCCAACCTATATTCCAGAATTTCTGGACAGAGTCAAATAAAGTAAGTTTTAACATTTTAAGCAGAGTTGGCCCTCCACATTTGCAATTTATGGCTCTCCATATCTACAGCTTTGGAAGTGGGGAACAGCATCCTTCTTACTCCCCCTTCCTGAATCTGGAGGCTTTTGTGTCAATGGGCATAAAGGAACTTGCAGCTTCTGACATGGGGAATAGATCCTTCTTACTTCCCATTTCCAAAGCTGGAGGCTCTTTCAGAAATGAGGAATACTCCCCGTTGCTGAAGCTTTAAAAGCTTTAGAAGGAAAGATTCTCCCTTTTCAAGCCCACTGCCTAAAACACTTGCTGTTCTCTTTGAGAAATGCACCTTGTGCTTTGGTGGCAAGACTTGCCTTCTGCTTTTAGGAATTTTTTTTTTAGAAAGCTCCTCTAATGTGCAGTGGGGCCAGGCTGCTGAGCAGACCTCAACCTGACCTCAAGCTTGTTGCCTGACCTATTTGCTGTTCCCCTCTGAGAAAGGCATGTACACTTTGGGCTTGAGACACATTGTCATGTGATCAGTAAGTAAAAAGAGATGGAAGCATTGTTCAAAGTTGTAAGATGTCTGAAAGAATGTGTTATATCACAGAACAGAAGTAGGAAGTCGGTCACTAAAAATAGACAAGTCATGAGTCAAGCCAAGTCAGTGCATCATTTATTACTAAGTCATTGAAGTCACTTATGTCTGACTTGAGTCCAAGTCAATTGATTTGAGTCTACATCACTGGCAAATTCATACTTTACCCTCCCAAGTCTTTAGCTCACTTAATTTAGCCTATCAACTCACCTACCAATTCATCCCCAGAGTTAATTTTATCTGATTTAATATAGGTGTGAACTGTTTGTCTGTTCACCACCAAATTTCTGTGGAAACTCATTGTCTGGCAGGCTTCAGCTAAATATTTCCCATATGGACTCTGTCTCTGAACTCTGTGTGGCAGACACAGTGTTGGTAAGGATAGACAAGTATTTACTTTAAAAAATTACGTGCATGAGAAATTCCAAAGTCCATGTTTTGGTAATACTTTTATTTGGCCAACCAAGAAAAGCACAACATTTTCTGGGCAAACTTTCAAAACTACAAATTTCTTAATCAGAAATCATTAGAAATAATCAGAATTCAACCCTAACAGAAAGATTTCTGATGAAAATTGTGTTTTTGAAAAAAATTGCTTGAAGAAATTTGTTTCTTTTTGTTTGGCCTAATAAAGGTATCACCACAATATGGACTTTGAAAGTTATCTTATGATCAATGTGGCCATTCCTTCATTTGTACATTGGAAATATGCACATTGGGGGGAGGAATCCATGGAAATACGTAGGAAGTTACATGAAGCCATATAACTGGAATAAGAAAAGAATGCTGGTGAAATTTTTGGAACCACAATGTGATTAAAACTGACAGCATTTCACATTTCTGTCTATTGGAAGGAAGATTTTAGGAGTGCATGTCCCCACTTCCAAGATCCTAAAGGGCAGAGACATGATAATTGCAAGGAGTTCTTATGAGCCTGGTACATGCAGCATGTCAAGATGCACAAAACATGTATGTAGCAGAAGGATGGACTCTGGACCAGGGGGCTACTCTTGTCCTATTCATCATTAATCCAAAGAACTGTCTTCCTTTCAATTAAAAAAAAAAAAAGCATATGCACGGATGTCTACTTAGCTTCAGCCAGTACTGATCACAAACAGTAGAGTGGGGAAGGGGAGTCACAATTACAGTCACTTCTAAGCCTCCCTGAAGACAGGTAGGCCATAAATGTTTTACATAAATACATAGGCATCTCCCACACCAGCAGATTTTCATCACAGAATCATGGAATCTTAGGGCCTTTCCACACTACACTGTTGTAGTGCTGCTGTTCCTCATTCAACGTCCTATGGAATCCTGGGCTTTGCAGTTTAGGGAGGGGCATTTAGGATTCTCATCTAGAGAGCTGTTTAGCCTCAGTAAACTACAAACCCCAGAATTCCACAGGATGCTGAAAGTGGAATAATAGCACTATAACAGTGTAATGAGGAAAGGCCTATAGAGGTGGAAGAGACCATGAGGGCGGTTGTGTCCAGTCCCCCTGCCATGCAAGAAATGTTCCACTTTGCTGAAAATGGTTAAAATAGGCCAATGGTGGATGAAGCTCACTGAGGTTGATGGGAAAGGTGGACAATGGAAGGCAAAAGCAAAGTATGCAGTAGGCAGAGAAAATGCATTCTGGGCTGTTCTTCTCCTGAAATGGCACTGCAGTACGACTCCTTGGCATGAAATATATGAATGAACCAATGTTGTACATTAGTTTAGTAGACCTCAACTTGCTTGATTCTTTGGTGAGGTGGTGGATCTCCTACTACCTTTTCTAGCCTACTGTACTCTGCAGTTAAGCTACCACTACTGGTTGAGAAACAAGATGTGAGTTTTGCCAGTGACATGCATTCAGACAAAACTCTATGTCTCATCCTGCCTCCTGACTGCCCCAAAAATTGGGGAGAGGAAGGCTGCTTCTAGAATCATTTATATAACTGGATATATGGATCACTTGTTCAATCAATCAGCTTGGATGTAGACTAAACCTTCTCCTGTGCTAGATTCTAAAGTGGAGATTAAATTGATGATAAATGGATGGAGATTAAATATACTGTTCTGCTAATCTTCTTCCCAGCAATACCTGGGGAAGGAGGAAGGTCCAAAGGACTCCCTGGACAAGGAACAGGAGCAGGGAAATGGCCTTCTATACTTGTAGTGGTAGGATATGTGTGTGTGTGTGTGTGTGTGTGTGTGCGTGCGTGCGCGCGCACACACATGCACTACTACTATGTAGTAATCTTGCTTTTTTTTCCCCCATCATCATCAGTGCTTATTTATCTTTCCCTGGAACAAAGCAGGTGGCAAGAAATGGGTGCTCAGTCCCAATCCAAGTAGTCTCTTTCTCATGTCTCTGTCCCATTTAATAGCTACCTGGGACTGTAAGAGAGACATGGTGGGCACAGATGCTTGGATGTGGAGGTGCAAGCCACTAACTGGGTGCAGAGTTCTTTCCTCCAAGCACTATGATATGCAACATGAACATCAGCATGAAGCCATTTTTCTTCATAAATACCATAGCTTCTGAAGTAACACACATGAGGTTGCAGTGTCTAAAATATGGACGTCATCTACTTTATATGATAAACAACTTGGTACAATTTATAGAAAGGAGGGTGCTATCTTGTGAAATGGATTGGTTTCTGCTAAAATTATGAAGCCTGTTGGACTTCAAAAGATATCAAATGGAAGTCAAGCTGTTCCTGTGCTGCTGGCTCTCTGAATCTTATCATAGGAACATAGTTAGAAGACAAATACTGAAGTCTGCAGGAATACCATTTTCCTTCAGTTCTGCCCTTACTCCGCAAAAATAATCTAGGGACTTTATGTAATGTAGTTTTTATGTACTTCTGTTTTTAATACTTTGATTTAGTTTGGTGCTTCAGAAGAAACTTCACATACCCCTAAGTGCTTTGAAAAGCATATTGCAAGGCAAAAGAGAACAAAGAGAGTGGCCTCAGGATGAAGCTATCTTTTTGGTGGTCGGCCCGTGCCACAGAACGCAGGTCACAGTCCAAGGCCAGCCTAAGATATTTTGCTACCTGAGGCAAAACAGCAAATAATGCCCCCACAAGTCGTGGTGCATAATACTCAAAGCAGCCAGATTATTTTGATACGCACAGAAGACAAGACCCAACATTCCTGACTTTAATGTCTGATTCCTTCAAAAGAAACAAAATTATTATGTCTCAGTATCTTTAAAATACTTTTTCCCACATGCAAAAGGACAAACAAAAACTTCATATCTTTTCTAGTAACAGAATAGTGAATATCAATACCTGCTTTTTAAACTTCTAATATTTTAATTCAGTGCTATCTAATAATTTTAATGTAGAGTTCTTCATCTATGTGCCTTCCTTCTGCAGCCTGCAAAATACAAGTCCTTTTGTTGAATGTCTCACACCGGATTTGGTAAAATCATTTGAGCTAACAAAAGTTTTGGATAGCTTTGTATTTTCCATGGTCAGGACTGGCCAACAGGAAGTTGACTGAACAGAAATAAGGGCACTCTGTAGTCTCTTTCAAAATTCACCTTTGTTGATGGTCTTATTTGTGAAGATCAAGTGGTGGACAGAGTAAGGAAGGTAAGGAAAAACAGTTTGCTCACAGTTAGGATTGCCAGGTTGCTCCTGTAACAGTAATGTGGAACAGATTGTGGCACACCGCAAAGATCTGTTAGGCAGGATTAAGGTACTTGTCCTTCCTTACCTTAGAAATCCCAACTTTCAGCTGCAGTTGTTCCCTCCCAACATGGCGATTGCCTCACCAGTTGGGGTGCATGCGTGTGTGCGGAGGCACTGGTGATAAGAACAGAACTGGGCTTGCCATAGTGACTGGGCGTTCCTGAAGTTGTAGACCAGCACATCTCAATGACATTGGTTTGAGGAAGGCTGCTGTAGAAACTTGTATTCCTGGTGGTAAGATCCTGGTGATAACCAAATCTATCTTTAACAAGTCTTTAACAAATCTTTGATTGTGTAGATTATGAAAAAGTATGGATTACTCTTAAAGAAATGAGTATCCCACAACTGATTGTCCTGATGAGTAATCTGTGGTCAGGATAAGTGGCTACTGTCCAGACAGAATATGGAGAAACAGAATGGTTTCCAATTGGAAAGAGGGTCAGACAAGGCTGTGTTTTATCACCCTAATTTGTATGCTACATGTATCACACTTAAAGTTGGATTAGATTCAAGGAAGCCGGGGTCTGAGTTTACAAGACTCAAACAGAGCTCTCTGCCTTGGAGAGTTCTCATTCAAAGAGTCAGCGGAAGGTGAAGTCTACCTGACGGTGGTTAACTACAACAACCTTTAATGATATAGATGGATAGATAGATAGATAGATAGATAGATAGATAGATAGATAGATAGACAGATAGGCAGACAGACGGACAGGCAGATGTTATCAGGCAGGCATATATATAGTTTTGTAGCAGTTGATTTATCCACTGTCCAGCTGGCTGATCAACTATTATTCAGAAAAAGTCCTTAACTGGAGTTTGTTTTGATCAATGTCCAGTTTGTATAGCAAACCAAAGTAAGTTAAAAGAAGAAATGAATCTGTGCTTTACAGAGAAGAAGTATAATGTTATTTCATATAGTACAGACAAATTCGTGATACCTTTTGGATTTCAGCCTACATAAACATATGTGTGTGTGTGTGTGTGTGTGTGTGTGTGTGTGAGGGAGAGAGAGACAGAGTTTACAAATTTTACTGCAATCAAAGCTGCTCCTTTTTAGGGTGCTAGGTAGCTATGAAATAAAATGGGAACATACAATTCAGAATGAATAAGGGAGTAATTAATAAACCGCACTGCAGTTCAGTGTTGTCATTTGACATGATGCTTAATAAGCTGGCATTCATTGTTTGAGAACAACCCAGCAATTACAATAACGAAAAGAAAGTACATTTACATAACAACAGTTGAAAAAGAATGGAAGGATCAGTGCTCCCCTGGTAAAACTCTTTTTAAACCAGTCAGAATTAGAGCAGGAACAAATTTGGCCCAATAAATGTAAGCCCTGCAAAAGAAAGGTTGTTTTATGAATCCTTTTTCTGAATTAATGGAATATTTTCCATTGACTCATATTTGTTAATTACTGCTCGTAAATAGGGACTGCACATGATAACTTGTGAGGTTCCATATCCTAAAGAGAAAATAGAAACTAAAGTACAGCTACCAGATAGAGATCAGATGAGAACATGCACCACATTAAAAATAGATATGGATTAGCTGTATCTCTGGGAATGCCACAGTCTTCTTTTACAGAGCAACCTGTTCTTGTCCTCCCTTGTATGCAATACCAAAATCAGAGGGGACCAAAGAAAACAGTGTTGGAGTCATGGCAACTTTCACCATGGGACAGAGAAAGTAGGATGGGAAGAACAATTGAACATATTTGAAAAATATTTAGGGGGGGAAAGCTTTCAGGAGTGTGGGAAACCCAAACAAGAATTCTAGACAGGTGAGAATTCTCATGGTTCAGAGCTTCAGGCACAGAAAACAATAGTTTCTATGCAGAAAACAGATTTCAGGCATGGAGGAAAAGAATTCCACACAGAAAAACAACATGCATTTTTTTCACACCAGAGTAAGTCCCTGTGAGGCTGGGAATGCGTCCCACACCGCCGAGCAAAGCAAATGGGGGGGGGGGACGGCCTTTGCCGCCCTCCCGCGAGACGAGCTGGTGTCGCGGGGGCCGACGGGAGGAGGCGGGGCCGGGCTCGGATTTAGGGCCCGGCCCGCCTCCCCGGCGGCCACTCGTGCTGTTCAAGGTGAAGAAGCAGGAGAACGCCGCTAGTTCTCGCACCTGCAGGCCTCGGCGGAGGTTCCTCCTGCTTCTGCGCTAGACCCAGCGTGGGATGGTGCCTGGCGGGCGGCTCGCCCGCGACGAAGAGGATCCAGCGGCCGCCTCGGCTGCGCAGGTAGGCCCGCGGCAGCGTTATGCGGCTGCCGCGGTGGGACTGGCTTCGCAGGGCCGGTGTGGGTTGGCGCGGCGCGCGGGCAAGGCTTCCCGCGGCCTAGCAGGCAGCGTTCCCGGCCTGGGGTAGGGAGGTAGGGCGGCCCAGCCTCGGCCTTCAGCCCGTCGGTCCGACCGTTCGGCCTAGGATCTGTCGGCCGCCTCAGCGGCCGCCCGGGCAAGCCGCGGCTGCTCCTCAGAGTCCAGGCTGCGGCTGCTCCTCGGCGTTCCCAGCCCGGGGGTAGGGAGGTAGGGTGGCCCAGCCTCGGCCTTCAGCCCATCGGTCCGCCCATTCGGCCGAGGATTCGTCGGCTGCCTCAGCGGCCGCCCAGGCAGGCCGCAGCCGCTCCTCAGCGTTCCCGGCTTGGGGGTAGGTAGGTGGGCGGCCCAGCCTCGGCCTTCAGCCCGTCGGGCCGGCCCCAGGCACGCCGCGGCTGCTCCTCAGCGTCCCCGGCCCGGGGGTAGGGAGGTAGGGCGACCCAGCCTCAGCCTTCAGCCCGTTGGTCCGGCCGTTCGGCCGAGGATCCGACTGCCGCCTAAGCGGCCACCCAGGCAGGCCGCGGCTGCCCCTCGGCGTTCCCGGCCCAGGGGTAGGGAGGTAGGGCGGCCCAGCCTCGGCCTCCAGCCCGTCGGGCCTGCCCCGGGCAGGCCGCGGCCGCTCCACAGCGTTCCCGGCCCGGGGGTAGGGAGGTAGGGCAGCCCAGCCTCGACCTTCAGCCCGCCCGGCCGGTCAGCCGGGGATTCGCCCCCCCGCGGCCAGGTGGGCCTCGCTGCCACCGCTTCGCAGCTTCAGGGAAGGGAGGCGGGGCGGCACAGGCCAGGCCTTCGGGAGCGGCCCGGGCCAGGCCTTCGGCCCTTCGGGCCTGCCAGCTTAGGCCGCCGGGGCCTGGTATCAGGGCTGCAGCCACCGTGCGGCAACATAAAGGCCGCTGCCTCCTCCGCCCTCAGCTTGCAGGGTGAAGGGAGCAAAGGCCTCTGGGTCTCGCCATCCAGCCTTCGCCTCGGCGGTTCGCCACCCAGCCCCCCCCCCACATTAACGCGGGGAGTCTGTCGGGGCTGCTGTTGGCCTTCTGTTTTCCCCCCTCCTTCCCCCCTCCTCTCTTCCTCCTTCTGGGGCCCCTCTCCCCCAACATAAGGGGACGGGCGTCTGGGGCTCAACAGCCCCACCCAAGTAGGCGGCAGGGCACATAGCTTACTCCCTTGGGCAGGCTTGGGGCTGGCATACCGCCCGCACACACCCCCGCTGGGGCCTTCAGCACTCGCCCTCCCTCACATACAAAAAAAAAAGGGGGGAGACAGAACACACACACACCCTAGGCAGCAGGACACCACTCTAACTAATAAGGGGCCCCAGTACCTGGCAGCACCATGCCCTCTAAGCGGGCTGCCACAAAAGTCAAACAACCGCCCAAGAGGGCCGCACAGGAGAACAGGGCGGCCGCAAGCACAGGGGCCACCACTAACAAGAGGCCAAGGACGGCCAAGACTGCGGTGGTCCCGTGCTCGTCGGCAGCGTCCGCAGAGGAAGGGTCCAGCAGAGTGGCATGCCTGTTTGACAAGCTAGACGCCATTGAGAGAGGCAGTCGGGCGTCCAGCCAAAAGAAAAAGGGGGACGAGGGAACTATTGCTATAAAAGCTAGCGACTTTGACCGGCTTGTGGCCAGACTTGATGCCCTGGAACGGCGATGGTGCGAGGGAGAGAGCTCACCTGCGGCGCAACCGAGCTGTTCGTCGTCAGGGCCACCAGAGGAAAGAGAGGCGGTAGCAGAGTCGGCCGGTGAGTACATTAATACAGAAAGCGGCACTCCATGGGTAGTGGGCCCCTGGGAAGTGCAAGCACCGCCAGGGGACATGGTATGGGGCCCGCCAGCGCCGGAGCCTTCGGCTTCGGACACACCCCCGGGGTGACTGCAACCCCCACGCAGCAGGTTCAGGCAACAGCAAGGAGCTGTAAAGAGTGCCAGGGAGCCCCCATGGGGGGGGCAGCAGGAGCCCGCCAAGGACGAGGGAGCAGAACAGCATCCCGGGGGGAGGACTAGATGCCTGGGCAGCCACCTTAACGCGGCCACGGCCGAGAAGATCCAAAAGGGCGAATATGTAGATGTGTTTGCCCTTTTGTACAGGGAGGTAGATAAAAAAGAAAGGGATGATATGGATGCGGGAGAGAGGGAGAAGCTTAGGAAAAGAAAGGTTGAGAGGAACTGGACCAACTGGCTATCCGAATTCTTAATTTACATGGACGTGGTCCTGAAGGCCAATCCTTCGCGGGCGCATGACCTGGTGGCATACCTGAACACCATTTGGAGGGCCCAATTGGAGTATTCAGGGGCGGGATGGTTACATTATGATGAACGGTTTCGAATGTTGGCGGCGACTGACACAAGCTTGTGTTGGGACCGCATCGACACTGAATTGTGGATGCAGTCAATGGGGCCCGGCCGCCCAGTCTTTGGGGAATGGGCCCACTCCGGGCATTTAGTGCAGACAGGCAAGACGGGGGGTCCCTTTCGTACTCAGGGCCAGGAAGAACAGCAACCCATTCAGATCTGCTGGGAGTTTGGGACTCAAGGGTTTTGCGCTCGGCACCCCTGCAGGTATAAACACCTGTGTGGGATATGCTGGGGCCCCCACTCGGCCCACAACTGCAACAAACGGAAGGGCGGAGGGCCGGACCCCAGGGACGGGGCCGCAAAGCGAGGCCAGAGCAATCAACAGCCATTTCAGAAAGGGGCCCAGTCCAATTAGGTTGGAGCCGCTTCGAGCCTGGCTCGGCGGATATCCAAACCGGGCGGCAGCCCAGTATCTATATGATGGTTTTGCTGCGGGTTTTAGAATCCCATGTAGGGGACCCCGTGTGTTTTTCATGGCCAATAATCTTAAATCGGTTAGAGGAAATGAGCACATCGTGCGTCAAAAAATAAATAAGGAGGTGGCAGAAGGCAAGGTTCTAGGCCCATTTGATCGGCCCCCACTCCTACCGTTAGAATTTCCCCCCTGGGTGTAGTTCCGAAAAAAGCACCGGGGGAGTTTAGGTTGATTCATCACTTATCATACCTGAAAGGGCAATCTGTTAATGATGCCATCCCGGCGGAGCTTTGTTCCGTGAGGTACACCACCTTCGACGGAGCGGTTTGAACCGTTCGCAGACATGGAGTGGGAGCTGAGTTAGCCAAAGCGGACATCAAGTCGGCTTTTCGCCTTTTACCAGTTCATCCAAATGATTTTGAGCTGTTGGGTTTCGCTTTTGAAGGCAGGTTCTACCTAGACCGATCGCTCCCTATGGGATGCTCAGTGTCGTGCTCTGCCTTTGAATCCTTTAGCACCTTTCTGGAATGGGCCACCCGAAAGAAATCAGGCATGAGAGGCGTAGTGCACTACCTAGACGACTTCCTTTTCGTGGGCCGTCGAGGATCAGGGCAGTGTGCTTTCCTATTGTCTGAATTCACTTCCTTAATGGACGAGCTAGGAGTGCCTTTGGCGCACGAGAAAACTGAGGGCCCCACACACAGACTCACGTTTCTGGGTATTGAGCTGGACACACTTAACCAGACCAGTAAGCTTCCACCCGTTAAGGTACAGGACCTACGGTTTAGGGTGGATTCCTTTTTGGGCAGGCGCAAGGCAACACTCAGGGAACTCCAGGAGATCCTAGGGCATCTCAACTTTGCTTGCAGGGTCATAGCGCCGGGCAGGGCTTTCCTCAGACGGCTCTGTGACGCCACCAAGGGCGTTACCAAGCCTCACCACCGAATTCGAATCACCAAGGAAATGAGGCTGGACCTGAGAGTCTGGCAGGAATTTTTGGCAGATTTTAATGGGGTTTCCTTTTGGCGTAACGAACTCCTGGTGAGGGATGCCCTGCAAATATCATCCGATGCAGCTGGTTCCATCGGCTTCGGCGTCTTCTTTGGGGGCAGATGGTGTGCTCAGAGGTGGCCACAGAGTTGGGCCGAAGCAGGCCTTACTTCGGACCTTACATTTCTGGAATTTTTCCCCATACTGGTTGCGGTTCATATTTGGCCGCGTGAACTGGTTAACAGCTCCGTCCATTTCTTGTGCGATAATCAGGCCACAGTTAGCGTTATAAATAAGTTATCTTCAAAGTCGCCCCGGGTCATGAGGTTGGTCAGGGCATTCACACTTCAATGCTTGCGCTTTAACATTCTTTTCAAGGCTTTTCACGTAGCAGGCGTTGACAATTCCCTGGCGGACTCTCTTTCCCGTATGCAGATGGATCGCTTCCGGGAGCTGGCCCCAGCTGCTTCTCCCCTCCCAGAACCGATGCCCGAGAGCCTGTGGAATCTTGGCGGGGTGAGGTGAACAGGATGATTGGTATGTCCATTGCTCCTAGCACCATGAGGAGTTACAGTAGAGCAGCCAGGGAATTTTCCAGCTTCCGTAAGTTTAAGGGATTACAGGACGACTGGCCAATCCCTGTGGACCACATACTGCAGTTCTGCGTAGCTCTCTCGCAAGCTGGCCTTTCCCCTCATTACATCAGATCCAAAATGTCGGCCTTAGCCTTTTTATCCAAATCCAGGGGCCTGGCTGACCCCACGGGCGATTTTAGGATACGCAAGTTTATCGAGGGATGTGTCAGGCAGCGTGGAAAGGTCCAGGATGGCAGGCGGCCGCTTTCTCCGGCCATCTTGAAGGGTTTGGGCGAGCCGTGGAAAAGTGTCTGTTCATCTCCGTATGAAGCCCTTTTGTTCCATGCAGCGGCCCTCATTGCATTCTTCGGGGCGCTAAGGGTGAGCGAGTTAGTCGTTCAAAGCAGGATGGATAGTTCGGGCAGGGCCCTGGAGCTACGGGACTTAGCGTGGGGGGGAAAGGCACTTTTCTTTGGTCATAAGGGGTTCCAAGACTGACCAGGCCAGGAGGGGCGCTATGGTCACCTTGAGGGAGTGTGCCACGGCAACCCTGTGCCCTGTAAGGGCGCTCAGGGCTTATATAGCCCACAGAGGCACACACGAAGGCCCCCTATTTTGCCACGCTGATAAATCTCCCCTCACTAAATTCCAATTCTGGACCATCACCAAGAAAGCCTTAGCTAGGCTGGGCCTCCAGGGAGTCAATTTCGGGACGCACTCATTTCGTATAGGGGCAACCTCTACCGCCGCGGCGATGGGCATGAAAGCGGACGACATCAGCAGGATTGGTAGGTGGAAGTCCTCAGCGTTCCGACGCTATGTTAGACCTATTGAGCTGCCTTAATGCTTTGGTTCCTTTCCAGGTCGACCGGCCGCAGAGGGGAGGAAGAGGATACTGATATGCTGCCACAGCTTCATCTTTTGGGCCGAGCGGCAGGCGCGCACAGGTCACATGGGCGCAAACCTGGGGTTGGGCGATCGAGCATCCATACGATGGCTTGGAAGGCGAGGCTTGCGGTGGGCTGGCCTGCTACCGTTGTTGTTCAGGGAGAGCGGTGAACCTCCTCCCGATGTGCTGGTCATTCACCTGGGCGGTAATGACCTTGGACTGTTAAAAGGGAAGGCCTTGGTGATACAGGTCATCCAGGACATGCGGCTCATACAAACCACATGGCCTCACATGTCAATCGCATGGTCTGCGTTGGTGCAAAGGAGGGAATGCGGTGGTGGTGCCGATCCCCGGCGCATAGAACGCGCACGCCAGCTGGCGGATAGGGAGATTCGACGCGCCCTGAGACAGGGCTTGGGTCACTACATCCCACACGCAGAGATTGTTTTCAGCAAGCCAGAGCTATATTGGCGTGATGGAGTACACCTGTCACCAGAGGGCAATCAGATTTTCTTACGCGACTTGCAGAAGGGGTTGGACTTGATCCTGAGCGGATGGGGGGGTTAAGGACTAAGCAGACGCTTGTCCTTGCCCATGGCCGGAAATGGGGGGGCTTGAGGTTCGGCGTGTACCTATGGCACCCCCCTTTCGGGGTGGAGGATAAATACTATCCTTGGGGGGGCCCTGGGATCACCCCACTTGCTGCGCAGTGGGGGGTGGGCCTGGGGCTCCCTCCCAGACAAAGGCTGGCCAAAAGCCATCTGGCACCTTCAGCGGTTGGCTTTGGAGCCTGGTATCTCGCTCAACGGGCTAGGGGAGACGGTCGGGAGTGGCCTCTTGCCCTAGTCCGAAGGTGCTGTTACCCTCCCCCCTTAGCATTCTGCTCAGGCCAGAAACCCAAGTTTATGTTCGGGTTAGTTCAACCCTTGTTAATTAGGCATATTAATAAATTGCCCTAGTTCAACCCAAGCCTGTCTGAGGTCTCGTTATTTCGTGGGTAGGGTGGCAATGTCACATCCCACCATACGCCACCATGTGAAGCTGGAAAATGACACCATGCGCTGCTGGGATGTATTCCAGCCTTTTATGATTTCTAGCTGTTAATTCACCTTCGCTGCCACCACCCGCTGAATTATGAATTATCTGGACCCTTGGACAGTACAGCGGGACCCTGTCCAGCCACGTACATCCCTAAGCTTAAGGATCTTCCTTGTCCCCCCCAGTCTACCCAGCTTGGCGTGGGAAGGAGAGAAACAGGGTCTTTTACAGAAAGTATTTATTAAAGATATTCAAATAAGGCAAGTTACCACACATGGGAAGCTCCCTCTTCCCAGGCACGCTTAGTTACAGAAAGAACAGATATGAAAGCACAGATACATTCTTTAGATCAGCCAGCCTCCAAAATAACAGAAAAGTCCCTAACGCGACTAGATAACTTTAGTCTAATTACTCACAGTTGTTCCTATATGCTTAGATGTTCTAAAGGAAGGGCCAGGAGGCGAGGCCTATGGCCTCCAGCCTGCTAACTGGCACAGAACCCCCCTCCAGGAGGTTCCTTGGTTGTTATCCCTTTGTTATCTCCTTGTTGTCTCTCGGCCACATGGCCTCCAAGAAGTTTTATAACTTCTCCTTCGAAGCATCTGGAAGCATCCTGAAGATGCTCACTTCTTTTCTTTTTGATTGGTCAGTTCTCACCCTATGACCTGTGATGCTGACCCACATGACCTATGATGCTGACCACATACTAAAATGTAATCTAATCCCAACACCTTATTAACCCTTGGTTTACCTGAAGAGGGAAGTGTCCCCCTTTTTGCTAATTCTAGATAATGGGAAGCCCCATTATCACAGTCCCAAATTATAAATAGTCTTTGAAAACTGCAGTTTTTCTTGATTTCTTGTGGCAAAAATGGCAAGATAGTTCATTGTTGCTTATGAAAATGAAGTTCATGAAGATTTACATCCCTAATAGACAGAAGCAATAATCACAGCTGTCCTTACATCCCGCAGACTAAGGCCCTTTCTGCAGCAGGCAATTAGAATGGGGCAATGCGTCCTCTCACAGAGGTTGTCTGCACCTTGGAGCGGACTAGGAGTGGACTACTTACCGGAGATTCACACCTCAGTCCGCTCCAAAACGATCCCAAGTGGTCTTCCAGTGTGTTTTCTAAAGACCACAAAAAACAGGTCTTTATTTTCCTGGAACACGCCATTGCGTTCCTGCTCCTTTGTGCTGATTCGCAGGCTTGCATCAATGCGAGCCTGCAATCTGCAGAGGGTGGGCTTTAGGCGTGGTGAGCTTCAGTGGTTGGTCGGGACCCATGACCAACCGGAAGCCGCCATTTTGGAAGGCGGAAGCCACCATTTTGGAAGCTGGAAGCCACCCTTTTGGAAGCCAGAGCAGTGCGGATCTACAGACCTTGCACTGCTCTGATTTGCCCTGGACCACGGAGGAGCCCTGCGGAAGGGCTTCAGGGACAGTCCGCATTGCTTCGGACCCCAGAAGAAGTGGAAGGTAACGGCACAGAGTGATTCCCTCGCCTTGTGCAGAAAGGGCCTAAGGAAACTGCCTCGGGTGGCAGATGTTGTAGGAAAGCAGCAGGAACTATCATCTGGCTCTTAGATCACAAGCAGCTCCTCTCTGTTGGAGCTGTGAGCACTGCATAGTCTGTTTCATCCACCTAAACTGGCTTGCCACCCACGTCTGTCATAGAAGATGCTATTTTGTCATCATTAATGAAGTAAGTTTCAACTGAGACTCCAATCAGCTTCTATGTATGCAACGGAGCAACACTTTGTCCTTTGCCTCAGGTAGCAAAATGTCCTGATGGCAATCACAAATTTGTTTTTTGGGAGCCACTTTTATGTCCAAGACTTTTGACTACCACAGTCAATGTTGCTACATGTGATAAATATTGTAAATTATTCCATCTCCCATACATCAACCCTTATAAGAACCTGTATAAAAGTGTCACAGTCAAGTTAATGGTGCAGTTCAAAATTAGCTTGGCTTAATGCACTATATATAATACAACCCCTCTGACAGTTTGATACATTTCTGCACCTTTTCCTCATGGTCTCTGATCACCATAATATGGAATTCACTAAATGCTCTGCACACAACATGGTTTTATGAAGGAGTCCTAAACACATGAGTATAAACTTTGATGCTTCATTATAAAGTAAGATAGTGATTATCTATTTTCTATCTTGAATTTTCTGAATATGCTTTCTTATTACTGTGATTATTGTAGTCACTATTGTAACTATGGCATTATTGAATTGGGAACTATGTGCCTTCAAGTTGTTTCTGACTTACGGAAACCCTGAGGCAAATCTATCCCAGGGTTTTCTTAGCAAGATTTGTTCAGAGGTGTTAGCAGCCACATACCTCCTGCTCTGATTTGGTTTAATCGGCATATATAGAAATTGATATAAAATACAAATTATGGCTGGACAGCCCTGCGGGATAAGAGGAATGTTGGCTGAACATTGTGTGTTATGAAATCTAAGGTAAAGAAGAACCCTCCTAAGAACAGCCAGATCATAGTCAGGAAATTACCAGGAAATGCTGACGATAATAGACTGCTGCTAGCCTTACCAACTCTGCTTTCTTAAACAATAGCAACTGGGAAATTCCCACCAGACTACTGATTGTCTCACTTCCTCTTCCCTTTGTCCTGCAGTCTATCTCATTATCTTCAAATCCATCCACAAACACTAAGCTATCAAACAACCACTAGCTCCTTTATCACCTAATGCTAAAACCATCAGCACATTCTGGACCTCATTGTCCACTCTCCTAACTCCATTGTTTACTTGGCCAGAGAGCTATTCACACCTATGCCCTCCAGGTGAAATTGTGTATAAACCCCCTTCCCCAGTTTTGATCAGCTCACAGTATTTTGCTTGCTGTCACTCCAATTTCTGAACAAGTACTGTCATTAGGCATAAGTCTAAGCCATATTGTTGTTTCTTCACTGCCCCCTGGATCAGTAATTATACCCTCATCACCCTTAAAACCTCCCTATCAATAAGTTTCCTCCCTTTCTCACAGCTAGCCTTGTGTGACTGTGTGAGTGCTTGTGTCTTGTGTGTGACTATTAATTCCCTTAATAAAGTACATTTTAGCTTACTTTTGAATCTCTGGCTGGTTCTTCCCTGCAAAGATACCATAAAAATTGGTGGAAAGATCTTATTAGGTTACCCTCTTCTCACAGGTTGTCTAATTGAGCTAATATTTCCTCACTTTTGAATGGAGGTACTAGCATCATGGGTAGGTCTCTGGGTCACGCATGTTTTAGGATAAAAGAGGGGGGATGCCTTTTGCCTTTCTCTGAGGCTGAGAGAGTGTGACTTGCCTAAGGTCACCCAGTGGGTTGTAATGCAGTGGGTTTCCATGGTGGAGTGAGGATTTGATCCCTGGACTCTCAGAGTCCTAGTTCAATGCTCAAACCATTACATTGGCTCACATTGGGAATTACATTGCTACAGAAATCATGACTGAAATCACTTTAATGCAGTTTACATTACTAAATAATTTCTCCCAGACTGACAAACCTAAATCCAGTTGCTCATCTCAACTACAGTACACTTATTGAATCAATGAGAATTTTTTTTGTATAATTTTTATTGAAAGTTTGTCTCGAAAATACCTCCCCACACACTTCCATGCTTAAATCTTCCAGTTGAAATTGCTCATTTCCATTGTATTACAAACACAATTTCCATCTCACAGAGAGAAGAACAGTTACATTATTTCTTCTTTGATTGCTTATACATTTATATCCTTACCCAGTCCAATACTCTTTTCCATTCTTTCTCTAAGTTCTGGATAGATTTATTCTTCAAAGAAAATGCTAACTTCTCCATCTCTATCATATCTGAATCAATGAGAATTTGATATATCGACATTTATGTAAATTCCATTGATTCAGTGGGTCTTCTTGAATTGAGATTAAGAATTTGATTTAGTTCTGATTAGAGTAGAGCCATTGAATCAATTGGACTTATCAATGTGTTTAATCACCATTCAAAAATTGCTCCAATGGGTCTACTCTAGCTGGGAGTAACCAATAGAGTTCTAGTCCTAGGCAGGAATTCAAACAATTCCCATGTTTCCAGAGAGCCATAATAGCTTCATAGTATTGTTCAATCTTGGTTGCCAAATCCACAGCCAATGGATTAGGGGGAGGGATAATGAGACTGACAGATGGCCCCAGCATATCAACTCCTCCTGGGCCAGTCACATGCCACTTGCTGTTGTCTTTTAAAATGCATTCATCTCCTTTGTGTATTGTTTTCCGATCTTGTTTGTAGTCACACAGTGCCTTGAGAATGATGGACTTATTGCTCCTGTAATCAGGGTTATGTGGCTTTAGCTGCACTATCTTCTTAGACTTATTCACCAAATTTTGCACCTGCCTCTTGTATTCCAGAATTTTCTCTCACTCATTCTCTAACTCTTTGATCTGCTCCAGCAGAACTTGCAGCAACATGTTTTTATCACAGATGAACTTTTTCCTGATAGAATCCTGCAGATTCTTCAAGTAATTTTCAGTAGATTGGGCTTCCTCAAAAAACTGGAAGTATGCCGCATTCTCCTTGAGATGAGCATCAATACACTTGGTGATCTGTAGAATCCAGCTCCATTGTGTTTGCAGTGTATCCATGTAGGCCTCAATTTTGTCAGAGACAGGATGCTGGTTAAGCACCAATTGGTCACATTCTTGCTTCAGCTTGTTGAGCTCTTTTTCCTTAACTTCCAGCTGGCTCATGCATTTAGAAAAGGCCCATGTGTCTAAAGTTCAGGACTTTGCTGTGCAAGTATTTATTAATTTAGAGGTTGTATGTTTTGTTTTATTTCCTACTAAGTAAATATGAATAGGTTTGCTCTGTTATTTTTTTCAACTTCATCCTTTGAGAGTTTTTTTCCCCCTCCACTCTGTCTGAGCTGTGGTTAGTTTCCAGGAAAGAGACAAGAGGGGAAAAAAATGAGATATTAGGCTATACTTGATTGAATATTTTTCTCTAAACATTCAGTGCACAGCGGTCCATAAAACTTTCACTGAGGGTAAGGGGCAGAGCTTCTAAAAATTCATTTTTTGGACTCCAACTCAAGAAATTAAATCCCCAAGCAAGCATGGTCCCTGCTGATTCTGAGAATTGTAGTCCAATGTTTGGCAAAGGGTTAACATTAAACAAACCACTATGAAGATGTGGTTAATCTGAATGGTGATGGGACACGATGTGGGAAATCTCATTTTGCACTCTGAACTGAAGAAAGACTGCAGGAAATGGGCGTCAATTCACAATACACTCCCAACAAGCCTTTCCGCGGTAGATCACGGACATTCTGGAGACTAAAGTTGAGAAGCAGTGGTTGGTCAAAGGCCATGCCAAATAGTTTATGATTGAGCCAGTTTTTGTCTCAGTGGGTTTTTCAGAAAAGACACAAGAAAGGCTCCCAGTGGAGAAGTGTAATGCTTCAAGACTGTATAGCACATCTATATGGATGATCTATTTGAAAAGCGTGTATCTGAGTACCAAGCTGCAAGAACACAAACCAAAGAGTTGAAGTGAATGTTGTTGGAGGCTACTGCTCACAGAGCCTGTGAGAACTGAAAGAAGAATGTGAAAACAGTAAGTAATAAGTGTCATTGTCAAGCATTCAGTTAATGTTTTCAGGCACTTTGTTAGTTTACATAAGGCTGTGAAAAGGATTCGCTGCCACAGTGGGTGTCAAGCAGAAGGCTTGTTATGACAATCATGGCAATATTTATTGTGTAAGCATTTCAAAATGGTGCACATTTTGCTTGCATAATAAGATATATATACAGTATCTATCTATATCAGCATGGTTTTTCTTTCTTCTGTCATTTGATAGGCTAGACCAGGAAACAAGATGTCTGCCTGAAGTAATAGCTGGAAGGTTTTTGTTTGGATAGCAGTCCAAAAGGAAAATGTGTAGGAAGAGAAGAAAATAAATAGCAGTCAACTGGGAGCACTTCATACTTGTTATATGTATTCTTTTAGCTGCACACTGAAAATTATGAATATGATGTGTTGGCAAATATTTAGCACACAAACATAACTTCTTTTCCCCCAGGGAGCCAGTACTGATTACAATACTGAAAACTCTATCATCTAATGTGTTGTCTTATGCAGGTACTAAAGACTGCATTTGACCCTCCTGGGCCCCCAGTGTAGCCCTGGGAGGTGTGATTCTCCAGAAGGCCATGTTCCCTTAATACCATCATTTTGTGGTTTCAAAGGTTCAAAGGAAGTTTCAAAGGTTTTGTATCTGCCCCCCGCCCCAGTTCTACAAGGTTGAGATGCCTCTCCTAAGGCTTAATCACTGGCCATAAAGAATTTTAAGCTAAAATATACTAGCATTTTGTGCTGTTTGGGAGCATCTCTGAAACTGAATTTGTCCTTGAAGTGTAGTGCATTGACAGTTTACTGTATAATTGATACAGAGTATGTAGTGTATCATTTAACAAATAGATAGAGGATGCAGCTTTTGAGATGACATGAGTCTAGAGTGGCTTTTTATGCACAGTTCCTTCAACATGTTAAAATTAGCCTGCTAAGAATTCCACGTCTCTAAGTTGTTTCTCCTCATAAGTGCTGAGGTGAAGCAAGTGCTGTTGAGTCGCCATTTCCTAGACCTCTCTGGCTGAGAATTCTAAATGTCTCTCCCTAAACTGCAAATCCCAGGATTCCATAGGACGTTGAAGGTGGAATAATAGCACTATAACAGTCTAATGCAGAAAGACTCTTAGTCTATTTCCTCCAGCCACCACAGCCTAAAACACTCATGCTTCATCTTCAAAACCCCTTCTTTTAAATGGTCTCCCTCAAATCCTCTAGCAATCACTATTCATTCCCAACATCCCAGCACTCTGTTCCCCTGACCAACACACGACTTACTATAAAACACCAAATCTACATACATAAACATTTACAACACACTACTGAACACCACATCTTACCTTAAATCACCTATTACATATACATAAATACCAAGACTGCAGAACATCACAGTGAATTTCCTAAGGGAATTATTATTAGGTTGTCAGAGGCTATTCCTCACCAGAACACACTAGTATGTCCATGTGTTGAGAGAATTTCTGGTCCTTTTGCTTAGTCCAGCTTTATGAAAAAGGAAAAAGAAAGATGCTTTGAAGCTTTGCCCCAAATCAAGAAATGTAGAGTTCAACAAAAATGTTGTGAAAATCTTAAGATCACAAATGCAATATTGAATCTGGTGATGGTTGGTTTCATGATAAATTTCCTATTAAAACAATACAACCAAGGTCATTTCTGCACTACACTGTTATAGTGCTATTATTCTGCTTTCAACATCCTATGGAATCCTGGGGTTTGTAGTTTAGGGAGGAGCATTTAGAATTCTCTGCCAGAGACCTCTTTGGCCTCAGTAAACTACAAACCTCAGAATTCCACAGGGTGTTGAAAGTGGAATAACAACCCTATAACAGTGTAGTGAGGAAAAAGAAAAATGTTTGAGAAGAAAGGGAAAAACAGAGAGTAGAAGGGAAGGTGACAATGCTATATATACAATTCCAAATACAGTTAATAAGCAAATGTAATCACTTGTGACATGTCACCATCTTAAACAGTATGTTGGAGCAGTCTTTCTCAGACTGTTAGGAAAACTCAGATTGACACAAGAACCACATATTTATGAGAATCTGAGATCACAATAAACCAAATTCTCAGCAAAGGCTAATTGTCGTTTTGCCCAGCAGGGAGGTACATTCTGTATCTGATGTCAGTGGTCCAGCCATTGAATGATAAAATTGATTAATAGATTAACTGATTTCTTCATTACTCCAACTTAGAGTAGGGCCCTTTCCGCAGCTTGTCTGCCTCCTGTGTGGGCACACAGGGATCACGTGAGCAGCCTCTTGCGAGAGGCACTCACGTCCCCTCTGCTCTGTCTCTGCTGGCAGGCAGTGTGAGGGCTCCGCCTCTTCCTTCCACAGCACAGCTGGGTACTTTCCCAGGCTGCACTGGGGGAAGAAGCGAGAGGGCTGCATTGCTGGAGGATCTGCATGGATAGTAAGTGTGTGTGGGGCCCCGGAGCGATGCGAAATTGTGCATCATTTTCAGCCAGAAGCCAAAAATGATGTATTGTGCGATCAGCGCCTGCTGGCCCCAGTAGCATTGCATGATTGCAAGGACGTCGTATGGACTGGTCCTCACAATCGCGCATTGCTCCGGAGGCCCTTTCGCATGACAAATGCCATGCGAAAAGAGCCTAGATCTCAAGAAGAAAAAACCATTCTAACTAGACAAAACATTGCAGGAAAATCAAAATCACTTGAAGCGGTCCTACCTAGATAGTTTCTATATTCTCATATCTGTTCCTGATAATTATTTTCCCTTAAAAAAAAAATCTTTTGGGCATTTTGAGGATATCTTTCCTGGTTGTTTGAGTCTGTAGAGGTTCGACTTTTAAGTTTTCAGTTTCTTTCTCTGGCCCTTTCCACAGCTTACCTGCGTCTGGCTACTGAAAGACTATGAAGCAAGATGATGGCACCTCTGTTGCTTTCACCAGCTACACAGAATTGCTGTTGCTGGGAAACTGTTCCTCTAGTCGCCAGTTTATTCAGTTTGTCTTTCCTCTATGTATTTAGAAATGCTATATTTGTCCTATGAGAGCTACATTTTTAAAGAAAGAGACAGCGTGTGGAGACAAGGTATTTAATCAAGGAAGCATTTCATTAAAACACCCCCCAAAGCTTTCTAGTTGCTTCTCTGATGTATGGTGTAAACAAACTGTGTTTGCAACTAACAGGCCAGGTAGATGACATGCCAGTGTTCTCAGCTGGATGGGAATGCTGAGTAGATTGCATCTAATTATATGATGTTCAGACTATGCCATCTGAATTGGCTACATGTCTCATAATGTTCCAGATCTAATATACAAAAGTCAAAATTTGTTTGCCTGTGTCAGGCAAAGACCTCATATGATTGGCTGCCTAAGAAGATTCTATGGAATCCTGGGGTTTGCAGTTTAGGGAGGAGCCTTTAGAATTTTCAGTCAGAGAGCTCTTGGGCCTCAGTCAACTGTGTCTGTCTTGAATGGTTGCTATGGAGATGAGGCCTAGCAGCAAGGAAGAGGGCAGTGTATTCACTCAGGAACCCAACTTCTGTATGTTAATAACTCTGAATACAGATTGGATTGGGGAATATGGGGAAAAGTTACAGGGAATTAGAGTCACAGGATCTTAAATCTTTCTAACAAGTATTACCTATGAGAAAATAAAATCCTGGGCAACGCTGGATATATACGCTAGTGTCTTATATGCTCTCCCTGCCCCTGCACTGGCAACAATTTTGTCACATATTATTCTTGACAAGCAGGATCTGCAACAAAATATTGCAGGGCAGAGTAATCCTTATTCTGATATACTCTGGGATTTTCAACAGATCTCATGGCTTAGTACCAGTAATTGTGAGTTGATGTCACTTCTTTACCCACTTGCAGCCTCCCACTTAGCCTTTTTTTTAGTCCCTATGAAAGGTAGTGGTGGTGGGGATGAAGGAAGCTGCATGTTATTGTAGGCAACTTGGCCAGTCATCATTCAGACTTCTTCAGTGCTTTTGCTCACTGTCATACTTATTGAGATGTTATGTGTGGGAATATTCCTCCTCCTCCAGCTTCCTTTTTCTTCTTCTTCCTCCTCTTTTCTCCTCTTCTGCCTTCTCTTTCTTCTTCTTTTTTGGAAAAGAAGTCTACAAATCCTTTATATAAACTTCAATGGAACATCTCTGATTCCAGTTGCCCACTTTCAGTCTCTCTCCACAGTGAGGAGGAGCAGTCTATTGGGACTGTTAAAAAAAATCCATCATCTAGGTGACAATAAATGTTACTTCTGGTGCTGGAAACTTCCAATGAATAGTATGGACAACAGAAAAGCTATTTGGTTATTAGTTATTTTTTATTTTTTTAAACTGAGGACTGCTGAAATGTCTACCAATGGTAACAACAGTATGTAAGTGGGAATTTTGCCGCCACTAGTCGCCTTTACCTTTCTCCCTCTATAAAGTCCTTTTGGGAGATTAAACACTGAGAATGTAACTGGTGAATCATATATACTAAGAGTGAGCCTGGATTAGAGTTACGTCTGCTACATGGCCAAAATGCAACCACTTTCACACTACATAGTTATAACACTATGATTCCATTTTAACTGCCCTGGTTCAGTCCTATGGAATTTAGAGGTTTGCCATTTTGCGTTGTTGCTGTGGGCCTTCAGCTCATTTCCAACTTATGGCAACCCTAAGGCAAACCTATCACAGGGGTTTCTTGGTAAGAATTGTTCAGAGGGGGGTTGTCTTTGCCTTCTTCTGAGGCTGAGAGAACATGACATGCTCAGAGTCTCTGTCCTGTGCTGGCAGCCAGCCAAGGTTCACAGCTCTCCAGTTAGAATCTTTATCAGCAGACATGGACAAAGTTTACAACAGTTTGTCAGTCAGTTACCATTTGTTGTTTCAGCAGTCCAAGTCAGTAATAAATTCAGAATAACAATCCAAAGGCATATCCACTAGCCAAGTCTGCACACAAGCTGAGGGTAAAGGTTTCCAGGAACATGAGTCAGGGATCCAGATGTAGGACACGTCACTTCCACTGATGACACCAGTTGTCGGCAACAGATTTCTCCCAATCTCCTACCCTGTATTTATGGGCTGATGGCCTCCTACAGCTGTCTACCTAATTAATGCCGTCTTCTCTATATAAGTGCTCTGAGTCTAGTGGGCTTTCCCTTTCTCATCTATTCTGGGCTGCAGTAAGTATTGTCCTGTTCGTGTCTCTGTGTTCTGGCTGTTGGGGAGGATCCTGTCTGTGTTTGTACCTGAGTCGTGGGACTGGGGCATGACAGTCACCCACTCTGTTCCATGGTTGGGAGGAATCCAAACCCTGGTCATAGTCCAACACTCAAATCACTATATCACACTGGGGCCCTTTTCGCAGCGCTGGTGCTCTCGTGACGGAGGAGGGTGGCTCGCGCAAGAAGTCTTCTCCGGGAGGCTGCCGCTTCCCCCTCCTTCCTTCCACAGGTGAAGGAACGAGCGGGGAAGCGGCAGCCTCCCGGAGGCAGCTCGCGCGTCCGTCCGTCCCCCGCAAGCGAGAGAAAGGAGCCTGTCCCGTCCATCCCCCCCACGCGCGCAAGAAAGGAGCCTGTCCTGTCCATCCCCCCGCGCGCAAGAAAGGAGCCTGTCCCGTCCATCCCCCCCATGCGCGCGCGCGCGAAGCAGGACGTGTCGCGTCCATTGCGCTAGCACCCCGCCCCACCCCTTCCTTCCACAGGGGCAGAGGGAAGGAAGCGCGACCTGGCCGGCTCCCCGACGCTCCGCACAAGAGGTAAGTGCGCGCGGGCGCCGGGAGCATTGCGCGAGCGCGGGTGATTTTCGCTTCGAAGCGAAAATCAAAAAACCCGCGCTCGCGCCGCTTCAGCCCCGTGAGCCCGGCGGAAGTGGGAGTGCATCGTGCGGAGCGAAGCTCCCACTCCCGCGAGGCTCACGGGGCTGTCGAGCGAGAGAAGGCCTGTGCGAAAAGGGCCTGGGTCTCCAAAACTAAATTCATAGCTTAGGAAGCAGTATTTAGAATTCTCAGCCAGAGAGCTCTTTTAGTGCCTGACCAAACTTCAGATCCTAACATGCTATAGGATGCTGCCATGGAAGTTAAAGTGGAACCATATTGTTATATATCTGTGGTGTGAAAGAACCCGGTTTCCATGGCCATTTCCGCACTAGACTGTTATAGCGCTATGATTCCACTTCCAACGTCCTATGGAATCCTGGGATTTGCAGTTTCAGGAGGGGCTGCCTGGCCCCTCCCGAAACTGCAAACCCCAGGATTCCATAGGATGTTGCAAGAGGAATCATAGCGCTATAACAATCTAGTGCGGAAATGGCCCATGTATTGAACTTACAGAAGACAGTCCTCTATTTCAAATATTATAGGAGTGCTCTATGTGAAATTCTATCTAGAGTAAATCTCATTTGAAGATAAAGGAGAAGTTTATTTATTCAGGGAGTGGACAAATGAGGATTATGAGTCTGGGCATGTTGTTTATCACACTAGCTTGAAAAGAACAGTTTCTGGGCACCCTGACAACTTGGAGATGCTTCAAGCCAAACTTGGATTACAGAAATGTTTTTTTTAACAGTAAATATTTGAGATTTCTGACCTCCACAGGGCTGAATTATGAATAAATGATAAGGTTGTTAAGATACAAAACAGCATCCTGAATCTGTATCTGTCATGCTAATACTACGGGGCACAGTGCCTGTGTGTGGTTTGCTTTTGTTGCTGAAGAAATGTGACTGAGACCTTTGGCTTCTCAAACCATAGGATGCTACTAATCAAAAGTTGCATAAATTGAAGTCATTCACAATCTAAAAACAAAATCTTTTAATAGAAATACTTAAAAAAAAATTTCCTCTAGAGGTGATTACTTCCTTAGGTGGTCATTTTACATTTTGCTAGTTTGGATGAACAGTGGTTTGACTTGTGGCAATTTAAAGTTCATCTTAGATTTTTGAAGGAAAAGAGTATTCCTTCTGGAAACACCAAACAAGTGCTGGGTTTTAAAAAATCAACAGCTTTGTCAAATTGTTAAGCCTGTTCTATGACCCTTATGAGACTTTGCTCTTGCAGCTTTTGAATATTCTCTGTGCACTAAGAGAAAAATCTCAAAGCTAGTTATGCATTATGCATGACTAGCTTTATTAAGATATGATCAAAGTTGGTGTATGGGTCACATTTCAGGTACCTGTAGAACAGACAGTTTTCTCTGCTTAGGCTATGTTCTATATCATTATTTAATAAAATATTCAGCAACTTTTACTAAGGCCCTTTTCGCATTGAGGCTTCTCGCGCGAGCGGGGGAGGGCGGCTCGCTCGAGAAGGCTCCTCTGGGAGGCTGCCGTTTCCCCACTCCTTCCTTCCGCAGGCGAAGGAACTAGGGGGAAGCGGTAGCCTCACACAAGCCGCCCTCCCCCCTGGGCGAAGCAGGAGGCTGTCGCGTCCATCCCCCCGCCCGCACAAAGCAGGAGGCTGTCGCGTCCGTCCCCCCCACGCGCACGAAGCAGGAGGCTGTCGCGTCCGTCCCCCCACGCGCACGAAGCAGGAGGCTGTCGCGTCCGTCCCCCCCACGCGCGCGAAGCAGGAGGCTGTCGCGTCCGTCCCCTCCACGCGCGCGAAGCAGGAGGCGCTAGCGCCCTGCCCCGCCCCTTCCTTCTGCAGTGGCGGAGGGAAGGAAGCGCAACCCGGCCACCTCCCCAACGCTCTGCACAGGAGGTAAGTGCGCGTGGACGCCGGGAGCGTTGTGCGAGTGCGGGTGATTTTTGCTTTGAGGCGAAAATCAAAAAACCCGCGATCGCGCCGCTGCAGCCCCGTGAGCGCGGCAGAAGTGGGAGTGCGTCGTGCAGAGCGACGCTCCCACTCCCACGAGGCTCACGGGGCTGTTGCGCGACAGAAAGCCCGTGCGAAAAGGGCCTAAGACAATGCCTGTGTAAGCACGTAAAGGACAATCTAAAAAGACTGTAGAAATCAGTCATATGTGTCATCACAGTGTTACCTGGACTTTGAGCAATCCTTTCTCAAGTCCATCTGGAACAAATATGTATCTGCAGCCCAAAACAGAGTGGAAAAGATGGCTCACTGATAACTAGATTTCCTTTGATTAATGAAGATCAAGAGTTATCACTCCCTGTAATTCACGCATATTCAAGCACAATTGGTTGTGATGTGAGAGAGCATTCTTAGTGGCTGCCCCTAGACTCTGAAATTCCCTTCCCAGGAAGACCAAAATGGCCCCTTCCTTGGGGTCCCTCCAGCAGCAAGCAATGATCCTTTTATTCAGGCATGCACATTAAAGAATGGGCTAGGGGGTGCTGTACTGTTTTAATTTTAATTGCTTCTTTTAAAGTCTTTTCAGCTATTTTAATTCTTTATAGTTTAATCCTGTTTTAATAAATTCTATTTATGTGTTTTTAAATTGTATTGTTTTACTGAGTAAGCCTTTTAACAAGTAAGCCTTTTTGAGCCCCAATACTGGGCAAAAAGTAGGATACTAATACTAATAATATTCTAGGGCTTGATGGATACTGGAGGACTGGGATACTTTTAGGAGGACAAGTGGAAAGGAATTGTTTTCTTTTTTAATTAAATTTTTACTGAACAAAGAAAAGAAATAAATAACAAATACTACATATCAATACATGAAACTAAAAATACATAACAGTACAAATTAGAAAAACTACAAAACTACAACTTACAAAAGAAGAAAAAACTACAGATAACTAAAAATTGGTTCCTGCTCTTATTGCAAAAACAGCACATGTTAATCAAATAGTTACACTTAATTTTTAATCCTTAAATTGGAACTAGAAATTAATACTTGCTGCTAATCATTCTTACCATCCTGGATATATACCTACAAAATTACATACATCACTTCTAAACAATTGAAATAAATTATCAAATCATTCTATATCCTATGTTAGTTTAAACTGTCAGTAATTATCAATCAACTAATCACCATCACCATCATCTTTAAAAAATGATTTACTTACTGCTTTGGGATCCACTGTGGCCACTTCATTCCTGAGCGTATGCCTAGCCGGTCCCAGTCCTGACTGAATCACTTTGAACTTTCTCTATGTCAGAAAGTCCACTAGCTTGTCAAGGGAAGCTGCACCCCCAAGACAACACTTTGGGGTTCACTATTTATTAATGCAACCAGAAGCTGTAACCACAAGTGGAGAGGAATTTTTAAAAACAAAACCAAAGAACTGGGTTGTTCTGCATGGAGGTGCACGGTATTTTCTAATACTACATTTGGGTTTCATACTTAGAGGGCCTTTGTTAATGTTGTCAGATCAGCAGCATCTCAGTCCCTGAGATTTCAAGGCCAAACCTATGATCCGGGGGCAACCCTTTGTGATGTCACAGAGACAAGGCAGGCAAAGTCTGGCAGGTGTGGCACAAGTGTTGCTGAGCCAGCTGATTGTGGAAATAAGCATGAGGGCACTCTGCCTAAAGGGGTCTAAAATTTGGGTAAAATCCAGCTAACCAGGTAATACAGTGACCTATAGGCAAAAGAGAACATAAAGTATTTTTAAGGAGGTGAGGATGCAGCTAAAGGCACCCAGTGATGGTAGCAGTTGCTGCTACTCCCAGTATGTCTTGCATTTCATGTGGCCTTGATGTATGGAGAGTTTTCCCAAGCCTTTTGATGCTGCTTAGGTTTGCAGAAGGCTCACTGCCAATCCTCAGAGATTTTTCTGTGCTCTTGCTGCCACAACCTTTGCAACAGAAAGGCTCACACATGACTTCCTGTCTTGGTCCAGATAGGATAAGGGAAGTACACATGGGTTGAAACATGCAACTACTGAGGAATTGGAAACTTGTACTAAATGCTAACGTAGCAAATTCATTCTGCATTTCTAGAAGTCCTTACTCATGTTGGTGAAGTACTGAAGGGAGCGGTGTTAAAGGGTAGCATAAACTAAGGCCTTTTCCGCACTAGCCTGTTATAGTGCGATGATTCCACTTTCAACATCCTATGGAATCCTGGGGTTTGCAGTTTGGGGAGGGGTCGGCCATGGTGTCACTTCCATTTGCCATTTTGAGAGGGATTGGCACAAAGACAAAGGTGTTTTGGTGCCCTATGGGGGGCTCTGAGAGCATTCTATGAAGTGAGGGTTACTGCATGTTTTTGTATATTTGGTGGACCTTCTCTGTGGTTTTGGAGTGAGAACTGACAGAAAATCACACCAAAATTTGGAAGGGACCTGTGAGAAGCTTTGGGGATACAAAAGTGGGCTCATGGACTACGTTATTCCTATCTCTAGCATGGCTGCATTTTTGGGGTTAAAATTTTATTTTTTTCCCCATTTTAAGTGTTCTCTTCCTTCCTCATTTAATAAACAAGAATAATAGCATGTGGAGGTGAGCAGATTTGTTCCACGTTTTAAAAATGGATGGGGGGAGGATTCAGGCAACTATAGACCAGTCAGCTGATCATGCTAATATGTGGAAAACTTTTCAACAGATTATTGGTATTCATTCTGTTAACATTTAGAAGGAAGATTAGAAAGAGTCACAGTGGATTTTAGTCATGCCAGATTAATTTTATCTCCTTTAAACAAAAAAAATGGAGTTACTTGCTTGGTAGATAAGATGAATGCTTTTTATTTTATTTTTTTTATTTTTTTTATTTATATAACTGAATCACAAATACAAAACAAGAAAAAAAAATTAAACACCATGTGATATACATAATAGTGAATTAAAAAAAAATTTCTTTTTCTTTTTCTTTTTTTCTCTTCTCTTAAGCAATACTAACTTTCATTGTTATTTTGCACCTTTACCCTTAAATTTATAAATCTGTTCAACTGTTATAATTTCACATTTAATTCAATATTTTTCACATCCCCTTTAATCTATTTCTATTGTTAATTCTTTTAACTTTTTTTTTTTAAAAAAACATTAACATCACTTATCCATTTAAATCTATAAATCACAAGTTTGACACACACACCTACTAAGAATTACAAAATATACAACATAAAAGAAAAACAAAACTAAAACTAAAAAATACCCACCCCCCAGAGCCAACTTTTTATTTAATCCACTTTCCAAAATTGCCATTCTTCTTTTGACAGGGTAGTATTACTATCTCTTTTCAGAACTTTATCCAAAAATATTTTCCAAATTTCTTCAAAATCATTCCCTTTAACCAAACCTTTCATAAACCTAATTCTACATGTTAGTTTATCATTAATTGCAATTTTCCACACTTCGTTATACCATTCCTCTATTTGAAATTTTTCATTTGCTTTCCATTTTTTTGCTATTATTAATCTCGCTGCAGTTAACAAATTTGTTATTAATTCTTTCTTTACTTGAATACACTCAACCTTATCATATATAGACAACAATGCAATATTTGGACATACTGGTATATCTGCTCCTATAATCTCTTTTATCTCTTTAAAAACCTTTTGCCAAAACTCCATTATCTTATTGCAATTCCACCACATATGCATATATGTACCAATTTCTTGACATCCTCTCCAACATAATCTTGAATATTTCTCATCTATTTGATTTAATTTCACTGGAGTCAAGTACCATTTCCACACTAATTTATAATAATTCTCTTTTATTCTTATTGATAATTTTTTTAAATGACGTTGTTTCCAAATTTTTCTCCATTCTTGTATATCTATATTTTGTACTATCTCTTCCTCCCACATTTTTCTAAGAAAATCCTCTTCTTGTTCTTTTGCTAATATTTTATATATTTCACTTGTAATACCTTTTAGTATTTCATTTTCTTGCATATTTTCTCTTTGAATAATAATTTGTTCAAATTTAGTATATTCTTTAAAATCCTTAACATATCTTTTCATACTCTTTGTCCATTGCTCTAATTGTATATAATTTAACCAGGATATTTTAGTTTCCTGCAATCTCTCTTTCATTCTATCTTTATTTATCATTATTTTCATCCAATCTTTTAATCTATAAATTTTTTGTTTTTTTATTTCTTTCTCTATTATTTCTCTTAAATTTATTGGAAATTTTTCCATCATCACTATCGGAGTTAATATTGATATATTCGGTAATAATTTTCTTTTATTTTTTTTCCATATTTCTATTATATTTTTTATAAAAGGATTTTCTATCTTCTCCATTTCTTTCTTTGAAAAATTCCTAAAAAATATATTTTCTAATTTTGTCTCAATATTCATATCTTCTATCTCTAACCAATCTAAATCACCCTTTCCTGAAACCCCCTCTATGATATATCTCAATTGATTTGCATAATAATACCATTTTAAATTTGGAAGTCCCAGGCCACCTTCTTTTTGACTTTTATACCAATATTTCTTGTTAATCCTCGATTTTTTATTTCCATTACAAAAATTATTTAATATCTTTTGCCACTCCTTTAATTCTTCCTCTGATATTTTTATTGGTAACATTCTAAACAAAAAGTTAATTTTAGGTAAAATTTTCATTTTTACCACTGCTATTCTACCAAACCACGATAGCTTTATATTTTTGTAGTCCTCTAATTTCCTTTTTGTTTCTAATCTTAATTTCTTGAAATTTTTTTCCTGTAATTCTTGTAAATTTTTTGTAATCTCTATTCCTAAATATTTAATTGATTCTTTTATTTTAATAATCCTCTTTTACTACTTATAAATTTTTGTACTTCTTCTTTAGTATAATTAAATAACATTATTTCTGATTTGGCCCAATTTATTTCTAATCCCGTCTTCTCCCCAAACTCTATTAAATGTTTATCTATCCTATCTATCTTTTCAATTGGATCCTTAATTGTCAACAATGTGTCATCTGCAAATAAGCTTATTTTATTTTTTTCCTTAACTCCAATTCCTTCCAAATTCTCATCATTTCTTATCACATTCGCTAACATTTCTATAACTATTGCAAATAAAACTGGAGATAATGGACATCCTTGTCTCGTTCCTCTTGTTATTTGAATCTGTTCTGTAAATCCATCATTTACCATCACTACAGATGTATTATGTGAATACAATTGATTTATTAACCCTTTAAATCTCTCTCCTAATCCTATTTTATTTAAAATTGTTTTTAATGCCGGCCATTCCACACAATCAAAGGCTTTAAATATATCTAGGGCTAAAATTCCAGCTTTTTGTTTATCTCTGTCCATTATATTTATTTTATTTATCGTTTTCCCTATTAAATTTGCCATCTGTCTTCCTTGAATAAAACCACATTGATCTTTATGTATATACTTATAAATAAATTTATTTAACCTCTTCGCCATTATTGCTGTCAAGATTTTTGCATCTTGATTTATTAAAGATATTGGTCTATAAGAACCTGGATCCATAGGATCCTTATTTGGTTTTAAAATTAATATTATTAGTGACTGCTTCCATGATAATGGAATTTTTTCACCCCTCAATATACTATTATATAACACTTTTAGTTTAGGAATTAAACCTTTTTTAAATGTTTTATAATATTCTGGACCTAGTCCATCCAATCCTGGTGATTTTCCTCCTTTTAAATTATTTATTACTTCTTCTATTTCCTCTTCTGATATCATTTCTTCCATCAATCCTTTATCTTGTTCTGTTAGTCTTACTTTCCAATTTTTATTAATATACTCCTCTATGTTCTCTAAAGATTTATCTTCTGCTGAATACAATTCTCGAAAAAATTCCTCAAATATTTTTAATTTCTCTTTCATCAACCTTTTTTCTTTACCAAATTTATCTTTAACTACGCCAATCATATTTCTAGTTTTTTTTGATTGTACTGATTTAGCCAGCATTTTAGAATTTTTATTACTATATTCAAAATATTCCCTTTCCAAGTATATTAGATTTTTCTGAACTTTGTCCATTTCTATCTTTTCTAATTCATCTCTTTTTGCTTGTAATATTATTGATTTCTGTTTAGTTCTATCTATTATATAATCATTCTCTAGTTCCTTTATTTCTTTTTCTAATTTTAATTTTTTTTCTCCTAATTGTCTCTTTAATTTGCTTGATTCTTTAATGCATAATCCTCTTACCACTGCCTTCATTGTATCCCACAATACATCTTGTGTTACTTCCTTATTGTTTATATCCCAAATTTCTTGCCACTCCTTCTCTATTTTATTTACTATCTCCTTATAATTAAATAACTTAGTATCCAGTCTCCACCTTTTTGCTTCTCTATAATTCCTTTTCATAGTTATATCCAAGTTCATCAGAGCATGATCTGTCACTTTTATTGTTTCAATTTCTGTATTTATTAATCTAGGTATCATATTCTTTGAAACAAAAATATAATCTATTCTTGAGTAATTTTTATGAACTGATGAATAATACGTATATTTCTTTTCTTCACCCTTTATTAGCCTCCAAACATCTATCAGTTCATTTCTACTCACTAATTTATTCAAAATTGTTATATTATTATATCTATCTCTAATTGATGGATCTGATTTATCTTTCCATCTATCCATCACCATATTAAAATCACCTGCGATTATTGTATAATCTCCTTTCATTTTTTTGATCTTATTAAATATTTCTTCATAAAACTCTTTTTGCTTCTCATTAGGTGCGTAAATATTCATTATGACATATGTTTCTCCATCTATTTCACCTTGTATAATTACATATCTACCTTTTTCGTCTAACTCCACACTTGTTACAATGAAATTGCATCTTTTGGAAATTATTATTGCAACTCCTCTTGATTTGGATGTACCAAATGCTTCCTCATAAATAGCTACCCAGTTCAATCTAAGCTCATTTTTTTTATCTCTTTTCCCATATGTTTCTTGTAAAAAAATTATATCGGCCTTATCTTTTTTTAATATCGATTCTATCCTTTTTCTCTTTATTATTGACCCCAAACCTTTCACATTCAATGTTGATATTCTCAATCTATTCTCCATTTTTCATATTTTGAATTTTCTAATCCCACTCCCCATTGACTCTTTAATGTGATGGTGCTCCCCTTCCCCTTCCCTTCCCTTCCCCCCTCCCACTCCCCTCCCCCTTCCCGCCCTCCCCTCCCCTCCCCACACAAACATTTGTCCCCCCTCTTCCTCCAAAGCGCTTCTGCCTTGGAAACGACCAGCCATGGTCCTGGGGGGTGTGTGTGAAGGTATGCCAACTCCCGGCATAGAGACCAATACCCTTTCCCGATTTATTTTCTTTCCCATATTTTTTTTCCCTCTCTTCCCCCTTACTTCCCTCTCTCTACCCTCTTGCTTTATATATATATAAATCTATCTCTATGCATTTATAATCTATAAGAATATATTTTACTCAGTAGTCATCTACCCTTCTCCTACTCTATGAAGTTCTCTTTCTTCTTCTTCTGTTATATCATATTGTTTCTTCCAGTCCTCCTCAGCCTCTGTCCTTTCGTTTATCTCCCGAAGTCTTCTTCTTTGCTCCTCCTGTTGCTCCTCCCGCTGCTCCTTCTTCAGTTACTCCTCCCACTACTCCTTCCTCAGTTGCTCCTCCCGCTGCTCCTTCTTCTTCCTTTTCCTCTTGCTGGATCAGTTTCAGTTCTTTCAGGAGTTGCAATCCTTGTTCAAGAGAATTTATTCTGTGGTATTTGCCAGCATATTGGAATTTCAGAAAGATGGGATATCCCCAACTGTATCTTATCCCAACTCTCTGTAGAACTATGATGCAGGGTTTCATTTCCCTTCTCCAATTTATTGTTTCGCGGCATAAGTCATTATAAATTTCCACTGTGTTATCTCGATACTTCAATATTCCTGGATTCTTTCTAACAGCTCTCATCAAATCATCTTTCTTGTTGAAATTCGCAATTCTCATTATAATATCTCTGGGAATTATTCCTCTTTTTGCAGCTGACACACGATGAATTCTCTCTATGTCATGATCTTCCCATAAAATCTCAGGAACAATGCTTTTTAGCCATTTTAAAACTTCCTCTTTCAAGGATTTTTGACTTTGTTGTGGCTGCTCTGCGAGTCCACGAATCCTCACATTGTTTCTTCTGTTCTGGTCTTGGAGCTGGATAATTTGTCTCTCTAACAAAGAAATCCTGCCATCATGTTCTGCTAGTCTGGTCTGCTGATTCCCTTGGGTTTTTTTTATATCATCCACTTTAAGGTCCAATGCTTTTAACTCCTGTGAGATTTTTTCCTGCAATTGCCCCATTTCTGCCCTTATATTAGATGTTATTGTAGTAACAAGAGCTTGATTAGACTCTGTAATAAGCTTGTGTATAAAAGTTTTTATCTCTTCATTAGCTCCGTTCGCAGCTTTCTTCGCCGCCATTTTAATGACTTTTTCGTCTCCGTTAAAGTTTAAGTTTATATTTTCAAAATCTCTAACTAGACGATTATATGTTTTATCTGTTGCTGTAGGTCGCTTCCAAACAGGGTGTTTATAGACCTTTTTTTTAGGCGGCATATATCTCAAGGACCACAAAGGGGGGAAAAAAACTGTTTTGCTCTCGGTCCGTTTCAACAGTTATTTGCAGTTTAAACAGAGTCTTTTATTTTCCCTCCAGTTGGAGAAGAATCGAAACCAATCCACTATCTTATCTTACATTCTTTCCCACATTATTCAATTAATTACTCACATTCTTTCTTTGTTTTGAAAAAGGCTTCTGGAATTATTTTATAATCATCTGTTCCGGGAGTCGAATATTTAGCCTCTCTCTGCCATCGTAGTTGGCTCCTCCCCCCGATAAGATGAATGCTGCAGACATGCTATATCTTCATTTTAGAAAAGCGTTCCGATTCTTTTTAAATGGAAAAGTAGAAAATTGTGCGGCAGACAATGTTATTGTTAAGTTAGTTGGTTGATGGACTATTTTTTGAAAAATACCTCTTCTCATCCTGGAGTGAAGTAGTAAGTGGGTGCTTGCAGTTTAGCTCTGTATATAAATGACTTGAATGAAAAAGCAGAGATGTTCATACGTGATGCAAAAGAAAACAGAATTCAATATGGATTTCACAGATTGGGGAAGTGGGCCAAGAGAAATAAAATGAACTTCAACAATGATAAATATAAACTTCAGCATATAGGCAGGAAAAAACACATACATAGATATAGGATGTGTAACACATTGGCCCTTTTCGCAGTGCCGGCGCTCGCGTGACGGAGGAGGGCGGCTCGCACAAGAAGCCTTCTCCGGGAGGCTGCCGCTTCCCCCTCCTTCCTTCCGCAGGTGAAGGAACGAGCGGGGAAGCGCTCGCGCGTCCATCCATCCCCCCCCGTGCGCGTGAGAAAGGCGCTTGTCCCGTCCATCCCCCCCGCGTGCGAGAAAGGCACTTGTTGCGTCCACCCCCCCCGCGCGCGCGAAGCAGGACGTGTCGCGTCCGTCGAGCTAGCGCCCCGCCCCGTCCTTCCGCAGGGGCGGAGGGAAGGAAGCGTGACCCGGCCGGCTCCCCGACGCTCCGCACAAGAGGTAAGTGCGCGCGGGCACCAGGAGCATTGCGCGAGCGCGGCTGATTTTCGCTTCGAAGCGAAAATCAAAAAACCCGCGCTCGCGCCGCTTCAGCCCCATGAGCCCGGCGGAAGTGAGAGTGCGTCGTGCGGAGCGACGCTCCCACTCCCGCGAAGCTCATGGGGCTGTCGCGCGAGAAAAGGCCTGTGCGAAAGGGCACATTGCTTGACAACAGAATATGTGAAAAAGACTTCTGAGTTTAAAAAGACCACAATTTAAACATGGTTCAATGTACAATGCTAGTACAATACTAATGCAATTCTAGGCAAGTCTATGCATTTATATTATTTATTTAGAGTATGTATACATCACCTTTCAGCCACAAAGGTTCCCAAAGCAGCTGTTGTACACTAGATCCAAAGAAATATGGTGGCAAGAGTGTGAGAGGTACTGGAAATATCAGTGGCATTACATCCATATCTTGATACCACAGTTTAAGAAGGATATTAATAGCAATGGACCTTGTCTAAGAGGATACAATGAAAATTAAAACATATGTCCTGATGGAATGAGCTGTTCAACAGTAGAACAGATTGCATCAGAAGGCGATGCAGAATTTTAAAGGCCATTTACCAGAGGTACTGTAGTAGTGGATTTCATGCATTGGTGGGGGAAGAACTAGTTGGCCTTTGTTGTTACCTCCAGTTCTATAATTCCAGTCATTAGAATCCAAATCCAAAGACAGCTAAGTCACCCTCAGGCTCACTGAAATCAGACAAAATAAAGTTTGTAACAGCTAACTTCTCCTGTCAATAGGAGTTAAATACATCTATCTTTCTGCAGATCAGAAGCCGAGAGTTTTTCTTCTTTACCAGCAGAGCATACTAAATTAATAGTTATATAGTGGAAAATAAATGTAATACATAAGCTAGCATTGTAATTATATTCTGCTAATTTTGTGTGTATCAGAGGATGAAAATATCTTCAGTGTATCCAGTTTCTTTTTAAAAAGCTTAGTAGATTTTATAGTTCATTTAACATATTTTTCCCAGGTGCATTATTTATCAAGACAATTTAAGTAAATGAAAAGTACCAATTTAAATAATTGTAATAGAAGTATGTGCCACTTTTGGAATTTATATATTTCTTGATAAGTATGCATATTAACTCCTTGCTATAACAATTACAGCTTGAGATCCTGCATTGTCATTGATTGAGGTCCACTGTTCTAGCTACTTCTGCTGATGCTATCACCCAAAATCTTCCTCTTAAGTTCGGGAGTACCCCAATCAAAGGGTTCCTGAGGTGCTGCAGATTTGGGCACTGGGGAATGGGAATGCCCTCCATGAACAGGAGAGCACTGCAGATAGGCAGCTGGAGAGATCCTTTGGAGTCTTGTCACAATTTCTTCTTTCAATAAGGCCAGCAGCTAGTAAAGCACTGCAGCCATAATTTCCCAGCAATCCAATCTCCAGTGTCTTGGAAAGCCTTTGGTTAACTGCTTAACTTAAGAGGCAGGTTTTTGGGGTCACATTCATGCACTAACGATTGTAACTGTGAATCCCAAAAGTTCAGACATTGGCACTTTTCGTACCTAACCTGGTGCTGCTGGTGCCACACGGGGATCATGTGAAAAGCCTCATCCGGGAGGCACTTGCGTCCCCTCTGCTTCCCCTCCGCGCTGGCCAGAAGGAAGTGTGAGGGCTCCGCCCCTTCCTTCTGCAGCTCAGTCGGGTACTTTCCCAGGCTGCACTGGGGGAGGAAGTGCGATGGCTGTGCATCTGGAGGTTCCGCACACAAGGTAAGTGCAGGTGGGGCCCAGGAGTGACATGTGATCACGCATCATTTTTGGCAACAAGCCAAAAATGATATAATGCATGATCACCTCCTACTAGCCTTGGGAGCATTGCACGATTGCAAGGACGTCATGTGAAACGGTTCTCGCAATCCCTCAGCGCTCCCGAGGCCATTTTGCAACTCAACTGGTGTGCGAAAAGGGCCACTGTTCAGTGCAGCTTACGATCCTATGAATACTGAATAAATCAAGTCAGAATAATTAAACATATTGATTTGCATCTAAATAGGAATTTTGCATTCTGAGAAGCCAATCTATAGGATAAATTAAATTATATGAGGAATATTTGATTGGGTTTCACATGTCCTCTTGTGGTGTTAAATATCTTTGATTTCTTAATATTGTACAATTGGCGTCTCAAATTACCTCAGAAAGAAAAGAAGGTTTGGTTCTTTACAGATATTACTGAAATTGTTGTATATCATATCATATCATATCATATCATATCATATTATATCATATGACTGACACTTTTGGATATACAACAAGTTCCCTAAACTGCAAACCCCAGGATTCCATAGGATGTTTGTGACGAACCTGATGGGAGGGGGTCTTGACAACAGAGCCTCCTTGGCAACTGAGAGTGTTTGAGCTGATTGGCTGGTGAAATGGAACCTTGGACAGCCCAGGCTGGTGGAAAGAGGAAAGAATAATGGATTTTAACTGTTTGGAGTGTGTTTGAAGGGGAGTGTGATTTTTGGTGTGTTTGGGAGAGGTTGGAGATTTCAAGAGCTCTGTGGGAGAGAGAACTGAGAATTTGGGTGTACGAGAGATAGTGAATGAATTGAAAGAGAGAGAGAGAGAGAGAAAACAAATTTAAAGCAACAGTGTTGCAATAAATGTTTGAAGTTCTGTGTTCCTTAAAACAATGTCACAGAGTCTCATTCTGAATCCTGGAATATACACGCTACCAATAATACTATCTTGACCTTAGTGCCAACAGTACCACAGTCTTGGAAAATATAAATCACTGTTGATCCTTACATAAGGGGAAGGGCAGATTTAGCAAAGGCAGTAAAGGAGGAGAGTCCTGAAAGGAAGAAGCCAAGGAGGGACAAGAGTGAGGAAAGGACTGCATTCTCAGAAAGGGAGAACTGAGGCAGACCCGTTTGTCCTGGCCCTGGCTTGATTCAGAGATCTCCCTGGCTGTTCAGCTCTGATCACAAAGAAGTGTCAGGCTGGGCAGGCCTTGAGTGCGAGGCTTGGGTGAGCATTTTGCACTGACAGGCGGTGGTCTTCTGTGCGTTTAACAATGTTGAAATTCCATAGGATGTTGAAAGTGGAATAATAGTACTATAATAGTCTAGTGCAGAAATAAGGTAGGAGAAACTATATGAAAAGAAACAACATTTGGAGTAGCACCTACCTCAGGTGACAGTTGCTGGGGTGTGAGGGAGGCAACCATGGTACCCCTGACATTGTTCTTGAATCCTTTGACTTGGGCCTCTCTGATGGAGGACATCTTGTTCTATGTCTCTTATGCCAGCTTTCAGCCCTCAGATGGGATGAAGAACTCTGTCCCATTGCCAATGTTGAAGAAGGATCCATCTGCTGGTCTGGCTAGTTTCTATGGGCTCTTCCAGACTGGTCTAAAGAAGATGAATTCCTTCACTTTTGCCAGTTACTGCTAGTTGTTGTTGCCTCCATATCCACTTGTTCCCTGCAGTAGACTCTTTGCTGTTATTTTGGGGGCTCTTTGTCACTGATCCTAGCAATTGCTTTGCTCCTCATTAAGAGGTTTTTAAAATTGGGGATATGATTTGTTGAAGTAGGAGTGTGTTCCTATATTTTGAATATTTTTTTCTTAAAGTCATAGGGCATCAGTGCATCAGTGAAACAAACAGCATTTCAATGCAAAAGTGCTATTTCTCTAGTTCACTGATCCACTATGATGCTACAGCTCTATTTTTAAAAAAGGAGAAAAAGAGGGAGAAGATGAAAGAATTGCCTTTAATTCCCCCACCATCCATCTTGAAACCATCCAGCATGCAAGTACTGCAACCTACCTCACAATACACATAAGTGGGGGAGTAGCCAAGAACCCCAGCATGAACCATAACAATAGCTACACACATGACCTTCAGGAATTATTTCATCTAATATGTCTTAGGAGGGAATAAAAAGTTGCAGGCATTGCCAGCAATTGCCAAGAAATAGTTTGAGATAAAAAGAACATGATTTGGCTATTTTTTTTAAAAAACAAACTTGGAGAACTACAGGTACCAATACTGGAACCTCCAGCAATATTTGCCCTGTCTGTTTTCTCTCTATATATGCAATGGGGCTTCCATCTGCCTCAGTTCCTCCAGTTAGTTTGAAACCCAGCTTTTCATTGGAAACAGACAGGAGGGCTTTTTTCTATTGCTGCATCCAAATTTCCTTGCCGAGGAGATTCCTCTCTTATTCCATTCAGTTCATCAGATTTCTGCTAGAACTTTCATTCTCCTTAAGAATGTGTTTGACCTTTCACTGCTGTGGTGTAACCGTAATTGGCATGTAACCCCTCTTTCTTTATTATCATTTCAATGGTGTTCTTTCTTAATGATTATTTTTGGTTTTATCAACTGGCTGCTTTTTTTAAAACCTACATTCAGTGTTTAGTCCCAAATAGAATACAGTCACTGAAACAATGGGATTTCTGTAAGCGCTGGCTTACCATTCAACAGTGTATTCACTGGTTCAGCTCCAGTAGAGACTAGCAATTGTATATGCTCCTTTTTTTCCATAAAGATTTTGTTGAATTTCATTGTAATTTATTATTCGTTACCAGTCTTGAACTATACAAGGAAAGATGGAATATTCATATTTCAAATAAACAGATATTGGTCACATTCACCCTTTATCGTCTTAGCTTGACACCTACAAGATGGAATACATGGTAGTTAGACAATCACATTAGCACTTTTCTGTTGCATGTAGGGATGGGTCAACCGAATCCGTGAATCCTTGACTCCTTGAATCCTTGTGAAGGATTCAAGATTTGCGGATCCGAATCCCTGGGCCAAAACAGGCAAATCGAATCTTTTGAATCCCTGCATGCCCTGGGACCTGAGCTGGTGTGAGAACGCCAGATCAGGCCCATGCAGGCATGGCTGGCTGGCAAGAGCCACATCCCTACATGATCCAGTGCCTGAGCTGGCTTGACGATCCCAGATCAGGCCCACATGGGCATGCAGAGTCTGAGCCATGTACCTGCATGCCCTGGGGTCTGAGCTGGCACAAGAGCCCTGGATCAGGCCCACCTGTGCATGGAAGGCCAGCGAGAGCAGCATCCTTGCACATCCCAGGGCCTGAGCTGGTGCAAGTGCCCTGGATCAGGCCTGCGCGGGCATGGAAGGCAGGCAAGAGCCACGTTCCTGCATGCCCCAGGGCCTGAGCTCATGTGAGTGCCTCGGATCAAGCTTGTTCCTGCTGCCTGTCCCTGTGGCTGCCTCCCTCTGCAAGGTAATTATTCTCTTCTTCATATTCTTTTGACTTGAGACTGAAGGGTAGGGACTGAGACTGGACTAGAGGCTGGTGTTTGTTTTTGTTAAATGCATTCCTTATTTTGGGACTTGAGACTGGACATCTGGGTAGAGAATTGAGACTGGCCTAGAGGCTAGTGTTTTTGTTTTTTGTTTTTTTAAAGTGTCTTCCTTGTTGCAGGACTTGAGACTTAACTGGGAAGTACAGTGTTCTTGAGAATTCAAGGAAAGCTGGAAAAGATTCTTTTGCATTGCTCCCTTGCAAAGCTCTTTCATACACAGTTCAGGGGTTTCTAGTTTTACAAGGTGTCACAGCCTTCTCTGGCAAAGTGTGCTGGTGCATCATCAACCTACAAGCCCCAGCATGCCATAAGGAGCTATGCAAAGAAAAGCCAGTTTTGACCAGGATTATCTCTCTACTGCAGTATGTGGCCCTGCTTCTGCAGGCAGGAAAATGTGGGATTAATAATCCACATTTTCCTGCCTCTGTAGAACGGGCCTTCATGTCATTTTCAATCTGGGGAGATCCAGAGGCAAAACTGTGAAAATTGTCCTGGCCAGATTTCTTCAGAGGGAAGTTTGCCTTTGCCTAGGTTTTTGCTAAGGCTGAGAGAGTGTGTCTTGCCCAAGATTATCCTTTCCTCTTTTTTTTGGCTTTTTTTGTAATAGTCAGTCCAGGAGATGGCATCATCTTGTGTAGAGATGGGATGAATCCAGAATTTTCCAAATTGGGATCCGAATCCTTTGAAGGTTCTGCAAATCCACACATCTCACGAATCTCGAATCTTTCAAATCCTTTTTTAAAAAAGGGTTTAAAAAGCAAGGGAAACAAAGCATTTCTACTGAAAAGTGTTTTGAAGCAGAATTTGACATCTTTGTTTAGTGAAGAACAAATTAAGTAATAGTTTTCACTTTCAGGAAAACATACCTATATACTTATTAAGAATTACATGTAATTTGGAAGTAGCTCCAGATGTTGGAGGATGCTCAAGGCCTTCAACTCCTGTGTGGGCCTGATCCAGGGTGCTTGGACCAGCTCAGGCCCCAAGGGTGCAGGGACATGGTTCTCGCCAGCCTTGCACACCTGTGTGGGCCTGATCCGGGGCCCTTGTGCCAGTTCAAGCCCTAGGGGTGCTGGGGTGTGGCTCTTGCTGGCCCTGCACAGCCGTACGGGCCTGATCTGGGGAGCTCACACCACCTCAGGCCCTGGGGCATGCAGGGATTTGAAAGATTCAATTTGCCTGTTTTGGCCCAGGGATTTGGATCTGCGAATCTCAAATCCTTCCCCAGGATTTGAGGATTCGGTTGGCCCATCCCTACTTATTTGCATCTCCTTAACTAAGCAGCTGACCTATGATTCCAGCAGAAGTCTTTTAATCCTTCACATACAGCTTTGTGCAACGCTAACATGCCAAAGATATTCATCCTTAGCCACATTTTTTAAAAATTACAACCTTTCTAGTTTACAAAAATTGAGTTTAATAAACTCAGTCTAACTATCTTAATGCAGTAAATTAAATGTAGGTGCTGTGTTGCTGTTACTCTGAGTTCTGGGGGTCCCTGAGGGACCCTCGGATTTATTCCAAAAATACAAAGATTTGGGGAAATTAGCAGAGGGCAGGGCAATGTTGTGAGGGCAGGGCAGGGCAGGGCAGGGCAGGGCAATGTTGTGAGACCCTATGTTTACGGAGTCAGACTGCACGAGAGACAAGTCAAATATTCAATTAAAAGTATTTTATTTATCAGAATTGGCAGAATTTACACACACACACAGACACACACACACACACAAAGCAATCACTCACACAAGTGCACAAGGACTACTGAGTCTGAAAGACTTAAGAGCGGGAAAAGCAAAGGGAAAGAAAGCGGTTATACTGCACCTGATCTTGGAGACCGCAGCTTGGGAAGAAGCAAGTGAAGAAAGCGGAGGGGAACCTCAAACTAACAGCATGACAAATGCTAATCAGAGGTGGAAGTTCTCCAAAGAGAGCCCCAAAAGGGGGCTCAATTATAGTGCAGAGTATGCCTGGGGGGGGCAGACCCTTGCTGGAAAGAAGAAAAGCCAAGTTATGCAGATGGACCTCATCTTTGTAGTTTCCGCGATTGCAATCACTAACCTTATCCCAGAGACGCTTGGTCCTTTTCGCACCTTACCTTTGTCGTGGCAGTGAGGAGCGGCGCTCGCTCAAGCAGCCATTTGTGCAAGTTGCTCACGTCCTGCTTTAGACTCCTGAGCGCCGCGTGAATTGGAGTGCGTCGTACGGACCGATGCTCCCATTTACGCAATGCTCAAGGGGCCCTCGTGCAAAAAAAAAAACTGCATGCGAAAAGGGCCTTGGTCTCTCAAGGTGTCAAAGCTGTGGCTGGCTCATTTGATGTGTACATATGTGTCTTCTGAGGTTTTTCTCTTAGATATGTGACTGGGGGATATTTGGTCTGACCTTTGCGAGGAGGTTTCAGCCTTTAGACCCGGATGTCTATGTTTCCATCCAGTGAACCTCTGGCTTAAAATATATATATATATAATAAATAATTCTCTTCCCCAAGATTGGTTCTGTCAGCAGGTAATAAAGATCTCACTCCCACTGTCAGTAGATAGTGAATATTTCCCTTCCGCTATTAGCAGAGGTTACATTGCTGTAGCACTTCTCAAGAACTGTCCACACAACAGTTGAATCTATCAAAGCTTCTGATGTAAAATGCTATATTTAAAGAAGAGTAAACAGGAGGGGTTTTTCAGCACTTCAGGAATAGAGATGAACAGATGCATAAGGGAAGGCAGAAGAAATGACTCCCACAAAGCACTCTGATGCTTTAAAAAATAAAAGTTTTTTTTTTCATTGACAGAATTTTAAAATAGTATGGATATTTCTTCATCATGGCATCACTGAGCTGGGGCTTTCAGGGCAAAGACCCTAGACTTACTGATTATCAGGGACTATTATATCAACTGCCACCCCTTTTGTATTCCCTTGTTCCCTCTGAGTCTAGCTGTAGTCCCCGTATTACCCAGAGAGGAAACTGGTTTACCCAGAAATGATAAACTGTTGTGAGCCAGCCATGCTGATTACCAAAGTCAAATTCATGTCAAGCTTAATGTGCAGATTATTGGAGAGAATGCAGGATTTACAGACGGAAGCAGAAATGCTACCACACTTGGTATATGTAATGCATTGATGATAATCAGCGGGCGACATTTTTCATTACTCTACATTTTTAGGTGAACTGATTGATTCACATTTCTTGGACTAATATCTTTCTTCTGCTCCAAAAAGTTGATACAGTTCTCCATTTAAAAATTAAAGAACTCAGAAGCGTTATTTTGGGGTATACCTCCCAGGAGCTCCCCGTCCGACTGAATTGCATACCCAGATATATGTATTATATTAGGGAAAATGAGTTACAGTCAGCTATCCACATTTGTAGATTTGACTTTCATGGATTTGATTATTTGCAATTTCTTTGACCCTTGCCCCCCAGCCCACTTTAGGCACTTCTTTTCCAGGGGAACCTTCCCTCTAGGTGGATCTGGTCACCCATTCAGCCCTTTAAAAACCTACTTCTCCTCCTCCTCCTCCTCCAGCCACTGTTTGACCAGCTAGGGATGGCTTGCAGTCCAATTTCTCAGCACCATAAATCCTCTCTTGATACCCCCCCCAACACCCACCCAAGGAAGGAGATGAATGAGAGAGGACGTATAGGACCATCACCCTGCCTCATTCCTTTTCCTCTTGTTTCCCTCACCTGGCCCTTTTCACACGGCATTTCTGATGTGAAAAGGCCTCTTGAGCATCACGCAAATGTAAGGAGCGGTCCACATGATGCACTCACATTTGTGCAATGCTTGAGGACCTGATGTGGACCATGCACACATTTTTTCATTTTCAGCTTGAAGCCGAAAATGGTGTGTGGTCATGCATCGCTCTGGGGCCCCACGTGCATTTACCTTGCATGTGGAGCCTCGGGAGCCGGGCCGGTTGTGCTTCCTGTCCAGTGCAGGCTGGGAAGGTCCCAGGCTGCACTGCGAAAGGAAGAGGTGGGGCTCTTGCACGAGCAGGAAGCTCGTGCGGAGCCGAAGGACCCGGGACATGAAAGCCTCTCTCCGGAAGCTGCTTGCTCGAGCCCCACACCCTGGCACCACGAAAAGGTAAGGTGCGAAAAGGGTCCTGGTTTGGATCCTGGGTGCCTGTTCTTTCCACCATGCTTCATCTCCCTTCCCACAGACACAGACACACAGAGATTAATATTTGCAATTTTTCACTTTGGTGGGTGTCCTATGCCCCTAACCCTAGCAAATGTGGCCAACTGTACTTAGAATTCTCTTTGAAGTACACTAAAATTCTGTAGTTAAGTAGCTCACCAGACTACAAAACCTAAGATTCTTCAGGATGGAGGCATAATAAGTAAAGTGGTAACTGTGAACTGTGTAGACAAACTCTTAGGGACCAACTAGATATTTCACATCTAGCTGGGCCTAAAATGCTTGTGATGGACACAGCTGTGGTCTGCTCTTTCTCGGGTTCAGTTTATCTCATCTCTCGGAATGATGTAAAGGAGAAGTTTTAAAAAAGAGCTTGGCTGTTAAACAGAAATGTAATGTCATTTCTGTCCAACTGGGAGAAGGAGCGTAGAAAGGGAAATGTGGTAGAGTTGAAGGAAAAGTTAGGAAGGTTACAATTATAATACAGTTGTGCCTTCACTTTTGCAAGGGATCAGGGTGCAGGACCCTTATGAAAGTGGAAAAACTGCAAATAACCCCCACTCCTCTTCCCATTCCCTTCTAGGGCTCCCCTCTTCCCGTTCCCATGCAAAAAGGAAGGGAATGGAGGGGGTGAGGGAAGTTTCGCAGAAGCCTTCCTTTCCCCTTCCAGAGTTCCCTCTGTCATTCCTATGCATTTTGCCCCAGTGCTGAGAACTTGCGCGGCATTTCCCCCCTGCCATTCCCTTCCATTTGGCTTCGGATGAGTTCTCTCCACAAGGACAAAACGCATCAGAATGGCAGGGAGAGCTCCAGAAGTGGGGGAAGGAAGGCTCAAGCAAGCTTTCCCCCCACCCTTTTCCTTCCATTTTGAAAGGGGAAGGAGGGAGATGGGGGTGGTGGAAAGAAAACTCACATGAGCTCTCTCCTACCCCCCTTTCCCTTCTGTTTTGCATGGGAAGGGGAAGAAGGACGCTCTGGAGGGGTAAAGGAAGGCTCACACAGGCCCACTCCCTTTCCCTTCCATTTTGCCTCAGTGCGAGTTCTTTGCACTGGGGAAATATACATGGGAATGGGAAGAGGAGAATAGCAGGGCGATACATGCTCTTGTGAATAATCAAATTCACAAACTTCAAACCCACGAATGTGGAGGGAGAACTGTAAAATGAAGGAAGTATAGAGGATCAAGCTTGTATTGTTTATGTTTTTAAAGAAACCTTGTAGATTAAACCTTTACTGTTCAATGTCTTTTACCACTGTCTGACTTCATTTTGCCAAAGAATTTACTGGGTCCCAGCCAGGTACCACCAGAGACCCTATACATGCACTTCCACATTTCACAGATTAAAACTGGGACAAGTATGGCCAAATGACATGACTGTGTGGTCCAGATGGCAAAAGTCATTAACAAGGAAGAACAAACAAGGTAGGAGAGGCTGCAGCAGTTTGTTTTTGCTTAAGTCTTCTGGGAAGGACAAGACTCCACCTTCTCCTCTCATCTCTCCCTTGCCCCAGAGTTAATTGCCTACAAATTGTGTTTACACTTTGTACTCAGTTTGAAGCAATTGTAGTAGCCAGGATGAAGGGGGGAAATAGGGGAGGAGAAAGAAATCAGGATATTTTAAAAACAGTTTGAAAAAGTGGGACAATAGAACAATAATTGGCACTGTCTTTGCCAGATTGGGACGGTTGGTGGGCATGAGGCCCAAAGACAGACATATTGATTCCTTATTAGGATCACTTCATTTCTTTTAAAATAGTCTGGAGGGGCTTTTGGTGAGAATGTATAAGAGGGATGTCAGGAACTCCAGGGTAAGAACAGTAATATGGAAGCGGGCTGTATTGAACTGCTGTTTAAACCTATCTTGTGCTATCTGGCTGCAAGTCTCTGCTTCTTGCTGTTGAGTTAGTGCTGGTTAAGTTGGAAAAACCATCTAAGTTTGAGAGGCTAATAGTTCCTCTTGGTTTATAATAATGATAGCTACTATTCAAATGATATTCTGTGGCAAATGAATTTTTTTATGATAACATGGTACATTAAGATATGTGGACTTCGGTTTATTTGCTGCTTAATCTTCTAGAGAGAAACCAAATATGATCTTTTTTTCATTCTAGATAGTCTGTTCTAGCTGTAAATGTCCTTTAATATCTTTCAACCAGAAAAATGATAAGAAATCAGAGATTCCATTTGTTTGTAGTAAGCATGTTGGAAGAAATCTGCCTACTGGGACCTAGCAACAGTTGTTTACAATGAAGAACCATTATATGTTTTACATACAAAAATAAAAATCTGTTCCACTGTAAAATCCATGCTTTAGAAGAGTCAATGAGATATTATGATTGTCAAGAAACACAATAAGTATAAATATGCCAGGCTTTCATTCCAACAAATAAGCTACACGAAAAATCACAATCTGTTCCATTGCATTAAAATTCCTGATTTCTACACTCGTGTGTGTGTGTGTGTGTGTGTGTGTGTGGAGTGGTTGCTTTCCATACCCTCCAACTATGGTGCTTTGACAGGGAAATTCCCCATTAATCCTCTGTCACCTCACTTTTGAAATTTCTCAGTTTTTCTTTCCTCCTCCCACATCCAATCTTTGTCCTCAATTTACTTCCATTGGTGTAAACGGAGTCCAAAGTGCAAAAGTAGGGAGGAGGAGAGGAGGAGAAAGGAGAGGAGAGGTGAGGAGAGGGCAGAATCTTGTCCTTTCCAGTAGGTGTGAGTGAAAGCAAACTGTTGCTGCCTCTCCTAGCTTGTCTGTTCTTCTTCATTATTAACCTTTGTCATCTTTGTCATGCCCTGCTGTCTCTTGGCCATATATGTCCCAGTTTTAGTCTGTGAAATGTTGGAAGATATGGATGGGGTATGGTGTGGAGAGCACTGCCTCTCTTTCTGCATGCACGTGTAGTGTTGTTAATGATGGGTCTGTGAGCACTTAAAAGTAGCTATTTTTTCCCCCCAAGTGTGGATTCTGAAGTAATGAGGAGAACTGGAGACCTCATATCTGTCTATTCTTCCTGGGCTACCATCCGTTAAGCTCTGCTTCTGGGCAATATGTGGGGACGTGCACACCTCATTCATGTCACTCTGTGGACAGTGCCTCTCTCCTCTTCACAAACGCTTTGGGTCTGTTTCTTCATAAAGAACAATAACAGAGCCAAAAATGGCCATCAGATTAATAGTGTAGCTACTTGTGCATTTCCAAAAAAATAAGAAACATAAAATTAGCAAAGGGGACATAGATTTACTTATTTTAAAACAGGAAAATTTTTAAAAAGATTACTAGACTTTAGAAAAGAAACAAAATATGTTTCACCAGAGAGGGAAACACTGCAATCAAGTGATCTGTGTGCCTCCTCAGTCTGCTGTCCCAGTGCTAATTTTTGACTGGTAACCTCAAAGCTCCTGCTTTCCTTTCTATTGGTTCTTTATTTATAAGCTAGACTTGGAACTGCACAACCTTTTTGACAGAGGCAGCCTTCAGCTGTTAACTGTATGGGAATCATGTACCTTCCATACATTGCTGAACTGTGACGCCCAGCATTCCTCACCAAACAGAGGAGAAAATTGGTTAACGTAAGCCTTGAAATATACTGTATCACAGTTAAGTACAATTGTCCCTCCACATTTGCGGGTTTCACTTTCATGGATCTGATTATTTGGCCTGCTGCCACACCTCAAGCACTTCTTTTCCAGGGGAATCTTCCCTCTCAACAGCTCCAATCAGACTGTGCAGCCTTTTAAAAACCACCATGGGTCCTCGTGCTCCATCGGCTGCTGACTGGCCAGATAAGGATGACTTGCAGTCTGATTTCTCAGCACCACAAACCCTCTCCCAATGCCCCACATACCCAATGAAGGGGATGGGCAAGACAGAGGGTCACCATACTGAGCCACCTCCTTTCCTTCATCTTTCCCTGATTTGGTTTGGATCTTGGGTGCCTGCTCTCCCCACTATGCCTCAGCCCCCTTGCCACAGACACACAGACATTTTGATATTTGTGATTTTTCCACTTTGGCGAGGGTCCTGTGCTCCTAACCCTAGCAAATATGGAAGGCCGACTATATTTATTTTTGTTATTTTCAAGCAAAGTATAAAGACAATTTAGAAAACTAACTTTTCACTAGTCTTTGTTTCCCTTTCATGATTGCGTGTTATCTGCAAAGCTCTAGTGTGGTCTAGTTGCAGCACCTTATGCAGTTTTTATAGCATGGGAAATTTGCTTTGTTGAAAAGAATGTGTCTATGTAAGCTACAACAGCACCTGTGGTTTCAAGAGGTGAGGAATGTGGTTCTTAAAAGTAACATAATAATCCAGCTTCTTCTTCTTTTATTTACAGAGATGGAGCATCATTTCTGTGATCATTATTATGAGTAAATGAGATGTGTCAGCAGTTATTTTTGTCTGCAAACAAACTTGAAAGTGAGAGATACTTTCCCTTCCTTGAAATGCAGCAGCTTCCTATAGGTCTCTGTGTTTGAGCCAAATAGGTGCTTAACAATCTAAGCACATACCACTTATGTGCTGCCTACAGTCTCAACTCTGGGGATTTGAAATACATCACAGAACACTCTCTCTTAATTGTATAAAGTTCAGAAAAAAAATTTGCAGGGCAAGGACCTAACTTCTTCCAACTTGCTTCTCATTATGAAATGTCTGTCAAATCACTGTGCTGTCTGCTAGTACATGGAAGGAGAGTGAGTTTACAAACAACTATATAGCCCCACAGAAGCCCAAACACACTGTATATGCGTATTTCTGTATTGCTGTTTATAAATTTATCCAGATACATCTGCCTATATCAGCACTTTATAAGCTGTGTGAGTGAAGACTGAGTATGATGATGGAGAGCAAAGAGGAATGCCTCTATGCTCCATGCTAAATACACCTTCATAAATAGATTCAGCACTTTGTGACTGATAAACACCCACAGCTTGGAACAGTTACTGTTTTGGACTACAGCTTCCAAAACTGTCTAGCCAACACAGCTACTAGCTATGTTGACTGAGGTAATTTGAAGCCTAAAGCATGGTAGGACAATAAGGGGGCTGCAGATGAAGGAAAAGTTCATGGAAGTTTGTCCCTTCTCATCCATGAACAGGATCCAAGCTCTTGTCACTTAAAATCTCCCCCCATTCTTAAAACTGTGGTTCACAGGCCACAGGAGTCTTTGCTGCACTTGAAGCAGATGATAGCTATGGCAATAAAATTGTTAGAGGAAAATGTTGAGCACTTTTCACAGAAGAAACAACCCTTCATTTCCTTGCCTTTTGTGGGGGCTCTTGCCTTCCTTCTCTGCACCTGGCAAAGTGCAAGAGAATGGGAGGAGGAGACTTGTGGGGGGAGGCACACATACATCTCATGAATAATTAAATTCACAAAGGTGAAACCTGCAAAAGTGGAGGGAGGACTCTATTTTATAAACTCAAAGAATTACAGATGGAAGGGGCCTTGTGGGCCATCAGGTCTAAAGCTTTGCTCAATTCAAGATCTCCAGCTAGAACATTACCAGCAGGTAGCAGCCTAGCCTCCTTTTGATGATGTCCAGAGAAAGATGATCCCATCACCTCATCACCCATCACTTCTAATGTTCAATTAAAGTATGCTCTCCTCTAACTTAAAACCATTAGACCTGGCTCTGTCCTCTGGGACAGCAGAAACATATCTGCTCCCTCCTCTCTGTGAGAGCCCTTGAGGTGTTTAAAGAGTGCAATTATGTCATTTAGCCTTCTCTTCACCAAAGTGAACATGCTTAGCTCCTTCAACCTTTCCTCATAGGTTTTGATCTCCATGTCTTTTATCATCCTTGTTGCCCTTCTTTAAATCTGCTCTGTCTATATCCTTCTTAAAATGAGGTGCCCAGAAATAAATGCAGTGTTCCAGATGAGGCCTGACCAGTGCAGAATATAGTGGGAGTATTACTGCCCTCAATTTGGAAATGGTGGGGCAGAGGTGGGAGGTTGGTGGGTGGCCGTGAGTGGGAGGGCTGCCCCCCCTGCACTGGGCCAAAAAGGACCCAATTGGGGGCATGGGGAGGGCTGCAGCTACTGCTGCCCCCCCCATCAGATCAGGAAGCACCCTGGTGAGGGCAGGTGGTGGTGGAGGCAGGCCAGGTCCAGATGGGAGGATGGGGTTTTTTGGTTTTTTTTAAACCCCCTGGCATTGGCACCCAGGGCGCACGCCCCAGTTGCCCCACCCTAGATATGCCTCTGTTCAGTACATATACCTGGGAATGAACATACTCTTTTGTTACACTTTGAGATGCTTATAATTAATATTCAAATAGACAGATTTACATTCCCCTCAAGGAGAAACACAGGTGTAGCAATGTCAGGATACTTCAAATTCATAGTATTCAATAACACTTTATATAATTTTATCTCTTGTTGCTGATTTTCTGCTTTGGCACCCTCCACCACCATTATCTTCAGGAAGATGTAGGAAGTGACTGCTCAGTTGGAATCATTCCAAATCTCTCATGTATGGTCCATTCCTGACAGTGATTGTCTTCCAGGCTGCATCCTCAATGTTACAGTTCTTTTCATTATCCTTGGCAGTTTCTTCCTGCTGATTCTGTAGTACTCTTTTCAATTCTGTCCAGGAAATTCTTGTGTTCTCTGATGCACTGAAGAATGTCACTATGTTGCTGAAGTGTGTTGACTCTCTCTTTCAAGGGAGTCATCAGTTTCCAAAACCTCTCAGCCAGAGAGATTTTGCAGCAGGAAAACAAACATTGCACATAGTTTGCAGCAGACAGCTACAGATCCTTCGGCTTTCATCCCTGCAGTATTTTTTCTCGCCTTTTAGACTGTAGTAACTCTAGGAATGTAACTGTACATGATGCAATTTCAACAGAATTGTACTGAAACTAAAAGACTGAAGAAGAAAGATATGTTGCTAGGTTAGCATAGCTAGGTTTGTGCATGTTCCACATCACCAAGACTTTCAGCAACTTTGTGCATGTCTCCCTTGGATCAATAACTTTTGTCTGTCAGCAATGCTACAATGTTCCTTTCTTTTCACTCTACATGTTAATTCTGTTGTTTGCAATAAACTGAGTGGTTGCATTGAAGTGCAAGAGGATTTCATTTTTAATTCTGAAGCTCTTCACACTATCTTTCCATAAGAAAAATAGTAATCCATATTTAGCAAGGAAGTTAGAGGAGACATTGGCACTGCAGCAAAGGAGCACTACTCCATTTCTCCTTTTTCCCCCTCCTACCCTATTTTGCAAACAAGGGATTTTGCAAACCCAGTGTTTCTGAATGATTTTGAGGTCTTTGCTCTGGTTCATAATATTAGGCAGGAGTAATTTCAAATGTAAGTCAGCACAAGGGTATGTGTGGAAAAGATAGCAGAAACAGAGAGAGAGAGAGAAGTCATCATAAAATCATCTCTGGAATTAATTTGTCAGCAATAGGAGATAGTTATATTAACAATGTGATGCCTAAGGTTGACTTTGGCCCTTTTCGCACGGCGTTTTCCATGCGAAAGGGTGCCTGGAGCATTGCGCAATTGTGAGGAGCGATCTGTATGACGCACTCACAATTGCGCGATAGTCCAGGGGCTGGCAGGGGCTGATCACGCACCTTTTCATTTTCGGCTAGAAGCTGAAAATGGTGTGTGGTCGCGTATTGGTCTTGGGCCCGGCGTGCACTTACCTGGAGTGTAGAGCCTCCGGACCCCCACCAGTGGCACTTCCTTCCCCAGTACAGCCTGGGAAGGTCCCAGGCTGCACTGCGGAAGGAAGAGGCGGGGCTCTCGTGTGAGCAGGCAGCTCATGTGGAGCCAAAGGACCCCGGATGCAAGAGCGTCTCGCCAGAGGCTGCTCGTGCAATCCCCACACCCCAGCGCCGGAAGAAGGTAAGATGCAGAAAGGGCCTTTGAGTGCCACATCACTAACTGTCCTTTAATGTTCCAGAAAACTAACTCAGAAGTAAGAAAATGTGGTCAACTGGGGTGTTTGTGTGTATATGTATCAGAGTGTATTTGCCCGCCTTAGATTCTCCATTTGATCTGCAAAAATGCCTGCTCACTGAACATAGTGGTCTGCTCTATCATCTTTTGCCTGATCTAATTACAAAAAAGACCACTTTCTAAGAACATAATGTAGAAAATAATTATTGATGAAGTCATCTTTCAAAAGCTAGAGAAACTAGTTTGTATATATCATCTTGAATTTATTTTATTCTGCCTCTCTCACAAGGTGGCCCAAGTTAGAACATTGGGGATATGCTTCAGCCTTTGTCTCAGGATATCCGCAGTGGTGTGAAGAAAATCCCTCAGTCCATGGGATAAGGGGATATCCATGAATGACTATGTTTCACAGGGAGAGGCAAACAATGTGGAAAACCTTTCCAAATGTCTCCATGTAGTGGTTTCTATGTCTGCTCCAATAAATTGTCATTGCTCAACCAAGGCTTGTTTTGTGCATATTACTTGATCGTCGTAACAGAATAAAACAGCTGTCAACAAGAACAGATCCTATCTGCCTGGAGGCCAGTTTATTAGATAAATAGACATTACTTATTAACCACCTTCTCAATCATGAATGTGGATTGAGAAGGTGCGTACATGTCTTGGCTGGTTTAATTCTTGTTGCTTCTTAGATGTGCTTGTTATCAAGTTCAGAAAATGTGACACAGTCAGGGTTACTGAAGTACTTCTTGTACTTCCTGAAATACTTCTGAATCACAGGACTTTAAATATATGTAAATATTTCTTAAAATTTAAAGAAAAAACAACTAAAGAGGAATGACTTAGCTTTAGTACTGTTAGGGCTGTCCAGATGGCAGAATCCCAGGGGTGCTTATTGGTCCAAGGCAGACATGCACACAGATGCTGAAAGTCAGCTGTGCTGTCTACACAAATCATGCTGGCTGTATACCAGCATCTGAAAGCCGTTCAGATGAGCTGGAGATAGTGTGGCTAATTATGAGGACAAAAGAAGGTGCAGATTTGCATAGCACTTGTTATGTTCTCTCTCTCTTACACACATACACCAAAATAATGACCACAATTTAGACAGAAATGCAATACATCTCACTATTGTGGGGAAGAAATGTGTTACCCTGTTTACTGGGGGTCCCGGGAGGGACACTTATATGCGCTCTCAATTACTTAGGTTTGGGGAAATTAGCTAGAGCACAAGTTAGCAATGCGAGCGGCAGGGCAATGCAGCGGAATCTTTTATCCAATGTCTACGGGGTCAGGCCAAGCCAAAGAGCACACCAAGTTAAGAATAATTAAGGTTTTTATTAAATACAGATATACAGTGTATGCAACAGACTCACACAAGTAACTAAGGAAAATAAAAGTTGGAGTGGTATAGGGGGATTTTTAGTGGGATTGTTGAATTGGGTGATACGAAACCTGTCCTGAAGCCTGGAAGAATAGAGAGCGATGCTGGGGTTCGATGTGGCTCAGCACGTGGAGCTGGGGAGGCTCGCCAAGCAAAGTGGCAGCAAAGTGGTCTAGAACTCGGGAGCGATCCAAGGAAGGTCTCGGAATCAGGGGGTTTTATAGGGAGAAATGTAACTGCAGGCTATTCCGTACTTGGGGAAAACAATGAGTTTCGGGTGCGAGACAAAGCTTTGGAACGGTCAAAATTTAGCATGATTAAGTCCAAATTGACAAAGAGGTAGACTGTATGCAAATGCCCAGTGCTTGGCAGTTGAGTATTCAGCTTGCCAAGTTGCCTGCTCGGGGCAGGGAGTCCTTTGTAAAAAGCGTGCATACATAATGAGGGTGTTTGCAGAGAGGTCTCCTAAAGCGGTGATCTGGCTATTTCCGGCCTGCCTGTATTGTTTTGGGATATTGCAGCATTTGATGGCTGAGCCTAGTTCTGTGCTTGTCTGGGGGCCTCACAAACACGTGGAGAGGGGTGGTGGAAGAGAGCCAAATTATTGATATCAAAATGATATCTTTATGCTATCTCCAAGGAGGCCTAACCTGCAGTAACAAATATATTGTACTACATGACCAGCTGACCTGTATTCCTGCTTAGGCTGTTCTCTAGGTCCTCCTACCTGTGGATGAGAAACTTCAAGGTCTTGGCTCTCCATTCTTCTCATTCTTTTTCTTTAAACTGGGCTTGGACAGGGCAGCACTTCTTCAAGCAGAGGATGCCGTCAAGTAGAGGCTGCCTCCAAACAGAGGACCATCCTCTATAAACTCAGAGGCCACTCTAGTAGGAGACTAGTGTCAGCTAAACACCATAGATGCCTGGATTCTGGGAAACATGTATAGAGGCAGCATGGTGTAGTGGTCTGAGCATTGGACTACAACCTTGGAGACCAGGGTTCAGTTCCATGCTCAGCCATGAAAACCCAGTGGGTGACCTTGGGTGCATCACACACCCTCCACCCCAGAAAACGCTGTGATAGGTTTGCTTTAGGGTTGCCAAACATTGGAAATGACCTGAAGGCACACAACAACAACTAAAATTCTTAATCATTGTTGTTATTCAATAAAAATTTATATTTTATGGATAAGGTGGTCACAGGAAAACTCTGGAGCATGATAATCAAAGACAGTGGAAATGTGTACTAGTCTTTTCCCATGGCTTCTTATGTTCCATGTGGAATATCCAGAGTTCTTACATGCGCATATGCTGCTTTGCATGGAATGAGGTACTGAAGAAAAAGCACAAATGCTTTCAGAGGTTCATCATGTCATTCGAGAATGGAGGTTTACCATTCTCTGTAAAGCAAATAAGACATGGAAAGAGGAGGAACATTATACCATTTTTACAGACTATTCTTTTTTAAAAAAAGGGAGAACCACTACCAAACCCATTTTAAGGGTCAAAGATAGTTCACTCGAGGACCAGAAGCCTGCTGGTACCTTCCGTATGCAGAAGTTCCCCTGCAGAAATAGTTGGACGTTTTTTGTCCAGTACAGAATATCTGCACTCAGTTCAAGGTTGCAGAAGAGCTGTGCATGATGTGTTGTTTTGCATGCATCATGTATTGTGCATAGGTTTAGAGAGCCAACATGGTGCAGTGTTTTGAACATTGAACTATGACCCTGGAGACAAGTGTTTGATTCCCCACTGAGCCATGGAAACCTACTGGTGACCTTGGGTGGATTACACACTCTCAGCTCCAGATAACCCCGTGGTAGGTTTTCCTTAGGGTCTCCATAACTCTGAAACAACTTGAAGGCACACAACAACAACAACATGTTGTACATTCTGCATTGCTGCACATTGTACCTGGATACACATGTGTATTTATGCGTTTAGTGCACATTTGGTGACTTGATTCATTAGCACAACACTGCCATTCAACAAAAGAGTGTCTGGCACAGTTCATGTGTAACTCTACACAAAAGATTTATGCTATGCAACCCTGATGAAGGGTTGCATAGCAGCCTAGGGCTCTTTCTATAATAATGTCTTGGACCTTGAAGGACAAATGAGGTTCTCATTAGCTTGTGTTTGCGCATTTCATTGGTTGTAATGTGTTATGCAAGGCTTTGTAAAATGGGTTAGAATTATCTTCCTCTTGAGCAGCTGCACATGTATAAAATAATAGCCAAATATAAAATTTAAGGGCCAATTATTTAATATGTGTGCTATCAATAATTTTTCAACTCAGTGTCAGCTCAATAATTTTCAGCTAATGTGCATTCTTTGAAAGCAGTTTCATAATGTGGGATCTCTCCTTTTCTATGAAGAAAAAGCTATTCAAGTGTTGTATTTGATGTGTAGCAGTTTATCCTGATAAATACAGTGCCAGGAAAAAAAAATGTAGGAATTATTATCATTACATTACAGCAGTGGGCAGCGAGAGGAAGGGACAAAACAAATAGGGACCATTTATCTATCAGCTTGTAATGCAAATGAGATATGTTCTTGCTGACTTACTGGGAGCCATAAAACTCAGAAATAAAAGCTTTTCCAGGGATACTTTACTAGAATTCTTGCACAAGGTGAGGCCATGCTATTTGCTTCATAAAAATAATTTACATAGCTAAATAAAGTTATGTCCATATATATTTTTTGTATCTTTTGGATATAAATATGTTAAAAATGAACCAATGGATGGAATGACATCACATTCCCTTTTCTCTCATATCAATCTATAGACTAACAAGAAGCTCATTTCACTGATGGAGGCTTATGAGGGTAGCTAAAACGGCACTATCCACACACAAGAGAGAGGTATCATCAAATGGGGAGAAGGGGAAAATCTAAGTGTTTAAAGAATACCACAAAAAAAAAAAAAAGAGGAGAAAAACCCCAGAACAGCCCAATGAGGACTGACCATTCTCAATATGCATGAAATGTTGACTGACTGTTGGCAAGGGGAGAGTTAAAGCAGAAAACTTTGGAAGTGAGGAGGAAATGGAGTATTCTGAACAGGATTACCTAACTTGCAACATCTTAACTATTAAAAGTATGCAAAATAGTGGGCATGAAATGTGAAGGGTGTGTGGGGAACATATGTGCCACCTTTGACCTGAATATCCCTAAGCTCTGAAGGGCAACTCTTCTTGCATTCTAGGGCCCTTTTCACACGGGGCTAAAAAACGGTGTAGAGCAACCTCCGTGGAGGTCGTCTACACCGTAACTTGGATTGGGGTGGATTACTTTAGAGTAAATCCACACTCCAATCCACACAGGGGCAACCGGAAGAGGTGCCACCTGTGCTTTTGAAAAACCACTTGTCCTGTGGGTTTTAAAAGGCACAGGGCGTGCAGCCCCATCCAGCCCCATCGCAGCGCTGGTATAGATCTGCAGGCGTGCGCAAGGGTGTGCCTGCAGATCGCGCGGGGGGTAGGATTTCCGGCTGGCGAGCTTCTCTGACTGGCAGAGAGCCTCCATCAGTCAGAAGCCGCCATTTTGGGTGCTGCCGGATGCAGCGGATGCCGCGGACGCTGCTGAGTGTGGAGCGGCAAAACGGGCTGCTCCATGTGGCGACGGAATAAAGGTAAGCCCCGTTTCCACGTGGACCTGCCCGTTTCCCCGCCCGCATGTGAAAAGGGCCTAAGTGTGTGGACATAGTGAGAATTTGCCATTCCATCAGATCCATAGTTTTACTTCAAAAGGAAGCATGAATGGAGATTTTGGGATGCCCATTCAGGATAATCTCAGCCCTTGAGGTTTCCAGGCCAAAACCTGAGACCTAGGGATAGCCCCAAGTGATGTCATTAAGTACCCACCACACTTACTGTTTGTCATTCACAAATACACACATGAAGGGAGACATATTTTCCTGTTTTGAAATGAGGAGATTATTTCTTCTCAGCCACTTAGGGAGACAGGATAAAGACCATTTATTCTACCTTACAGAGCAGAGGGTGAGCCTTGCCATCTGAACTGAGAGGGAAGGAGGAAGCTAATTAAGTAAAAACACAGACCCCACCATTTTTTTTTTAAATTGAAGCAAGAAATCAATTAAACCTTCCAGAATAAACCTTGTAGCAAGCTGTTGCTCCCCTAGGTGTCCTAGATATTTGCTCACAGCCTTTTCCTTTTGCATGGAAATGAGCCCTCTAAAACAGAAGAATGTATAACCTTGGCCATTTCCGCACAGGGCTGAGGGAATTGCCCTGTGCTGCTACTTACTGGATCTTCTGGCTCTCCAGTCCAGTCCAGGCTGCTCTGGAGCAGTGTGTGGTTGTAGATCTGCACTGCTCCGGTGTCCAAAATGGTGGCTTCCGGTTGGTTGTGCATCCCAACCAACCGCTGAAGCTCGCCGGCCTAAAGTCTGCCCTGTGCAGATCGCAGGCTCACATTGGTGTGAGCCTGTGAATCTGCACTGGAGAGCAGGCACGCAGTGGCGCGCTCCGGGCTTTTGAAAGACCGGAAAAATCAAAAGCACTCTGGAGGACCACTTGGGGTCGTTCCGGAGCAGACTGAGATGTGGATCTACAGTAAGTAGTCCGGACCCAGTCTGCTCCAAGGTGCAGACGTCCTCCATGGAGGACGCATTGCACCATTTTTATTTCTCCGTGTGGAAATGGTCCTTGTTTCCTACCCTAGAGATGACCCAGGACAACTGGAGACTCTGGGTCCAGCCCTGACCTCTGGCAACTCTAGACTTCATGTGCAGATTCAATTAAGACAAATGAAAGCAGGGCTGTTAATGAGGATGGCCAGCAAGCCATCATTGTTCAACCTGCCATATGTGCACAAGTGCACAGCATGAGCCTTTCAAGCTTTCATATAAACCTTTCTGAGGTGGAAGAAGCAACACTTTTTCAACAGAATGCTTTTTTCAATAAAGCAGCAGCCTGTCTCCTTGGCTGTGGGTGTTTTGTAGATATGCACTTCTCACTGCAGACAGATAGCGATTTAAGAAATCCTTGACACTAAACACTAAGAACATGTATCTCAACAACAACAGCAAAAGGTTAAGACAATTTCAAGAAAAGATTGGCAACGGGACTGGAATATAATTGCTCCCAGGGTCAGCCTACATTTCTTTGAATGGGAGGTAGTCAACAATAGGCCAGTAGATATTTTGAGGTGGTAGCAAAGTGCTGGAAAAGAATGCTGTATGCCATGTGTCCTTCCCTGTGCCCCCAAAGTTAACTTCCTGCCTTTAGGACAAGACAAGGATGCTGAAGAAAGATGGTGCTCCCAGTTCAGTCAGATTTTTGCAGGTGGAATGGGACAGGAGGTTGCCTGGGGGGTGGGGGGGACAGACCCTTTTTTCCTGGGAAAGAACAAATGGCAGAATTGGGCAGATGGGGTAAAAGATTTTTATGGCAGTGTAATCAGGGATCAGGAAAAGGGTAGGTGTTGTTTGAAATCTTCCTGTTTTCTTGACCAAGAGTTTTCAATCAACCAAAAACTCTTGCTTTGAAGTCTCCAACAACTGGGAGTCAAATTAAGTGAGTAGCCAGTTTTTATGGCTTGGTTTTCCAGAGGATATACAAATCACATGGGGTTTTGCTCTTCTCCTAGATGCCTTTTGTTCTCTTTGCAAGAGCCATTATGTTGAACTCAGACATGCTCTGAGGTCATCTCTGACCTGTTTTTCAGTCAGTTCCTTTTCCACATGGCCTCGCCCATTCATTGTATATGATATCTATTTCATGCCAATTAAATATATCTGCCAATATATGGATATAATTTTTTTCATTTATTTAGTAATGATATCCTGACTGTCTAATTGGCTATATATATATATATATATATATATATATATATATATATATATTTTGGTTGCTTCTGGTGCCATAATCATTACTAAATAAATAAATAAATAAATGAAATTAGCAGGGATCATTTGTTTTCATGTGACTCATGTGAGCATATATTTGGACTGACTCTTGGTCATGATGTCACTTCAGTTGACACAGCAGCATAATGGCTGTTTGTGAAAGAAAAGTGCAATCTAATGCCAGATGCTTATGGAAAACTTTGGTAATTTAGAATAGCAGATCGTATTCTACTTGTCTAAATCCTTTGGAGTGTGTTGCTTGTTTGAACAAATACATATGATAGGAAGCAATCAATAGTTTTTAAATGTAGAAACCTCAAATGTATATTGAAAGCTCCAGTTGGTCAAATTTGCATCTTTTAACTGACAGCCAGGTATTTGGAGAGAGAACACAATATAGCATGCTTGAACTCCACCTTTTTCTGTAGAGAATTTGAATGAAGAGAATTTTCCATCAATGGGCTCCATTGTACTCCCATCTAGCACAGCTGTGCAAGATCCACTTAGTGGGTATTTGAAATGTGAAGAATAATGACTATACACAGCCAGATCTTTAAAAGGTTGTAAAAAGAGATAACAAAATGGTTAAGACAAGCTAGCTTCTACTTCATTATTGTTCATTTGTGACAGAATCACTGAGGCATCTTTTATGGAACCAATATGGATTAAGTATGTTTAAGAATGCTGTGCAAATGCTCAGATTACACAGAACTCTTTGGTCATACTGAGTGCCTGGACCACAAAACACTGGGTGTAAATGTTTGTGCATCCATTGATGGGAATATGTGTGTGTTACCCTGATTTCTGGGGGTCCCGTGAGGGACACCTAAGTGCACTCCAAATTATGCAAATTGGGGAAATTAGCAAAGAGCACAAGCTAGCAATACGAGAGGCAGGGCAACGGAGCGAGATCTTTTACCAATGTCTACGGGGTCAGGCTGAGTCAAGGAGCAAACAGAAGTAAAATATTAATTGTTGTTTTTATTAAAATACAGCCAAACAAGTGTGTACAACACACTCACACAGAGGACTATAGAAATAAAAGGTTGGAGTGGGATAGAGGGATTTTTAGAGGAGGTTTTTGGTATGGGTAATACTACACCTGTCCTGAAGCCCAGGTAGTCTGAAGAAGAAGTTCGTGGATATGAGGTTTCTCAGCATGTGGAGCTGAGGTGAAGGCTTGCCAAGCAAAGCGGCAGCAAGGCGGGATGGAAGTTGGGAGCGATCCGAGGAAGCTCTCCAAGTCAGGGGTTCTTATAGGGGAAAATGTGGCCGTAGGCTAGTCCGTACCTGGGGAAAACAATGCGTTTCGGGCTGGAGACAAAGTTTTCCATAAGCATCTGGCATTAGATTGCACTTTTCTTTCACAAACAGCCATTATGCTGCTGTGTCAACTGAAGTGACATCATGACCAAGAGTCAGTCCAAATATATGCTCTGAAAGGTCAGAATTTTACATGATTGAGTTAAGTCTGAATTGTCAATAGAGTAGGCAGTATGCAAATACAGAGTGCTTGACAGTTGAGTATTCATCTAATCAAGCTGCCTGCTCGAGGCAGGGAGTTCTTTGTAAGTAGCGTGCATACATAATGTGGTACTTGCCTTGAGGTCTCCTGAAGTGGCGGGACAGCTATTTCTGGCCTGCCTGTATTTGTGTGGAATATTACAGCGATTAGTGGCCGTGCCTGTCTGCAAGCTTGTCTGGAGGCCTCACAAGCACGTGGAGAACAGAGGGTTATAGTAGGCCAAATTAGTGATATCAAGATGATATCTAATATTCCACAAGTCTGGGCTAGAAACTGTGGTAACGTGTGTGTGTGTGTGTGTGTATGTGTGTGTGTGTATACACACACACCTCTTCAAATTGCCTGCTGACTTATGGTGACCCCATTAATTTCATAGGGTTTTTTAAGACAAGGAATACTCAGTGGTGGTTTTGCACTTTCTTCTTCTGAAACATAGGCCCTTTTCGCACGGGCCTTTGCTCGCGCGACAGCCCCGCGAGCCTCGTGGGAGTGGGAGCGTCGCTCCGCACGACGCACTCCCACTTCCGCCCGGCTCACGGGGCTGAAGCGGCGCGAGCGCTGGTTTTTTGATTTTCGCGTCCAAACGAAAATCACCCCGCGCTCGCGCAACGCTCCCGGCGCCCACCCGCACTTACCTTTCGTGCGGAGCCTCCGGGAGCCGGCTGGGTCGCGCTTCCTTCCCTCCGCCCCTGCGGAAGGAAGGAGCGGGGTGGGGAGCTAGCGCGACGGACGCGACGCCCGCTTCGCGCGCGCATGTGCGCACGTGGGGGGTCGCGACGCCGCCCGCTTCGCACGTGCGGGGGGGAATCTGGCGCGCGCACGGGGGGAGGAATCCGGCGCGCGCGGGGGGAGGAATCCAGCGCGAGGTCTCCTGCTTCGCACGGGGGGAGGGCGGCTTGCACGGCAAGCCTCCTTCGGTGCCGCTTCCCCGCTCGTTCCTTCGCCTGCGGAAGGAAGGAGGGGGAAGCGGCAGCCTCCCGGAGGAGACTTCTTGTGCTTGCCGGCCTCCCCCGCTTGCGCTAGAAGCCTCAGTGTGAAAAGGGCCATAGCCTACAGCACCTGGTATTCATTGGTGATCTCCCATTCAAGTACTATACAAGGCTAATCCTGTGTAGCTTCCAAGATCACATTGCATCTGGTGCCTTTAGAGTATTTTGGCCTGGTCGTGGTGGGAATGGTTTAGATTTATTCCTAAATAAAGTCTTGAAGCCAATCTTTAGTATGCACATTTTGTCTAAGAAAAATCAACCAGAATGGTAAATGGCAAATACATTCAGAAAACAAAATAAATACCCCTTAATCCTTAGATTTAGTTATGTTAAAGTAACATATCAAGTAATCAAATTAAAAAGTTGATTTAAAAGTCCTGTTCAAATACTTTGTGTAGAATAAACACAGATAAAAGAGGATGGCATCACAGTGTTCCCCACTTCAATTCATTGTTTTGTGGTGCTGTCTTGTCTGAAGAATATGAATACAATTGTACATGTGAAAAGAAATTAATATATTTGGAACCCTGTTTTTTCCCCATTGTATGGTACTGACTTGCACAGTGCAGAGTATAGCTCACTACTACAGATGTGATGGCAACCATGAATTTTAAATGGTAAATGGACAAGTTCATGGAGGGCAAGGCTGTCAGTGGTTGCTGCTCACAATGGCTATATGCTGTCTCAAGAACTAATCCATGTCAGAAAAGCGACAGCAGAAAGTCAATACATTCATGTCTTGCTTGTAGGCTTCCTATAGGGATCTAGCTGGCGACTGAAGGAAAAGAACCCCAGGGAGTGGCGATACTTTCCTTTTGATTCGTTACTTGACGTGAACTACATATTATCTGCAGATTTATTCATATTCAAGATGGAAAGAATACAGGAGAAACCAAAGCTGCCAGATTTATCTAGCCCTAGAACTGTGAGTTCTTGAGTCTAGGTTTCAATCCTTCTGTATTCAAACATGTTATTTCTGAATTAGAGTTGCCATTTCTATTTTCTGAGTGGTTCTTCATCCTTAATATCTACATGGAAGATGACTATAACAAGATCTTCTCCATGCTAGTGATAGTGTACCTATTGAATTTGGTTAATACACATGGGTAAAGGGAAAACTAAGATTTTTAAGAATTAACTCTCTTCCCTACATTTCTTCTTCTTTGGGACAATAAACTTGAAGTTGAAACATTATGAATGCAACAGAAAGTGAAACTGAGAGATGTTTCCACCTTTGCTCTGATATGATCCAATCAGATTCTTCTTACGTTCACTTCTTAACAGCACAAGATGATCCTTCTGCACATACAGTTATAGACAAAGAGATCTTTGGACAAAGGTCAATGAATATGTTTATGTGTGTGTTCACTGTACAAACAGATAATATGTGCAAAAGTCAACAGCTGGAAACTTCTTAGTGTCATATAAATGTCTAAAACTCTAAATACTCTTGCATGTGCTCCTTTTAGCCATTGTGCAACAGATTTATACTGGAATCCTACACAACTGTTGTGTACTATGTAGCACTGCAATGACATTGCTACAAAGTGAATTTTAGTGTGAACTCCCCAACCCCAGTTACCAGTAAGCAGCCAGCTGAAATTGACAAGGGTCCATTCTCCTGTCAATCTAGTAACTTCTTCTTCTTCTTCCAAGGGCAATTTCCACATGACAGGCAGAAAAAGGATCCCTGTCACAAATCCCCCTCATGCTGGATTTTGCTTGCGCAAGGAGTAGATAAGAACATCAGGCAGCCGCTTCCTAGTTGACAGGGGAATGGACCCCCATTAGTCCCTCCAGCTGCTTACTAGTAACTGGGGTTTAGGAGACTTTCACTAAATTAACAGCTGTGTAGGGAACATGAATATGTAGCAGTTGTGAATGTGTAGCTGTGGATTACATATTTGCAATTGCTCAACAGGATTTTGGCCATATTCAGTACCCGGTTTCCAAAGTTGAATTCCACAAGCAGTGACATAAAATTGGAAGTGGGTGGGTGGTGTTGTATTCCTGGATACACAATGCAATGGTGGTTCTTCCCACCATCTCCCTCACTGAGGCACCACAAAAGGGAAGCAGAGACCAACTGCTAGAAATGCTAGCTGGGCAGGAGACACTCACAATCCACATCAAGTCAAGTCTATCACCTCCCCCTTCCCCCACCTCAGAATTTCCTCAAGTAAGACAGAAAAGGAGAGAAGAGATGGAGCACTGATAGCCTCAAAATCTCATGCTAAAATATAAATCAGTTTCTTTTTTTTTTAAAAAAAGAATAAGTCTCTAACCCATCTGGAAGCAGAGCTAGAAAGTGAATTTTAGAAAAAAAATTAGAAAGTGAAGCAGAAGCTTCACTAAAAACACTTGGGAAAAATAAATCACCAGGAAGAGATGGCATACCATTAGAGTTGTTTCAAGGTACAGTTAAAGAATCCACTCAAATTGTAGCTAAAATCTGTGAACAAATAGGGAGAACAAAACATTGACCTAAAGAATGGAAACATTCAATGTATATTTTAATCCCAAGGAAACAGGACGCCAGTGATTACAATCACCATTGGACCATTGGGTTAATTTCACCATATATGGAACCAGAAATGCCAGTTATCCAAGCTGGTTTCAGAAAAGGAAGAGGCGCTGGAGATCATATTGCAAGCATACATTGGATGAATTTTTCCCCGTTTTTTCAAAAATACATTAATTTAAACATATTAATCCATTACTTTTTACTTATTTATTATTTAATTATCCTATTAACTAATTTTTACTAACATGATTATATATTCAAAGTTCAATAGGAGAGATTTTTCACTGTCTGCATTTCTTTTCTGGCTGTTATTATTTTTTGTGTCATGTCATTGTTATTATAGAAAATAATTTTGTTGGGGTGGTATTAAAAAAAAAAAGATCCACACTGGGTGTCAAACATTTTAAGTATACCATTGTCCACAAATGTAACCCTTTCACAGGGACCAAATCCTATTGTTACTCCTGAGTAGAGAAGAGCTATTGAATCAGTTGGATTTACTTACTGTTACTCCACTGGAAAAACACTATCCTATGTCTACAATTTGGATATTAAACATGATTCTGTGTGTCTGAGAGGTCACCCGAATAGGCATGTAGGCAGTCATGGTCAAATGACTGAAAACCAGGTCAGGTCAGTAAAATCCCCAATCATGTAGCCCCAGGAGACCTCAAAGTGTGTAAGCCCACAATAAACAAAGGGTCCTCAGCCCCGAGAAGTCGACTTGAGAGGATTTGCGTGCTTGCCCCAAGTTGAGCAAATATCCTATCAAGCAAGGACCATTTACACGAAGTCACACCACAACCAAATGCAGCCGAAGATCCTGAGACTTTGGCAATACGCGCTGATCTCATCATGCAAAAGGAGTTGCCACTGTGGAGCTTCTTTTCCGTAGCAACACCCATTGTTCTCCCCGGGAAAGGATTAGCCCTCCAGGTACTTTTCCCCCTACAAATAGTCCCAGTTTTTGAGTGGTTCTTTGGATTGCTCCCAGTCATCCCAGCAGATCATAGCTCCGTCCGTCAAGTAATCTCCTCATCCCTCTCTGTGCTGAGCTCCACTTCTCTGCTGTCTTCCTGGACCAAGGACTTCAGGAAAAGATGCAGTATTACTCCAGCTGCAACCCTCTCAATACTCCCCTATCCAGTTTCCTCTCTTTTGCTTCTTAATAGGTCTTGAGTGAGTGTGTGAGTGATTGCGTTGGTGCATGAGACTTTCTTTCAATAAAATCATTTATTGGACATTTTCATCTGGTTTTTGGCTTGGTCTGACCCCATAAAAATTGGGTAAAAAGACCCCGCTAGGTTACCCTGCCTCTTGCATTGCTATTGCTGGTACTCTGGCTAGTTTCCATTCTCCATCACGTGGAGCACATTGAAGTGTCCCCCAAGGGACCCCAGAAATCAGGGTAACACTACTTATTGGTTAACATCTGATTCAGTGGATCTATTCTAGTTGAGATGAACCAGCAGGATTCCAGCCATGGACCTTCACTTTCTTGGGTGATGCATAGCCATTCATCAGTGCCCTCAATGTATCATTTTATTTACTGGCTTACAGAAAGAGCCACCAAGCCTTTCCTACTGCACAATAGGACAATAAGCAGACACATTATCAGATATATAATCAATTGTGCAGTGTTGTTGTTAAGCAGAAATGTGGTGTAATGCAACTACGGTGTCAGTATGTGAATGTCCACTTACATTGTGCAAGGATGAAATAGGATCTAAGCCGGTTGTTTACATTTTATCTCCCAAGTCTAATTTAATGTAATTTACTGATTTTCAGGTCTTAATGACTATGGGTAGTACTGACCCAGTACTATGGGTAGTAAAAATATTGAATATTCTTCAAAACCAAAAGAGTTGTAACTTAAGACACACCTTATTCACTGCAACCTGCTTACTAGCAGTTAGAAACTTGAGATATTTCTTTAAGGATGAAGCTTTAAAGATGAAGCTTAACGTATTTGTGGTTTTCTGGGCAACCAGAATATCTTCCAAAACAGGGTGTTATTCCATCAGAATATTTCTTGTTCTGATTATTTGCTTTGTGTTAGCATATGAAATAAATGCATTATCAAAAGTCAAGGCAACTAATGCTCTTACTTTACACTCAGTAAAGATTAATACTGTACAACTAATATTAGTCATTATATGTTTTACAGAGAAGATAATTAATAATCCAATTGAAGAGCTATCAAATCTAAATCCAGTTTAAAGGTAAAGAACCATAAGAAGAAAAAAGAATGTCCGAGGCCATAAAACTTGCCATTTAACAAGAATTTAACAACTGGAGCACACATAGAGCTGGAGTATAGGGTCACCTTATCTGTCTCTCCACAACAGTGAGATGTATTGCTTATTTCTGTTCGAATTATGGTAATTTGCATCCTACATTGCATCTTTATGCCCCTCTCTCTCCTTAAATTAGTATATGCAAATAAGCAACCCTGTGTCCTCTTGTGCCCTTCTTTTGGTTAATGCATTTGCTCTTTTTTGGCAACACAAAAGTGGCCACCTTACTCAGAAGTCTGGTAGGAGCTCATTGTGTGCTTTTTGGCAAGCGATTTTTTCTCCAATTCAATTCCCTGTCTTTAAAAACATGGCATGATAGTAGCTAGATTTGCGGCTAATTTCATTGGCTAAGACAAAGCTGTAAAACACTTTGTGCTTTTTAAAAAGTGATATATAAATGATAAACAATAGCCACACCATTTTCAGCTGAAACAAGCTGGGGTTTCTTCAAGGCTGACAGCTTCTCATCCAGTTTTTACATACAGGTATAATAAAAACGAGAAATAATAATGGCATGAATGATTAACCCTAGGTTATTGTTTCACAGGATGAGAAGCTGTGCCTTTGCCAGCTGGGAAGAGGAGAAACCATTACTTACAGTAATTATTTTGGACGGTAACACCAGCAAAGCCAGCAAATTGATACTCAGTTTTACCATTGAATTAAATCTTCCGCCAGATATCCACAGATGCTTTTACAAAAACACATTAATGATTGCAGAGACTAGACTAAATGGTAATAGCTTTTTTGGATTAACTTTCAAAGTGTTTTTCCAAGCATTTACTTTATCAATCATCATAGAATCTGTCCTGTGATAGTAGAAGACCACACGTTATCGAAACCAGGTGTCTGTTTCCTCCCTGAATCAATTTTGGGGTAAGCCAGAAATGGGCATCTAGCATAAATATTTTGATCTGTACTTAAAATATCTGTATATGGATATTAGTGTCCTGTCCAGTGCTTTAGAGAAAACATCACCTATTACCTACAACAGGTAATTCAGTCTTTTTTCCTCCTGTGGTTTGACAGTGTAAAGTTCTCTGTTTATTAAATAAATAAATAAAAAAAACTTTAAATCGATTTAATTTAAAGTTTCAGTTGCTCAAAACAATATATTGGGAAAGGCTTTTAAAAAAATAGATGGGAATAATCAGGACTTTATTAAATTTGTAATTATTCTTATCTATTCTGCTGTTCTTACTTCCTCTGCAAAGTTCTTTGCCTGTTAATATGTTTACCATTAGGCTACAAGACTGGTGAGAGATGTACACATATAACTCTATACTGCCCTCCTTTTTGCCATGGGAAGCTGTGATGCATAATGGTTAGAGTTCAATTTCTTACTGAGCCATAAATTTAACCAAATGACCTTGGACTAATTTCCATTCTCCCTATCTCAGCATAAACCACTTGGTAGAATTGGTCTGAAAATTAAGTGTGTATAGGAAGAATCATATATGATGTTGTGAACTCCTTGAATGAAGGATTTGTGACAAACATAGTACTGTACTAAAATGTAGCAGGAATAATGAATAAAAATGAATACTCCCCCATAGTTGCTATGAATTATCATGACGTGGCATGAAATTATATTCACTGGAAGTGATAGATGGATGTTCTTTCCCACTATTATGAGATTTGTTTTTTCATAATATTCATGGAACTTATTTGGGAGAACTTGGTATAACATAGGCCCTTTCCGCACGAGGCTGATGAATCAGTTCGTGCTGTTTCTTACCAGATTTTCTGGGCTCGAAACAAGGTGGACTTTCTCTCATTTCCTTCTGCACAACTACTGCGTATGTTCCATTCTGATTCGAAGGAGTGCAAGTTCATGAATCCACACTGCCTCTGCCGTGGCCACTCCCACTATTCCCTTCACCCTGCCCCATTGGCTGTGATTGGCCCCCTTTTTTTTGCATGGTTTATTACGTTATTGTGTACGTGCATACATGCGTAAGTCCATACTACCCCCTGGCCCCTTCCTTGAGCCCTCCCCTGACCACCAATTTGCATTGGCCCGAATGTACATGTCTGCACCACTGTGAATGTATGAATCAGATCAATCTGGAAAATTGGAAAACCAATTTCTTCTGGTTTTCAAATAGCATGCTTTACCACCACATGGGGGTGCATTCAGTCAGAATTATGTGCGGAACGAGGGTAAATAAACTGAACCTAGTCTGTTCCAATGTGCAGAAGACCTCCGTGGCAAGACGCATTGGCCCGCCTTCATAACTGCGTGCAGAAAGGGCCATAGTAATAAGATAGGGAGTTGTGAAGTCTCCAGTTTCATCTTCACCAGGTGATCTTTACAACTGTCTCTGGAGCTACTCCCATATGAGCTCTTCCCCTCTCCTCTCTCTTGTCTTCTGCTGGGCTTGAATATTTAGACAGCTTCTGCCTGGAGCTGTAACTGAGACTCAAATCCTGCCCACTCTCCCCTTTTTTTCTGGACAAGGGTCTGCAGGTCACTGGCACAACATTCTGCTTTTGCTTGCAGAAACACCCATGTCCACTCTACATAAAAAGTGGCACCTATTGGCGGTGAACACTACAACTATTGGGACTCTGTAATGAAGGGCTATAGTTCAGTAGTCAAGCATTTGCTTTGCAGGTGGAAGATGCTGTTCCATCTGTGGCGTGTCCAGGAACAATCTATGCCCCAAGCCACAAAAAACTACTGTGACCAGCCCTTTATTATCTCTAAGAGTGTGGTGGCTGTTCTAATTTAATAAGGCACCCTGTCAATACCACTTTGCCCTGACTCCACCCTCTTATCACAATCTTTGTGTAACAGGCTAGAGTTCTTATTGTTCCTCAGAACCAAATAATTTATTTAAGGTAGTATTTTTTTTTATTACACAGTCAGTCCTCCATATCCACAGGTTCTGTATCCATGGATTCAACCAAACACAGCTTGAAGAGATTCCCTTCCCCCTGGAAACAATTCCAAAAAGCAAACTTCAGTTTTGCCATTTTTCTATAAGGGACACCATTTTCCTACACCATGTACCTAATGGGACTTGAACATCCACAAATTTTGGTATCCACAGGGGGTCCTGAAACCAAACCCGAATGGATACTGTTACCCTGATTTCTGGGGGTCCCGAGAGGGACACCTAAGTGCGCTCCAAATTACAAAGTTGGGAATTAGTCAAAAGAGCACAAGCTGGCAATATGAGAGGCAGGGCAATGGAGCGAGATCTTTTACCCAATGTCTACAGGGTCAGGCCGAGTCAAGGAGCAAACAGAAGTGAAATAATAATTGTTGTTTTTATTGAAATACAGCCAAACAAGTGTATGCAACACACTCACACAGAGAACTATAGAAATAAAGGTTGGAGTTGGATAGAGGGATTTTTAGAGGAGGTTTTTGATATGGGTAATACTACACCTGTCCTGAAGCCCAGGTAGTCTGAAGAAAAAGTTCGTGGATATGAGGTTTCTCAGCATGTGGAGCTGAGGGGAAGGCTCGCCAAGTAAAGCGGCAGCAAGGCGGGATGGAAGTCGGGAGCGATCCAAGGAAGCTCTCAAAGTTAGGGGTTCTTATAGGGGAAATGTAGCCACAGGCTAGTCCGTACTTGGGGAAAACAATGAGTTTCGGGCTGGAGACAAAGCCTCCGAAAGGTCAGAATTTTACATGATTGAGTTAAGTCCGAATTGACAATAGAGTAGACAGTATGCAAACACGGAGTGCTTGACAGATGAGTATTCGGTTCGTCAAGCTGCCTGCTTGGGGCAGGGAGTTCTTTGTAAGTAGTGTGCATACATAATAGGATACTTGCCTTGAGGTCTCCTTAAGCGGCGGGACGGCTATTTCTGGCCTGCCTGTGTTTGTGTGGAATATTACAGCGATTAGCGGCCGTCCTTGTCTGCGAGCTTGTCCGGGCCCCCCGCAAGAACGTGGAGAACAGAAGGGTATAGTAGGCCAAATTAGTGATATCAAAATGATATCTAATATCCCACTAGTCTGGGCTAGGAACTACAGTAACAATACTGAGGGCCACTGTAGTGGCTTTAGATAACTCAAACCGATTCTGCAGATAAAAAACAAACAGTAACATTTATCATAGCAAGAGTGGAAATAAAGTATCTTGTTAGAGTTCAGTTGGAACACAGGGTTGATACATTAGTAGTTTAAACTTCTGCCAGATTTTGGTCATTTAATTCCTGCTTCAGACACAATTCCACATGTCTTTTCCTTAGGTGATCATCACACCCAAGACCACTCCTTGTCTCACAAATTTTCACTGAACACACAGCCACTTTGCCTTGTATAGAATTCCTCTCATCCATAAGCCCCTCCCATGCACACCACTGGGCTGGGTTTCATTTCTGAGATGCTATTTCTGTTGCTTAGTGTCAACACCAAGGCATGGCAGGCAGCCAAGAGCCAGCTAATAGGTCTTTTCCCAGATAAGGCAGACAGGCAATAAATCAAAGGGCTTTACTTCAGCAGGGGGTAGATAAGGCAGCAGTAAACTAAAGAGACTTTTGCAGCAAAGATATTCCCTGGCTGTTACATCACAGCCAGGCAAAACAGCAAACAGAGTCCACATACGACAGAGTTTGTTCCTCAGCCAGTCGGGCAGCATTTCAGGAAGCAAGGCAAGGGTCCCCAATAGCCCAGCAAGCACACCCAAAACAGACAGTTGTGAGCCAACAAAGACCCAAGGCTGAGTGAGTGCTTTTATTAAGCAGGCCCTCACCCAGGTGCTACCTCAGCTGGAGCTTGATTGCTTGGTGTTTCCTATTTAAACGCTCTGACCTTCTGAGAGTATTCTTTTGCTCCCGATGCTGCTGGTAAGTAGGCACCTGCTCTTGAATCTCTGGGTCTAAGGCAGCCCCTGGCTCCATTGCTGGGGCTACTGGAGCCAAGGGCTCTGTGTCCAGGGCAGCCTCTGAGGTGGGTTGTGCAGCAGGCTCCATGGCAGCCTCTGGGGTGGGGTCTGTTGGTGCAGCAGGCTCCATGGCTTTGAAGTCCTCTGGTTCAGACTCAGAACTTGAGTCCTGGAGTGCCAGGATCCTGACACCTAGCAACCAGCCATCAAGTTGCGCTGGCCTTACAAATAGCTAACCTCAGAACAACTTTGACACACTTACAGCTAGTCAGTGTGTTCACAATGTTGAGATAAACATCTGACACAGAATCAGGCAGCTTCTTATTTAAAGGGTTGATCTGAGGACAGCTGAAATAATTTATACAAAAAACCTTAAATATTCCAATGAAACGGTGACATGTATGAAGTTAAAGGGCTATTTTACACTTTGTAAAGAAAAAGACTATTCATAATGATTATACCACTGTATTCAACATTTTATCCTCCCGGTGTTTTGGATTTCATCTCACTGAAAGCCTGGCTGGGGGCTATCTGGACTAGAAGTCCCAGCATCTAGGAGGAAAATAGTTGAGAACCACTGAATTACTGGCTATGTTTAATAAGAGATTATGATCAATTCTATTAATTTTGGGGGAGAATATATTTGCTCACTCAGGCCATTTCTGCATTACACTGTTATAGTGCTATTATTCCACTTTCAACCTCTTGTGGTATTCTGGGGTTTGCAGTTTAGGGAGGGACGTCTAGAATTCTCAGCCAGAGACTTCTTGAGCTTCAGTAATCTACAAATCCTTGTATTTCACAGGAGATTGAAAGTGGAATAATAGCACTATAACAGTGTAGTGCAGAAACAGTCCCAAAGACTGCACCAGAAAAGCACCTTTTAAAACACGTGTTGGAGCTGTGATAGCACAATGGCTACTATGGTATGTATAACTTTACACTCTCCAGCGATTCACATCAAAGAAGGAAAGCGTGTATAAGACTTTTGTTCTCACAGATATCATGAATAATACCATTAGAATATGATGTATTGAATGCAGGCAATATGGCAAGGAATACACAAACCAGTAAACTGCTTATAGTTTTCTCAAAATCTGAACATGACTCCCTCCATTTGACCAATGAATTGGCAGGGATAAAAGGAGTTGCACTGTAGGAAGATTTAACCAGATGCTTATCTTTTCTGTATGAAAGAAGTTTAAAGAAATATGTTGTGGGAGAGGTGGCATCTGAGATTCACAGTGCAATCTTACACATGTCTAATCAGCAGTAAGCCTCACTAAATTCACTGGGACTTACTCCCAGGTAAAAACACCGAAGAATCAGTGAAATGATTAAGAGAAACAAAGATGAGGAACTGTTTCAATCACTGGGTCAGTTTCATGCTGTTTTGTTTGAATAACTGTTCCTTTTTTTCTATAACTGTTTTTCCAAGAGCATTTCTAGGCAGAGGACTCCCACAGGTACCAATCAAAAGGCATTGTGCAGCAATTCCATTTTCCTCTCTCTCTCTCTTTCTCTCTCTTTTTTTTAATTTTTATTTAAAAAAAAAAAGAGCAGAATAAGCCACAGGGAAAAAAAGGGAGGATTACTAATGGCAGATGTTGCTATCTGGGTTCTTGTGGAATTCTATATTCTAGAAAGAGCGGCTGTACAATAAAAGCCTTACCTAGGAGCAGCTCTAATTTCAGGTAAACAAACAAAAGAAAGCAAGTTCCTGCTGGCTTATCATATTGTGGTCATTCCACATTTTCCATGTTCCCTTCCTCCCCAGCACCCCTATCCCTGCAGAAAACAATAGTTTCAGAAAGCAGTAATAGACTGCTAACAAAATCTCATGTTAATCTCATGCATCTAAAATGCATGACACTGATTTTGGCCAATGCATTGATATTCTTAGTTTTATGCAGCTTATGCTTGGTAGCAGAGATGATCCACATCATATTTTCCTTTTTAATTCCAACATTATTGGATTAACAAGCAATTCTGTGCTTCTCCCTCTTCCACATCTCCATTTCTTCTTTCCTGTATATGACACCCACATACATAAATGTTTTTACATTGAGAAGACAAATAGAATTTGCAAAGCATAATGGTCTGCTCCCATTGAGAGTTAAATAAAGTTTGTTTTAGCCATAAGCCATAACAAAATTATGAATAAACAAAATCATAAAATTAAAACAGAATGGCTGCAGGAAAAGAAATAAAGGACAAACAATGCAAGAAATTCAGATTCAATATCATTAAGTAATCTCAGATGGTGATTCTCAGACAACATAATCTTGACATTCGGCTCAATCCAAGCAAAAGTGAATGTGTTGCCGCCTTATTGTTTTTTTCTAATTTCTTTGCTTTCCTGGAATATTTTGCAATTAGATCTCTGATATGCAAACACTGGCCCTTTCCACACCAGGCAATTAGAACAGGGCAGTGTGTCCTCTCATGGAGGTCGTCTACACCTTGGAGCGGACTAGGAGTGGACTACTTACCGGAGATCCGCACCTCAGTCCGCTCCAAAACAACCCCAAGTGGTCCTCCAGCATGTTTTTGAAAGACTGGAAAAAACAGGTCTTTATTTTCATGGAACATGCCATTGCGTTCCTGCTCCCTTGCACAGATTCACAGGCTCGCACCAATGCGAGCCTGCGATCTGCAGAGGGCGGGCTTTAGGCATGGTGAGCTTCAGCAGTTGGTTGGGACCCACGACCAACCGGAAGCTGCCATTTTGGAAGCCAGAGTTGCCATTTTGGAAGCTGGAAGCCACCATTTTGGAAGCCGGAGCAGTGCGGATCTACAGACCTCGCACTGCTCCGATTCGCCCTGGACCAACGAGGAGGCCTGCGGAAGGGCTTCAGGGACAGTCCACATTGCTTCGGACCCCAGAAGAAGCGGTAGGTAATGGCACAGAACGATTCCCTCGCCTCTCCACACGAGGCCACTGTTATCTAGAGCTTCAAATGCACAAGATCCAGAGTTTGGAAATGTTGCTTTTTGGACTACATCTCCCTGAATTCTCAGGTAGCATGACCAATGGGTATACTAGAGGGGAATATTGGGGACTTGTGACCCCCAAAAAGGAACTCAGATAAGATCCCAAACAATAATCTTCCATCATGCTTTATTGTTTATTTGACAAGAAAAGATCTACAGAATTATCTATAGAAAAATAATGGATCTGTCATTGTACTTTAAATTCATACTCCACCCCATTTTGAGACAAAATGAGAGGGACATCTCTCTAGTTAGCTACGTGTGTGTGTGTGTGTGTGTATTCTGCTAGAGAATGCATGCAACAGTCACTGATCCTGATTAAGGAGCAAAGACACCAATGGCTTGGAGAAACAAACTAAATGCTTTATTATGGGAACTCCATTCTAAGAGATATTACTCAGGGTGCTAATCTAATCCAGTTTCTTTCTAGGGAAGATCTGAGAAAGGACTGATAGGAAGAAAAGAGGTGGAGAAAACATCCCTAAGCATATCAGTTTACATTCACAGAGGGGTCGAGGTAGGTAAACAGAAAGGGAGAACACTTTGGGTCTCTCAAACTATCTTATTATTACTTCCCACTCTGAGGCATCCTTAACTCTTCAGTGCTAAGCACTGTTGCACTTCTAACATATTCCCGAGTATTGCTTCTATATGGAATGTTTAAAATTTCATATTTTCTAAACATAAAGCAACAAACAGAACAAGAAACATCAAAGTGAAACATTTCAACTGACCAGACTGTTCACCAAATATCCACTACTTTTTACAGCTTCTTATTTTCAGAAATTTCCAGAGGCCCTAGAAAGATATATTAAGGAAAATATTTTGAGCTAACTGACTTCACACTACATTGGTTTCCTATCAGCAGAGATTTCTTTTAAAATGTAGAAAAATGGTATCTTTCACTCTCAGTCCATTATAAAGAAGGGAAGGCATGTGGTCAACGTAGCTGCTTTCTCTATCTTATGACTGTGTGCCCTCTCTTTCTCTCATTCTACTTGTTGGTTGAAGCACAAGGCAGCCACGTATGTGACCCTTCCTCCTCCTTCTCCCCCTCCTGTTGAAACTGAATCAGGACACACACACTGTAATGAACAATAATCTGACACATGTTCTCAGGCTGAATCGGGATTCAGACTGTGCTGGATGGGATTATGCTCCCCCTGAAGATGCTGTTCCGTAGCTTGGGGATGCTCCTGGATTCATCTTTGAACCTGGAAGCTCAGGTTTCAGCAGTGACTAGAAGCCTATCTGTACAATTAAAGCTTGTGCACTGGAGGCACCCATTCCTTGAAACATCAAATCTGGCCATAGTGACACACACTTTAGTTACATCCTGGTCAGATTACTGTAACACTCTCCATATGGGGCTGCCGTTGAAGAGTGTTTGAAAACTTTGGCTGGTCCAAAGAGCTGCCACCAGATTGTTAACTGGAGATGGCTAGAGGAAGCACACAATTCCTTCATTGCAACAGCTCCACTGGTTGTTGGTCCATCTCTAAGCACAGTATAAAGTGCTGATTTTGACCTGTAAAACCCTATACAGCTCAGATCCAGGTTATCTGAAGGACCATATTCTCCTTTATGAATCAGTTTGTGCTTTAAGATCTTCCAAGGAGGTTCTTCTTTTTGTCATACCAGAGCGAATGGCCGCGAGGGAGGCGGGTCAGGTCCTAAATACCGAGCCCAGCCCCACCTCCTCCCGCCGGCCATCGCGAGTGGTCTTGTATCGCAGGAGGGCGGCAAAGACCGTCCCCCCCGCCACCCGCGATGCTTGGGCGTCGTGGGACGAATTTTACAGGTACCTCTGCTGGGAACACAGTTCTCTGAGCCTTATCTGTGGCTGCCCCCATGCTCTGTAACTCCCTTTCCAGGGAAGTTAGATTGATACTCTCCCTACTCTGTTTTCTCAGACAAGTAAATACTTTTCTGTTTAGACAGGCTTTTGATTATTGACCATATAAGGCCCATCCCACCAAAGTAACATACTGGAGTTTCCTAATTGTTGTCTTGGTGTGAGTATATGTGCATGTTTAATGATATAACTTTTTAATCTGCTTCTAATTTATTGTTTAATCTCGTTTTAACTTTTGTATCTTCTGAATTTTTAATCATATGTTTTTCAGTTTGTTGTAAGCTGATTTGAGAAAACAGGATAGAAATATATCGTTGTTGTTGATGTTTCACTGAAAAATAGTGAATTATAGCCATGGCTGTTACAGGTAAAAAAGTAAATCTGTTCTACTTCATTACTATAAAAGTGACTAGTTGCCAAGTAATACAATAGAAAATGAATTATGGTCTAGTTTTAACGTCAACACATTCCACAGCTTTTAAAAGAGTGCCTGGAAATGCAAGTGCAAGGAACAAGTGCAAAAGTCACATTTTATAGAGAAAAATGAGATACAATTCCAAAAAATTGTTAAATAAATATACAAACAATGACTATGTCTGTATGTTATGTGTTGTTGTTGTTGTTGTTGTGTGCCTTCAAGTCATTTCCACGTTATGGAGACCCTAGGGTGAATCTGGCACAGTGTTTTCTCTGGGAGTTGAGAGTGTGCAATATGCTTGAGGTGATCCAGTGGTTTTCCCATGGCTGAGTGGTGAATTGGACCCTGGTCTCCAGATTGTAGACCGACATTCAAACCACAACAACTACACTGGCATCTTAAGTTTGGAGTGGCAACTTTGCATGCTTAGTTAACTGGCTAGTTAGTTTGCATGTCTCGTGTAGGCATAAAGGGGACTGCCTAGAGTAAACTTCCTGTTGTTTGGTCAAAATCCACTTCCCCTTGCATGTTCTTTTCTTCTTTACTTTTGTTCTTCAGCTTCCCTGCAAGCATGTGCTCTCTGATCCTCACATGCTTTCTTGTAAGCATGTGAGTTCTTATTTTCTTCTTACTTTCTTCAAGAATTGAATCTGTATAGATTATGCACAAGATTATCTGAGTAAACTTTTCATACTTTTTAACCAAACTGTTTGTGTTTATTTAGAGCTAGATTAAGTGTGTCTGGGGTAGAGGTGATGAAGTGCGACTGGTGATTTGTTCAACTTCTGTCTGTGCATTACAGAATACTTGGCTGATTGGGAGACTTATTACTAAAAATCTCTCATTTCCCCAACATCTTATGCATATGCCTCCAAAACCTCTAAAATGTGCTGGACCAGAAATGATAGATATAAATGCCTCTACATGTCACAGGTAATAATGCCTTTCTCATGTCACTTATAGTGAGTACTGTGCAGTACTGTTATGGTATTTCTGTTATTTCATCATGTCCATTCCCCAGGTTCTCTCTGACCCATAACAATTTCTGTGCATAATTGACAAATATTCATCTTTTTTTCCCTCTAGCAAAACTCAGGAACCAAATGTTTGTCAATGTTATCTGCCCAGACAGTGGTATTTGCATAAGAATTAGAAGCAAATTTTCACTTCTTCCAACAGAAAAAGAAAGTCAGAGAAAGAGAAAGATTTGCACCCATTTTTTAGCATGGCACAATTGAAATCCAGCTTTATTTACTTGGAAATCAAATGAATATGCTTAGAGTTATTCACTCTCTTCAGGGACATACTGATTTGTGCAAATTACTATTTCTTTTTTGCCCCAAATCACTTGGAGATTAGTCTCTCCATTTCTTTTCTCTGGGCAGACACTATACAGAACAGGTATTGTTCTGACATTCCTCTAATTTCATTAGCACTGCAGGACTATTTCAACTTGTTTCAGCTGTAAAACTCACAGTGCCCAAAGTAAGGTTAATGTGCATGCTTGAAAGTCCCAATGTTCTTTTTTAAAAATGAAGTTATGCTTATTAAGATAAATTGTCAATGACCTTAGTTGTGAACCCTGCTGTGTAAAAGAATAATGAAAGCCAAATGAAAAACTGTTCTCCTGAAAGAAGAAATAACAAAAATACCATGCTTAAGATCATCAATGGAGGCCAAAGGAGGCAGCCATCTTCCCACTCTTGATAATGCTGCTGCCTTATTAAGCAGCAGCACACCCATCAGGTGGGAGCATTTCTGGGCTGCTTTGATTGTTGTTCCATTTGAAGCTACTGTGGAGGAAGAAGGTGAAAGGGAGGAAGGGGAGAAAATCCTGTGCCACCTTGCCTGAAGTTCCACCCACTAAAAATCACTAAAAAGTGATAATGTTCACCTAGTCCTGGAAGATTATTATGATCCATAGAGGCGTTTTTTTGCCCTACTGTAGTCCTACCCTTGCAAGCAGGACTGGGACAAGTATTTCAAGAGAGTACTAGCAAATCTGTCTACCAAGCAGACTTTGAATTAGCTCCATGCTAGGTCAGCACACCAATCAGTCCTAGCTAATACATGTTTAAAGTGAAATGCCTATTATGATTTATTACAGAATTTATCTGTATTTCAAAGGGCCAGGGTGGGTTAAAATAAGTTATAGATAACAATAGAAATAGATGAAAATGTCAGTGAGAATAAGTTTCAGCAGAAAACTTAATACCCTCCCTAAGCTTGAGGGGGGAAAAGTCTTTCAAACAGAAGGTGTTTCCAGAAGATACGTAGGCATGAGCCCTGGTACATATCCAATGGAAGAATTAGCAGCTATGGTCCCACTGCTTAAATCCAACCTTCTTGCTGTTGCAGTCATCCTCTACCATGTTACCAAGCTGACACAGGGACAAAAGAATGGTTTGGAAAATCTAATTTTCACTGATGAAACATGACAACATGTAGTGGAAAGGTATACCAAAATCCTACTCAGACATTTGGACCAGCACTGAGGGAAAGCAGTGGTGTAGTTAGAGCTTTTTCTGCCCAGGGACAGTCTCTGAATTTGCCGCCCCTCTCAGGGGAAGGAGGACCTATCCAAAATATCAAATAAAGACTGCTCCACTGGCATTGGGTAATTGGGCTCTGGGGGCATGCACTCAGAGGGGGTGCTCAGAGGTATGGCGGCATTCCTGCTGTGGTGAGGGCCCTCCCTCCCTCCCCAGAGACTGGGTTGGGCTGGGCTTGTCCCCAGTCTCGGAGGTAGGTGGAGGCAGGCGCCTCTCCCCATCTCCTCAGGGCTCCTCCTCCTCTCTCCTCTCCTCCTTTTCTCCCTCCCTCCTTCTCTGCCCAACCTGGAGGTCCACCAGTGTTGATGCCACTGCTTTGGCTGAAAACAAGTTTGACTCTGGATTGGGAGGAAGAGAGGGAGGAGGAGGAGGGAGAATGGATGGCCCCCTTTCCCAGGGTGGCATACCCCCTCCAGCAGAACTCTCCAGGAGGCTCCAGTGCCCATCTAGGTGCTGGGCATCTGCCAGCGTGCAGAGGGTGGCCTGGCAGCACCCCCCAAAACAAGTTGAACAGGGTGGACGTCCCCCTCCATCCCCCACTAGCTACACCACTGAGGGAAAGAATTTCTATAATGCACTTTTAAAATTCCTTAAACACATGAAAAACAAAACCATCAGCAATGAGGTGTTTTTATTTTTAAAATACTTCATAAACTGCATAACAAGTCATACATATCTGTGTCAATTAAGCCAGTGAGGAGCTCAGTCCAGCATTCATAGTGATCTGCCCACAATTTCTATAATCTCTTGATTCTATGGTGGTAGTGACAGGGAAGGTAAAAGATAAACTTGTTTTCTTTCTCTCCATAAAAGATGAATGGAAGAATGCTCTCTGAAAGTTTGGAGATGGGATACCATGAAGTTGCTACAGTTTCACTCACTTGCCATCAACACCCACATAATTCTTGAGATTGCGTTCAATGACAAAGAGACCAGACTGTGCACCATCTGCTGTTAACATCACCAAAATTAAATTACAGGTTCTGTTCATTGTTTAGGAGAAAAAAATTACTTATAACATGGTTGTCAAGCTGATAGAGCTGTGCAGTTTTCATGGAATCAGTAGGAAAGATGACATGTGCTATGGGTTAAAAAAGAAAGAACATCTTAACATTAAAACAAAAATAATACTATTTTTAACAGATGTGATTCAATACAAGTGATTAGTCTTCTTTTTCTCCCCATGACAATCAAACCAGCCAAAAAGAAGGATAATATGCTGCAGTTTTTCTTAGAAATGAGTTCTAAGTTCCTACAAGAAATGCCATATTAATCTTATATAGAGATTGATGAGGGCAAAGCTAGATGTTATACATAGATGTGTCTAATGTTAAACTGCTGGTGCTTTTATAGAAGGAAAAGCTGCTTCTGGAGAGTAGATTGGGCTCAGACAGTGGGGATATGTTTGTTGTTATGTGCCTTCAAGCTGAGTCTGACTTATCGTGTCCCTGTCATACTGTTTTCTTGGCAAGATTTTTGCAGAAGATGTTTGCCATTACCTTCTTCTAGGGCTAGCAGAGCGTGACTTGTCTAGGCTCACAAAGTAGGTTTCAGTGGTCAAGAGGAGATTCAAACCTAAGCTTGTGGAGTCCTAATTAAACACTCAAACCACTATGCCTCAGTACTTCACTGGGACATATGTTCCTTTCTCATGAGGAGACCATAAGAGCAATGTTACACACACTAGTGCATAATTTGTATGTATCTGCCAATGTCTTGATGGACAGAGACAGTCCCAATTAATCCTCTGCCATTCCACTTTTCCAGCTGCTTTTCAAATGTCCCAGTTTCTCTCTCCTCATTCCACTATTTTCCTTTGTTCTCAGCTTACTTCAGTTGCTTCAAACTAAGTTCAAAGTGCAATGTAGTTTACACTCAGCTCAGCAGGTGAAGATGAGATGAGGAGGAGAGAGAGGTTTGCCCCTCCCTATACACTCAGGGAAAAGCAAACTTCAGCAGCCTTTCCTGTCTTGTGTGGTTTGAGCATTGGACTATGACTCTGGAGACCAGCTTGACTGTAGAAACCCCCTGGGTGAACTTGAGTGTGTCATACACTCTCAGCGCCCATGAAAGATTCATCTTAGAGCCTCTATAAATCAGAAATGACTTGAAGACACACAACAACAACACCAAGTGCTATCCACATCTCAGTATGGTTCTCACACTGGCTTGTATGCACCTTTTTTGCTGCCATTTTTGTATGCCTTTCAGGCTTCACTGGCTTAAATTTTGGAAAACACAACACTAAATTAGTGCTCTGCCTGTACCAAGGGCTTTAAAGAAGATATCAGTTATGCTGGCTGGAGGACTGTAGGAGTTGTAGTCCAAAAAAAGTAAAATTTGCAAGTTCTGCCCCAACAGGAAACCCCATGCTTCTTAAAAATCAGTATCTAGCAAGGGAAAATTTGTCTGTGGAGCTAGACAAGTTGACGTGGGAGTCCCAGAAGAATAGCATTGCTGGTTTTTTCCACTAATATTAGTCAGGCACAATTATTACTGAACATATTGTTTTAATGAGAATTGGAAATGAATTGTGTTGCTCTAAGATCAGGACATTTACCTTTGTAAAAAGCCTCTTTTGTCATTTTCTATGAGTCATAACATTTATTGCATGGCTATTAAAAGGATTTAACTACCATTGGTTTGGTTTTTTTAAAACAAACTTTAAAAGCATTAGGAGACTGTATATTTATGGAAAGAAAGAAAAATCCTTCAGGGATGTCTAATCATACATTCTCCTTTATTTCACAGAATTACCAGAGACAAAACAGATTTTTGAATGCACAGTTTATTAAAATATCATTTTAATAACACATCTGAACTATTAGTTTAGGAAGCAGAATATCAATAAGGAGAAAATGAATTTGCTCTCAGAGACCCATTAATGCCATATCGGGATTAATCCCACAGTTGTTTTGCATCTGAATCATTCTGGGAGCAGTTAACAGAAAAAGCCTAGGCCTGTAATATCTTGGGGTGGGGATAGGAAGTTGACTTACTCAGGCAAGACGATCCCATAGTCTTTTATAATGAATGGTCAAGCTGCCAAAGCCAATGCTAACGTAAGAGAGTTGCAATCACATATGCTAATGTAACTCATGTGACAAGTTACTCTTTTAGCTCAATAGCAGTAATGCATTTAAGTCTTTTTCTCCAAGTCTCAAATCTATACCTTTGAGTGTCAAGTCAAGTCTCAAGTCCTCGCATAATATTTTCAAGTCAAGTCTCAAGTCTGGGAGCCAACTTTATACCCCAACCTATATTCTATAATTTTGGGACACAGTTGAATAAATTCAGCTTTAACAATTTAAATAGAATCAGTCCTCCATATTTGCAAATTTGCCATCTGCAGCTTTGGAAGTGGGGAATAAGATCCTTCTTACTCTCTCTTCCCAGCACTTGAGGCTTTTGTGTCAACGCACATAAAAGAGTCTACAGCTTCTGAAGTGGGGAATGGGATCTTTCATATTCCCCCTTCGTGAAGCTGGAGGCTTTGCGCCAGTGGGTATAAAAGAGTTTGCAGCTTCGGAAGTGGGAATAGGATCCTTCTTACTTCCCATTTCCAAAGCTGGACGCTTTTTCAGAAGTTAGGAATGGGATCCTTCTTATTCCCCATTACCGAAACTTTAAAAGCTTTAGAAGGCAGGATCCTTCCTCTTCCTCAAGCCCATTGCCCAACACATTTGCTGTTCCCCTCTAAGAAACACACCCTGCACTATGAGGGCAGGTCTTGCCTTCTGCGCTTATGAAAAGTTTTAGAAGCCTCCTATGATATAAAGGAGGGTCAGTGCTGAGCAGACCTCAAATCCGTTTCAAGCCCACTGCCTAACCCATTTGCTGTTCCCCTCTGAGAAATGTGCCCACACTTTGGGCTTGAGGTAGACTGTCATGTGACCATTAGGTAAAAAGAGATGGAAGCATTGTTCAAAGTCGTAAGGTTTCTGGAAGAATTTGTTATGTTACCAAACAAAGAGCAAGTCATGAATCAAGTTGAGTCAGTGCATCATTTATTGCCAAATCAAGTCCAAGTTGAGTCACTGAAGTGACTTGAGTTCAAGTCAATAGACTTGAGTCTACATCACTGCCCAGTAGGGTTGCAAACGTTAAGGAAGGGAGTGCTTGCTTATTTATTTATTTTGCATACAATGTATTTCCTTAACATAAGACTAGTCTAGAATAAAAGATTACAAGGAACAGCTGAAAACACCGCTTTCTTATCCAAAAATTCACGACAGGGGGAAAAAATTCAAAGCTGACATGTGCATATGTACTGAGTTCAGTACAGACTATGTTGTATTGTTGTATTGCTTCTTTTTCTTCTTTTAAAAACAAGCTTGATTTAAATGTCCAGATTAGGTAAACCATTGTGATTATGTTTCTAGTCTTCACTGATAAATTGGCCCCCATAGGACCCAAGAGTGTGAAATGCTCACATTATCAAAGTCAACAGCACAATACTACCCGGTGGTTGTCATGCCCTGCCTTGAGGACTGCAGCAGTGAGAAGAAGGATTCTGATTCTGAGGCAGAGGCCTCCCCACAGGCTGAAGTGTCCCCAGAAGCTGGTCCAGAGGGAGTTAATACACAACAACAACAAGGGCCTAAGCCAGGGGAACAAACAGAGGAACACATAGCTGACACATCTACCTTGCAGCAGAAATGTCATGAAAGGGAGGGATTGTGTCGCTCGGCCCGTTTAAATAGTAAATGAGCCCTAATGAGGGAACATCTGTGGTGGCAGCAGCCATAGATAAAAGAGGGCTCCAGCTGGCCTTTCTTTCCAGGGTCTGAAACCCTGTGCTGTGTTCTTGGATCTGGTTGTCTTGGAACTCTGCCTGTTTGGACTTGCCTCTTTGGATTTGTTTGCTCTTGGCTGCCTTTCTGTTTGGACATTCTCTGACTCTCACCTTGCGTGTAGGAGCTGTGCTGTTTATGAGTAACTGCCTGCACTGCCACAGACATGACAGTGGTGGTGACTGTGGGGAGAAATAAAACCATTTCAAAATTTGCTATAACCCACTATTTATAATATTGCTTATTGACAATTAATTCCCTCTCCCCATTAGCTTTGCATAGACATGCCACTCAACACAGAGCAACTACAGGCAATGCCATGTTATTGTCCTACCCAGAATAGACAGAGTCCTCTCATGTATATAGAGTAAACACACTACCTGGAAGAGATACATACTCTGTCAGATCACCCCTGTGGCCCAGTGAATTCCATCAGAGATTTCATGGAAGGAGGATTTGAATTGTGTTGAGGTTCTTTTCCACTATTATAGTGCTATGATCCTACTTTAACTGCCACAATTCCATCCTATTGTATCCTGGGGATCGGCAGTTTAGCGAGCAGCATTGAGAATTCTCAGCCAGATAAGAACAGTGCCTCATCAAAGTACAAACCCTAAGATATTGCCAAATGTATGTCTGTATTTATGTATGTATGTGTTTATAATTGATATCTCACCTTTCTCCCAACATGGGATTGAAGGCAGGGTACAACATTTTAAAAGAATGCAGCCATGGCAGTTAAAATGGATTCATAGTGCTCTACTGGTGTGGTGTGAAGGTGTTCCTGGTATGTGACAGTTTCACATAGGCAGAGCTGTGAACAGTACATAAATCTGTGTCACACAGTCTGTGTCCTTATGTGAGGGTATTTCCTCATCAACACCAGAAGAGATCTCAGTAAGCAAGATAAGGAAAATCAAACAAAATAACAGTAAATGCTCAGAATGTACTGCTACCTGGTAACTCAAAAAGGTGTTCAATCAGCAATAGGTGCAGATTTTGATCCTACCCTGGAAATAGGCAAATACTGTAAAATGAACCTTTTTGATGAATATGTGTAAGCCTGTGTGTTCTTCTTAGGAGACATTTTTCTGGAGGCACGTTTCCAGCATCTTGATTTGATGAAGTGAGCGGGGGAAAAAAACAACCCTGTTTTTTTCTGGCTCACATGCCAATTTCTGTTATCAAGATGAAGAACCCTTGCAAGCCTCATTAAAATGCCATGCAAAAGTTTAGGGATCATGCCCAATGGCAGGGGGAGCTATAGTGCTCAATGGTGAGATCACACTGAATTTTGTGTGTGTGTGTGTGAGAGAGGGGGGGAGAAGGGGAGGAGCTACTGAAAAACAGGCAGAGATATCTACCTTCCATGAGGGACTTCACTTCAAGGCAATGTACAGTAAGGCCATAAATACATATACCCCAAAACTCAAACAACTAATTCTACATAAAAACATTAAAAATGTGACAAGTCATTAGGGCTATGAAGGTAAAGCCAGCACCTTGCATTGGTTTTAGAAACAAATAGTGGTGCTATTTCATAACTAATTTTATTCAGTCTCTTTAGCACATCAGACAAGTCTGGCTGCCACATTACCAAACACTTTTCATGGGCACCTTGAATATAATACAGATTTTGAGAACTTCAGCACACATATCTTTCCCTTGAATCCACAACTGAATAAATAAACTTAAATTTCACCTAAAGCCTTTAGGAGGGCAGAACTCCATCTTTCCCTCTCCTATTTTATGTGGATGTTAGATGGATAGACTAAATGACGTCTGTAGAGTGTTGAGCAGTTTTTCTGTTGAGAAGTTGTGTGAATTGTGGATGGAAGGTTCTCTTTACACTGTCACAGTGTGAGAATTTGGTGGAAAATTCATAAAAAAGAGAAGGATATTTCTTTTTAGAAGCAATTTTATCATAGGCATGTTTCCAGCATCTTGAGTTGATGGGGAGAGGAGGAAAAAAAGCCAGCCTGCTCTTTTTGAATTACATGTTGGTTTCCATTCTCAAGATGAAGAACCATCTCTTTCTGTTATTCTACAGACTGAGGAAACCATTGGCCATTTCCGCACTATCTCTTATAGCACGATTATTCCACTTTCAACATCCTATGAAATCCTGGGCTTTGCAGTTGAAAGTGGAATAATCGCACTATAAGAGTGTAGTGCAGAAATGGCCCATTGGCTATGTTACCCTGTATGTTGGGGGTCCCGGGAGGGGCGGCCAAATAACAAAATAAAAACACAAGATGGGGGAAATTAAGCTCGAGTACTCTCTTAAGCTAACGAGAGGCAGGATAACTCTAGCTAGGATCTTGTACCCTATGTCTACGGCTTCAGATCAGAGAGTGTAGCCAGATAAGTTTTAAAGTAACAAAAATAACATTTATTGAGAGCAAACAACATAAAAGACATCACATGCACACAGCTAACTAGAAATAGAAATGGAGAGCTTTGGGGAATGGGTAATACGACACCTGGTCTCGCAGTCCTGGAGAAAAGATGAGGTTGAGGGGAAGAAAGCTCAGCTCAGTTCGCTGAGGGGAGTTCACTGGACAGACCAACAGCAAGGCGGGGTGAAACTCAGGAGCGATCCAAAATGTTCCCAAAAGTGGGGACTTTATATAGGGTGGAGTTTACCTACAGGCTATGCCATGCTCGGTGAGAACAAAGGAAATTTGGAACTGGACAAAGGAGTTGGAAAAGGTCAGGTTTTGCATGATGAGCTTAACACTGGATGACAATAGTATGGCCAGTATGTAAATGGCTCAGCATAAAGGAATGGCTCAGCTCGTGGCCATGTGGCTTTGTAAAGATTCACGCTGAGCAAAGCCGGTTTGCAAGGAGGTTTTTCCCTAAAGCATCAGAAAGGCTTAAGTTGCCTGCCTGAATGGGGTTTGGAATTTACAAACATTAACGGCCGCGCCCAATACGAGCTTGTCCAGTGGACCTCTGCAAACACGTGGAGTAGAGTGGCAGAGAAAGGTCAAGCATAGGCCAAATTATTTGATATCAAAAGGATACCTAGTGCTCTCACCAGACATATCATAACTGTGATAACAGCTAGTACACTGAAATACCAGAGCTTGGAAGTAACTTGCTGTTGTTGGTGGTGTTGGTGTGTGCCTTCAAGTCATTTTCGACTTATGGTGACCCTAAGATGAATCAATCAAGAGGTTTTCTGGGGCAAAGAATCAGTGAGGGGCTCAAGGTCATCCAGTGGGTTTCCATGGTCAAGTGGCGAATCAAACCCCACCGTGGTAGTTCAACTCTCAAACCCACTGTACCATGCTGCCTCTCTGGTAGCAACATAGCTAACTGTAATTAATTGCCTTTCTTGGTAACAATGGCATAATAAAGCTACCATTCAAAAGGGCTATAAAATAAGAGTATAACAAGCAATGTTTCTAGTTACTTTCTAGAAGTTACTTTCCAAGGGCATTTGAAAGCATATTTGGAGGATCGGAGGAAAATGGCGACGCGTTGGTGCTCCGTGAAAGTCTCCCCGGAGCGATAAACCCCCAGCGGGATGTAAGGGCGAAGAATTAAACGCCTGAGTTACTCAAAGTGGTGGTGAACGAGGGGGTCGGGTTTGGTTTGGAGTCGAAGGATTTGAAGGGAGACCAAAATACCTAAAAAAGGCGACGGATCCCGGGCGTGGAGAAAATAAGGAGGAGAGAAGACGATCCGGAAAATTGGGCTCCCTGCGAGGCTGGGAAAAAGAAAAACACACTTCGCAAAAACCCAATCCCCGCAGGTAGCCAGAAGGGCTTTTCTCAATCTACCTTTTAAGGAAACTGATTTCCTGGTTTCAAACCCCCATTGGGGTTTGGGGTGAGACCTTAAAAAAGGAACTTTAACTACACTTGAGTTTTGGACTGTGTATTGTAGTTTAGTGAAAGTTACATTTCATCTTTAAATTGAGTGTTATATTTAAACCCTTTAAAGATGGATGATTAGATATGTGACTGTTTGGGTTACTGACACGGGATTAAAAAATTTTGGAGCGTGCAGTGGGGGACTCAGGGGATATGGCTGCCGTGCACCTTCAAGAGATATGGTGGAATCTGCTTCTTGATGTCTGGGTGGACTGTTACAGCTAATGTGGATGTATTCGTCCCTCTCGAGGGGATTGACAATGCCAGACGGATCAGGGGTTTACTTGGTTTTGGGTTAAGCAAGAGGAGAAGTTGAAGAAGAAGAGGACAGAAGGAGAGGGGGAAAGAGGGAGAAGGAGAAGGAAAGGAAATAAACAAACAAACATACAAACAAACTGTTCTCTGGTCTGGCTAGTGGATTTATTACAAAAAAAAAACCCAAAAAGTTAGAAAACATCTCCGGAGATTTGGGGGTGAAGCTTTTATTGTCAATTCCTGTCAGCACAACTGAAGAACTGAAGAACACAATTTGAGAATTTGTGTAATTTACTGCTGACTTTTTCAGGCACCCCCTTGAAGTTTGGAGAGTTTGGATTTCGTTTTGGGAAGTATTTGACTTTCCTTTTTTTTCCTTTTTTTTTCCTTTGGGGGGGGGATAGGCATTCATAAAACTGGTATAAATTAATCAAGATGTTTTGATTTAAATTTTGGCCTATTTTAGTACACTCAGATATAGTTTAAGAGGGGGGGGAAAAGAGGAAAAATAAATATAAAAATATACAGAGGTTGGGGTATAAATGAATATTTGCTTTAAGGGGGTGTGGGATATTATATGAATAGTATTATATGAATATAATTATATGAATAGTAAATTGTGACTGCAACTGTAACTGTAATTGTAATTATTTCAACAGCTTAATAGTTGATTGCAAGAGATATTTAATTTCTGCGGTTTGGTGGTTGAGGGGGGAAAGATCTTTTAAAGATAAGGATAAGGACAAGGACAAAGCTGTTAAACGTGATTTGGTTTCATTAACTCAATAAGTGTTGGTTTTTGGATTGGTGGGGCTATATTGAATTGTTTTTCAAAAAAAAGTGTGATACCATGTAGATATTCTGTATATAGTAAGGTTTTGATATATAGAAAACATATATATAGATAGAGGGATAAGTATATATAAATATATAAATACATAAATATATAGATATATATAAAATATTCAAACTACTTAATACATTACTCTATATTGATATAAAGTGTTTGATGCTTTGATATACTTTTTTTCCCCCTTTTTTTTCCCCTTTTTTTTCTTTTTATTGTTACTCTGATATATAAATAGCTAAAAGAGGTCTGATTTACTGATTAAGTTAATATTTTTTTAAAGATCTTTACTGGGTTTTTTTTCTTTCTTTTTTTTTTTTTTTTTGGTTTTTTTTTTTTTTTCTGTTTAGTATTTAATATTTATTTAAGTATTACATTTTGAAAATTTAATAGTTAAAATTAGTCAATAATTAAAGGCAGGATCTTATTTCTATTGTGGGTTGTTTTTTTTTTGTTTTTTTGTTTTGTTTTGTTTTGTTTTGTTTTTTTTTTGTGCCTTTTTTGTTTCGTTTTTTTTCTTTTTTTTTTTCCTTTTTTTTTTTCCAAAAAAAAAAAAAAAGGGGAAAGGAAAGGGGAAGAAGGGAGGGAGAGGAAAAAAGATATTAGAAGAGAGAAATGGCGACAAAAGTTAAAAGGTCAACTAGGAAAAGAATATCTTGAAATATCCAAAAACCCTACTACAACAAGGAAGTGCTGGAAGAATTTCGAAGTTTTGGGGAGGAATTTAGACTAGAAATAAAACTTATATGAGAGAGCTGAAAGAAGAAATAAATAAATTTAAAAAGAGTTTGGGGGAACTGAAGCTAAAAGTTGGAAAATTGAAAGAAATGAAAAAAAATTTCGGACATTACAAAGGAAATTGCTCAAATTGGCAGTAACAGAAGTCACTTCAATCAAAAGTTAATTTGGTGGAACAACATTTAGAGGCAACGGAGGAGAAGGTGGATAAAGAGATATCAAAGCTAAGCTGGATATAGACGTGCCCCACAAAACTAAGTGTGTGAAAATACGTGGCATTAGAGAAAGACCTCGTGAGAACCTAACTGAAACGGTGGTTCCGTTGGGGGGTTTTAGGTTGGGAGGGGGCTAATTGGTTTTGGAAAATTTAAAAAATTTTGTGTAAATTCGGCGGTGGCAACAAGACAACACCTACCCAGAGACATCGCTGTACATTTTATGAGAGAGGGTCAAGATCAGTGACCCAGCAGAGTTATAAAAATGGATTTCAGTTGAAGGCTCAAAGAAATTTTAAAGGACTTTCCTTATGAAGTGTTGTTGAAGATGAAAAATTATAAGGATTTGACTCAAGTTCTGCGAGAAAGACAAATTAGATATAAATGGGCAAGAGAGGAGGGAATAATCTTTTCCTACAAATTTAGAAGATTTGTTATAGACACTCAGAAAAAGCTGAGGACTTTTTGAGGAAATTGCAACAAGAGGACGAATTGATACTTTTCATGAGGGAGGTATCCTAGAGAAACATGGATCTCAAAGAAAATAAAAATCAACTTCAACTGAGTTTTCACAATGTACAGGACAAATGGATTTTTAGACAGTGGAAAGCCAGTTTGGGTTTCCCCCCGAAAGAAATAGCACATTTGCATGGAGAGGCAGAACGTGGGTTAAAAGCTCTTTAACAAATTGTGACAACATTGAAGTAAAAATAAGTCATGTTTTTTTTTTTTTCTTTTTTTTTTTTTCTTTTTCTTTTTATGGCTAGTATAATATGAGGGACTTATCTATATGCTCTTGGAATGTTAAGGGGTTGAATGGACCGGTTAAGGGGAAAAAGAGTTTTAATTTTCTTGAAAAGTTGAATTAGAGATAGCTTGCTTGCAGGAAACCCATATATTGGAAGAAAAAGTTAAATATTTACAGAATAACAAACTAGGAACATATTATGAACTTGTAACCAAAACCAAAAGAGGAAGGGGGTGGTAATATATTTTAAGCCTAAGGTCCAATCAAATTTAGTTTATAAGGACAGTAAGGGTAATTTATTGCTATTGAGTTAAATTGGAAAAATGAAAAAATATTAATTATGGGTCTTTATCCCCCCTTAGAAAATAAACAGAAGTTCTATGAGATGATTCTAAATTTTATATTACAATGGATTACCAAAAAATAATTTGTATGGGTGACTGGAACGGGGTTGTTATGCCAAATTAGATAGAAAGCAACTGACTAAAAAAACAGTGTTTAAAAATGGAAATTTACCTAAGGGGGTTTAAAAAATTTAGTCATAAATTTAGTTGATGTTTGGAGGTTAAAACCCATTTCAAAAGGGCTTTACATTTTATTCAGCATACCATCAAAGTTGGTCTCGAATCGATATGATCTGGACAATAAGAGTTTAGCTAGTATGGTTGAGGATATTAATTTAAAGGGTTATCTCTAATTCGCCAATATTGTTGAAATTCAATCGTACATCAAGAAATTATAATTGGAGATTTAATGAAGCTTTGTTAAAAGATGGTAAGTTTATAGAAGAGATTAAGGAAGAAATTAGAAACTTTTTTAAAGATAATTTAAATAAAACCCAAAAAAGCTATAGTCTGGGATACTATGAAAGCTTCATCAGGGGAATTTTGATGAAAAAGGAAATATATTAAAAAAAAAAGGAAGGCCAAAGGGATAAACTCCAGAACCTTGTGAAAGAAAAAGAGGAAGATTTGAAGATAAATCCGCTGAATAAAAAAGCCCAAAGTGAAATTCAAATAATTACCCCAAAAAACCACGTTAAATTTACAAGAGATAAAGAAAAGTAAGTACTTAAAGAAGGAATTCAAAAATTTGGGGAAAAAAACATCTAAGTGGTTGGCATACAAGTTACGTAAGAGAAAGGAATATAATTATATAACCCAGATTAAAAAAAAAGATCAATTTGTTTTAGAAAATGAAATAATTTCTTTAAAACTTCTTTTTAAAACTATATTCTAAGGATATATCTGATTCTAAGGAACTGGAAAATATAAAAAACTATTTAGATAAGGAAAATATACCTGATATGGAGGAAATGAAGATTGGGTTAAATCAAAAAATATCATTACAAGAGGTGAATACTGTAATTAAAAATCTAAAATTAGGGAAACCCCAGGGACAGATGGGTTTACCGCAAATTTTTATAAGATTTTTGAAGAAGAATTTTAACCACTTTTTAGATTTAGTAATCAGGATGGAAAAATAGATATTCCTCCATCATGGAAGGAAGCAAATATAGTTTTGATTCCAAAAGATGGAAAAGAAAGTATATGAATAATTATAGACCTTTTCCCCGTTAAATTCGGACTATAAGATCTTCACTATTTTTACGAACAGATTGAAAAAAAAATTATGTGATTGGATACATTGTGATCAGACTGGTTTTTTACCTAATAGACAACTAAATATAATATGAAACATTTTAGAATATTGAATTCACCCGCGAATTGGGACTTCTTTTCATAGATGCGGAAAAAGGGATTCGACAATCTTAATTAATTTTTTGAAGGAAATTTAAAAATTTAAATATGGGTGATAAATTTAACAATTGGATAAATTCTATATATAATTCTCAAAGTGCTTTCATTATAATTAATGGGGGAAAATCAGATAAAATTGCAGTGGAAAAGGGTACCAGACAGGGATGCCCATTGTCCCCACTTTTATTTTTTTGACATTGGAAATTTTAATTAAGAAAAAATACGAGAAGATTTGGAAATCAAAGGATGTCAAATCCAAGTGGAGGTTTATAAGGTGAGGGCATATGCTGATGATTTACTTATAATCTTCATGATCCAATTAAAAGCATAGTTAAATTGTCTCAAACTTTGGAGAGTTTGGAGAATCAGCAGGATTTAAAGTGAACAGGAAAAAATTGTGATATTAAAAAAATATGGAGAAAGAAGCACAAAGGGAAATGGAATTAATTTCAAATATTAAAATAGGGCCCGAAGATTAAAACCTGGGAATAAGTATTACAAGTAAAAATGTAGATTTGGTAAATAAAATTATATTAACTTGGAATCATATTGAAAGCAAACTAAATACGTGGGGTAAATTGAAATTATCATTACTAGGGCGGATAGCCGCTGTAAAGATGAGTGCCTCCCAAAAAATTTTTTTTATTTCCAGAATTTGCCGAATTGAAGGACAAAAAATTCTTGAAGACTGGAGGAAGAAAGTTATTAACTTTTTATGGCAAGGGAAGAAGCCCAGAATTAAGGAAATGGTTTTGATTGATAGCAAAGATAGAGGTGGTTTAGGTTTACCTAGTTTTAAACTTTATTACAGATCATGTGCTTTGAAATGGGTCACGGATTGGATTAACTTGGGGAAAAAAAGATTATTAATATTGGAAGGTATTTTAATAAATTGGATGGCACGGTATTTTTCTTTAAGAAAAGCTTTAGAAGATAAGGAGTTTTTAGGCATATAATTAGGCAGAGTCTATTGAGGGTTTGGAACAATTATAAGAAAATATTTTACTTAAAAAAGCCAAGATGGGTTTCTTTTCAGGAAGCTTTCTTTAAGGATTCATTTATTAGTAATGGTGATTGCTTGTCATATGAAGATATTTTGAAGGGTTAGGTAGAGATGAATTTAATCCCAGGGGAGTTTAAGGACTTGGGTTTTCATGGTAATTGGTTCCACCACAGAATCATTTATGAATTATTTAAAAAAGATCGAGATGGAGAGGGAATTCAGGACAAGAATTTGGTTAATAAGGAATTAGATATAAGAAATTTTAAATTGGGGAAGGTCACATTATGGGTAAAATTTATAAAAATTTTTAAAAATTTGAGCCAACGGATAAATTAAGGATCACATGATTAAATGGGCAAGTGATTTTTGGGGACTCTATTGATTTGGAAGAATGGAGGAAAGCGTGGAATATTAATATAAAGTTTACTAGAAGTGCCAATCTGAGAGAAAATTTTTATAAAAAAAGTTTATCGCTGGAAACACTCCAAAAAAATTGCTAAGATATATAATAATTGTTCTAATAAGTGTTGGAAATGTAAAAAAAATTAGGAACATTATATCATATTTGGTGGGAAAGTGACGTGCAAAGGAGTATTGGGCCAAAACACTCCGCAATTAAGGGTTTATTACAGGTGGGTGTTAAACTTAGCCCAAAACTATTTCTTTTGAATATGTTAGTGGATATAATATAAATATTCAAAAATGTCATAATAGAATTTTGTTATAATGGTGACGGCCGCTAGAATGTTGTATGCTCAATATTGGAAGAGGCAAGAAATTCCACTTTTGACCAGTGGATATGGAAGTTATATGAAATGTATCAGATGGATGTATTAACTGCTTTGCTGACATAAGGATTGATAAAGATAAAGTAGAAAATGATTGGTCCATGGTGACTCAAACGGGTTTAGGCAAGGAATGGGGGTTTTTTTTAGGATGAGAATATTTCCATGAGTTTTATTGTATACATAAGAAGATACATTTTTTATTCATGTAATCTGGCTTTATTTTTCCTTTTGTATATTGTATGCTATTTTTTTTTTGGGTTTTTTTCCTTTTTTCTATGTAATAATATTCAATAAAGCTGTTTGTGAAAAAAAAAAAAAAAAAAGCAATTTGGAGACTGAGCTGCATTTTTCAAACTGTGTGCCATTCTCTTAATATTACTGAAGTTTTTTTTAAAAAAAAAGGAATATTTAAAAAAAACAATGAAAGACATAACATAGCACATTTATTAAATGTTTTAACACTAAATTAATTTCAGGGGCTTATCATTGTTTTTTAAAAATGTGTTTTAACTTCGTTTTAATTATTGTGTATGTTTAATTGGTGTTTTAAATTTTGTACATCATGTTTTTTTAAATGGATTTGCATAGACTGTTATAGCACTATTATTAGTTTAGGGAGGGGTGTGGCCCCTCCCTAAACTGCAAACCCCAGATTCCATAGGATGTTGAAAGTGGAATAATAGCGCTATAACAGTCTTTGGAAATGGCATGTGTATTCTTTTTTAAATTTTAAACCCCTTTGAGTCCTCTCGAGGAAAAAATGGGGGCATAGGGTGGTGGTGGTGATGATGATAAGAAGAACTGCTTGGCCAGTTCTGTGAAATACATATCCCAAGTGGCACTGGGGTGACTAGCTCCACATGGAGCTCAAAAATCATATGTTTTTTTTTGTTGTGTGCCTTCAAGTCATTTCTGACTTATGGTGACTCTAAGGTGAATGTATCAAGGGGTTTTCTGGGGCTGAGTGTATGTGATGTGCTCAAGGTCACCCAATGAGTTTCCATGGCTAAGCAGGAAATCAAATCCTGGTCTCTATGGTTGTAATCTAATGCTTAAGCCACTACACCATGCTGGCTACAAAATCAGAAGCACCTGTCCAATAAAATCCATTGCATATGTTGCACATCCCTGATATGTACGAATTCTTTTTTAAAAGTAAACACATACACAAAATTATACCTGATGTATGCGTGCAGCTTTCATGCAATGTCCTACCTAAGAGTTACTTTGGTACTGGAAATCTGTAATATGTGAAGCAGCCCTTTGCTCATATTCTTAGACACAATATTCCTTCAGTCATCTAAGTAAAAATACACAAGCACACCTCTCCTTACCTCACTTAGTCTGTGTCTTTGTTTTGGCTAACGACTTCAAGGTTTTATTGGTTGTTCCTCGTGGGAATACATACTGTGTAAATATAAACTCTTGAATTAATTCATATTCTCATGCTTACCACAGAGATTTGACTGGTGCTTATTTTCACCTAAGACGGAGTGAAAGCAAGCCAGTGGCAAACCTGATCTGTGTTTACACCATACAAAAAAGAACAGGAAAGGATTCTGTACACTTTTGTGCTGATGACTCACATGTAACAAACAGAAACTTTTCATTTCCAGCTGTGAGATCAGGAGCAGGTAGTCAGAGCTACAGTTACGCATTTATGCTCCTGTGCCAAGGCCAGCAATTGACAATCTAAGGTATTTTGAGACTTAAGCAAATAATAAAATAAACCAAAGATGTCTATATTATGACAACAGAAGATCTGATTAGTCCAAATTGCTGACAATGCTTTTGAATTGGCAAAACACCTACAGTTGCTACCACACTTATTGAGGCTCCAGTAGTGAATGGCAGGCAGAGTGCAGTCAATAAGCAGTGGAACTAAACACGAGTTTGGAGCAGAACTGGGCACAACTTTATCCATTATAGCTGAAGTGGTTTGGCCTAGCACAGAGCTTTCCAAACTGTGTGTCGCAACAGGTTAGTGTGTCGGCTGCAGTGTTTAGGTGTGTTACCGCTGCTACCCTGGGCCAAAAAAGACCCTGGCGAAGGCAGCAATTAGTTATGTTAACCTCCAGTTTGCTAGTAACTAAACTCTTATAAGAAATATAAGAGATACAGACACATACATAAACTGTAATAACAAAATGTATGGGGACACAACATATCTCCTGAGAACCTTTCATTTATATTTTTAAAAATATATGATTTATGATTTATTTATGATATAAAAATCTGAATTATTGTGTTGTAAAATGATGCATATCTAAAAAGTGTGTCAGCAACATGAAAAGTTTGGAAAGCTCTGGCCTAGCATCAAGCAAAGATCATTGAGGCATTGTACAAACCTGCTGACTGATGAAATCCAGTCATGATTTCTAGGGGAAGTTGGATTGCTGGGGAAATCATGGGATCACAAAACTGAGATCTACATGGGTGAAAGCCACTATGTCATTCCCTTGTCACCTGCAGCAAGACAGGGTGCCTGATGCCTTATGCTGGACTTTCCCAAGATACCTCTACTTCAGGGTCCCATAAGGAGACATCCAAACCAAGGGTGGTGGGCATACAGGCCCAGTCTCCATCCCCACAACTGGGTCCTGTCCAATTACACAATCATAATGCAGAAACTAACACATGCCCCATCTAATTCTGAAAAAAAAATGGGAGAAGATTGGGTTTGTCCTCTTTGGGATGTGAACCCCAATCAAGAGCTGTGTACTGGGCAACTGGTTTTATCCTTTTCAACTGACCAGAAAGAAAACTCCTCATTTGAAAAGCCTGCCCCTGGACAATTCCAAGTGGCTAAAAATCCTACCTCCCAAAACAGAGTTACAAGGCTCCTACAGACTTCTGGGACAAAAATACTAATGGACAAAGAGAGAGCTGAGAGGGAGCTACAGCTCCATCACTGTAAGTCTGGGGAGCCAGCCTTAAAGAAACACTCAAAAGCTGTGTGTGAAATAAAAATACTTCCATTCTGTCACCACACCCTCCCCAAATAAGCTTTAATGTAACCATTGAAGATATACAGGAAATGTCTGTCTCCTTCCTGAAACAATAACAATCTTGCAAACAATTTTGTATCATCAAAACAAACATACTCTCTTGCCTCATTTCTTTTTGCCCCATTTTCCCTTTTCTGCTTTGTTAAAGTTCTTTTGTTCACCCTACTTCTCAAAGTGGTGAAGAAGTGTAGCACTTACCCAAGTTTTGTTTCATTTTTAGGGGCATCTCTGAAGGCAGCCAGATGAAGTTAATCTTGTGAAGTCACTCTGGCTCATCCAGTGGCCACAATCCATATTAGTGTCTTATGCTGGCCCAATCAACCTGACACAAGTACTTGTAGCGTCTAGGAAGTGGCACAAGGGTAGCAGCCTAATCAGGTTTGCACAAGGGCCATCACTATTGTACCACAAGACATTGCTACCCATTGGACAATCAGTTGCAAATGGTGAAATCCAGAAGAAATCTGTTATAACATTACTTTCTCATAGCTATGCTGGCATAAATTTAGTCTGTGCAATATCTGAACAGGCTCTTAGCCAAACTTTTATGGGGCATCTGGACAACAGTTTTCAGTTTGTAATCCTCCCATGTTTTTCCACTATTCCTGGTGTCTTCTTCCTCTCCTGTTTTAATAGGAAATCTATTAAAGAGGAAGCAACAGTACAACTGCATAAGGTCTTTGGATCAGTGTTGCTAGGATCCTTCTGTCAGGAAACTCCCTTTCTCTCTCCTAGGGTCAAGGTAGGAATGTATATTCCCTACAATTAATCCATTACCCCTTCCACCACAGGGTTTCTCAGAAATAACTGCCTAAGCAATCAGACTTGCAAATTATGCCCATGTTTACCTTCCAATGACCAATCACAAAACAAATCAAACTAAGTGCAAGGAATGGAGTGAGGAAGATCACGTGCTGTCACCAGCAGACCTCTTTTGCCAGTTACCACTTGAAGGGCTACTATGTGTTTGTTTAATCCTTAGTTCTTTTCTCTCCCCCAGCTGCATTTTAAATCACCTCATCTTTACCTAGGGATGAAAGGAAGACCAGCTGTTTTTCAAGTATCTCCTAGGCATTAGCTAGTAATCTCCCCCAGAATTTGGAAAAGTGCAACTGAATTTATGTGCTTATGTGTGTTAACGTGCTCAATATTAGTAACCTGAGATCCTAGCATAGCTAAGCATTGCCAGCTGTTACTAGCATTAAGAATATGAGAACCAGTGTAGTATAGTGTTTAGACTGTTGGACTGAGACTTGGGAGATACTAGTTTTTAAATTCCTACTGAGTCCTGGAAATTACTCCATGACCTTGGGCAGTGGTGGTGGTGGTGGCTGTTGTGGTGGTGGTGGTGGTGCTGGTGTGCCTTCAATTCATTTCTGACTTACGGTGACCCTAAGACGAACCTATCATGGAGTTTTCTGGGGTCTGAGAATGTGTAATGTCTCCAAGGTCAACTGGTAGATTTCTATGGCTGAGCAGGGAATTGGACCTTGGTGTTACTGCAGTTGCGAACCCGGATTTGTGGGATATTAGATACCACTTTGATATCAATAATTCGGCCTTCTTTACCTATCCCTCTCCATGTGCTGTGAGGTCACCCGGACAAGCTTGCAGACAGGCACGGCCGCTAATTGCTGTAATATTCCACACAAATACAGGCAGCCCAGAAATAGCTGTCCCGCCGCTTCAGGAGACTTCAAGGCAAGTACCCTATTATGTATGCATGCTACTTACAAAGAACTCCCTGCCCTGAGCAGGCAGCTTGATTAGACAAATACTCATCTGTTGAGCACTCTGCGTTTGCATACAGGCTACTCTATTGACAATTCGGACTTAACTCAATCATGCTAAATTCTGACCTTTCAGAGGCTTTGTCTCCAGCCCGAAACTCATTGTTTTCCCCAAGTACGGACTAGCCTACGGCCACATTTTCCCCTATAAGAACCCCTGACATTGAGAGCTTCTTCGGATCACTCCCGACTTCCATCCCGCCTTGCTGCCACTTTGCTTGGCGAGCCTTCCCCTCAGTCCCACGTACTGAGAACTCCATACCTCCAAACTTCTGCTGCAGACTTCCCAGGCTTCAGGACAGGTGTAGTATTACCCAGACCAACAACTCCTCTAAAAACCCCTCTATCCCACTCCAACCTTTATTTCTATAGTTGTCTGAGTGAGTGTGCTGCATACACTGTTTGATTGTATTTTAATAAAACAATTGTTATTATTTCACTTCTGTTTGCTCCTTGACTCGGCCTGACCCCGTAGGCATTGGGTGAAAGATCTCGCTCCGTTGCCCTGCCTCTCGTATTGCTAGCTTGTGCTCTTTGACTAATTTCCCCAACTTGTATAATTTGGAGCGCACTTAGGTGTCCCTCACGGGACCCCCAGAAATCTGGGTAACATTGGTCTGCAGGGCATAGTCCAGTACTCAAACCACCATACCACTCAAACCACCATACCATGCTAGCTCTGAGCTTGGGCTAGTCACTCTCTTTCAGCCTAACCTACCTCAAACTTTTGTTGTTGTGTCAACAAAATGGGGATGAGGAGAGCCATATATATCACCTCTAGTTAATTGGAGGAAAGATGGAATATGAAAAAGACTAATATATAATCAAATAACTAAATAGTCTCCTGCTCCAAAATTGCTCCTTGCACATTATGACATTATATTCAGAATGCCTTTCACAGGAAACTCCTTAAGGACGTCCATCTGCAACAGAAATGTCCATCCACCTCTTCCTCTGATATAACTATATATATAACTATATATATATATATATATATATATATATAAAACACACACACACACATCACCCACACACACATTGATGCATATAGGAAGCCAAGAGAACATGCATGAATATCACAAGTAGGTTTTGGCAGAAGGGAAAGCATGGATCTTGTGGCTTCTGTAGCAGAGCCTGAAAAAGTTACTGTTTTTAGATAACAGGTCTCAGAATGCCCCAGACAGAACGGCCAGTGGCTGTGCTGGTGGAATGATCTTAATTTATCATGAGCCATTTTATACTTAAGATACAGTCATCTGTCATTGCAATTTAAATAACCTAACATATTCCCCAAGAAGAGTTTCATAGAGTTTCTGAGTTTTTAAAATTACATTTTTTTCTTTATTTTTTGCTGTTCTGGTGGAATTGCTAGATGCTTCTGAAATGCCTACAGTCTCAATTACTCAGAACTAATCAATTTTACTGGTGCTTCACCAAGCATCTATCATTCGAGCCTAATCACATTAAGTACTGGACAGTACACAAATCTGACCCAGCTTGGCAGAACATCTAACAGCTCTTAACAAAGTCCAGACCAGCTGATGTCAAAGCAATTTAGCAGCTTGCCCACTGACTGGAATGCAACCTGCAGGGCAGGGAGGACTTTACACCTCTTGTGAAAGTTATTCCAGTGTGTGTATCAGACACCATTTTCAATGTATAATTTGTATCATTTTCTATGACTCAAATCCAGACTTACAGAATGAAAGTGCCAGATGGTCCTCTAAATGTTAGTCTTCATAGATCTACAGAAATATGGAAACTATTTTTAAAAAACTCCTTCCATATTTGTTCAGCCCTCTAAAGCGGGTATAGACGGCCTGCACACAGACCACCTCTGCAATATCTGAGGCCTGTGCTCTATCTCCACATTGCTCATAGATCTACACCATTGCTTTTACCTTATCGGCAGGAAAATCATAGATGAAAACAGGAGACACCTTCTGTTTCTTTAACAGTTATGTAGAAGAGGTAATTTTAGCAGGTGCTGCTGTTAACAAGCAACAGCTGGTGAAATTCTGTCACCTGCACAACCATTAAAGGCACCATGAGCCCTTTCCAGTTTCCCATCTGGCAATCTTACCCCTTATAATTTATCTTTCAAAGGAGGCATGCAGAGCACACATCTAGTCTGGAATTGGAATTGTGCTTTTTGGGACACAGTTTGGCTTCCAGAGAACGTGTGTGTGTTCCCATCACATTGCTTCATGCTTTCTCTCCTTTGCCACTGCTATGGCAACACATTCAGTGGAGATGGCAGTGGCAAAGGAGCCCTTAGAAACAGATGGAGTGCGTTTTTCACCACTCCTCTGGATGCATCTCATTCTTAATTCTCCCCGCTTGTCTTTATACGAGCTGTAGAATGAACAGAATGTAGTATGCATTGGTCTGCTCTGGGGCTATCTATGCCTTTTGGTTGAGTGTGCAAGCCATACATCTCGCCTAGAACTTGGAAAAGTTATGCATTTGGACTACAGTTCCCAGAATGCTGACTGCAGCATTCTGGCTGCTGTAGTCAAATAAGTTACTTTTCTGAGCTCTGCTATCCCCTTGTACTGCTTAGCCTCTCTTGAGGCTAAGCTTTGGAATAAAGGCTATTTGAACTAGCTTTGCTCGCTTTTACTAGCCTTGGCATTGGAACTCAATTGTGGCGACTTACTGCTCTACCCCAGGGCTGGAACTATGCGATCTTTACCTTTCTTCTAGCTCCCCTGCCATCACAGCCTGTCCTCCATATTTTGCCACTGCTCTTTGATAAGAGCATGGCATGAAAAACAGTATTTTCTAACAACAGTATTAGCATTTCCATTGACTCATTAAGATTTTGTCACAAATATGCACTGGAGTTAACTAATCTCATTACTTAATGTTTTGGCTAAATGCCTTACACCAAATCAGCATGAGAGCTTTCAGAGAGAAGCAAAGTAGGTGTTCTGCTCCAAGCACAGAGATATTAAGAACAATCTGAAATCCTGATGCAATAACAGTTTTTTTCCCCTTTCTTAATATGAGCAGTAGCTTTCTGACAAGAACATAATTGGCTTTGCAAGGCTATCTCTGTTTGCAGCTTTTTTTTTTTAAAAAAAGCAATTATTTCAGACCTGGAATCTACTGACACAACTTACCCAGGGCAACATTTGATTCCAGTGAATGTAGAAAGCTTTATGCAGCAATGGTTCAGTTGAGCCAAAATAACAGTTTCACTGTAGCTTAACTATACTAGTTTAAATCCAACTTTAAACTGACCTAAAATCTGATGAGGAAGATTTTTCATTTGTCCAGGCAGATTTGAGAGGGAATGGGGGGCCTCTCTAACCACTCTCTGGTTCTACTGATGGAAGGAGTTCTGTCTGGGAAATGACAATGTTGATCCAACTTGGATGTTTTGATCCAATTCGTCTGATACCTTCTCAGTGGCTGAAGGATTAAAGTTATTTTCAGTTTATGTCCAGGTCTCTTGTGACATTGTGGCAATATTTTAGTAGAGGCACCTAGTTATGGCTCATTTTAGATAGTTTCATCACAGGCTTTTCAAGGAAAAAGATTTTCGGAAATGGTTTACTGGTGCCTCTTTCTGTGCAGTACTAAGAAGAGTTAGATAAAGTGCCTGCCATTGACTCTAAGGGCTTTTTTGCTCTATACTGCTATAGTGTTATTATTCCACTTTTGACATCCTGTGGAATCCTGGGGTTTGCAGTTTAGGGAGGGGCATTTAGAATTGTTAGCCAGAGGGCTCTTTGTCCTCAGTAAACTACAAACCCCAGAATTCCACAGGATGTTGAAACTGGAATAATAGCCCTATAACACTGTAGTGCAGAAAGGCCCTAAGAATTCCCCTTCCTCCATCATCACACACTATGGCTGATGCTCAATAGTTCTCTGGTACACTGTTTCCTCCACCCTCACCACTAGAACTATTTGTTCTTTTCTTCTGATACAGCCTTTACTCCCTGCAAAGAGTAGGTGAATCTCAACATGGTGCCATTTCCACACTAGACTCTTATAGTGCTATGATTCCACTTTCAACATCCTATGGAATCTTGGGGTTTGGCCAGCTCCTCACTAAACTGCAAAGCCCAGGATTCCATAGGATGTTAAAAGTGGAATCATAGCCCTATAACAGTCTAGTGCGAAAATGGTCCTAGTCTCCACACTGTTAAAATTACAAGTTCCAGCATATGCACAATAATTAGCGGCTCCATGTCAGCAATAAAAATCTTGAGCATACCCCCTGACTAAAGAAAGCCCTTTGGGGGGGTGAAAATCATGTTCTGTTCACTTTGGTTGCCTTCAGTAAGTGGCTTTTTCACAGATTCAGTTGATTTCTCTGTAAGATAATGTTCACAACAATTTATGTCATGTAATCTGCTACTGTTTTCTGATATCAATTTCAGAGCAAAGAAAGAGAATATTTTTCCCCCTGTGTAAAGCCAGACATTGGGGGAGATGATATCATAAAAGATGGCTTTTATATTCACATAGCTCACTCTTCTGAAAGAAGCTAAGTCTTTTAAATGGCAGCGTAATTGGGGTTATAATTATAGGCCTTAAAAACAATTTGAGAGGTGCAAGATACTAAAGGACTAAAACGGCTGCCAGGCTACAATACCAGCCATCTGGTATTGTTTGTTTTATTGTGCTGTAGATGCATTGTTCAGGTGAAAATTGAAATTCTGTGTATAGTCAACATTGGCTCATTGATGGGATGATGATGATATGGATAACAAATGTTGATTTTTTTTGCAAGTTTTTTTCCATACATCTAAATTGTGCACTCTTGGGGAGCTAGAACAGCATTTTTCCCCCTAGCCATTAGCTGTATAAGATAGGATCAGATTGTGGACTATAATATTTTGCTATCAGCCATCTGGTATTGTTTGAATGTTGAATGTAAATCTTTAGAGTTTAGCCTTATTGATCATGGTGAACAAGCTGATCACCTGGCAACCAATGAGTTGCCAGGACAGGGCTTAATAAAAGAATGTGAACATTCCTTGATGGCCTAGAAATCTCTCTTCTGGGACTTTGGGAAAGTAACATCTACCAGGCTTCAGAAGCACAATGAATTAAATCAGTACTAGAGTTAGGATCATAGAATCTTAGAGCTGGGAGGAAACACAAGGACCATGCAGGAAAACACAACTACAGCATTTTTGAAACAGAATATATATTTATATACTAGGGGAATAGTCTATTAACAGCTTTTACCTCTGCTGCTTCAGGCCATTTCCACACTATGTTCTTATAGTGTGATTATTCCACTTTCAACATACTATGGAATCCTGGAGTTTGCAGTTTAGGGAGGGGCCAGCTGGCTCCTCCCTAAATTGCAAACCCCAGGATTCCATAGGATGTTGAAAGTGGCTCCTCCCTAAACTGCAAACCCCAGGATTCCATAGGATGTTGAAAGTGGAATAATCGCGCTATAAAAGTATAATGTGGAAATGGCCTCAGTGTTCAGAGTTTATGCACCTCTGAATGACCACCAGCTGCTGAGAGATAGACAAGAGTAGAAGGGACATTTCTGAGGTATCTAGTTGATCTATTGATCAGATGTCTGGCTGATCTATGTGATTATGATTACATAAGATGTCTACTACTACTACTACTACTACTACTACTACTACTATTATTATTATTATTATTATTTATTAATTTTCTTACCTGCCTCTTCCCAAGGCTTGAGGAGGGGTACAACATAAATTAAAATGCAATTAAAACAAATAGTAGGTTAGAATACACTAAAAAAACATAAAACTATTTAAAAACAAATATAATTAAAATGCATCATAATTAAAAATACAACATAATAAAAAATAGACCTGATAGGCCTGTTGGAAGAGGTAGGTCTTTAGTACTTTATTGTATCTGGACAGCACATTTTGCAGTCGAATCTCTTTTCTCAGGTCATTCCACAGTCTAGAAGTGACCAACAAGCAGGTCTTCTGGGTGACTGTTGCCAGTCTAGTCCTGGCCAGGTTAAGTAAAGGGCTCCCAGGTGAAATGGACTTTTGGTGTGGGGAAAAGTGTGGTGCCTTTTTGCTTTTTTAAAAAATATTTTATGTTTAATTTTTTATAAAAAAAAGTAACCCTTTTTTGTTAAACTGAGTATGTTGTAGCATATGTATGGACAATGGTGGGGAAAATAAGCAAAGCTCAAAATAAACAGGAATCATCATCATCATGGCTGGAATCCTGTTGGTTAGCCCCAACTAGAGTAGACACATTAACTGAATGGGTTTTACCTATGTGTTCATTCACCAATTGTTTCAATGAATCTCCTCTAGATTGGACTAACCAACAGGACTCCAGCCATCATCATCATCACCACCGCCACCGCCACCACCACCACCAATGGCTGAGATCCCTGCTTCATCAAACTTAACTATAATAAAAGAGCTGCACTGCTGTACGTATGCCTGCCAATGCCATCCTATAAAACCCAGTTTTTCAGGCCAGCAGCACTCCAGCCAAAGGGGTTTCAAGGCTCTGCAGATCAGGCTGCTGGGAAATGATGTCTACAGTGCTCTCCTGGTCTCAGGAGGCCGTGGTCACGGCAGTTCAAGTGGAATCACAGTGCTATAACTGGTTGGTGTGGATGGGCTCAGACTCTTGCAGCAGATGAATGGGAACATTCCCCAAGGATTTCTAGATTTCAGCTTCTGAGACAGTAGGCACCATTAAACAGGAACAAAGTCTTTATCCTCTCTTGGTACACTAGACAACAAAACATTCAATATGGGCTTGTGGGTGCCAGAGTACCAACTCTGGGACTGTTAGTGAGCTTTTCTCGAAAGGGAAAGACACTTCAAGCTGAGCTGCTTAATTAGTTTAAATGTTGCAGTAATATGGAAACGTTAATGGCTATTAGGAATGTCTTGTAGCTATGGGACTGTCAAAAGATAAGAGTGGTGGCTGATGAGCTGCTTCCCAAGCAGTGAGTGGGGAGGGCAAAAAATCTGCTAGATATCGAAATGTATTGCTCTCAGGCTCGGATTTCTCATTTACAACAGTTGTTTAATGAGGATTTGTGGGATTTAAGGAAAAAAATTAAATGGGCATCATAAATTATTTAAGTGACAGGCCCACTGTTCTTCTTGTCTGCTAAACTGAATTAATAGCAGGCAATTACACACAACTCCTTCAGGAAAATATTTTCATCATTTTGTATCACTTTGCTCTTGGCTTTGCTGATGTTGTTACGCAATGGCAGGGCATTTCAAAATAAAAGCACCACCAGGGGTAGCTGGTAGCTTCTATGTCAATAATCCAGTGAATCTGGCCTGGGCTTTAGTCTGAACTTTCAAGAAGCTGTGTAAGGTGTTGAACCTATTTTGTAGGATAAGATTCAGCATTTTGGATAGCATCTTTACATGCAGACTAAACCTCCGAGCAGATTCACCACCTCCAATAGGGAAGCCACCAGCTGTCACTGGTTGCCACCGGGACAACCATCGTGAGTCACCATGTTTAAGACTAATTTAACAACAAATGTGCTGTTGTCTTGAATAAATAATTTTGAACAGTCCATGTGTCGATTCACCAGCTACTTTATGTGGAGTAGAAAAGAACAACCCTCTGAGTGTAATTACTGATAGAAAAGATTGGGTGAGTTATATACTCCAGTAGGACATTGTGGTAAATGGTGGGGAAAGTGTAGTGTATAAAATTAGGTTGAAGGATGAACTCTCAGGGCTCTAGGAGCTTATTCCCTCTAGGAAACATCTGAAGACAGATTTATTTATCACATGTTCTGCTATTCTGTACCTTTCCTATGATTTTCCCATAAGTTCTCTCAACATATTGTGGATATCTTCTGATCATTTTGAACCAGTTGGGGCCCAAGTTGGGCAAAATGTAAGATGCTTAGAAACATACATCCTTATATTGACCTATCACATAATTCAGTCTTAGAGCTGATCTTTTGAATCTGTCATATGGAGTGAAAACTGCAGATTTTGTGTATGTGTGTTTGTGTGTGTGAAAAAGTATAATTTCACTGCTGCATTTACTTTTACCTATTATATCTGGTATCTGGATTGGATATATGGATATATAGATATCTGTAATTACAATATTTGACAAGCATACAGCAGTAAGATCATGATACAAAATGAGTCACTAAAAATATTCAGTACTGCAAATATCAGTTTGTTTCTATCTCATGTCTCCCTTTGTTTTTTTGTTTGTTTTAGAAAAGCATTGTAACTATTTGTTAAATATTTTGAGTTCTGAGTTTTTATGCTCGTTGTATATTTCTTGCTATATTTTTGTTGTTATTTCATTTGTTTTTTCCTTGTTTTGTTACTATAAAAATAAATAAATAAATAAATAACCAACCAAATAAATAAATAAATTTTTAAAAAAAATATTATTAAACCCACCTCTGGAGGGGGTGTCATTGCCTGAAAACAAACAAACGAACAAACAACCCCTGCAGAGTTAACTTTTTCCCCATGGAGCTGCACTGAAGTATATATAAATATTGTCATTTCATGCTTTAGTGAGCTGAATGGTACATAGATCTTGCATTCATTTCTGCCATGAACTGGCATTTCACTGCTGAGCCTTCTCTCAATCTCTTTCTGTTACAAAATCTGAGCTGGAGAAAATGACTGGCATCCCGATAGTGACTTTGAGTTATGCCTGCATGTTGAATCGTTGTAGTCATTGCAAAGGGAGGAATCAACTACCTTCCTCATGAAAGAACTCTTCTTGCTCCCCCATGGGGCTCACCTTTTCATCCATTCTGCCAGATACAGAATGCCAAAGGCTTCCTCCAAGGACTCCTGATTATCTTCCACAGGTGCCAGAGGATGACATTGTCCTTTGGCATCTGGCTATAGGGAAGTAGCCAAACACATTTCCAATGCTCTCCACTCTCCACTGGCCAGTAAATGGCTGTGGAAGGGCCCTCCTGCAGGAGGAAGTTGAGTACTACAAGAGGGAAGAGGGAAGAGGGAAGAAATATTGTAGTTCCACCTGGGCAGAATTTATGTGAGTCTCATCATTTTAATGAAACAGCACTCAGTCCTTAGTAAAACATGTCACAATTAATATGCTTATGAACTGAGTTCTTTGAAAGAATGGCTCAGACTAGATTGTTACCATTAATATATTATTTTTCACATTATTAGATAAAAGATACCTCATTTATTAAAGGATGATTTTTCAAAGTCTTCACCCTTCTTCTTTAAGAAAGTTTCTACTGAAAGAACAAACTTTTTGAGATACAATTATTCTTTTATATATCATTTTTATCATATTAAAGAGTCACATTAAAAGAAGTATTCTCTCCCATTTACAGTAGATTCTTTATTGTTGTGTGCCCTCAAGCCATTTCTGCTTTATGGGGACCCTAAGGTGAACCTATCATGGGGTTTTCTGTGGCTGAGAGTATGTGATGTGCCCAAGATCACTCAGTGGGTTTCCAAGGCCAAGCAGGGAATCAAACCCTGATCTCCAGGATTATAATCCAACGCTCAAATCACTATACCATTCTGGCTCTCATATTTATTACATGTGCATCTTAATGTATCTGGGAAAATAGTTAATCTTTCCTGCAGGGTTGGCTCAAGACATTTTGTTGCCTCCACCAAATGAGAAGATGGCATCTTCTCCATCTCTTCCCATTCCATATACAGAAACTGTTGAAACTTTGTTCAGCACTTGCGATGGGATAGCATCTCATATCTCACCTAAGTTGGGAGGCTAATATAGGAGCCTAGGACAGATGGTGTGTCATGCAAAGATCTGTCCTCAAATGGAGGAGAACAACTGGGGAGTTTAAAAAGAACAGCTGAAAGATTAACACTTCTGGCTCTCAGCACATACTGCTTAAAATTTCACATGGCTTAATGTTACAGGGAGCATATAACTCCCTTGTTAAAACAGCTTCAGTGGCTACCAGTTTGTTTCTATGCACAATTCAAACTTTTGGTCATGACCTATAAAACCCTATATGGCTTAGGTCTAGACTATTGGAAAGACTGTATCCCCCCATATGAACCTGCCAGACTTTTAAGATCTGCAGGAGGAGGTTTTCTCTTGGTCTCACTACCAACACAGTCTTGCTTGATGAGGACATGAGAGAAAGCCTTCTCAGTGGCTGCTCCTACCCTCTGTAACTCCCTTCCATGGAAAACTAGGCTGGCCCCATCACTGCTTTCCTTTCGCTGGCAGATCTTTTTGTTTAAGCAGGCTTTTAATGTGTGAGCAGAGGAGCTTTTATTGGGATGCTTTTTTTTTAAACATTTAAATATCTTTTAAATGATTTTTATATTGTTTTTTGTGGGGATTTTAAATGTCTTTCTTTTAATTAACTCTTTCTGGAATCCCCCTTGGGTCTCACTCTGGGAGAAAAGCAGCACACAAATGAAATGGAGGGATAGAGGGGTGGAGGGATGGAAGGGCTGTCCCTGATTTCTTGGGGTGTGCTTTTCTTTCAGTTTTTTTTCTGGATGAATTTCCTCTAGATATATCTTCAGTCTCCCTTGAAATACATGGGATTGTACCATGGATAGATCAATGAGGAGATGTGTATATTTACTGAAATACCTAAGTAATTTAGTTCCTATATCTGCCTTTGCTGGAGGGGGGTGATTATTGCATTTTTCATATTTTCCTGTAACACACAAAAAATTGTAGCTACATTTCATAATGACACAGTGTGCTTATTAATGGTTATGGAAATCACACAAAGTTTGTTTTTTTATATAGACAAATAGGATTATCTTCCTTAGCTAATTTAAATCATAGGCATTTTGGTGCAGACAACATTCATTTAAAACCAAAGCGCATGGAACATAATTTCATTAATTATGATGCATATTCTAGGTGGAGCATCATCTATTGAAGAGCAAGTTAGTTCTCAAATGCATTGAAGCTAATTTTTTCCCAAGTCTAATTGCTAGAATTTTACATGCTGAACATCTGGCACCTGCCAAATCAGCATGCATAACAAGACAGCTTTTTCATTGAACAGTACTTTATTTTACATTAAAGATCACCCCTTCTTCTCAGCTCCAGCATAACTTTTGGCAGTCTAAAATTTTTGGTAAAGTCATGAAATGCCCATGATTTTCTTGGGTTGGAGATAGGAAGAGAGAGACAGAGAGAGAGAGAGACAGACAGACAGACAGACAGAGTAGATGAGAGAAGCATATTTCCTATGCAATGGAACAATGGCTGGAATTTACTATCCCATTTACAGAAGCATAACCTGGAGTTATGCATCTGTAACTGATCCATATTCATGATACACAGTCATGATTTGTGGCATAATTGTAACTGGCACCACCAGGCCTACTTTATGGAGTATCAGTCACAGCAAGAGGAGGTCCATTCTGCTGGTGATCAGGGGGCAGAAGGATGACATTTCCACCCCACTCCCACAAGTAAGCAAGGCTGTGACTGTCAGAAACAGGACCCCTGTTGCAAGTCTTTGTTGCAGCCTCACTTGCTGGCAGGAGGAGGTGGCTGCCTGATTAGCAGCAGAATGGACTTCCTTTTCTGGGTGTTTGGTAAAGTAGATTTCAGAGGATCAGGATGGGAGACGTTAGGTAGTTTTGCAAACATAAATAAGTAGCTCATGTGGAATTCCAGCCAATCAGCACAAGGTTGCTCATATTTAATCCAGTTTATGTTGATAAAACTTTATGAATAAAACCAGTGAAATGTATGTGTTGCAGGCACTAAAAGATGTCATCTGCAGTTCATGGGGAAAGCAACCATAGAGCTACACACATGCTTCAACAATCACAAGTCTACAATCCTGACCAGAAAGCTTGGGCAACCAATGGCCAAACATTTCAACTCATAACATCACTGCCTCTCTGATTTGTCCCTGTTTGGAAATGAGGTACCATCTCATTCAGGCATTTTAGGCAAAATGGAAAAGTTATTGATCCACAGACTCAGGACTTAGACACCACACGGTCTCAACCTACAGGATAATACATCATCTACTTAAGAATGTTAACAATGGAGTGTTCTACACTGACATCTTGGCTACAGATTGACTTTCATTTTAACCAACTGAGAAGGGCAGAAGCCAAAACTTTGTTACTGCAGTCCAGGCCTACCCGGAGATAGCACTTGATATCGTTTCGATATCAAACCATTCAGTTTTCCTCTGCCACCCCGGTCCACGTGTTTGCGAGGCCTCCGGACAAGCACGTAAACAGGTGCGGCCGATAATTGCTGAACATTCCATTCTCCACCTACGCAGGCCAGACGGAGCTGGTTCGTCGCTTCAGGGACCTCTCCAGCAAACACCCTTTTGCTTATGCGCAATACTAACAAAGGCACCCTGCCCCGAGCAGGTAGCCTTACAAAGCTGTACTAAGCGCTCCGCATTTGCATACTGGCTACACTATTGTTAAATTGGTGATAAGCCAATCATGCTAAACTCTGACCTTTCCAAAGCTTTGTCCCACTCCAAAATCGCATTGTTCTCACCAAGTAAGGTATGGCCTGCAGTCACAATTCACCCTATATAAACCCCCGATTCCAAGACCATCCTCAGATCGCTCCCGAGTTCCAGATTGCCTTGCTGCCGCTTGTTCGGCGAGCTCCCCTCAGCAAACCGCGCTGAGCTTCTTCCCTGCACCCCAATGAACTCTATCTTCATATCTCTCCAGGACTATGAGACAGGTGTCGTATCACCCATTTCCCTCCGAAAATCCCTATTTTCAATTCTTTAGTTAGCTGTGTGATTGTGGGGTCTGTAATATTTGTCTGTACTTAAATAAAACATCATTTTTTCTATTTTAAACCATCTGACTGCTTGACTGACCTGACCCCATAGACGCTGGGTTGCAAGATCCTGCTGAGTTACCCTGCCTCTCGCTAGCTTTAGTGAGTGCTCCAGCTAATTTTCCCCAAAGTTGTGTTGTTGTTTGGTTATTTAGGTGTCCCTCCCAGGACCCCCAGAGATCAGGATAAGAACTTTATGTTTATTAGTTTAACTATTAAATTTCATTTGTTAGTCAGATATCTGTTTCCATAGGCAACCAACCAGCCACAGTGTAGTAGACAGAATGTTGTCCTAGATAGACCTGTGGTTCAATCTACAAAAATGCTAAAATCAAAAGTGTTACCCACAGAGCAGGCTCTTTCCCAGCACATGAACAGCCAATAGTCCACACACAAGGCAGGAGATCCCAGATTTTCTTTATTTGCTTGAGCAAAAGGGGTACCTGAGGATAATTTCCACAAAGCAGACACACCAGAATAAAGGAATACACAACTACTTATAAATTTCTACATGTTAATGAGCCAGCAAAATAAAATTACATCAGTGCTATGTAAAATCTGGAGAGCATCAGCTGTTGGGGGGCATGTGTATTGGGCCTGTCATGTACGTTACATCTCATAATATTTGGGGCAATTTGCACCTCTTTGTTATGTTCCTTCAGGGTGGGATGTTTTTGCCCTCCACCCTGAGCCTGGTAGTCTTCCTGGTTATCAGTATGATACATTCTATTCTCTGTCTGCTTTTTTGCAGGTGAGGAAATAACAAATCATGGCCATTAGACTTGGCTTCTCGGGCATCAGATATCAGGGCTAACAGGTATGTTTTACAAACAGTTGTTAATCAGTAGGGCAGGCCTATAACTTCTAGAAGCTTAGAGAAGCCTGGTTAACTTACTCTCTTAATGTGGTTTTAACTTTCATCATTTCCAGTTTCTCCTAACATACACTATTGCAATGCTATATTATAATACTAAGGTTAGCAATGATTCTAATATACACAGACATAATGCCTACATATGTCTCCAAGGGAATTCCAGCCTTTATATTGTGAATTAAAAATCAATATATTATTTATAGATTTATAAAAACATAGCAACTCACATACAAATGACAAATGGCAAACACATTGACAGAGAACCAATTAATGGTTTAAAAAAAAGAGAGAATTTATAAAAAAATTCCATAACAGAGACAGGCTAATTAAAATAACAAAACATTGGCAAAAATACAGGATTTCCAGATATTTTCCTGTTTTGGCTTGTCTCCTACAGATCAGATGTAAACTTCTTCTCTTAGCCATCTTATTTGCCTTCAATATCATGATTAGGACCTGGAATGTTTTACTCAGCTTCTTCAGATCCTGGCCTAAATCCTGTTATTAATGCTAATTAGAGTAGAGTAATTGATTCAATGAGATTTACCATTTTGTTGGCTCTCCATTCAACAATTGACTCAGCCAGTCTACTCTAGTTGGAACCAACCAACAGGATTCCATCCAATGCCTGAGATTCTACCGGGCACAGTGTAGTGCTCCACCTATACAATTAATGTCCTTTTCCCATCCTGGCATTGTCCTCTCCCCACCCTTCATTGTCCTTACTCCACCCATGGTCTGGAAGGGGCCACTGCCAGTGATGGTGGTAACTTGTGGAGAGAACACAGAGAGCAGAGGCAATTCTGATGGTTAAAGATGTAGTTGGGCTGGTTTCTGGGTGAAGGATCAGAAGGGTGCACTCATTCTCTTCCCCCTGGAGGTCAAATCAGCTGCATTTTCATTGCCTGAATTGCTTCCCTTCTTTGTCTCTTCCCCACTTGCAAACAGTAATCACCTCTCCACAAGCTTGAAAAGTACCAGTGGAGTTGATGTCTTGAATAATGCGCAAAGGGCTACAGAACAGCTCCATGCTCCCTATCCAAAAACAGACATATGCTTTCATAAGCCACACGTACATCTGCATTAACAAGATTTTGGCTGATATCTCCAAAACAAAACTAGAGCATCTGAAAACTAAACTTCCAAGTTAAGCTACCTGTTCACATAATTTGTGTTGGTTTGTTTTCAGCTGCTGCCCTTCAATGTGATTTTGGTTCTGTCCAGCTTTTCTTATGTTCTTAATAATTTATACTTGCTGAATTGTCATTTTGTAATTCAAGATTTCAACAAGCAGATCAGCTTCCAGTAATTTGAACTGACAAATTATCCCAAAAAGAAAGAAAGTAGATTCTGCATTTCTTTCCCTAGGTCTTAGCTCCATTGAAAACAATTGCAGATTTCCTTTGGCTTATAAATAGTAGTTTTTTTTAAAAAAAAAAAATTCACAGATTCTGTATTAGGAGATGCTGGATTTTGTTTTGAACTACTATCACCAAACCATTTTAACAGTGTTACAGTTCTGTGAAAATGAAATCTAATTATGAACAGTGCACACATACACCCAGAATGTGTATTTGAATAAGTCTTCATGCCCCCTTGAGATATTAGTAAAGGCCACTGCCTTCTGGTTTTGTTCATTCCACCATGAAAACATCTAAAAACTCAGAACTATGTAAGTGGGGCAAATCAAATGGGTCCTGACAGCTTGGCTGCAGCCGATCTGAAAGATTGCATCTCTTTATATCAGCCTGTCAGAGCTCTAAGATACTTCATGGGAAGCCCTTCTCTTTGTCCTACCACCTTCTCAGGCTTGTTTAATGGGAACAAGAAAGAAGCCTTTCTCAGCGGCTACTTCCAGATTTTGGAACTTTCTCCTTAGAGAGTCTAGGATGGTTCCATCTTTGCTTTCCTTTCACCAGCAAGTAAAAACATTCTTCAAGGCTTTTAGAAATTGACTGTGATGGGCTTTTAGTGGTCTGCTGTGCTGTTTTGTTGATTTTTATTCAGCTTTTAACAATTTTCATAAGTTTTAACTTTACATATTAACCATTTTCAAAATAACGTATGTATACTTTTTTACTGATGTTTTTGTATATTTTTAATTAGTACTGTTTTTAATAAACTGTAATTATTGAGAAAAAGGCAGATATAAATTAATTAGGGATGGGCCAACTGAATCCTCAAATCCTCAAATCCTGGGCAAGGATTCGAGATTTGGAAATCTGAATCCCAGTGCCAAAACGGTGAATTGAATCTTTCGAATCCATCGACCAAGTTTGTTTGTTTCTTTTCAAAATTGGTGCCTCCAGAGCCCAGCAAAAGCCTGATTGGCCAGCAGGTTCCTGGGCGTTTGAAAATCGCAGCATACAACCACCTGCACACATTGGAGGCTGCCTGTGGTCACTCGTGCTGCATGCTTGCCCACTCAGGCTGTATGTCTGCCCGCTCAGGCTGTGAGCTCACCCGCTCATGCTACCTGCCTGCACCCGCTCGGGCTGCCTCCCTCTGCAAGGTAATTATTCTCTTCTTCTTCTTTTGACTTGAAACTGGAGGGTAGGGACTGGGACTAGGCTAGACGCTGGTGGTTTTTTGTTTTTTTTTAAGTGCCTTCCTTGTTGCAGGACTTGAGAGTGGACATCAGGGTAGAGAATTGGGACTGGACTAGAGGCTGGTGGGTTTTGGTTTTTTTTTAAGTGCCTTTCTTGTTGCAGGACGTGAAACTTGACTGGAAGGTACAATCTTCTTGAGATTTCAAGAACAGCTGAAAGATTCCTTTGCAGAGCTTCCTTGCAAAGCTCATTCATAAACAATTCTGAGGTTTGTAGTTTTACAAGGTGTCATAGCCTTCTCTGCTGAAGTGTGCTGGTGCATCATCAAACTACAAACCCCAGGCTCCCAGAAGGAACTATGCAAAGAAAAGCCAGTTTTGACCTGGATTATTTCTGTACTGTACTATGTGGCCTTGTTTACAAGGCAGGAAAATGTGGGACTAATAATCCACATTTTCCTGCCTGTGTAGAAAGGGCCTTCATGTCATTTGCAATCTGGGGAGCACTGGGGGCAAAACTATGACAATTGTCCTGGACAGATTTCTTCAGAGGGAGGTTTGCCTTTGCCTAGGCTTTTGCTAAGGTTAGTATGTCTTGCTCAAGATTATCCTTGCCTTTTTCTTTTTCTTTTTTTAATAGTCAACCCAGGAAATGGCATCATCTCGAGCATCCTCCAACATCTGGAGCTACTTCCAAATTACATATAATTCTTAATAAGAAGTACACGGGTATGTTTTCCTGAAACTGAAAACTATTATTTAATTCATTTTTCATTAAACAAAGATGTCAAATTCTGCTTCAAAGCACTTTTCAATAGAAGTGCTTTCTTTCCCTTGCTTTTAAAACCTTTTTTTAAAAAAGGATTTGAAAGATTCGAGATTCGTGAGATTTGTGGATTCGCAGAACCTTCCAGAGATTCGAATTCGGGAAATTCTGGATTCATCTCATCCCTAAAATTAATGAAATAATGGTAATCCAGACAGATTAGAAGAGAATAATTCTAGAAGGGATGCCATCCATATAATTGTGAGCTTCCTCATGCCAGCACCACCAGGGATTAAAACCCACAGGGAACTTAGACTAAAGGGACCTTTATTCGTTTGAGTCCAGGAATACACTTTTTGTTTCTTTGTCTGTTTGTTTGGTACTAAGGTGTCCAGAACCTCATGTGCACAATGTTTTCCTGATTGTAACCATGAATTAACCCTGGTTTATGGACCAACAAAAGACATAAAATCAACACTTGTCAGTAAGCCAGTGGTTCTCAACCTGGGGGTCGGGACCCCTTTGGGGGTCGAATGACCATTTCACAGGGGTCGCCGCTCCTCAGTCCTCCCCCCTTTTAAAAGAAGGTGGCCTCACAGCCACTGGGAGCAGTGCTTCTGAGACCTCTGCGCTGGGAGGAGGGGAGAGGAGGCATGCTGGGAGTTTCCCCGTCTTTCCCTGCCCGGTGGGAAAGCAGTGGAGGAGCCAAAACGCATCTGCTTATGCCGCTGCCATCTTTCCTCTCTCCCTGTCCTTTCCTCCCTGCGCCTCGTGTAAAATGTGGGCTGTTTCAGCATTGCCTTTGGGAGTGACTGGCTTTTTGAACTGTGGAAACCCAACATTCAGAACTAGAACTACTGCCTTAATTCTGGCATTGATGGATGCTTTCTGTGCTTAAAAAAGGGGGGCGGTTACCAGTTTTTAGGCATTAGAAGTCTATCCAGAGCAGTGATTTAGGCAGTGTTTCCAATCTATTTGGAATAATAAATAAATAAATAAATAATAACAAAAACGATTTTATGGTTGGGGCTCACCACAACATGAGGAACTGTATTAAGGGGTCGCGGCATTAGGAAGGTTGAGAACCACTGCAGTAAGCAATAGCAAGTCTTCAAACTTCACAGACTTCTGTTTTTAGGCATTATCTTTTGTATGTTGTAGTGAGAGTTAAAATGGATGAATTACTATTTCTGTCAGCTGGGGAGAACTAAGCATGTATTTAACTATCTTACTGCAATGAGTGGAATTTAAGCCAATGAAACCAAATGTCCTCAGGAACAGAATCTTGAATTTTCCTCAGAAATTTTTCCATTGCCTGAGTGAAGTGACATGAAATTTGATTATTAATGGATGTACAAGTGTATGAAAGCTAATTTGCATATAAAATATTCCACCTTGACTTTTTTGCATAATAAAACATCCTCCTGATTGTTCAAGCAGCTCTGAAGAAACACATCAAGAAATCAATTTGAACAGTTTTCCTTGCCACCAAGAGCAAGACTTTTGTAAAGCTAATGGATCTTAACTGCACGTGCAAAACTACCACTAACCCAGCTGGGACTGCAAACAGAACAATATATTGCAGTCACAAAAATCTACCTTCTCCAGCAACTGTGAAGATTGCAGATATGTTCAGAGAGAGCAGGGAAGCTTGAACAGAATGGCAGATAATGGCATCACCTGCTAATCAAAAATCCTCAGTACTTTGACCTTGTTGAGCTCTTGCTTCACTACACTGCTGAAGAAGCATAGTGCTCTGAGTAGCCAGCCTGAGGTGCTTTGTTGTGGTTGGAATATTTCTTGCCTCCAAAAATGAGTTGGGATTTGTGTACCTACAGTACTTTATGATTACAAAAGGGAAGCATAGATCTGAGATGATGATATAATTATGGTGGGTATGGTATGTTTTTCAGAGGTCATAAACTGCCAGGGCAGAGTCATTTAGAGACAATATAGTGGGATGTAAAGACCACAAATCCACCTGGAATTACAGCAAGTCAGTATGCCAAGTTATTCATTCAAAAGGTGTAGTTAAACTTTTCTCTAGTGGTATAATTAACATTCAGTCAAGTTCCAATGTTCTGGCAACTTTTGTAAAGCTGGACTTGAGATTGTTCTCCAGTGCCATGCTGTTGCAGGAAGGAAAATTCTAGCCTGTTGGTATCTGGACTGAGTATGGACAGAAGGATTCACAGATAACCACATAACAAGAACAAAAATGATCATGAGAGCAGTGCTTCTGGGTTCTGCTTGACTCAAGGATTCAGGAGAATTAACATTATTACACAACACTGGAGGGTATCTGCACCATTAAATAGGCTGTTTGTCCTCCTTTTCCAGTTTCCGATCAGTCCAGATACCCTGAGTGGGATTTCTGGATACGGAAGCTTGAAACAGTTAGAGAGACCTTTTGTTTCTCTTTCCTGCCTCTCACACCTAATATACAGAGAAGGGAAGGAGAAGGCCCAGTGGCTGCATGAGGGGGCACGGGCTCCACTTTGCTTACCTCTGTCGTGCTGAGGGTGAGTTAATGATCTCATCTCATGCTTGGAGACTTGAACTTACTAGACCACAGCAAAATAATTCGGAAGACAGAAGCCACATTCAGGTCTCTCATCAGGCTGTTGCTTTCCCCATGTCCGGCAGTGTGTTTTCCATTTCAGCTATATATCCCAATGTCACAGCTTGGATATGTTGCTTTTTTAAATTATAGCTCCTGGCACTCCCCTGCCAGCATGGCTATTGGCTATAGAATTTGGGTAACTATAGTCCAAAATCATAACTTTTCCAAGCTGCTCTCAGCATAAGTTTTTCTAAACACATTAGATGAGGCCATAAAGCCTATAAGAATCAGAATAATGGTCTCCCCCACTCCTACACACATGCTTTTATATCCTCCAGTGTAGAAACCAAATTTTGGACTTTAAACTGCAGATTTGGTTGGCATCTTGTTAAACGCTACAATCAGTGAGAAACTGTAATGTGCTCTACATGTTGCTTCCTTTGAAGAGTGTTTGGAAATTTCAGCTGCAGCCAGATTGTTAATTGGGGCTGACTGCAGGAAGCACACAACTCTCTTGTAGCAACACCTCCCCTGGCTGCCTGTCCATTTCCAGGCAGAATTCAAAGTGCTGGGGATGACCCATAAAGGCCTATACAATTCAGATCCATGTAATTTGAAGAACCATACTCTCCTGTACTATCCTGTTTGTGTTTTGATATCTTCTGGGAGGGACCCACCAACCTCATAGATACATCTGGTACATTTGGTGGGAACATGGGAGAACGCCTTCTCAGTGGCTGCTCCCTGGCTGTGGAACTCCCTTGCTAGACAGACTACACTGGCACCCTCTTTACTATTTTTGTCTGAGTGGGCAAAACCCATTTTGCAACCCTGGTGGACCTTTGATGATTGCTTTTTTAGTGGAAATAGACCTTGTATAATGTGCCAGACTTTTGTTTATTGTTGTTGTTGCTTTAATTTGTTTTAATTGGTTTGAAATGTTATCATTGTTTATCTGTTTTTTTAAACTCTGTATTCTGTTAGTTTTTAACTCTGTTTTAACTGTTGCTGTCTTAAGTCCCAAAAAAGGATATAATTTAACAATTACAACAATAATTCTGTGCTGCATACCTCTCAAGTTGGCCATTTCCATGCTGGTGGAGAATTGAGGGAGTAGCAGAGGTGCATCTAGGTATTTTCTTTAAGTTGGATACACAACAATAACGTCATCTTCAGAAACCTCCTGAGGACTCCTGACATCCCTGAAGATGCATGTCACAGTGTGTTCAGCTAAAGGAAAATGACTGAACATGTCTCTGCTGTTCTACCCTCTCTCTACCAACTTGAAAATAGTAGAGAAAAGATGGGTTTGGGGAGGGAAGGGCATATTGGGTGATATAATGTAGGTATGTGAGGGAGATCTGCTACCTAATGTAAGATCTCAGCCACAGATGTAATGACTAGAAAAGAAGGAGAATGTACGAAGAGTGTACATATCGTGGGAAGAAAATGTGCTGAGCACAGTTCCCAATTCCTAACATAAAGAGGGTTTATGTCCCTTTAGTCTATGCAGCAGGGAAGAATTTTTCCCATCACAGTTGCATACAGATCAAAAGAAAGGCAGGTGAACAAAGAAAGCCAAATAAATACCAGATCTGAGATTAAATGAGGGCACAGTTTGTTAGCCTTACAACAGAGGCCAAGTGTGGTATATTTGTACAGAAGTATCCTCTCTTTTCTTCTTGTAAACTCACCGTAAAGAGAGATTGCTATGAAAAATCCAGTGCAGATGGACCACTGCTCCTCTTCTCCATCTTTTGGGGAATGTCTCGTCGTCATCTTGTAGTCATGCAGAATATAGGGAATAAATACCCTATATTCATATGAATACCCAGTATAATTTTATTCAAATGGTCTTAGCACTGAAGAAGATATATAATGTCTTCTGCCACCAGTCAGGAGACTAGGACTGCTGGGAGAACACTCTTGCATCTCTAGAACACCAGAGCAAGGGGAAGACAAACCTAGTCCCATCCATTGTCCAGGAAAGGAATAGTTTCAGAGAGAGGCAATTCCTGGTAGGAAGGAGGGAATAGCACCAGGGCTGACTTTCTTCTTCCATCCTCTTTCCTTTCAGAATCAGTTTGTTGTGAGCCTAAGAATTCAGACTGTAGTGGTGATGGCTTCCATTTCCTTGGGGCAGTGAATCCACTCTGAATTTTAGTCTTACCTGTTACGGATCTATTCAACCTGCTGCTGCTAGTGTTATTTGCCTTCAAATCAACTTCAGCTTATGGAAACCCTCTGCATGGAAGACCTCCAAGATCCCTAGTCATTAATAGTCCTGCTCAGGTCTTGCAAACTCAGGGCCGTGGCTTCCTTGAATGAATCAATGCACCTGTACAGTCATCTTCCTCTTTTCCTACTGCTTTCCACTTTACCAAGAACAAAACGCTATTTTAGATGTAGGGTTCAGTACCTTGGATAGCTCCTCTAAAATTCTAGCTAATGGCCCAGAGGAGATTTACCACCTCACTGACATGGGACTTACAACTAAGTGCAGACTGAATTATTTGTTACCATTTGTATAGTACTTAGTGAATTTTAGTTTCATTATAAAGGCCATCAGCCAAGTAATAGTAGTCAGTGAAGAAAGGCTGCACCTTGTAAGTAATACCCAAAAGTTAGCCATGGTAATAGCCTTCAACAAGGTGAACAAAGAATTCTATGACACTTTAAGGCTTAACTTGTTTAGTATAGCATGAGCTTTCATGGCCTATGGCCCACCTCATCAGATGCCTAAAACATGATGCAGAACTTCAGATGTATGGGGAGTACACATATTTACATAGCCTGATAGTGACAGTTATGTTATTAATACTGCCTGTTTACCAAACTTGCTGATAACACAAACATCCTATCATTAGGTAACCCAGTAATAATACCTATAGTGTGATAAGACATTGTTATCTTGCTTTAGTCTCTGGTGATAGCACGGAACTTTCTTAATGAATGCAGTTAAGCAATTTGGGGTTGTAATCTAATTTTATTTCTAATCCAACCAGGTATACTACTTATGATTGCACTGTATTAAAAAAAAAATTGCCTCTTAAAATGTTTTAAAAATAGAGTGCTAAGTTAGAATATGAAATTGCACCCAGTTAGCTTTGCCTTAACAGAAAAATAGTACTATTCAAGCAAATTGGAATGCCAGGTTTCTACCATTGTCTTCTAAGTACTTAATCCTTCACACTTGTTCACTCCCCCACAACGCCCCCACACCAATGATCTTCTCCTAAAGATTGTGAGACTCTCCAGAATGTGTTTGTGTGAATGGAAGCCCCTTATGCTAGGCCAAAGCTACCAGTGGATACAAGGTATGGTTGCAGGGCAGTTTTTTCCTAGTAGTAGGATATACATTTCAAAGCATAGCTCTTTCCCCTTTTTACATCTGACCCAATACTTTTTTTCTGCAAGCATCCTTCTGAGTCTTGACAGGGCTCTGAAAGTCTGTCAGAGATTTCAGAAGCAGATTGAATTTCAACTCACAACATCCCTAGCCTAGCTGTTCTTCTGTCCATACAGCTGCGATCTAAAAGAGATATGATCTGATTAGCCGGCAGTGCAAGGAACAGCTTCACTTATAACTTGACATGCCAGTGCTTGGCAAGGGGCATGTGATCAGGTCTGCCTTTTAGTGCCTAAAAGTATTAGTAACTGGGGGAAATACAACAATCTCTTGAGTGGAGGAATCAGGGAAGAGTATATAACATTGCTTATTCTCTGGCATATGAAAGATGATGCAGTTTTTGAACTGAATGGGTCTATCAGCACAAGCAACAGAAGACTGAGAGTTTGGCTTACACCATTGGTTTCTGGTGAGAAGTATAATGTGACCAATACAACTCACACTGCTTTATTTCACTAATTTTGACCTTTCCTTTTTAAAATACTGAGTTTTTTTAATCAACACACACAAAATAAAACTCAAATAATAGACTAAAATAGATGCCTTACAGTTCTTAGAAATCATTGAATACATTCAATAGACTCTCATCCTTGCCATGTTCCTGTTGTTTTTTCTCTTTCCTTTCAAAAGCTTTAAGTATATATTGACTTTTACAATCAGGAGTTGCTTGTATAGTGGTTTTCCCCCCACCTTCTCTATATTATGTGAAACTCAGTAAAGCTTTGATCACAGTGGATGTTTGCAGTGCATTTTGGAGTTCAATGCATTCCATGAACATTCATTCAGAGTCCAAAATGAGAACTGCAAACTTAAAAGCCTTGCACATGTGAGCAAACAGGTTGGAGGTGGGTGTTTTTTTTAATGATTTCTATTCATTACACTGCCAAGTCAACATTCACTGATTTGATAGTGTACATAAAGGGTGGAAATGGATTGAACTGAGATAGTGTTTAGAGCCCGTGGAAAGGTAATAAAAGGATAATGATCAAAAATATCTTTTTCATATAATGATAAAGAACTGAAAGGAGGGAGAGGAAAAATAATCAGAATAGATAAATATTCTGCCTTGGAGTGCCTCGGAATATGCTGCCTCGGAGTGTGGTAGAGTCTCCTTCTTTGGAGGTTTTTAAGCAGAGGCTGGATGGCCATCTGTTGAGAATGCTTTGATGTGTGTTCATGCATGGCAGGGGGTTGGATTGGATGGCCCCTGGGGTGTCTTCCAATTCTATGATTTGATAAGATTTGATAAGAGTGAAATTGGACTCTAAATCCAGCTCTTCTTGCTCTTGTGTGCCTTCAAGTCATTTCTAATTCATGGTGACTCTAATGTGAACCTATCATGGGGTTTTCTAGGGGCTGAGAGTACGTGACACACTCAAGATAACCCAGTAGATTTTCTATGGTCAAGAGGGGAATCGAACTCTGGTCTTCAGAGTCATAGTCCAATGGTCAAACCATTGCATCATGCTGGCTCTCAAAGGCAGCTCTAGAGAAACCTAAAACTTACCAAGCAACATGCGTTCTATAGCCATGTCAGTATTTAACTCTATATTTATCTTAAAACCTTTAGCTGGTAATACAGACTAGCTGAAGACTCATCAAGTTCATAATTGTCTATGAAGATTTGGAAGGGGTCTTGATTATGGATATAGAAGGCCTGAGCATAAGTAAAAGTAAATGAAATTTAAAAGAGAAGGTGTGCATTATTGTACTTCACTATGCTAATTTTAATATAATTACTAATTTTAGTACAATACAATTAAGATGGTGAAGTATGTCATCAGGAAGCATATCATTGCTGGTATAAGAACTAAGTATTATTTTAATAAATAAAGGGAGTGGTTGCTGAGCATGTATGGAGGGAACACTGTTGTGGGTGTGAGGTCTCTGTAAAGTCTCTGAGCTTTAGACAGAAAAGCAGGAATGTGTGAGCAGCCAAGAAAACTACACCAAAAGTCAAGGTATCATCTTGTTACAGCCTTATCAGGAGGGAGTAGGAAGGACAGGAATTAATAATAGCATCCCTGGAGTAACTAAAATTATTTGAATCCCATATCATATCTTACGGTTACTTAAGAAATCCCTAATAACATTGTGCAATATTACAAGTTAGGAAATATCAGAGGCATTTTTGTGGTGTCTTAATTGTCAAAATTTAATTTGTACTGTGATATCTATCAGTGCAATTGCATAAAGAACAGATTAAAGAGGATCAATTTACTAACATTTCTGTTTTCCTCCCTCTCATCTACCACTCCCAAAAATGATTCAGTGGGCAAGCCTGTCTATGTGTGTCTACTTAGAAGAAAGACATATCAATTTTAGTGGGCTTCCTGCCAGGTAAATGTGCACAAGCCTGTAGTCTAATCTAAATAAATAAAGCAGCTGTATATCTTTATTGGTTTATTTACTTTCCCAAACTTTCCATAAATATATTTCCAAAAGCAGCTTGAATTATGTTTCCTAGCTCTAGAGTGGGAATTTGAAGTTCACACCAAGGCAGGAGGGTGAAATTATTTGATTTGCTGGTGCCAGAACAATTTCTATCATAACATGAGACCTAGTGACAGACAAGAAATGAGCAATTATATTTAAGTGGAAAAGAATCGATAGCTGTGACCATGGCTATTGAGCTGGATTGGCGTGCAGTGATGGGAGATAATTCTCTGCCATTCTCTTTATTAGAAGAGGAATATTTTACCACTGGGGCATTTCTGAATTCTATACTCAGGTGAAAGAATATCGGTTTCTTCGTCAAAAGTCTTGTGTGTTTCTGTGATGGGCAGATAAAAACAAGTGCAGGTAGAATTCCCCATTGACTTCATATTGAGGCAGATCTATGTATCTTTTGTGTGCAGAGCTGTCACTGGAAGAAATTAGGGATCATATATTGATTGATGGATCTTATATCCTACCTTTCTGTTAAAAATAGGTCTGAGTGAAATACAAGTAAGACAAATAAAGCTAAAATTCAAACTCCAAAGCATATCAGTTAAGCACATGTATAGTAAAAGCATGCTAAATAAAAGACAGGAACATCGCAGGCAAAGCACAGCACAAAGAGAAAAAAAATACAAAGGTGAAAACTAGGGAATGTAACAGATGCTCCACTAACCATTGGAAACCTTAATTTCTCTCCTGAATTTCTCATCAAAGCCATGTGAATGAATAAACCCTCTAAACAACAACAACAATCTAGGCAGTAAATTGTACAGAGCAGATGTTGGAAAAACTATGCAGTTTATGTAATAAACTGAAAAAGACAATGCTGTTTATATCCAGAAATCTGTTGAGAGAGTATATCAGTAGCTGGAGTCATGAAGCCTTCCCTTCGTTGTAGATTAGGAACACTATAGGATCAGAAAAATGAAAGGCAAAGTAGATCATTGAGGTATACTTTACTTTTGAAGCTGAGCTCCACCTGATCACATATGTCCTGGAGGAGGAGGGGAAATATATCTTTCTTTTTGGTTAATATGGCTGTGAGTGTAAGTAGAGATCATATTTGGATACTTTAATTTATATTAATTTATAGTGGCAGAATTATATTCAAATTAATGTGATTTGGGATATGAGAAGCTTCTTAGGAAAGACATTATTTTGCTATATTCAATAACAAATAGATGTCAAATATTGAGCAATTTATATATTTGTTTCAGTACCTTTCTCCCCACATAGATACAATGATTTTAGTGTTTTGTATTGACATATTATTAACATAAGGGTTTGAGTGACAATGTATTGTTAAAGTCAATGGTCAAAGTATGGGTGTATTTTACTGTGAAGTTCTGATAATGATTAAGTTAAAAAAAGAAAAGAAAAAGGAGAACACCAATTTTTCAGAGGGAACTTTGCTGTAATGCCAGTTCCCCATTCTGCAAACAACAAAAACTGCACAGAGCTCAAGGTTTTAGCATGGCACCCATTCATACTACACAATTATGGCATTGCAATCCCAGTTTACCTGCCATGTTTCCATCCTATGGAATCCTGGGATTTGTATTTTAGGGAGGGGGCATTTAGAATTCTCAGCCAGAGAGCTTCTCTGGTGCCTTGCTAGACTAAAAACCTCAGGATTCCATAGGTTGTAACCATGGCAATTAAAGCAGAATAATAGCATTATAACAGTGCAATGGAATTTGCCTCTTGTTCGGCTTTGAGATCTTGAGTGAGGGGAGTGATCAACCTCCTGGTTTCTTGTTCACTGAATGCAGGGGACCAGAGAAGGGGTGTATTAAGATAGGAAGAGGGCAACTGATGGGAGAAGGGATTGTAGTGCTATCATTTCTTATTCCACACAGAATAAAAAACAAAGTATTGGAGGAGGATACCATTCAGTACAGTTAGGATTTTCCCGCCCTACACTGTTATAGTGTTGTAATTTCACTTTCAACATCCTGTGGAATCCCGGGGTTTGAAGTTTAGGGAGGGGCCTTTAAAATTCTCAGCCAGAGAACTCTCTGGCCTCAGTAAACTACAAACCCCAGAATTCCACAGGATGTTGAAAGTGAAATAATAGTATTATCACAGTGTTGTGTGGACAGGCCCTTAGTCCATATTCCCAGTTCTTTTCAGTGTACCCGCTCTTAGCAACCTTTGTGATTTTCTCTCGTCTTCCTTCTCTGTCTGTGTAACAAGTGGGAACAGAGGTGTGTGAGAGCCCCTTTAACTTGCTGTATTAAAATGCTGAGAAGTAATGTAATATATCTCACTTGTTACACAGACAGGAAGAGTAGGAGAAGGAAAATCCTGTGTAAACTAGATAAGAAGCACAACTTTTTGAGCTGCCTTTGTTACCCTGTATGTTGGGGGTCCCGGGAGGGGCACCCGAATAACCAAATAAAAACACAAATTGGGGGAATTTAGCTTGAGCACTCTCTTGGCTAAACGAGAGGCAGGGTAAGTTAGCAAGGATCTTTTAACCCTATGTATACTGTGTCAGGTCAGAGAGCGGCTAGACAAGGTTTTCAAAGTAACAAACAATATTTTATTAAAGACAAGAAACACTCAAGACAAGACATAAACTAACTGAGAAATAGAAACGGTGAGCTTTACGGGAAGGGCAATACGACACCTGGTCTCGTAGTCCTGGAGAGAAGCGGGGTTCTGGGGAAGAAAGCTCAGCGGGGTTCGCTGAGGAGAGTTTCCTTAGACAACCAGCAGCAAGGCGGGATGGAAGTCCAAAGTAGTCCGAAGACATCCCAAAAGTGGGGACCTTATATAGGGTGGATTTTACCTACAGGCTATGTCATGCTCGGTGAGAACAAAGGAAATTTGTTCCAACTCCAAGTTGGAAAAGGTCAAGTTTTGCATGATTGGTTTAGCTCTTGATGACAATAGCGTGGCCGGATCGTTAATAGCCCGATACAAAGGAATGGTTTGGCTCTTGGCTGTGTGGCTTTGTGTAAATCCGAGCAGAGCAGAGCCGGTTTGCAGGGAGGTTCTTCCCTAAAGCGACGGAGAGGCTTAAGTTGCCTGCCCGAATGGGGTCTTGGAATGTACAACCATTAATGGCCACACCCGTACGTGCTTGTCCAGGGGCCCTCTGCAAACACATGGAGTGGGGTGGCAGAGAAAGGTCAAGCCAAGGCCGAATTATTTGATATCAAAAGGATATCTAGTGCTCTCACCTGACATATCATAACTGTGATAACACCTTTGTTTGCTGACTTCTCCTCCTGGGAGCTGGAAGCAGCAGTTTTCAGCAGAATGAAAAGAAAATCCCCATTATCTCAGCAGATATGGGAAAAATAATAGAATTATTTGCATATGCTTGGCAGTGGGAATGGCAACATTTTACATCTGTTATAAAAACCCACTTCAGGGGCAAATCAGCGCAGATGCCAAAAGCTTCCTTGAATAAAAATATGTCTATGTTGCCACTAGAAGGACAACAGAACCACCCCTCTGGTTTCTGTTGAGAGGCAGCTCCAAACCCTGAGAGCAGCTGCTAAGAAGGCCTTCTCTCCCACATTCCAGCCAATTGTGCCACTGAAAATGGTAAGAGATAGGTAAGGATTTCTCTCAAGGATCCTGAGACTCCAGCAGGCTCACATGGGATTATTAGGTCTTTCCAGTATCTTAGGCCATTTCCGCCATTTCTGCACTACACAGTTATAGTGCTATTATTTCACTTTCATCATCTTGTGGAATTCTGGGGTCTGTGGTTTAGGGAGGCCCAAGAACTCTCTGGCTGAGAATTCTAAATGCCCCTCCCTAAACAGCAAACCCCAGGATTCCACAGGATGTCGAAAGGGGAATAATAGCACTAATAGTGCGGAAGTGGCCCTAGTCCCAAGCTGTGGGAATCATTACCAGCACTTTGAATTATAGCTATTGAAACTATAACAAGGGAGTCACATGCTCCCTATAACTGGTCTAAGTCAGTTGTCTCACTGCTGAGGTTTCTAGATGGCAGCTGAAGCATCTGGACACTTTTCAAAGACAACCCCGTACAAGACATATAGTAGTAATGGACCATATAGAGATGGTGGATCTTCGTTTCCACAGGGGATTCAGTGCAGACAGGGGCAAAGAAAATGATCGAGGCTTTCTAAGGGCTTCATTGGGAAGAAGAATTACAATGGTTGGAGCTGCTTTGTTTAGTAAAAAGGTGAGTAAGGGGAAGCAACAGAGGCATATAAAACTAAACATGGAATGGAGAAAGTGGTTAGGGGGAAGTTTTCCTCCATCTTTCATAGCGCTAGAGCTAGGAGTCATCTGCTGACACTCAACGGTGAGAGAATCAGGACACATAAAATGAAGTACTTTGTTATATAGCCCCTACTTAAACTGCAGAATTTACCACCTCAAGATGTAGTGATAGCTGCCCACTTGTCTAGCTCTAAAGGGGGGATCAGATAAATTCTGTAGGCTAAGGCCATACACTGCTACTAGCCAAAACAGCTATATGCCACCTCCAGTATCAGAAGGAGTATGCCTCTGTACATCAGCTGTTGGGGAACATGAGAGATGGAATGTCGTTGTGCTTATGTTCTGCTGGAGGTCTTCTCATGGCCAGCTGATAGACAGCTGTGTGAACAGAATACTGGACTAGCAGGCCGTCAGCCTGATCTAGCATGGTTCTTACACCGAAATTGAATTTGGCTCCTTAATCAATTGCCACTAAAGGAACAGGCAATATAGTAAGCTTTTATTTCTGAAAAGAATTGGCACAATCAACTGAAACCCTCCTCGTTGTTTTTCACTTTGTAAAAAATGTAATCAAAACAAGAAATAAGCAAAAATGAGCACTTGCCAGTCCTGCATTTGAAAGTCTAATGTCTCAATTTCATTTAATTTCCAGAAAATGCAAATGTAGAGAACTACAAATGGAAGCCTTTGAGGACATTATATATAATTATCCATGTACACACCAAGGGACTATCTGTGCAGTTACTCATATATAAAAATGCTATCTCAGTATTTTACCTGCTTTAGTCTACACAGGGAAATAAATATAGAGTCAGTTGACTCTGTGATTTCTTCCTGGCCCAAAGGATAAACATACAAAGGACACAAATGGAGGGGGAGGGGAAAGTATCTAAAAAAAACCCAAACAAACAAAAAGTAAGGGGCCAAGAAGAAGGGCAAAGGTACCTAGGTCTACCAAGCAGACAGTGAAGACATTTATACAGGCCATGAAACAGACATAGGCCATTTCCACATGACAGGACTTTTGGGACAGGATAGCAGTGGCTGGCAGATTGTGCTTCTGCATGACATCATTACCAGCCTGCTGCCATCCCATCTCCAAGTATCATGCTGGCACATTTTTCACAAAACAGAAAAAATCCATTTTGCACTTACCACTGTGTGGTGCTCCTGTCTTTTCCGGCCATACGGAAACCATGGAAGCACAATGGTGACACTTCCTCCCATGCCACAGCACAGTAAGGTATCCAGCTGTGCTGCGAAAGGAAGAGGCAGCACCATTGCGCTCCCTTCCGCAGGGAGCCAGTGAGGTGCGGAGGGGAGTGTTGCTGATGCTATCCCTTCCAGACCCGGGATTGCAGCGCGATGACATGGAAGAGCATAAAGAAAGCTTAGAGAGCATACTGCTTTTGCATGAGACCTTTGTGTGAGTCTGTGCATGCATCCATACTATAGGTTTTCTGGGAGCCAATGGCCAGTGAATTATGTCCTTGCCTGCCCATCTTCCAGGATTTCATGATATGCAACTGGCTTCTAAGAGCTCATGTCTTTTCTCCACTTTTTCTTCTATTGTTCATATGTGTTCAATGCAATGCTCTGTAAGTCTCAAAACAGAGTCGTCTTCCTTCTTCTCATTCACCTTCCTCTTTCTCAGAATTTCTGCAGAAGAAATACTTCCCCTCTGTCATCATAGTGTAATGCAGCATTTTTTCGTTTTGGGAAGACTGCTAAGTTTGATGGATGCCTTTGCCTCCTCACCATAATGTAATGCAATGCAAACTGCCAAGGGGAAAAGGACTTTTATGTGCCGTGTTATTTATATTTGTTGATTTTCTTTTTAATGGTCTGTTTTCAATTGTTTTTAAGTTTATTTGATAGTTTAGCTATATTTTAACTTTCATACCATGTAAATGTTTACTGTATCTGTTCTAACTTTTGTAAGATGCCTGGAGTCCCAGATTGGGAACACAGCAGTATATAAATAAATATAAAAATAAAGATGATTGTGGTGATGGTGGTGGTAGTGACTGGCATCTTATATTCCTGTTATGGATTTGTGATCTAGCATTAAGAAGCCGTAACTTAGAATTACATATCTTGACCTGCTCTGTATTCAACCGTGCTCTGTATTCATAATCATGGGCAGTATTGCACAATTGCAAATGCCCGCCCCCCGCGCTACAATCTACCCTAATAGCCAGCAGCCACAATGAGCAACAGAAGTCTGTTGATTGGTGTGCTGGTGATTGGAGTGCAGCAGGATGACAGGTCTAGGCCCCTCCCTCCAGCAATAGTCCTGTTTCTGTTTGTTGCATTGCAGATCATAGTTTGTGGGGGACTGGTAATATCATCCTGCAGTACCCTGATCACCAGCAGAACAGATCTCCATCACCCATGTAGTAACTATGCCTATGATGTAGGATCTTGGCTAGTGACAACAACATGGTTGTTGGCCTCTATGTCAGTGGGGTGGTGAATCTGGTCCAAGTTTTAGTCCAAACTTTAAAGGACTAATTGAAGACACTGAATCTATTTTGGGGAAAGAGCTCTGCAATTTGGATAGCTTCTTTTAAGTCTGAAGTAAAATCTGGAGCAGATTCACTGGCTCACTGTAATGTCATGTGATGTAATGTAATAAATGTAATGATATGATGGCTAATAACATGGTTTTCCGGTCAATTCACAAACTAGGAAACAATAAAATATTTTTTTATACATAGTATAGTATTTTTTATTACATAGTAATTGGCTGGATCCAGAACCTGCCTCCTAAGGACAGGCAAGCTCTTTCTGTCTGCAGGAACTTCTGATCCACTGAAGGAGACCCACTGATGAAATGAGGTAGCAGTGACCTTTGCTAATTACCCCTTGCTGCTGAGGTTCCCTATGCACCCCTCAAAATCCACACTGTAGAGTTGGGAGATCCCCCAGAGTGGAAAGAGTGACACCAGGGAAAGTACAAAATGGGATAAATCAACAGAAATCATTGCCTTCCTATATCCACTGGCAGGAGTCTTCTAACAGAGTTTGACTTAAGGAAGATTTCTTAAGAAAGGAAGCTGCAATTGATGCAACCAAAGGCAGTCAGCAGGTGCTGCTGTTACAAATTTAGCATAAATATTTCAGCCACAGAGTCAGATGGTACAGGAATAGACAGTGTCACTAAAAGTGTGCAATACATCCAAAACTCAGTCTTTTAAAGAAAGTGGAACCAAAAAAAGAGCCTTTGGTGATGAGAAGACCACAAAGAATGAAGCAAGCAAGACTTTTTAGCAAAAGCATTCCATAATCGGGGTGCCACCACTAGGAAGGCTTCATTGGGAAGGGAGCACTTGGAGAAGAGCTTCTGGGTGGATATATGTTGTTCTTATTGTTTTGGTGGTTGTGGTGCACCTTCCAATCATTTCCAACTTATGGTGGTCCTAAGGCAAATCTGTCATGGGTTTTTTGGCAGGATTTGTTCAGAAGCAGTTAGCTTTTGTTTTCCTCTGAAGCTGAGAGACTGTAATTTGCCCAAGGTCATCCAGTGGGTTTCCATGCCCTGGCATAACCACCTTTGAATCTTGCTTTCCAAAGAAAACTCTATGAGATTCATGAGGTTGCCACAAGTTGACAGGTGACTTGAGGGCACACACAGAATAAGCACAGAACTAAGGTCCCGATTGTCTCCAATCTTCACTATAGTTACCTCCTGTTAAGCTTCCAGCCTTCAGAAAACATAGGGCAGGAAATCCTATTACACTTGCGCAGCAGACGCCCCCATGGTGATGTGTTGCTACAAAGATCTGAAAGGACAAGAAGTACTTTCCAGTGTGTTCTTAAAGATCATAATTCTTCTGGTAGCCTAATGAAGCACAGCAGAAATAGGAAATCTCAGGGACAGAGATTGTCAATAGGGTGAGAAGTGAACTGAAGAAAAATGAATAGGCAGGTTTAGAAACACATTGCACCCTTCAGGAAAAGCTTTCAGGGCAACCAGGGAGATGTGATAATTCACAAATAGTAGGTGCACAAGGTAAGAGAAATTTTGAAATAGAGTTATCACCATCAGCACCAGAGCTTGGCAAGTTTCTTTTGGAATGAGAGAAAGCAGCCAGGGAAGGTCCAGCGTTCCCCTTGCCCCATTTCTTGTCTCCCTGAACCTCCAAGGGCTTGAACCACTCATACTTTTTGGCCAGATGGTCCCTTCCACTTTGGAAAAGAGGGCTATTTAAAGAATAGATTTAAAATGGAGAATTGCACACCCTGGAGATTTCTGGGTATAAAATTCCCCATTTTAGGACTTTTTTTTTCCCTGCTGATGGCTGGCTCAGAGGGGTCTAGGAACTGTACACTTCCCTGCACATTTTTCTCCCATCCAAGTATTAACCTGGGCTGACCCTGCTTGGCCTCCAAGATCAGACAGGATCTGGTGTCTTTAAGGTATTTACTGAACAGATATGAGCCACTTACTGGTTGACATTGCCCTTTGAAGGTATATCAAGTTGTGGCCTTGGATCACCAGCACTCAGTTGCAGCTATAGTGCAATAACAGCTAACCACTACCATTGTGAGACCTGACTAAGAGCTAAAAGCATATGTAATGGTCGTGGCACCTAATCCACCATTAGGCATCCAGTTGATACCCCCATGACTGTCGATTCCTACAAGAATCTCTAAATCACCTGAGAGATCTCTAAATCATCCCAAGGAAAGGTCATAGCTAGGCAGTAAAGTGCTGGATTATATGAAATTAATGTCCTGGGTTCAGTCTCCAGCCTCGTTGAGTAGAGAGGGAAAAAGATTCATATCTTAAACCCCATATAGAGGTTGCTCATCAGCATCGTCTCAGCTTGATGAACCAGAGGTCTGGCTCACTGTAAGAAAGCTTCCGATGATGATGATGATGATGATGATGATGATATGATATTTTTATCCCAAAATTAGGACTCAAGGTGTCTTTCAATTTAAAAATAGCAATACAGTTAAAAACATAAAGTGAACATTAAAACTGAATTAAACTATTCACAATATTAAAACAATATAAATCTATGTCTTAAGAGATTAAATGCAACTAGAAAGTTAAAAAGCATTTAAAATAGTTCAGTTTAAAACAACAGTTTAAAACAAAACAACACCCTCAGCTCCTTCTTTGAAAACCCTTTTTGTTTTAAAAGGCCGTTGAAATAATAAGGGTTTTGCCTGCCAAGGGAAAGATAGCAAGCAGGAGACCATTTTAGCCTTCATGGGAGGGGAGTTCCAAAGTCTAGAGGTAACCACCAAGCATATCTATCTCATGTCCTGCCAACTGTGCCTGTGATGGTGGTGGGAGCGAGAGAAGGGCAGGTCCTGAAGATCTCAAAATGCCCAGACAGTCTCACATGGAGTGATACAGATACCTTGGACCTGAGCCACATATTGCTTTATAAGTCATATTTGTCTGTCAATAGAGAGTCAGCAAGAAGGGGGGCTCCTTTGTAAGGGAGTTCCAGAACCTAGGAGGAACCAGTGATAAAATCCTCTATTAACATTTGTACTAAATGTGCTTCTAATGATGGTTGAACCAAGAGAAGGACTTCCACCAAAGATGAGGACGACAACAATGACAGCTGGAGTGAGCAACTGCAATAGATATAGGGGCTAATATCCTGGGATCTTCCAGGGGCTTCATGGAGGACCACAAATGCTCCTGGGAGGTACAGAAGTGGGCAGAAGGTCCCTTCTAATTTGAAAAATGGGCTTTGGGGGGATTTTTAGTCCTAAAATGCTCTCTGAGTGTGCACATGTCTGTGTTTGTGCTTGTATATCCTTTTTTTAAAGGTGAACTGTCTCTCCTGCAGACAGTAACTTCCCTCCCCTCCCTTTATTTCTTTTTTTCAAAGTCAGCTTTGACTTATGACCACCTGTGAATGAGAAACCTTCAGGTGACCCAGTCATCAACCGCCCTGCTGAGATCTTGTACACTCAGGACCAAATTTCAAAACTGGGCTCTGGAATGAATCTGGGGCTCCTTGTACCATCCTACTCTGGAATATGTGACATGCTTCAGCCTAGATGGTCTAGTATTATAGGTCTGTTCATATTAATAGGATGCATTGCCATATGAGTGCAGGTTGTTGATTTAATTCTGTGGGGAAGACCCACACAGACATCTCTATACACTTAGTTGCATTATTTACATGCCTGTGCCTCTGATTCATGGGAGTGATCATGACAAAGCAGATCCCATCCATTCAGGAGTGTTGGGACTGCCCTTGTATGACTTGGAAACATAACTGAGGAAGCTTTTCTTAGTCACAGTTTCAGAAAGGCTATTCAAATGTCCAGGTTATATTAAGAGATAAATATGAAACATAAAGCCAATTGTCATGCATCAGATGACCTTGGATTACTTTTGGCCAGCAATTCTGAATGTGCATGTGGATTAGAGAAATGAAGAATGTTTGCAAAATTCCTCATTTTCAGTGAGACAGGGTGCCTTTACAGAGAGAAGAACCCTGTTGAGAAATCAATGATCCAGTGAGATTTCTCACTTCTGGGGCAAGAATAAGGCAATGACACCTTCATTTTTCTATCAAGGATTCTGCAGTTTGCATGAGATGTTTCTGAACACTACAAGTTTGTTTTTCTTTTGTGAAGCAAAGCACATGCACAAACACAGAGCAAGCACAGAAAGACAGGCTGATGGCTAAAAAAAAGAATGCAAGCAACACATCCAGTCCTTGCAATTTTCAAAAGTACATGCAGCAAGGCAGTAATTGTCCTAGTTGGCGCGTACACACACACACACACACACACATCATGCAAGTGTGAATATTCTGTCTGAGTGTGAGTTCTTTTTTAGATACATGAGTGAGAGAGGAAAGGGTTGACATCCCCTGTGTGGACTTTGATACATCCATAGACCAAAACATTTGTGAGGCTTCATGTTTCAGATCCACCTCATCTAGCTTTACACCATGGGACAAATTTGACAGGTCTGTGAAGGTCGCTGCAAATGCAAAGAGTTCCTTTCCATCTCCTTGATGAGATTGAAGATTGTTATTGTTACCTAGCAACAGGCTGCCTTACCTTATCTGTGTAGTTTTAATTTGCATATATTTAAATAGATCTTAAAAGGCTTGCACCTGGAAGGTTGCTTATCCATCACATGCACTTTCAGGAGCAGTGTTTGGCAGCTTTCTCATATGTACAGGAAAAGAAACGTTTTGTATTCACATGGAGCAACAGTCATATATGTAACAGGTAACTCACACTTCAAGAATGCACTCTGAGATTAACAGTAGTTTATTCATTGGATTAACATGAATACCAATGACACACTTCTCCAGAAGTTGCCAAAACTGATTAGTATAGGCATTCCACATTTTTTATATGTAATCATTCCAAATTCTTGCCTGGAAAGCTCCTATTGGTTCTTAAGCATTGACTAGTTAATTTTTCTTTTCTTTTCACAGGCTGATGCTTGTTTCAAGATTGTTTAACCTTGAACAGTTGTTGATCCATCTTCCAGTCTCCTTGGTTATCTCAGTCCTATGCCTTTTCCCAATGTTCCTTTTCCAAATGTTTTACTACTTTTGCTTTCCAGTCCTTGCTTTCCCCCATTTGATACATTTTAGCAGCACTTAGCAGTATTGCAGTTACATGGGATACTAAGTAGCAAGCTTCACAGAGATTGCATGGTCTCTACTCATGGGAGGCCAGCAAAGGTGTCCCCCCTCGCCACACGTGGTCACGCTGGCAGGGGGAGACGAATTATATTAAGCATTGACTTTTACTTGATTATTTATGGCAGGAAGTCTTGCAACCTGACATTAACAGGAAGGTAGTTATCAAAGAGAAGTATCATGTAGGATTTTATGTGATTAATAAGGGAATTCATCAGGCAAAGTGCTGAGATACTGTAAGATCAAAGTCAAGTGTTAGCAGAGCATGATGGTAGGCACAAATGAAGCATCTGATAATTGCTGTCAAGTTGACAGTTCCAAATTGCAGTGGAGTTAGTGGAAGTAAAGTATTACTGTATTAAAAACATGCATGCCTCCCTACTTACATAATAAAGTTGGCCCTTCATATCAGTGGATTCTGTACCCATGGATTCAACAAGCCACAGCTTGAAAAATTCCAAAAAACTAAAGAAATCCAAAAATCAAACTTTGATTTTGCCATTTTATATAAGGGATGCCATTTTGCTACACTATTGTACATAATGGGAGTTGAGCATCTATGAATTTTGGTACCCACAGGGAGATGTGCTGGAACCAAAACCTAGCAGATATTGAGGGGCCACTGTATAATGTTATGGGTGCATAGATAAGACCAGAAATTGAAAGACTCAAAAGAGTTCAAAGGGTGAGGGGATGGTGGAAGGACACATCTGAAAAACATAGGAAAGACACCAACATGGGGTCCTTTACAAAGCAAATGGTGAGGGATTGTGGGTTGCATCCCTATGCAGAATGTTACTTGTTTTTTGCGTAAGAGGCAACATATTAGCACAAGAAATAATGTATTTTCAATGAAACACATTTTCTGTGCAAAAAACCCCAAAAACCAAAACAAAAAAGAAAAAAACAGCAACACCATTTTCTGTATTTTGGCACAAATGAATTTCCTTGAAAGATGTCCCAAAGTACAAATTATGGTCAAAAAATTGTGCAGAAACATTTGTACACCAGGGAGAAAACTGCTCTTGTATGTGGGAATGAAATAAACAAGAATTTACATTTCTACTTGAGATGCAAACAGTCTTATCTCCATTTTACTCATCTGTTTAAGGGCCCTTTCACACTACACAGATATAGCACTGTGATTGCACTTTAACTAACATGGCTACATCTTAAGGAATTTGTAGTTTGGTACATCACTAGCGCTCTCCAGCTGAGAATTCTCAATATCTTTGCTTAAACTCAAAACCCCCATCTTCCATAGGATGTTACCATGGCAGTTAAAGTGCAACCACAGCACATCATATGATTTTATTCATCCAGTGCAGAGCTCACATTGTGCCTTCAGTTGCTCCCCACATTTCCCAATTGTTTGGCCCCCAAATGGCCAGCCTCATCTATGTTTCATTCATTTCATTTTGGGGCACTTTGATCTGTTTCGGGCCTATGCCTATGGGGACCTTTTGTCAAAACTGGGAGTGGGGACCTTTTGTCAAAACTGGGAGTGACCCTCTGATTGCTGATAAAGGGTACAATTGGCCTTTTGGATGGAAAAAGGAAATTTCAGGAGGGGGGAGCATGGGAGAGGTAGATGTTGGCTTCTAAGAAGCAGAGAGATACAGTCACTTTCCCCTAAAAGTTGATCCCTCATGGATTAGGGCCTAAACAATAACGATAGGCCATGCTGTAGTTGTGATCTCTCTTTCAAAGAAAGTTCTTCAAATTTGCTTGCTGTTGTAGAAGCACAAATGCTGAGAGTAGAAGAGCCAGTCAAATCAGCAGCTACAAGAGTCTGTGGTCATTGGAGGTCTCTATATTTTAGGTTCATAGAGACATGGAGGAGGCTAAGAAGACTTTTGCAAGAAGGCAATTAACAGTTTTTGGCCTTGCTAACCAAAGCTTTCCATTTTGTGATTTGGTGACTATCTAGAAGATTACAGTGTTGAATTTCAGCAGCATTTTTAAAACTGTTTTCTTTCCCCCTTGGGAACTATTGTGGGGACTCAAAAGGGGGCTTAGGTGGTTGTACGTGGCCTTTGGGCTGTGCTTTCCCCATGTCCTATCTCAGTCCCAGCAGCACAGCTGATAATTCAAACAAAACAAACTGAATAGCTCCAAGCTCGTTACTTACTTTTATTTAGTAAGCACAAGGTCAAAAATAAAGCCCAACAGAGCTCAAAGGCAAGCAAGTCCAAAGTCAGTCAGGGTAATCCAGGGTCAAGCACAGAGTTCAGCAAGGCATCCAGCAAACAGAGAGGTCAGATAAGTTCTGACAACCCTTGGAGGGGAAGGCCGGCAGCTATATAGGTCAGCAACCTAACCCAGTTGTTGCCTGAGTAATTGTTGCTGGTTATAAATTCTCTGGTATTGACATAGGCTCTCTCTTGTTTGTGCTCAGCAAAGGTAGGTACTGGTAAGTGCTGTTTTGTGTCTGAAGGGGCAGAACTCTTTGCTGGAGCTGGCACCGCTCCCTGTCCTGTTTGTGGCACTGTAACCTCTTCCTGTACACCAGGTCCTGGCATGTCTCCTGTTTCAGCCTCTGGCATGCTCCTTTTTTCAGACTCAAAGACCCTTACTGCATTTTATTTTTGAAATGGGGTGGCGCGTCCTGCAGTGAGGATGTTCACATTTGGGGGCGAACTGGGTTCGGACTACTTACTGTTTGTCCGGACTTCAGCCCCCTCCAGAATGCCCAGAACTGGTGGTCGCCCATGCTATTGAAAGACCGATTAAACTTTTTAAAAACCCTCCTCATTTATTAGCCCAAATCACTCAGGAAATATTGCACCAGGAGAAGTATGAAGAAACTGTTAAAGCAGTAATGATCTCGTGGGCACAGAATATTGGTCATACAATTCAACTGGACTCTTGGGAGCAGAGTTGGAAAAAGACAAACAAATTTACGGTTGCCCAGAATCTAAAAGAGAACTATTATAAAATGTTTTATAGATGGTATTTGACACCAGATAAATGACAAAAGATTTACAATTCAGGTACCGGGTTTTGTTGGAAATGTTTAAAAGAGGTGGGTACAATATCATATGTGGTGGACATGCCCAAAGGTCAAGAAATATTGGACTGAGATACATAACAGGATTTGTGAAATAATGAAGCTACAATTTCCTATGATTCCTGAATTGTATTTGTTAAATATGACAGATTTAGTAGACGGTATGAATATAAAGAAATATTGGAGAATATTATTATATATGATAACAACTGCACGTATTGAATATGCTAAGGTATGGAAAACACAGCAAATACCTACAATAGAACAATGGTGGGGAACCTTTATTGAAAATAAAAACGCTGACATAGTCTCTCAAAGATTGAAAGGGAAATCAGATGATGAAATTCAGAAAGAATGGCAAATTGTAGGTGATTGCTGGGTGACCTTTGATAGAAGTCTATAATTCATGGTAATATGTGGAAACATTTCATTGTGATGATTACGGCAGATATCATGAAGCAGGAATATGGTAATGGAAATGCTATGTACTAACATGTAAAATGGCTGAAAAATGCAATACAATGATATAACAATGTTAAGAGATTTTGGAAATGAAGTCTAGATCAGTTTGGAAGATTCAAGAAATAATTCATGTGAAATAGCAATAATAAATGGTTGTTTTAATTGTGAAACTTTAATAAAATGATATTATAAAAAAAAGAAAGACCGATTAAAAGAGGACTTTCAATAGTGCGGCGCGCCCCAGTCCATCACTCTGTTAAAGTATAGATCTACAGGCTCACGCCAGAGCGAATCTGCAGATCTTCCGGAGGTGGGCTTCTAGCTGGCGAGCTTGTCCGGTTGGTGGAGAGCCTCTGCCAACCGGAAGCCTCCATTTTCGTCACTGGAGAGTGTGTAGCGATGGGGGAACGCTGCTCTGGACCGTCGTGGATCATCAGCGGGGAGCATGCTGGTCCAGTGAGTAACGGACTGCCCTATTTCCCCTCCAAAGTGCAGAAAAGCCCTTAGTCAGAGTCCATATTCTGGAAGCAAGGCATGACACCCCACCTCCAGCCCAATGACAGACAAAGCTGTTTTGTGATCTCTCACTGGTACCCCAAGTGACACCAAAAGCCTGTTCTGTGACACAGGCATGGTTCCCATTCCTATCTCATAAGACAAAAGGACTGAAGGACATTTCCATTTTCTGTCTGGGGTTCCATTTTCACCTTCTGGCCACCTGAATGCCCAATTCATGATGGTGGTTAAACCAGATAGGTCAAGTTAGCACCAATATTCCACTTAATCATTCTTAAGTATTGGAATTTCAGGATATTTACCTGGGAAATGAACAGGTTCTTTGGTAATCCTTTACAATATTTAATTTATGCATTCATAAACATACAAACATATACCATTCCTTAGGGAAAAACACAGACATGTCAATGTCTGGACACTTGCTTTCAGCTCATTACATTACATTGCATTGAAGGCATCATATATTCATCACATCTCAGTATATGGCAATTAGGATGTTACACTTTCATAAGGACTGAAACTTTCTTTGCATTTCTTTAACAAGCTTTGTAATTGTTAACATGTAACATTATTGATAATATTAGTATTAATACTAATTATTGTTAGTACTAATACTACTAATGTTAATGTTCAGTATTATTAACTATTTAATTATCAATTAATTATTAGTACTATTATTATTAACTTATTATTAACAGTTAAAAATGTAACAACAATTAAAACAACAGTTAAAATGCATATCATCTTAAATGAAAAAATAATACAAATACCTAAAAACAAACAATACATATTTAAAATTCATTGTTAAAATTCACAATTTAAAATCATCAGGATAGGCCTGCCAGAATGAATATCACCATCTTACACATTAGAATTTTGCCATATATCTATTACCATCAGGTTCTTTCAAACTTCCCATACTGACTATTAAGACATTATAAAGACATTCCACAAAGGCTTCCACATATACAGAATTCTGTTCCTTGCATATATGCATAATAATTTACCCATGAAAGAAGAGGCACTACACATCTCTAACAGGCATCTGTGAACACACAGACACTCAAGGGATAACCTCCTTAAACTCTGCTAAATCTTTACAATGTCCATTATATTTGTAAACATTCTAATGGGCATCCATTTTATTCACAGTGGAACATATGCCTATTTCAGCATAGCCTAGATGTTTGCCTTACCAGTATCATTTTTGGCATGTTAGAGCAGGTTGTCAGTCTATCTGGAACAGCCCAGCCATCAGAAATAGAAGCCTTTGTGGGTTCAGACATGCCCAAAGGCAATCGATCTGTGGCTCTATGTTGGCTCCTTTTATTCTGTTCTTAGCCTTGCAAGGTTGTCAATTATCCAATCAAAATAAACTAAATTGAAAGTACTGAAACTTTCCATGTTTATGAGAGCCAATCAAAACAAAGATATTTAACCATAATCCTGCTTGTGGCCCACTACAAATCTTGGATTGTCTGCCATCCCAATGATCTCAACCAGTTCAACTGCAAGGAAGTTATTCCTGGTCAAATCTACCAGACATCCTCTTATCTTGACTAAATTGAGCATGTTACATCTGCTAACAATTGTCACAGATCACATTTGCTCTCATCCATTGTGTGAGATTATTTTCAATCACACATTGTTGACATTTGAGTTTTCCCTGATATAAACTACTGCCAATTACTCCTAATGCATACACACACACACACACAGATACACACACACTAATACACTTACTTCCTGCATTTATATTTCATATACTTTATTTTATAAGTTACACTATTACTTTATTGGTCTGTTCCTAGGCCACAAATTTGGCAATCTAAAATGCCTGACCTGTAACAGCTATTCTCAGTGTTGTGACTAGCACACAGCAAACACTTACTAGGAAATAAACAAATGAAGAAGTATATGAGTGGACTAAAATTTACAGATATATAAATAAGGTATGGATGCACATTTTAGATTTTGCATTGGTTAGATATGTCAAAGAGAATATTTGATTATATGCTTTCTCGTTACCAAAAATAAGCTTTTGCTAATTGAACACTGTCACCTCTAACTGTGCTCTCTACATGTGAGAAAAAAGTAAATAACCATGAAAATCAACTGAATGACAATGAAACATGACGTGTACAAAACTTAATGTTACTTGCAGGGAAAATCACCCCATGATGTACAAATATTCAGTATAACTCAGAATATTCTGTCAGATTTGACATGCCAATGTTATTTTCTCTAAATAGCAAAGGAGTTGATCAGCACATCAAAGAAAACTTTTACAGAAAAAATGGAAAATGATTGATTCAAACTGAAGGTAAATGGCAAAACTGAATTGATCATTTTAAGCAACTAAAAAGTGTAAATTGAACAACTCTACTGGATCAGACCAAAGGCCTACTCTGTCTGGCATTCTGTTCCTACTGTGGCCAACTAGATGCCCATCAGAAACCCAAAAGAAGGAGATGAACCCAGTTGTACCTTGCCACTTTTCTTCCCGGCAACTGGTATTCTGTGACATGCAGGCTTCAGTCTACCTTCTAGTCCAAGCTAGAGAAGTCCCAATAAATCAATCGATTGACTTACCATTCAGCAGTTGATTAGATGTGTCTGCCCTTAATTGGGACTAGAAATTTGATTTTAGTTTACTCCCTTCCATATTGGTAGTACTATATGTTCATCATGACTAGTAGCCACAGATACTCTTATCCTCCAGGAACGTCTTGTAAGCTTTCCTCCCAAAGAAGCTGCTCAGTCTTTTGATCATTTTGGTTGCCCATTTCTGCACTTTTTTCCAGATCTACAATATCCTTTTTGATGTGCAATGATTGGACTGGTACACAGCACTCTAAGGCTAGAATCTTTTACAGCAGTGTAGCATAGCAGTTGGCCATTCATCCCCCTGAGCTCCTGCAGACCCCCACATGGCTCCATCACACTACCCCTGGACTTACCATAGAGCTGTTGTAGCACTCCCCCACCTCCATGACCATTCCATGGCTGGTGAAGACTGGGAAGAACTGGGAAACATCTGGCTATATTTCTGTAGCCAGCTACAAAATGATCAAAGTCATCCCTCCACTCTTGCTGCCGTTAGGGGTGCAGGACCTCCACAAAAGTGAAAAAAACTGTAAATAATGCTAGCTCCCCTCTCCATATTTAACACACAAAATATTATGATGTGCTTAGTCAAAGCACCATGGATGCCTTCAAGATGTTGAGGTTCCTTCACAAGGCAGAGGTGGGTGGCTGGTGGGGTTGCCACCATCTCCACTGCTACCCCACATCATTTTTAATAGGAACTTATGAGCCTTGTTCAGATTCTCTCAGTCTCATGAGGCTTTCAGTCCCTATTAAAAATAGCATAGGGCAGTGGCAGCAAATAATCCATGAATAATCAAATCTGCAAAAGTGAAACTTGCAAATGTAGATGGCTGACTATGTATCATCCACTGAAGTATACTGCCCCTCCTCTGGTCTCAGTGGATGATGTAAAAAATTCATTGTCTCTTATTTGTAGGGTCACCATAAACTGAAGCTAATATGATGACAATTAACAATAACAAAGGGAGAAGAAAGAGCAAGGCTGTTCCAACCACATTGTCATTGCATTTGATACATTTTTTGCTCCTGCAACTGACTGTGTAAGTTACTCTCTTATGAAAGTCTGTACCAAGGTTACAGATGCATCCATGTTACTTGGAACTCAGATACTGAAAAAACAGGCCAGCCTGAATTCTCTGCATATTCTTGACTTGTAGACAAGCATATGTATCCATGTGACCATTTTTGACACAGATTTCTAGCTGCGTGTATCTGAGCAATACAACCAAAGACTGGGCAGAACTCTGAAATGTCCAGTTTCCAAAGTGACCAGGCAACTAACAATTAGAAACACTAAAAAATTATTCACAAGTATGGAAATAGGAGCTAATATCTTCCAGATTATCATATTTGATTCACTTGTGCCCATCTAGAGGCATGTATATTTCTATGATCATATAGGCTTGTATAAACTGGAAATACTCAAATATGTACTACATAAGATTATGTTACAAGCACTTTTGAAACTATGGAAGTCCTTTCCCCGCAAATTATGATTGCAGAAAATGCTGTGATTCAATGAATCTATAAATGAACTGTATTTTCCTGCTTTTTAGATAAGAATTTGATACAGCATGACTGTTTTCCAGAGATTAGTTTAATATTAATCTGGAGCACTTTATGGAAGTAAAAATAACTTATGTTCTGCCCTCAAGTTTATGTGCATATGTGCATGCATGCACACACACACGCACACACACACAGATAAGGAATGGGGGGGATGGGGGAGAAAAATCAGTTTTACAGTGCAGAATAAAATTATGGATTGTAAACAGGCTTTTATATTCAGTTAAAGCCAGTTTTATCAGTTGAAGCCAGTGTAGAGGCAATACAACACTGTACCATAACCAAGGTATTATATATCCATCTTTTTCATTCAAATGACATTTTCATTGAGTGATAGAAGTAGTTTCTTTGACTCAATTCAGGATCAGCTCAGTAATTATGAGCTTTCTCAGTGAAAAGCCTGGGAGTAAAAGTCATCTGAAAGTTCTGCCTTAGCTTTAAATATTAGCATATGTGTGTTGATGTTACCACGTGCTGGAATCTAATCCCTTTGTTTCCAAAGTATTGTACTTCTTAACATCAGTGATGGTGGACAGCTCCTAAGAAATGCAACCATGCACACCTCCCGTAACAAACACACTGAAAAATAAGGGGGATTTTAGTTCTGAATGTATATGGCTGTACAGGTAAAAAAAACTTTTTTTCAAGGAACGGTCAAAAGAAATGATTGCCCAAAATTTACTCAACAAGCAAGAGAGTTTTTGGTTGGGTAGTTCACAGTAGTCAAGAAGACTTTAAGCAAAAATAAGAGCTTAACCTTCAAGAATCTTTCTGCATGAGCCTTCAGGACAGCTGTCTCTGTAGTTTGTGGAGAATTTCAGTGAAGATAAAGTGTTTGAATATGAAATTGTTTTTGACCTACAGTACAGCTGGCTTTGTGAGTCTAATTCTGCTGCATGCTAAGAGGATCGCAGAAAATCTTTACATTCTAAACTGCAGAATAATTATAAGGGACATTATTCTCAGTTCTGTATAGAGTGTCTATAATGTAACCACTATGAACTCGATAAATTTGTGTTCCAGGCCAGGTAATGCTGAACTTCTGCGACAACATAACATTCCTGAAAAGGCACAAGTGAACCAGACTTTATCACGTGGATAAAATTCACCTGTGTCACGGCTTTAGGTTTCACCGATATTTTATTGAGGTGGAAAATTGCAGAGGGGGAGTCCATAGATGATGTTACTTGGCTGAAAAAGTGTGAGACGTTTTAATAATGGAGTCATTAACTAATGAGAAGAAAATGGGAACAAGTGAGTCATTTACATTGTATGCAGTTTGTCTTTCTTTTTTTCTGTGTGGGAAAGACGACAAAATTACCCCACTGATTACCCATCCTTTCTATATCCAAAAAGCTACGTTGAAACTGTGCCTTGTCTTCTTGGAAAGCTGAACAGAGTTGTATAGTTACCCAAGAGTCCTTGTACTGCATTTTATTCATCTTGTCTTACTTCCACTTTTAGAGATCTCCTTTATTCCTTAATTTAATATGGGAACTGTCCATCGCATTAGATGGAAAAAAAATAATAATAAAACAAGTTGTTCTAGCAATTAAATGTTTAGGGTTTATGCTTTTCTGTTTCCATACCAATTTTATCTCTCTTCCTCCCCGCAATATTCTCAGTTCTCTTTACTACCTCTAGCAGTTACCATTCTGCATCTCCTGACCATGATCAGTCCTCATTGGCCATTTTTAACTATAAAGTCTTTTGGTGGACAGGAGAACTGGAGCATCTGCCCACTCTCTAAATCAGGTTGGGCAGCTGTGGGAGGCTAAGAAAGGATCAGCCCCCTGAGAGACTTTGGGGGACTGCACCCCCGCACACACTTTACCTCCTCTGAAAAAAAAGCAAAAAAAAGTTTAAATACTCCCAATGACCTTCTAGGAGGCTGAGGCTATTTCTGCCATATTTTTTATCCCTCCTCTAGAGATATTCTAGGACCAGGGCGGGCTTTTTCTTGAAACTGGAAGTGTTCAGAAGGCACCTCTGATTTACTTCCTGTTGTTTTTTTTTTTAAAGGCCTTTCCTTGCCCATACATTTGGCAAAAATGACCTCCACAGGCCCTAGAGGGCATTTCAGGGTAGTTTTTTTTACTTTTGTGAGACCCTGGGTGGCTGCATGCAGGGTGCATTTTGCTGGCCCCTGCCATAGATAAACCTATCATAACTATTAGAATATTGGAAACAGCAGGAGACTGGAGAAAGAAAATGGAAGAACTGACATCTTGATAGTAAGTTGTGATTACAGACTGAAGCAGGGCTGAAAGTGGAATGTGTGCGGAAAAAGGAAGAGAGAAGTTAGTGTTCAGAGAGAGTTAGAAATTGATATAAAATGTAACATTGACAGAAAATAGCAAGCTAGCTTGATGCCTGATGTTACAAAGAAACCGTTTACCTTCTGCCTAAGTAGTTCATGAGTCTCAGCCATGCACCATCAAGAACCCTGAAGACACATACAGTTGGAGCCACCTGGAGGTCCCTGCAGTGAAAGCTGTGGAGGTATTTAGGGGAGAAGGTAGCCCAGGGGGCAGGAGCTCAAGATTAAATAGTAAATGAGTGTAACACACTCACCACCTGTAAAGGCTTCTTGTCACAGCTCTTTAGGGGGAGTGTTAAGATTTTTTCCCCCTGTACTATTGCAAACTTTGGGGTTCTTCCACATTTGTGCACATTTCCATCTTTGCATGGGCAAAATAAGAATTGGTTGCTGGTGTTTACTACTAATATACAAAATGTATTCTAGTATCAAAAGAAATGCTGGAAATTCCTTGGGCCCCAAGCTAGTTCTAGTTAGACTTCGTTGCATGTACCTAGTCCACAGGTGAAGACATCCATTGTGGTCTACATCCAATGAGTCTTTCCAGGTCAGCAGGGGACTAAATGAACATCTCAGGACAGATTTGCAGCTGCTATGTGTGTATAGGTCTTCTGTGCTAGGTTGGGGCTATGCTCATTCTAGTCTTGAGGAGGCTATGACAAGAAATAGAAGCAATAGCTTTGTATTTATCCCAGTGCAGCTGCCAGAATCATTTGCAATTCAAAAAGTGAGGTGCATTGATTCTGAGCAAACCTAGTTAAGCTTGCTCTTGAAGACTACAGTGCCATAATATTTGGCCTTTCAGAGGCTGAATGCCTTTGTTAAATTCACTAATTGAGAAAGACAGTATCAGTCCATCAAGAACTTCTTCCAGTGCACAGAATGAAACACAAGAGAAATACATACTAGAACCTGGAAGATTTAAATATATGCAGAGAGAAGCTTCATCTTTGTATCACATAATTAGCATAATTTAATCTTGTATAACTACTACATTCATCTTGCTTTGTGGAATGTATTTGCCTGAGTGTCACAAGCGCCTAGTGAATAGAAATGTTTTCTATTGCATCATTCTGGGAACTTTTCAAACTTTTTGCGACTTTAAAACATCTTTGAAGGCTGTATAAATTCCTTGTTCAAGAGTTACCTATCTATTGATGGTAAAACAAAGAGGAGGAGTTAAAAATGGGGTAGCAAAAGTGAGGCATCCAGCTTCATATATGGGAGGAAACAGGTAACACAGATTGCTTTGAGAGTAGTAGGGCGCACAACACAACAGCTATGTTAGAATCATAACTTGGGCCATTTCTGCCCTACACCATTATGGTGCTATTATTCCACTCTCAACATCCTGTGGAATTCTGGGGTTTGCAGTTTATTGAGGCCGATGAGCTCTCTGGCTGAGAATTTAAAGGCCCCATGGTAAACTACAAACCCTAGGATTCCACAGGATGTTGAAAGTGGAATAATAGCACTACAATAGTGTACCATGGAAAAGCCCTATGTTTAGCTAGTTAGAGTACTTAACTAAGTAGCTGGTGACAGAATACAGGCCTGAATCTATAAGTTTGGAAAAGACTGCATAATACAAATGCAGTGGGAAGCATGCTGACAAACAAATATTTTTTTTAAAAAAATTCCGAAGTCCATTATTTGCAGTATTACCTTAATAGATCAAAGCAAAAAAGTGACATATGTTGCTCACACAGGAAAGAGATAGGCTTGAAAAAGGGCGATCAAACTTTCTTTCTTTGTTTCTTCACTCTTCTTGTTCTCAGCAGGCTCAGAGGCTTTTGGAGTGGTGCTTGATTAGCCAGAACTAATAATCTGCATGCTCTTCCTCACATACCAGCTGACAACAGACAGACTAGACTTGAACATCATCACTTTCTGCCCCTACACCTCCATGCTGTTCAGACATCTTTGCCTGATGAAGAAGCTTTGGCCTTGAAAGCTAGCACTGAGATTTAGATCCTTTGGACTTTAATTTGCTCTGTTTTTCAGTTTCAGTTGTATCTGCTACCAGGCCAGCAATTTAAAACTGTTTGCCTTCAGTATAAGCAACAATTTATTTATTCAGCAATTATTATAATAAGTAGTCCTGGATTGTGTGCTTTAAAAAAAATTAAAATAGACAACTTTAAAAGATTTGGAAATAAAATCTACTGCAAGTTACCCTTTATTCTCTTAAAATACCTCCTATGTTCACAATTATATCAGCTATTTTTGCCCTTTCTCTTGAGTGCTTTATGCCTAAGGATGAAAACAGTGTAATAGATGTAGAGGTAATGTACTATAGAGGTAAAGTGCTGTAGTTAGCTAACTGGCTGGCCGCCTCAGCTATGGCTGTTTCTGCCCTAGACTGTTATAGGCCATTTCTGCACAGGGCGAGGGAATTACCCTGTGATGCTACTCACCGGATTTTGGGCTCCCCGGGCCAGTCCATGCTTTTCCGGAGCAGTGCGTGGCCGCCGCTCCGCACTGCTCCGGGTACAAAAATGGCGGCTTCTGGCTGGTTGAGGGTCTCGACCAACCGCTGAAGCTTGCCAGCCTAAAGCTCGCCCCCGGCAGATCACAGGCTCGCACCAATGTGAGCCTGGGAATCTGCATAAGAGAGTAGGCTCGCAGTGGTGCGCTCCGTGCTTTTGAAAGACCTGTTTTTAGCGGTCTTTCAAGATCATGCTGGATGACCACTTGGGGTCGTTCTGGAGCAGACTGGGGTGCAGATCTGCGTTACATAGGTCCGACCCAGTCCACTCCCAGGTGCAGATGTCCTCCCTGGAGGATGCTTTGCCCCGTGTTAAAAATCCCGTGTGGAAATGGGCATAGTGTTATTATTCCACTTTCAGCATCTTATGGAATCATAGGGTTTGCAGTTTAGGGAAGGGCTTCAAGGCCTCTCCCTAAACTGCAAGCCCCAGGATTCCATAAATGTTGAAAGTGGAATAATAGCACTATAACAGTCTAGGGTGGAAATGGCCTACAACTCAAACCCAATTTCTGATCTTCTCAGTATGTGCAGTTCAGCATGAGTCCTTTTTAGAGCTTTTTGGGTAGTCAAATCAAGCCAGAAATCATTAAAAAATAATCCAACTGTTTTGCACAATTAGGCAGTTAAGAAGTCTTCCTTTGATTGTTCCACAGAAATGAGAAGATAAAACTAGGAACAAGAATAGGGCCCTTTCACATTACACAATTTTAGCACTGTGATTCCACTTTGACATTCATGGTTGCATCCTATGAAACTCTGGGATTTGTAGTTGAGTGAGGCACTGGAGCTCTCTGGCAGAGAAATCTAAATATAACTGCAAATACCAGGATCCCATAAAATGAAGCAACAGCTGTAGAAGTTACTTTTGAGGAAGAATTTATCAAATATCTGAAAGTGTTGGTTTTCTCTCTACCCTTCTATAAATGTGTAGTATGGACAAGTTTTGAGGGTGGAATTTCAAACACAAATGCCTAATCCAACATCAAAGCCAAGCCAGGAATTCACTGTCATTGCAAAGATACTGTATAGTCATCCTTCCACATTTGCTAGGGTTGGGGCACAGGACCCCATGAAAAACTGTGATTAGCTCTAGGCCTTCCCAAACCATATTTAACACACACAGAAAAAGTATGATCACCATATTCAACCCACCATGGAACCCTGTGAGGTACCAGCGTTGCTTCACAAGGCAGAGGTGGCTGGCTGGTGGGGCTTACTGCTACCTTCACCACTGCCTGACACCATTTTTAATAGGGACTTACAAGCCTCATTCACAGTTTCTCAGTCTCACGAGGCTTGCACTCTCTATTAAAAATGGCCTAGGGAGGCAGCAGAGGTGACAGCAAATAATCTGTGAATAATCAAATCCGCAAAAGAGAAACCCACAAATTTGGAAGGCTGACTGTAGTTCATTCATGAACACAGTCAGGAATAGATCACAGGTAGATTTACAATCTAAGTAAGACTTACAATCTAAATAAGACATGACACACAAGGAAAAGGAGGTAGCAGTGGTTCTGGTCTGGTTCTGGATATTTTTCTTTCTCTCAGAGGCCAGAGCAATGGCAGTTGGAATATGGATATTAGTGGGTGTCCACTAATCTGATGTAGGTTGGAATCCATGTTGTCAACCACCTATGCTTCTTTCATGTGTTTCATGTGATCAGTATGACTTCCTGTATCTTTGAGCTACAGGTGACCTGATCTTTCTATGGAATGTGACTTATGGAAGAAAAAATTCTCTTTAAAGAGTTCTTGGACACAATTGTGTATATGTCACTAATCTTGTTGGAAAAAAATAGAGAACCAAAAATCACATGGATGAAATTGTCTTTTATTATTATTCCCAGAAAAGAGAAAGTGGTTCCATTCTTTCCTTATGGCTGCTGCAGTTTTGAGTATCCACAAAATGATTGATTCTATGTTTTGTGGGTAGCTATAGCTCAATCAATCAGTCAATTTTTTTATAGGCTGGCCTTCAATGCAAGACTCCCAGGTCGTGCACAATTGAAAATCAGAACGACATTAAAAGCACAGGTGCTGCAGACATAAAATCCAGCAGAACTATAAAAGCAATGTTAAAACCAGTGATAAAACATGCTAGAAAGTCTTGTCCATTTTTTAAAGCCTTCAGCTGGCATGTAGAAGACATCAGCATTTGTGCTGGGCAAGATTTTCTGGGAGGACATTCCAAGTGCAAGGCACCTCCACAACCCCACATTCCAAAAGTTCCTCTCCCTTGTCCCTCCAGTGCTAAAGCTGTCAAGGTAGTGAGAGAGTAGGATGACCTAGAGGAAGCCCAGGGGATGAGCTATTTGGGGTTTTATGGGTAATGATAGCCAACACTGAACAGAACCCAGAAATAGATTGGTGGCCAGTGTACCTGAAAAAGACCTGATTAAATATATTAGGATTGTGTTTCTAAGCTCAGTCAGTTCATTGGCCCTCACTCCATCCACTACTGATTCCAGACACTAATTCAGTCAGGTGAGGTAGTACTGAGTGCAATTAATATACCACAATTAACAAAGCCTCTGTGAAAAAAGCTTCTTGTTCCTTGTCCTCTGTCTAGCTAAAAGTATTTTTAGCAGCATTGACACTGGAACTGTGGTGAAGGACAGCCAGAGAAACAAACTTTCAGTGTGGGGCTGCGGAAGCACATCTGTAGTAAACAGTGTAATAAACCTTGAGCAGGGAAAGAGCAGGATTTTGCTCTACCTGCTCCAAGTTAGCCATATGTGCCTCCTTACAACAGGCAAGGTAAACAACTGCCTTTGGAATTCCTTACTGAGCATGTGTGAACAGCAAAACAGAGAGACAAGGGGGTAGCAGATAAGCTTCACTAGTTACCCCCAGTATTTTTAAAAAGCATAGATCTATGAGTTTGGCCATGCATATAGAAATTATTAGAAAAGTGGAGGCTGGTGAAATTAAAAATCATCCTTGTATGTATTTTGGAAGAAACTTTGAAATGGTCTCTAGAAGATTCCAGATGTTTTTGTTTATCCATGAAATGCTTACCTGAACTCGTTGTTTCATTTCACATATGTACATTTTTAGTTCTGAATAAAAAGTTTGATAAAACATGTTCAAGTTGCTCTTCCTGTTTGAAGTGTAGGAACTTAACCTCTATTCCTCCCATGTTATTTCTGCTTCTGCTTCCAAAGTTTCTGATAAAGAAGTAATGCACAGGAATACATCTACTTCTTTAACTGAGGTATACCTCTACTAATGGGCACTTCACTACAACTCGCCAGTTAACTTCAGGTTAGCACAGATGTTAAATAGCATGAGAGAAAAAGATAGATTGCTGATGGACAAATGCCATGAGGCTGAGCAATACTTTCCCAGCACCATCTTTTATAACAGGCCTTCCAAAAAATGTGGAACTAAAGGAATACAGTAGATAGCTCAGGTCACATAACCTGTCCAAAATGATATCATAATTGATGGTACTGGAAGCCACTACGGGATCCAGGAGAATTAGCAGATTCATAAGACTTCTGATCTCCTCCATAGGTTTACCATCTCCATAGATTGGTGGTAGAAGGATATTACACTGGGATAGTTCTATTTTAAATAAAAAATAAATGATAATAATTTTAAATTAAATCAATGTTTTAAATTTGTGAATTTGAGGGCTTCAAATAAGTCAGGGATAGGCAACTTATGGCCTTTCAGATGTTTTTGGCTTTCCGTTCCCAACAAGCCTAGCAGCAAAACCGATGGTCAGAGACAATGGAAGTGGCAGTCTGAAAACTTCTGGAGAGCCACAAGTTGCCCGCCTCTGACCTACAGACCCAGAAGTGCAGGTTGTGTGTATGATCCTTCCTTCTTTTGGTGCCTTTGATGCAGAAGATGCTGACTGGACATGGTCAGTGCTATAGCTGTTATGATTTATATTAGGTCATTTTTTATGTTAGAAGACAAACCAAGGATAAGCACTTTGGGTATATTTCTGCACAATTTGTTTTTCAGCACTATTTGCTCATTTCCTGCTCACTACTTTAACCAGAGGTGACTAAAGCTCCACTCAGCTATTTTTTAATAGCTGTCTCCTCCGATTGCCAAGATTCCTATCCTTGCTCACATATCTTTGCTTTAACCCAGATGCTTACAGGTTCTCTCACTGGTGCCCTTTCCTTTCTCCTGAGAAACCCAGAGTCATTTGCTTTGACCTAAATACCCTAAATACCCTTTGACCTAAATAAATGGCACCTGTTCCTGTCTCATCTTGGAACCTAAGCAGGGTCAGTCCTGGTGAGTATTTGCCTGGGAGACTACCAAGGAATACCAGGTGCTGTAGGCTATATTTCAGAAGAAGGGATTGGCCAAACCATCTCTGGGTATTCCTTGCCTAAGAAAACCCTATGAAATTCATGTGGCTGCCATAAGTCAACAGGTGAATTGAAGGCACATACATACCCACAGCACAACAAATCTAGTGATGGATTTGTTCAGGGCATGATATTGAAGCTTATTCCTTAAAGAAGAGAGGCAGCGTCTGCTTTGTATTTGTTTGATATCAGGTCCCAAGAGGAAAGAGCACCGCTTGTTTCACTTAATTACAAATACAATCCATGGGAGCGGGGAACCTCTCCTTAAAAATGTTCTGAAATTAGTATAAATCCTAAAGTGCCCTGTTCTGATTTAAATGTCTTGTGAAAGGAGAAGCCATCCCATTTTGGCTTCCTGCAATGAGAAGTAATTGTGGTTTATACAAAGTGTCATTTCATGGGGAACTATAGTTTGTTATAGCCCACGCCTGGAGCTTTAAATCTCCTCTTCTGAATGTGGAGAAAAGGACAAAGGAAAGGGGAGAATTAAGGTATGACGCTTACAGTCACAACACATTCTCAAAACGATTAGTGTTGGTTTGGTTGTATTTACTTCATTTCATTTCATTGCTTACATTTCTCAGAGTCACAAGCAGCTTACAAGGGCTACACTGTCATAGGGTTGAGGGTGAAATTATGCCATGTTAGCGCTGTGCAGCCTCATACAAAACAACAAAAATATGTAAACCTATTCAGGAATGAACCTGATTCACACAATTTGCAATATGCAATAGTTCAATGTGAGCAATGACACTTCAACCAGCATCTGATGAATACAGCCATTGTTCAATGTCAAAATAACTGCTCCGAATGAGTTGTGCAACTGATATCTGCATAAGTCACTAACAAGATGCCAGCCAACAAATGAAAGGTACGAAGTCACTAATAATGAAACCCCAAATATATGGTCAGAGAAAAATGTCTTCAACTAATGACAGAACAAGGTCAGGAAGCAGCTGACCTATGCTCTTATAGCAAGGTGGGGTTTAATTTTCTCACACATTTTGTGCCTCTGAAGGCAACATCACACACAAGAGGGGTGCCAAAAATGATGTATACCTTAGGCCTGTGAATATATACAGCTGCCTTATTCCAGTCTATCTAGTTTGATATTGCCCATTCTGATTGGGTGTGATTCTCCAAGGTCAGAGGCAAATGTTTTCCCCAACTCTGCTACCTAAGATTCAGAGCTCAGAAGTCACATGTTACAGATAGTAATGTTCCCTTTAACACGTTATTTGGGGAAAAGAAATAAGGGCTTAACTAAGTTCTTTAATTCTCATAAACCAGAATGGCACATTTAAGTCAACTTTTGTTGCAAAAGGCACACAGAACTAGACTTGCAATGAAGGCAGTCTGCAATACCATATTTGAAAGAACTGTAACTATGTCCCCAAGTTTCACCACCAATTATATGCAGGTCTTTTCAGTCGCATAGGGACATGGGGATGGTGGGGTGACTTGCCCTGGGCGGCAATGTTTTTGGGGTGTTCCATCCCATAGCCATGCCCCCAGCACCCTGGCCATGCCCCTGCACATTGCGGCCATACCCCTGCGTACAGTGGCCATGCCCCTCACATCATAGCCGCGCCCCCTCCTGCCCTCCCTCCACACACTCCAAGCTCTGCCACTGGGTCTTTTTCTTTTTCTTTTTCTTTTTTAATTTTTTAATTTTTATTGATTATACAGAGAAAAAAAAGCAAAAACAAAAAAAAATAACACACCATGTGATACACAAACTGGGTCTTTTTCTAATAGTAAAAACATCCAGCCAAAAATAGTCCCAACAGATCTGTTGTGTTTTGCCACTGGATTATCTTTTTCTCACAGCCAATCATATTGTAACCAAAAGCAAGTCCTATGACATTTTTGGTGATGCTGAGAAGCACAAATGATGATGCTCAGTAGGTTGTCCCCCTTTGGAAATGTTGTGCTTTAGTATAATATAAGTGTTTGCCGTTTACTAAAAAAATCCATTTCAGAGGGCATTGGAGAGATTATTTGACCACAGGGGGCATTTTTGTACTTGTTAAGAAATTAAAAAATGTTAGTAATATGTTATCAATGTATTACTTTTTGTAACAATATTACATATCACAAGCTACTGTTTTAAAAAAACTGAGTAGTGAGCCACAAATTACTTTGAAAACAACATTCCAAGTTCTGCTGAGATCTTTTCCTTGAGCATGCCAGCAAGAGACCCTGAGACCCTGTGGATGCAGAGCAACTGTAGTACCACTGCTTTTGATGCTCAGATCTCATGTGCTTTATCCATATAAATTAATTGATGGCAGCTATCAGGATTTGAATTACGTGCTGTTTGCCAAGAGCTGAGTGGATCTGCCTAAAGAAGCCACTGATCTGCCACAGGTTCAGAATATATTACAGAAAAGTTTGAAGAAGATTCTAAAGCCATACAAAACATAAAGCAACTGTGCGTGAGAGAATGACTCAGTGCCAGATATTCATGCCAAGAAGAAAGGGGAAATAGAAATCCGTATATCTAGACAATGAGCCTGGAACAAACATTGTCAAAACATAACAGGAAACCGTTTTTGTTAGGCTTGTAAGATCCACTCAGCCGATGCTAAGTGCTTTTCAGTACCATTCATTCCATCTGGAACAAGATTTGAGCACGTGTATCTTTTCCATGGGGGCTAGGTAGGGGTGGAATGTTTAATGCGGCCTGGAGTAAGGTCTTTGGAACTTACTCCAGCATAGGATTTACAGAGACAAGAGCCCAGAGCTTGGAAGTGATGGGTTTCAAGTCCAAAACTGCCTTTCTTATATACTGGGAAACTAAAAACAATCCTGGAATGAAAATAATTTTTGCAGTTTGAGACTTATGCTGTGCAAAATTTTCACTTTGTCCTTTTTACACGGCAGATTGCATTTTCTCTGCAGGAAACAGTATTACCTGAATAATAATAATAATAATAATAATAATAATAATAATAATAATAATAATAATAATTCAATTTTCTGTGCAGCAGATGTTGTTTTCTGTACAAAAATGTCATGTGTGAATTTTATACAAAATAAATTCTGAATGCAAAAACTATACAGCTTTTGGAAACTTTCTCACAGCCAGAAGAAAATTGCTAGAATTATTCATTGGTTCCTTTGAGAACAAAATTAGCAAAGAACTGCATCTGTAGTTACAAGCACCGCAGTTACCTGTGACTAGCCACTTGGGGTGTATTACAAGGGTAACAAGTTACATTTAAAAATCAGAAATTTAGTTTACATTTACATACTTCACATCCATATTTACATACATCCCACTGTAGTTTACATTTACAGTCAGCACTCCACATTTGCTAGGGTTAGAGGGCGCAGGACTCCTGCAAGTGTGGAAAAACCACAAGCATCAAAATGTATGGATGTACCTGGGAAAGGAAGCAAGGCATGGTGGGGAGAACAGAAACCCAGATTCCAAACTAGAGTCATTTCCGCACTACACTCTTATAGCGTGATTATTCCACTTTCAACATCCTATGGGATCCTGGGGTTTGCAGTTTAGGGAGGGGTCGACTGGGGCCGAATAATTGTGCTATAAGAGTGTAGTGCGGAAATGGCTTAGGTCAGGGAAAGGAGAGGGAAAGGGAGTGGATCAGCATGCTAGCCCTATACTTTCTTGGATGTGGGGGGGCATTGGGAGAGGGTTTTTTTTTTTTTTTAAGAGCTGTATGGCCGAGAGAAAAGCTTCCCCCAGAAGAGAAGCACCTGAGGTGCAGAGGCAGGGGTTGGAGAAACTCACAAATAATGAAATAAAAAAAAAGTCTAACCAACTGTACATTTACCTTACATTTATGACAAGAAATACCAACATTAAGAGTGATGTTCCTTTATTGGTGTAATGAGTCACAGTTTCTAGTGACCTTCAAAAGCTATAGTCAAAGGCATTTCAGAGGCATTTTGGTAGGAATTTCTCATATTTTCTGCCATTCTCTTATCTATCCTAACTTTTTCTTCCCCTAAAAATAGGTAACACAAAATAACGGGAATGTAACAAGCTACACAATAATCAAATGATGGTTTGTTTTTTCAGTCAGGGCAATATGTAAGAGTGCAATGGGGTTCTTTTTTAAACATAATTCTATTTTGTTCCTTCAACAGTTTCAGCAAATCTCTGGAACTCTGGCAGGAAAATATATGGGTTAAGGAGTTACACAGATATTTATTGGCTAATTAGCAACTTAGTAACTTACCTTTTCGTATATTTTTGTTCAGCTTTCCAGTTCACATCTAACTGCAGATCAGGGTGGGAATGCGCATTAAGTAAGTCTTACACAATTTTCTGAATTTTCAAAGCTACAGGTATATTTTCAGCATGCGCAAAGATTGCTTTTTCTTTTTTCTTTTTCCAGACTGTAACCTTTCAAATGGACTTTTGATCAACCTAGTCAGTTATCAGAAGTGTTGCACTGCTGTCTCCCTTACTGTTGTTTTTCTGTTGTAACAAAGTTATCTTGAAATACATGGTACTCTTTAAACCCCTTTGCAAGGCAGTTGACAATTAAAGTTTAATCACTGCCATTAAAAAACAAGTATTGGTATTTCCTTAAAAGATTTTCTGAAATGAAAGACTTTGTTTAAAGAAGTTTTGGAAACATCTCAATTTTCAGACAACAAAATCCTCCTAACTCATTCTTATTGGGGTTCCCGTTGTTATCATCCTATACTTTAAGAAAAATATGTGACCACCTTAATATCTGTACAGCCTCACTGACAGCTGGATCCCAGATATCGTTCCTCTTAATCTGGTATGATTATCCTTTGGATGGTCTATGCAGGATTGTAGTCCCAGTTTGCACAATATATTAATTGTGAATATAACCTTTTCACATTCCAAAGGTCATAATTTGCCTATTTAAAGAAGAGGTTAACCAGCATCCAGTGATAAATAGCATATTCAGTCATTTTTGGAAATGTGTTTATTCAGTATGTGAAAAGGGGGAGTATGTTGTTCCCAAATCCTCTGTTATCATTTCCCTCATTTCCATCCTTTATTAAAAATGGAGAACAATGGATCTGAAGCAGAGAATGGAGGCTCTCCTTATGAACTGGAATGCTGGAAAATTAGAGTTTCCAGCTCAAGGGCTCAATGTTATCCCCTTGATTGTTTTAGAGGATAATGGACTTGGAAATAGATAGGCAGGAGCTAATGTGCTCCCATGCCACACATATTGAGAAAGCACAATTAAAGAAAAGATGTATTGTTTCTCCTGATCCCACAGGAAGCCATTCCCTATGATACCAACACCATAGATTTGCCACCATGCCACAGAATTTGAACCTGTGTATAAATTTGAAAGCAATACAAGGAAGTGTCTCAAAGGGTGGCTTTCCCATGAATCTCATCTGCAGTTTCTCATCTGTAAGGAAGAAATATATCTAGAAACATCACATCTCAGTTAAGTATTTTTCACTTTACATACATGCAGCAAAATAAATGTGTATACATTAATTGTACATAACAGACCACTTATGGATTCATACAAAAAAAAATCTGTGTGGGAAAGCTATACTCAGACAAACAGCAAAAGTGTTTACATCACCACAAAATGATTTAAAATCATAGAATCATAGATTTGAAAAAGAGTCAATAGGCAATTGAATCCAGCCCTTAAGCGAGATCTCCTCCAGGAATTTTGAATAAAAAGGAGAATGCGTAGATTTAAGACCTTAACACTATGTGGCCTCAACCTAGAAGGGAATTTTATCATCCGCTGACAAACATTAAAAGTAGAGTGCTCTATATTGGCTACCCTGGGTGCAGTAACTGAACAAGGTAGAAACTGAAATGTTTTGCTCATTTTATAAATATTTTTAGTTCTATGTAGAGTCAAAGGCTTTCGCGGCCAGAATCCATTGGTTCTTGTGGGGTTTTCGGGCTTTGAGACCGTATTCTGGTTGTATTTTCTCTTGACGTTTCCTGACATTTCAGGAGAAAATACAACCAGAACAAGGTCTCAAAGCCCGAAAAACCCACAAGAACCAATGGATTCTGGCTGTGAAAGCATTCGACTCTACATTGAACATCTCTACAGGGAGAAACTGTTCCAAGACACTCGGAGACTGGAAAAACTCTGGATCAGGAAAGCACACCTCTTCTGTTCTTTAACTTTTCTGTTACGCTGCAGAGACACAGGAACTATTCCATCCTTTCTCACAGCCAAAAGGACCTTAAAATCTGCACAGGCCAACTGCATCTACAATCGCATGGAACATGCACTATTATGTGAGAGAATCCACACTACCTGCAAGGAACTGGCAAACATAGACAAAGAACTGCTATTCCTACATACAAGCATTAGTCAAAAAATGAGCAACCAAGGCTGGGATAAAATTGACAACCTCACCTACCGAAAAATGGAGAAAGACATGGACAACCACACCAAAAGGCAGAAATGAAAATTCAACAAATGCCATAAGCATCAACTGAAACCCTCGCTGGACACATCACAGATCATTATCAATCTGACAGATAGGCAACTTTCTGAGGATGAAACTTCCATCCTATCCGAGGGAGGCAACTTTGCTGTGACCACTACCAGAATTCCAGTGGAAGACATCATAGCAAATGTGGAATCTGCCATACACCATCTCCTGGAGGAGAAAGTGGAAGAGATAAGAGGGGAAACAGCAAGGATCCTATGCAAGACAAAACTGCCACCCAGCAACATAACTATGAAAGAAAGGAAAGCTATTAGGGAGCTCAATTCGGACCCAGAAATCATCATTCTCCCAGCAGACAAAGGCAATGCCACTGTTATCATGAACACAGAACACTACAAACAAAAGATCAGGGAACTCCTGGATCCCACAACTTGCAAAAAACTGAAGCAGGACCCAACCAACAAAATCATCAGGAAAACCAACACCTTGATCAAAAATTCTTCAATTCATCAAAGAACATGCCAGCTTTTATGCAAATCGGAGGCCCTCCCACCCAGGCTTTATGGACTTCCAAAAATCCACAAGGACTCCATGCCACTCCGACCCATTGTGAGTGCCATTGGATCCCTCACATACGATTTGTCCAAGTTTCTGGCCACACAATTACAAACCCATATTGGACAAACCTCCCACTACATCAAGGACTCAACTCACTTTATAGAAAAAGTCAGCAACATCAAACTGAAACCCGGAGACAGACTGATCAGCTTTGATGTGGTCTCCCTGTTCACCAAAGTCCCCATAGCAGACACCATTGCACTCATCAACCAGATTTTTCCCGAAGACATCACAGCCCTGTTTCAAAATTGCCTCACTATAAGCTACTTCCAGTGGGACAATGAGTTCTATGAACAAAGAGATGGGGTGGCCATGGGAAGCCCGCTCAGCCTGATGATAGCAAATTTTTACATGGAGCACTTTAAAAGGCAAGCCCTGGAAACAGCACCAAAAAGCCCACTACATGGTTCCGATATGTGGATGACACCCTCATCATTTGGAGCCATGGTGATGAACAGCTGACCTGGTTTCTGGACCATCTAAACAACATCCACCCGAACATCCAATTCACCATGGAGAAAGAAAATGAGGGAAAACTACCATTCCTGGATGTCCTAGTCACCCGCAAACCCAACCATCAATTGGGCCACACAGTGTACAGAAAACCTACACACACGGACAGATATCTACTCAGAGACTCCAACCACCACTCAGGACAAAAAAGGAGCACAATAAAAACTCTAGTAGACCATGCAAAAAGAATTTGTGAACCTCACCTCTTGAATGAGGAACTGAATCATTTAAACTGGGCTCTACAGGCTAATGGGTACTCCAGCTCAGATATCAGAAGGGCCTCAAGACCCTGAGAAAACCACAGGAGTAAGGATAAACAGCCACCTGAAGGGAATGTGTTTTAACCATATATCAAAGGAGTCACTGACCGAATATGGAAACTCATGAAGAAACATAGCCTCCGAACAATTTACAGACCAACCAGGAAAATTCAGCAAATGCTTCGCTCAGCAAAGGACAAGAGGGATCCCCTAACTTCTGCAGGAGTTTACCACATACCGTGCAGCTGTGGTCAGGTCTACATAGGGACCACAAAACGCAGCATCCAAACACGAATCAAAGAACACGAACGATACTGCAGGCTGATCCAGCCAGAAAAATCAGCAGTAGCAGAACATACTATAAACCAACCCGGACACAGAATGTTATTTGAAAGCACAGAAATTCTGGACCATTCTAACAACTACCAGGTCAGGCTACACAGAGAGACCACTGAAATCCACAAACACTTGGATAATTTTTAACAGGAAAGAGGAGACTTGGAAGGTCAACAAAATTTGGCTACCGGTATTGAAAAACACCAAAATCAAAACACAAAAGATACTAATGAGCCCTAATGAGCCTCACCTGGACTCAGGAAGTCTCCCTCCAGGAACAAGTATTCAAAACACACAATAGGACTATTATGCTAATTGCTCCCTCCCCTCTGGAGGAGGAGACTGGCATATATATTCTCCACTCCACTTCCAATTCACCATTCCTCTGAAGATGCCAGCCACAGATGCAGGCGAAACATCAGGAGAAAATACAACCAGAACACGGTCTCAAAGCCCGAAAAACCCACAAGAACCAATTTTTAGTTCTGTTGTTAATCACATATATATAACCACACAGGCAAAATTCTTTATTGGAGCATGTTACATTTTAATGCACTACAGGTGTGCTGGAAGCCAGGCTGTGCAATGCATTGCAAGTTTTCTGAATAGCCATTTTGTTCTTTTTTCTTTTTTCTTCTGGTCAGTGTTACAACTGCCTACCTCATGTGCAGCCTCAGCTTAAGAGTATTCGACTTTTTGTAGAACCACCATTGATCAATTCCAAGCTTTTACCAAGGGAAACCTCAGAAGCTGAAAGTGTTACTTTTAGGACTATATGCTTCCAAAGTCTCCCAACCATCATGAGAACTCCCCAGAAGCCATAGTCCATTAAGTAACTTTTCACAGCTCTGAGTAACACCATTTCCTTCTCTTTCAGCTAGTGTTCTCTGAGAGCTGCTGGTGACATTTCACAGCTTGAAGAGAATGACAGCTTTGTTGATCACCACTAATTATTGTCCTTACTGTTCTCTCTCTGTACTTGTGCTCTCTGTTGCTTAATTTATGAAAACTGTCCTTTCACATCTCCTGGAGTGCTAAACAATAATTATGCAGGGAGCCTCATTGACTACGATGACATGTCTTCATAAAAAAAATTAGTCCTGGGAAATGCAGGTCAGAGCATGTGGCTTTAAATCAATTTTATATTTTGAACAAGTGGCATTGGCTTGCATGACAATCAGTCATTGCCTATGACAGATGCTCAGATATTCCCCAGCCATCTATAAACCAATAGGCCACATCTGCAACTTAGATAACGCTGCTGCACATGTTTTTAGTCAGGCCATAATAGGCAGTGCTACAAAAAGGGTTTGCTCTTACAATCTCATATGTGTACACCTACCTATATGTAAATGTCATTGAATGCAATAAGGCTTATTAATAGGCACATTTAGGCCAGCACAGTGATATAAAAAATACATTCACAGAATAAAATTCTTTGTCCTGGAAGAATCTTTATGAAGGGAAACCTTTGCATAATGTTGCCTGAAACTAGATTTCATAAATCAATTGAAATGTCATTGGAACAATGAAAAAAAGGAGATTGATGCTAAATAATAGTATTGCTTCAGTCCTGCTAGGCTACATGCTCTTGCACCAGAACCTTGCAGAGCAGGTCATAAGAATTTTAGTCCAAAATCTGGAGAGCTGCATTTCCCCATATCTTTATTTACCCCTTTACAATAAAAGCAGGGCGCATTCTGCCTGTTCCTACTTTAAGTTATTAGCACATTGCATTGTCTATTTCTTCCAGAATAGTCTGATGACACTAGCTTGTTCTCTAATAGCCATAAAGGATCACATGGAAGTCAGCCACGCCTATTGAGCCTTTAATATTTTTCTACTTTGGATTTATACATTACTTCTGTTTTTTTTAAAAAAAATGTGCAATTTTTTCACCCTATGAAATAAACATTTGACTGAGATTGTGTACTAGAATTACCCTGTGAACTCTTTGGGAAAATCTATATCACTTATGAGAGCCAGCATGGTGTAGTAGCTTGAGTATTGAACTACAATGTTGGGAGACCAGGGTTTTGTTACTCCAGTTATGATATGTTGGGTGAGAGCACTAGATATCCTTTTGATATCACATAATTTGGCCTTTGCTTGACCTTTCTCTGCCACCCTACCTCACGTGTTTGCAGGGGTACTCTGGACAAGCACGAATTGGACGCGGCCGTTAATGGTTGTACATTCCAAAACCTCATTCAGACAGGCAACTTAAGCCTCTCCGATGCTTTAGGGAAAAACCTCCCTGCAAACCAGCTTTGCTCGGTGGCTATCTTCACAAAGCCACACGGCCAAGAGCTGAGTCATTCCTTTATGACGGGCCACACTATTGTCATTGAGCGCTAAGCCCATCATGCAAAACCTGACCTTTTCCAACTCCTTTGTCCCACTCTAAATTTCCTTTGTTCTCACCGAGCATAGCATAGCCTGTAGGCACGATCCACCCTATAAAAAGTCCCCACTTTTGGGACTACCTTGGATCGCTCCTGAGTTTCATCCAGCCTTGCTGTTGGTTTGTCCAGTGAGCTTCCCTCAGTGAACCACGCTGAGTTTCTTCCCCTGCAACCTCATCTTCTCTCCAGGACTACGAGACCAGTTGTCATACTACCCATTTCCTAAAGTTCTCCATTTCTATTTCTCAGTTAGTTAGTGTATGTCGTGTCTTTCGTGTTATTTGTCTTTAATAAAATATTGTTTGTTACTTTAAAACCTTGTCTAGCCACTCTCTGACCTGAAGCCGTAGACATAGGGTACAAGATCCTAGCTAAAGTTACCCTGCCTCTCCTTAGCTTAAGAGAGTGCTCGAGCTTAATTTCCCCATCTTGTGTTTTTATTTGGTTATTTGGGCACCCCTCCTGGGACCCCCAACATACAGGGTAACAGTTTGAATACCGGCTCAGTCATGGAAACCTGCTGGGTGGCCTTGGGCAGGTCACACTCTCTCAGCCTTAGAGGAGGGCAAAAGCAAATGCTCTCAGAACAAATCATTTCAGGAAAACCCTGTTATAGGTTCATCTTAGTCAGAAATGACTTGATGGCACACAACATACCACCTATCGCACTCATGCTAAGAATCAAAGACTGTTCTTAGTTGGACTGGGACCTGGGAGAGACGAGGGCTCTTTCCCCCTGAGCCATTAAACTCACTGGGTGACTTAACACCAGTCACTGAGCTGGTCACCACATGGGTCAATCAGCCACTTATGTCATTCTGGCAGATGTGACCCAAATCTTGTAATATCAGAATTATGCTAATTAAGTACCTTTGCATATATTGTGAGGTTGTACTTTGTCCTCACTTGGAACAACTAAAAATTGGTTCCAGGCAACCTGACAAGTCATTTCTGGTGTAATACTAGAATCGTGTGTTCCTCTCTCGTTCTCCCTTCCAACCATAATGAACTAAAAATTTTCCTTTTTTAAAAAAGAGGTCTTTAGATACAAGTTAAAATCACAAGAGAGAAAAAGCTCAAAGTCCAGGGCCCTGAAGCCAGGGGAGCAGTCTTCTCAAACAGCACCCTGAAGAGTGGCAGGTAACCAGGGCAGGAGCAAACCGAAAGAGCCAAGAGCCAGCCTCTGGATGAAAAGGCCATGTCGGGGCCCACTGGGGTTTGTGCAGCTTGCCATACCATCTGTCCCTTCTTTTTGGCTTTTAAAAGCACTTTATTGCTTGGGGATATCTGGCCAAGCATGTACATGGTTGCAGATGCTCATTGTATTGTTTTTTACTATATTTAAATTAAAAATAATAAAAGGAACATCTGCAACTATGTATGTGGTACATTAAAAGGATATTATCCTTTTCTATGAGAAAATGGTGCTCATTCCTAAGTTTAGCACTATGGCAGCAGAAACAAACACCATTGCCTCCTTGTCATTATCTTAGTGCTATGACATATTATTGTTAAATTCTGTCACTTTGACCAATCTGCTTGAGGAGTTCAGAAGGTTTATCTATTGCAGCCTTCCCAACATAGGACACTTTAGATGCTATGGACTACCACTGTCTCCGACCATTGGCTATGATGGCTGGGGCTGATGAGAGGTTTAATCCAAAACTTCTGGATGATGTGTGGTTCAAGGAAGACTAATCTCTCATATTCCTGCAATGGCAGTAAACATGGGTGAACTTGCACCCTTTTGCATTTCATGAAAAGTCAATGTCAATCATTGGTTCTTTCTGAACATAAGGCTGCAGCTGCCACAGAAGCTGCAATGTTCTTTTGGATATGTATTAGGAAATTATGGGCCTTTCTGCACTACACAGTTATAGTGCTACTATTCCACTTTCAACATTCTGTGTAGTTTGTAGTTTACTGAGGACAAAGAGCTCTCTGGCTGAGAATTCTCAATGCCCCTTCCTAAACTGCAAACTCCAGGAATCTATTGGATGTTGAAAGTGGAATAATAGCATTTTAACAGTGTAGTGTGGGAAGGCCCTATGTTTTGAGAAAGATCAAGATATGCTAGATGCTGGTAGTCTATTCTAAAGAATCTTAATGTAGTGGCAAGGAAATGATGAAGACCTTCAGGTTGTTCCAAAACAGAAAGCTTTATTTTCCAAACCATTTATTTACTGCGCAGGGCAAGCAGCGGATATATAATGTCCAAAACTGCCAGTCCCGATAGATTAAAACACTTAGTTCTTATACCTTTGGTCAACAGCGTCAGCAATCAATCACATTTCTAGTCTACGTCAGCCATTACATTTGGAGCTTAATACCACCCCCAAAACAAGGGAACAAAGGCCTCAGTCACCAAATAACACAAAGATGAGGCGAAAGTGTATGCTTGACTCCCTTTTACTTCCCAGGCACCTAAGCATAGTGTTACAAGGCCAATCATACTTTCAAACCGAGATAAGGCAGGGACATCTGCTGTCCAATTCACTTATTTTTCTACTCATGCAGTACTTCTCTGAATTTAACTCTTTCATTCCCCCCTTCATGCCAAATTCAATTCCTTGCAATTTGAAGCATGCGCTATTTCCCTATTGCCTTTATAACACAAAAGATACATAGCAGCAAAGAATTCCTCCAGCAGTCAGGTATACAAAACCTGTGAATAGGGTTTTCACCCACTACTGTAACAAGTTCACTAACATGCATTCCATGGTGCCTCCGGTGACAATGGGGATTGAGATAGAGACCCACGGTTTTAGGGGAAAGATTTATTGTGCACAATGTCCCAGTTAGATACTTCTCAAAAGTCTGGGCCCGTCCAAAAAGAGAAACTGACATGTACAAGTGGTTCCCACTATTCTCTTGCCTAATCTTACTAATGTTGCAAAGTAAGGGAAGCTTTGCGAGACACTTTCCATCCCCCCTAACACTGTCTCACAGAGTACCATTGTATTCCTTTCAAACACAGACAGATTTCAATCAAAGCATATACTGCAGCCTTTCCCTCTATTACTCTAATCATTACAGATTGAAAACTATTTAACATGCAGAGTACAGAAAAGCAGATTTAGTAAGGTCATTATTTATGCACAAAGCAATTCTACAAACAGTGTCTTTTACCCATACTTACTTAGGGAACCAGATAATCATGTCCACATGCCTGCAGAGTACAAGAATGACTTTCTAACATTGAATACTGCTAAATGTATTTTCCCTCTTCACAATCAAATTCATTTACACAATAGTAAGACAGTTCAACCAATTTCATGCTGGGCTACCTTCATTGGTTGGTGCCCTGGGTGAAAGGTGATACCCTCAGTGGCCACACCAATTCATCCCAGAAGACAAACCATATACCCATTTACCATTGTAAAAGCTGGTTTCTTTCTAGAACTCATTTAGGGAAAGACCAGGCCCCCCTTTTCCCATATAACCTCAATAAAACCATTGCTATAACTAAAGGAAAAGTCAACATTGGGATGCTTTCCTTGGCAGGCCTGTAGAGATTCAGGGATTTCAAACTTCACATAACAATTGGGATAGTCTCCTAAGCTTAGCCCATTAGAACATACTCAGTCATTACTGACATTCAGGGTGTTCAAGATCTGATTGACCAGTTGGTGAAACCAATTCACTTCCCAGCCTCTCCTGCCCAGCATTCTCATCATCACCATCATTACCAGCAATTACCATATACACATATCTTCCAACCCCACAGAACATCCGTCTGTAGTGATAAAACAGGCAGGCCAGGCTTCCTGCCCCTCCTATGCCTGCCACAACCCGTAATATTGTCTCCAACATTCAGGGATCTGGCCGTGTGTAGAGCAGTGTGTACGTCCCAGGTCACACCTGCAACAGGGCCTAGTCCCCGTCTTCTTCCTCTCCAGTTGCTAAGTCTGACCGTAAGTAGAGCCTGACAGCTTCCAGGTGTGTGTCAGGCAATAAGGTCTAGCTTAGATTTCTTCATTCACCAGTTGCGGATCTGACTGTGCTTAGAGTGACCAATTTCTCCTGGTCTGGCCACAGCAGAGTCTAGTTCGAATTTTCTCTCCCCCTTTTCGTCTGGAGATCTTCAGTTTCAGAGGATTTTACAACCCAATCAGTAAAGGCTCTCTTAGCCCTGGCATAAAGTATCCAAAGCTTCAACCCTGCGACCTTTACAGCTGTAGGGGCAACCAGCAACACCTAATACAATCCCCTCCACCTATGACCCAGTTGCACTCTAAGGGGAATCTCTATTCCCACATTTTCTCCCTTGTTGTACTCAGAGCTTTCCCTAATCTACTAACTCTCCCTTATATGTCTCCTTGATCCACCCAAAATGGCCTCATGTTTTGGCTTGAAAGGGAACAAACAGCCTTATGGTTCTGTGAAGTGTGCACCTCATCCTATGCCATCCTATGACGGGGCTCTGGGAAGAACAAAAATACTCCTTGTTTTTCTGTTGTGGGCTGCACATGGAATAAAAGTGAAAAGCCTCTGTAAAATGGGCTAGGTAGATGGTGATATCATATCACTTGCCCTGTGTTGGCATCCAATCCAAAGACATAGCCAGGGCTGTTGTTTGGGCCATACACGTTGAACTACTGTTTCTTCGGGATTTTTATCCCATTTCCTCCACTTCTCCTGAGTTCTGAGGTCTGCAGGTACAATGTGACTTCCAGGTGATTCCTAGAACGGTGGTTCTTGCCTTTGGTGATCCTGTGGACAGATGCAGGTCTGTTGCTCTTGAGCATATGTGGTGTGTGGGCCTTTAGGGCTGTTGTTGGTCCTTTAGCTGTCTCACAGCTTGCATCTCTCTTTTCTCTCTCCCTTGCCTTTTCAGTCAGCGTCCTTCAACTGCAGTTCCACTTCCAGCCTGGAGGGGTGCACAATCGCCTCTCAGAAGTGCCCCCTTATTTCTCCCTTCCAGCTCAGAGGTGCACCATCACCTCTCCTCCCAGCTTACTCGTAGGGGTGCTCTGTCACCTCCTCCATCCAGCTGAGGCTGCGCTTAGGGAGCCATTCCAATCTCCACCTTATCGGGGACTGGTGAGGGGGCACTCCTTTGCTGCTTGGACTGCCAACTTTCCTTTTCCAGAATGTCACAACTCCAAGCCCTTGCCCTTCTCTGTCTGTGGGATGAGGAACAAAATTTTTCCTCTTAACTGCTGGCCACTGACAGTATTCTACTTCCATTAGTCCCTGCATCTGTCAGTTGGACCATCTTTTCTGCTTTCCTCTTCCACACACGTCCACATCCTTCTCTGATCCTCTTCAGGCTCTCTTGCCTATATCTCTCCTGCCCCCACTGGGCACATTGGCTCTCAGAGACCCTCATCCTCTTCTGGGGTCTCTTATCTCTTCTGACCTCTGCTCCATCATTCGTTAATCTTCTTTCTTTCTCCGCTTGACAGCCAGTCATAAATCTTGCTTCATAGAGCCTTACAATCGCAGGCCCTCTAAACCTTCCTTAATTGTTCTGTGGAATCCTGAATCCTGAATCCTTTTCAAAGACTTCCTGAAGAGATTCCTCTGCTGCATCATATGAGAGGTTGCTAACAATAGGAGTCCCTTCAGATTCCTGGAGCCTCCTCCAAACACTCAGATAGCCTTGGGTTTTTACAACAGCCCACAGCTCCCAGTATTTCCAGGCGGTCTCCCATCCAAGTACTAACCAGGCCCGACCCTGCTTAGCTTCCGAGATCAGACGAGATCGGGCGTGTTCAGGGTGGTATGGCCGTAGGCAGCTAAGCCTCTCTTTTTCAGCTCCCTTCGGTTTCATGCAGCTTTTTCCTACTATGTTAGATGGCACCTCCTACTGGCCACCGTTCTGCAGCATCCCCTCCCTCTCCTCTCAGGTAGGAAAGGGCAGCCAGGGATTGTGGTTTCCTGTAATTCTCCACCCACAACTTTAAACATATTGACTGGCTTTTTCTAGCAGAGTCTGACACTGGGAAGAATTCCCAGTGTATTCAGATCCCATCAGGGGTCCATCAAAGACACTCTCCCCCCTGTCCATGCCTGTGGGGAGTTCTCTCCTGGATGATCCGCTCTACCTGCTGAATAATTTGGCTCCTTTCTTCAGTAGTGATTGGCAATCTTGCCAGTTAGGCATGTGCATTGCCATGAGGCTAGAAAACAGTTCTACTATCTTTCAATTCAACAGATCAGACGTGGTGAAGGGCGCATATGCATAAGCCTAAACAGGTATGTAGGGGGGTGTTGTAGATTTGGCATCATCTGAGTTAGCTGCCTCAATAGAAGGCAACTGCATTCCTAGCCCGAATGTCCACAGGCAAATCTTCCTATTGAGGGGAGTTTACAATTTCCCTAAGTTGTTGAGTAGCTTCTTTAATAAAAAATCTTCTGGTTCTGCTGCTTAGAATCCTCAGGCAGCCTCTCTGGTGGGGTCTGCCGCTACTTCCATTCTCCCCCTCCTTCTCATTGCAAGCTGGGGGTGGGGAAGAACTGCTGCAGCCATTTCTTCTCCCAGTCAGTCTCACCCTTTTCTCTTCCATGCAAAGGCAGGCGGGTCTTTCATGCAAACGCTGATTCTTTTGCTCTTCCCCTCCCTGTCTGTCTCCTCAGGGGAGAGGCAGTTTCCTGTTGGTGTGTTTAATTCCCCCGGGGGGGGGCATCCAATATTTTACTTCTCTTGTTACTACAATTCCCATGTGCCCCAAAGTTCGTATGCTAAATGCTTTTTTTAAAAAAAAACTTATTGTCAAATAGAGATTTGCAGCCCCTTTTTTTCCTTTTTTTTTTTTTTAACCAAGTTGTTGATGTAATAATGCCAGAATTGCAAATTCATGCTCCTCATTCCCTCCGTCTCAAGAGGGGGAGGGTTGCATTCAGCCCGATGGCCACAAGGAGTGAGAAAAAAGCCATGTCTTTTGGAGAAGCAGCCTTCCCTATGCTAAAGCTGCATTGTAATCTTGTTTTCTCTCTTTGATGTAGAAATGTATCAAAAAGGTAGACACAACTGCTGCCACACTAGAAAGAATAGTTCATTGTTCATTGTAAGGGAAAAACGAAACTAACACCTCTTGTATGACATGTTTGTCTATACGGGCTCTCAAGGTGGGGTTTTTGCTTTGTTTTTGTTGTTTTTCCCTTCTTCTCCAGATGCGGCTTTTCTCTGTGCTTAGAGAAAACATTGGGACTCTGTATTGTTTAGAAATGTTGCAAAAAGTACTGGAGGAGAAGTTTCCAAAGTTCTCTTTTTTTTTTCTTTTCTTTTCCTTCTATGTGAGCCAAAAGGGGGGGGGATTCTTGATGGCTGAAGAGTTTAAAACATGAAACAGGCAGCTGTCACCAGAGTCTTCAGCAATGTTTTCCAAAACTTCGCCATCCTGTATTCATTTACCTGAAAGCCCGCTTTTTTTGTTATTATTATTATTTTTCCTTGCTTCTATGACATCCTCACTCAGCCTGCCAGGCTGAAAATGAGTTATCGAAACTATCTTCATAGCCCTCCCTATGTACACACTGACAGAATTCTTAAGCATTTGGCTAAAGAAACTTCCATTCTCCAAAAACCAGCAACTATGGAGTTAACATTTGGAGGAGGAAGGAGGGGGTGCGGGGGAGATAGTCTGCTTCCAGCAACACAGGAGAGATAGAGAGGGAGGGGCAAGCAAAGAGATGCCGCTTTGCTTACACACACACAAGCCTTTGGGGGAAAAAAATTTCTTTCATCAAATCAGTGTTTTTCTGCCACTTCTAAGAATCTGCTTAAAAGTGCATCTCTTTCTCAGCCCTTTTCACTCACCCCCCTTTCCTGCTCTGAAACTGAGCTAAACAGTTTGAGCTGAACAACCAGGTAGAATGAACAATTGAGGTAGGAAACCTTTAAGTTCCTATGCCAACTGCTTTTTCAAAAAAGCTTGTTGTCAGATAGCCTTCTTCTCTTTCTTCTTGGAAGTCCCTCGAATTGTGAATTACCAGCCCATTTAATAAACAGACTTGTTCCTTGCCTTTTGCAGAGTGATTTTCTTTCCAGTTGATTGAATCACTGAACTGTGCGTTTGGAGAAAACAACAAATCCCTATTGTTTCCTCACTACTTCTATTAACACCTACGGTTTGCTTCATCATTTACATACTGACTTAATTTCTGCTTTTTCCAAGCCCCTGGCCAGATAACTTCCATCCCTGCAGGCAACTTCATGGTTAACTCAGAGCCAGGAGAGGGAGGGGCTCTGGGCAATGGCACCCAGCAGAGGGAAAACAGAGCGCTTTTCTCCTGTCCTGGGATTTTCCTACAGCACAAATAGCACACAGCAATGGTAACGTTTCCACTGAATCCTTTCTTAAGATTCTTCAGCATATTGTCCAGAGGGTTTGCCAACTCACCCCCCTCCCATATCCTCCCGCTGTTTAGACAAAACACAGAAGGGGGAGGGGATTTGACGCGCAGGTAAAAGGGGGTCCTGTGCGCCCACACAAGAGGATTTTACAACAGACTTTTTGTGTCGACCTGGTCACCCAGACGGAGTCAATGGCATGAGCCAGGAAATGCGACACCAAGCATAAATCTGACTCTGGTCAGACCAGTCACACCACACTCACACCAACAAACGGCCTCCCACCACCGTTTACCAGACTCGAAGAGATGTCTCTTTACCAAAGTCTTCGCGGCTTCACTCACGGCCCCACTAGCCATGAGTTACTAGGGCGAGACTTAGAGAGGTGATCAAGCTCTCTCTTTCCCTTGAAAACGCAAGGGAGTCAACTTCACCAATTAGCCGTGGGAGGCCTTATGCTTTCTGCATGACCAGAGTCCGTTGACTGGAAAACGCTGCTGCCAGGGAAACCACCCCGCTCAAGGCCAAACCTCTTCGACCAATGCAGTCGAGGGCGCCCTGGGTTTCGCCAAGAGGGGGGGCAGCGACCCTAGCACTCAAGCGTCCGTCAAGGGGGGCTCCAAAGCCCCTTCTCTCAATTTCCCGGCCAACGCACCAAAAATGTAGTGGCAAGGAAATGATGAAGACCTTCAGGTTGTTCCAAAACAGAAAGCTTTATTTTCCAAACCATTTATTTACTGCGCAGGGCAAGCAGCAGATATATAATGTCCAAAACTGCCAGCCCCGATTGATTAAAACACTTAGTTCTTATACCTTTGGTCAACAGCGTCAGCAATCAATCACATTTCTAGTCTACGTCAGCCATTACATTTGGAGCTTAATACCACCCCAAAACAAGAGAACAAAGGCCTCAGTCACCAAATAACACAAAGATGAGGCGAAAGTGTATGCTTGACTCCCTTTTACTTCCCAGGCACCTAAGCATAGTGTTACAAGGCCAATCATACTTTCAAACCGAGATAAGGCAGGGACATCTGCTGTCCAATTCACTTATTTTTCTACTCATGCAGTACTTCTCTGAATTTAACTCTTTCATTAAAAATCACTAAGCTATAATCTTTCCGCAACTGCCTCAAAGTTTTGCGGCTGAAACTTTTCATGCCTTTTTAGACTACCAATCTTTAAGTCTGGAAATAAATGCTCATTTTTGCAGAGAGCAAGTTGTGTAGAAGACGGCTCATTATTTGTGGTGGATGCACTTATTCTACGCTGAGCTTTGATAAACAGTCCCCCCACCTCTGGTGTTGTTCTTGTTTTTGAAATGTTAAGGTTGAATGTAAAAGTACAACTATGTGTACATCATGAATCTCTTTAAAACTACAGTAGGACCTCCGTATCCACGGGGAATTGGTTCCAGGCCTCACCGCAGATACTGAAATCTGCAGATAGTAGCAAACGCCCTGCTGCCCACTGTGGCCTGATTGCGATCGGGCCCCAGGTGGGTGGCAGGAGGTGGGGACAAGCACAATCCAGTGCGCCCCTCTCTTTTCCACTCGCTGCTGCCTGGACCAGGCCCAGGTGGGCCTGATCCTGCCAGCAGCGGACGGAAAAAGAGCGAGGAGAGCCAGATTGGGCCAGGACACCGTGGCAGCCATCGAGGACAAGCGTGATCCAGCATGGCCCACTCTTTTTCCGCTCGCCACCACCAGAATCGGGCCCAGGCTGGCCTGATCCTGCCAGCAGCAGACGGAAAAAGAGCGAGGAGAGCCAGATCAGGCCTGAGACCCATGGAAGGAAATGGAGAGGAGCACGATCCAGTGCTCCCCACTTTTTTTCTGCTTGCTGCTGTCAGGATAGGCCCAGGCCCTGTGCCAGGAGGTGGGGAGGAGCGCCATCCGGTGCTCTTTGCTCTTTTTCCACCTATTGCCACTGGGATTGGGCCAGGGCTGCTGGTGGCTGGCGGAAAGCCACCTCCTGCTCCTGGCCTGGGCTAATCCCAGTGTGGCCGGGAGCCAACTGCAGATAACTGAATCCGCGGATAATGAATCTGTGGATATGGGGGTCTTACTGTATGTGGAATTTTCTTCAGAATTAGGTTAATTTCCTACTTTCTTTTCTCTAGTGATAGAAACAAAAGCCAGCCCAAAATAGGAATGCACAAAAATCTATTTGTCTTTCCAAATCCTTTTTTTTTGGGGGGGGGAGCTTCATCTTTTATTCCACTCATCTTTTTCCCCAACAACAAGCATCCATATTCACTTTATTTTTTTTTGTTATGATGGAATCAGTTGAGTACTCTAAAAACACACGGAATGCAAGGAAGAACACAAAAATCCACCAAATGCATTTAGTACAAGGTAAAGTAATGGGAAGCCAATGTGGTGTAGTAGATTATGACTTTGGAGATCAGGGTTTGATTTCCCACTTGGTCATGGAAACTCACTGGGTGACTTTGGGTGCATCACACACTTTCAGCCTAAAACCCCCCAACACAGGATAGCCTTAGGGTAGCTGAACTTTGTTTTAATTCACTGTAAACTACTTTGGGTCCTGTGCTGGGAGAAAGGCAAGACAAATAAGGGCATAAGAGTAAAGCAAGCAGCTGTGACCAAACTGCAGAAGAAGTGATGAATCCTCCACACTGATATCTTGCTTCTGATTTTTGTGTGTGTGTGTACATAATACATATTCATTTATTATATTAGCTGCAAACTGTTCCTCCAAGAACTTCAGAGAAGCATGTATGCGGTTCCAAAATAATCTGAACTCAATTCAGTTCAATTCAAGTGCTGGCCAGGCCCAGATTCATTTGCCTTCAGAGAAGAACTCAAGAAGAATGTCCTCAAAATGGCCTCTCTGTGTTGAGATTTTGCCCTCTTGCCTGTCATACATACCAACGATCATGGTGCAGTTGCTAGTGATGTAAATTAGAGAAACATGTGATGCGATGACATCACAAGGTGAGGTAAATATTGTATGGTATTAGGCTCTTCCAGATTGCTCTAAAGATATGTGAGATCCTGAAATAAAGCTCCTTGGATTTTGCCAAGTCTTGCATGTGAACCTCAGAGTTCACTTGTTCCATTCTTTTTTGTGGCTTTTTGTAGCAATTTCTTTGATCTGCACTAGGGCTCTTCCCAAGTTTTTTTCCCTTTGAAAAACAGGGGTTATGGCTTCTAAGACAAAATTTCTCCTCTCTGATTGCTTTTTAAATGTTTACATTGCTAGTGGTATACAGGAAAAGTATCATTTCATTGATGCACTAAAATTCTTTTTAAAAATTTACAAAAGAGAAAGGGGCTAAAAGTACTTTTTTGTTGCAAAATATCTTGGAATGAAAAAGAATTCCATGTGAAGGTAGGAATTTAAAAGATTATCTCTTAAAAGTAGAAATAAAATATTGTACCTGGTGCAGTAAATTTCCAGAAAACAGTCCAGGGTAACATAAATATGAGGTTTGAATGGTTTTTTAAAGAAAAAAAATCTTGAAAACTACAGCAACAAATACTTCGACCTGTTGATATATTTGCTCCATCTGTAGGAGCCGTACATGTTACATACAGGAAAGAATTCAACACCATATTCTTCTTAATATTTTTCATTTTCAATAATGTAGACATCTACGTTCAGCAAACTTTATAGCTGTGGTCACCCTCAGAACTTCCTAGATTTAGAGCTGCTGAGAGCAGCTTATCTTCCAATTTTCCATAATTCAAACCTTTTCCAGGAAAATGAATTAAGTTTTAGTCTATATCCCACTTTAACAGATATGTTTTCTTTGTTCCTTGGAGTTTACGGAACACATTTTTAACTTCGTCATGGTTTATATTAGATGTAGCATTCTGCATTCAGTCTTTAAAGGAAAAGTCTTGACAGATGATACTTCATGACTAGGGCCTTCAGAGTTTCTAATTGCATCTTTTAATCTTTTCATGTTTCGATTTATTTTTCCCTCAAGCTACTTATGATGGGCAAATTACTACTGCAGAGAAAGGAAGCAAATTTACTCAGCTCCAGTTTCAGCTTCCACCTCCTCAAAGTCATAAACATTTGTCAATAAAGGAAGTATTACCTATACTGTATATCTTTGCTGTCGTATGAAGAAATAATCTAAATTAAAAATGGAGAGCTTTCAGCATTGGAAATATCCAGGTTAGCTGTTCACAGTCTATGCTGCATTGAATACTTTTGTTAACACATGTAAAAAGAAATTTTATAGCATTATTCAAAATGTCATTAAAATATTGCCAAAACATTTCTAGAATTGCTACTCACATTACAGTACAACATGCAGGACCCTCTAAGGTTGCAACTCAGTACTCATTTTCCAGCAAGGAAGCCCCTTTGAACTCTTTGGGACATGTTTTGGAGAAAACATGGGCAAAAATGTGAGATTAAAGGCCTTTCTGTACAACACTGTACTTCCGCACTGCAGCTGGCTTCTGGCCCTTCTGCATGGCTGGCTGCAACAGAAGGCTTGCATGATCAGGGGTCGTTGACAGAGTACCCCACAATCGTGCCAGCTGGTAATGCGAGAAGGGTGGGACCTCAACAACATCATGCGGAAACGTCATGGTTCCACTCCTCTCACATCTCCATGCCAGGAAGACACCGTTCTGCAGAAAGGACCAAAGATGTACACAATTTCCTGGAGTCCATACAGCAGCTGTTTTTATGGTACAATTGTCATGCCTCAGATATGGGATTTTATTCATGAGTATATGGCTGGGGGAGAGAAGCCAAATGACATTGCCTTGTATTTGCAAGCCTCCCATATTTCATTACTGCTTGTTCATGTATTTTTCTCACAACAGAAAGTCTCTTATGGAGGGAAAGATGGCATAGTTGCACAATGCCTCTTGGCTATCTGCAGCACTCTGCCTCAGAAGCATCTTTGGTCCCTATGGGGCCCAGCTACACTTTTACTCAATCTGCTAAAATGTGTGTTCTCTCAAGACACAGGAAAGAATCCCAAGGAGATATTCCAAGCTAGTAAAACATAGCATGGCAAGTTAACTCTGATTTCTTTACTTATCACTAACCCCATTCATAAAGAAGACACAGCCTGAGCATTTTTATTTTGTTTTTAACCTATAGTTCATTTTCCCCATTTCATGAGTCCATCACCGTCAACCATTAATGCCAATTTGTCACTGTTCCATCATTTTTCCTAAATCCTTGCCTGGACAAATATGCAAAGTCAGAGGTGAGCAGAGAGGGGGGCCAAAATGAGGGCATTGCCACTCCCATAAGATTTCTGCCACTCCAAAGTGAAATTTTCCTTCAGTCTATACATTTTTAGCATGCAATAACTTGAAATTTCTGTTAAGCATTTAGAAAAAACAGTTTACACATCCAAAGGAAACAGGCAGGCAAAGTGATGCAGGGAAAGCAAACATAGCAAATATAACAGTTCTGGGTGAGAACCATTTCCAACATCTCACTCTATTCAATGTTAGAAATTTGAGACTGAAGGAAAATAAATAGAATTCTCTTTTCAGGGATGAAATGCCCTCATTGTCCCTCTCCTCTAAGCTACATCCCTGTGTGGGTGTGGGGTCATGTTTCTGGCATTCTAAATCTTATCCTGCATGCTGACAGCCACAGTTTGAGGACTGAACTATGACCCTGGTGTTACCCTGTTTACTGGGGGTCCCAGGAAGGACACCTTTAAGCGCTCTCAATTAACTAAGTTTGGAGAAATTAGCTAGAGCACAAGTTAGCAATGCGAGAGGCAGGGCAACGCAGTGGAATCTTTTACCCAATGTCTACGGGGTCAGGCCAAGCCTAGGAGCACACCAAGTTTAAGAATGATTAAGATTTTTATTAAATACAGATAAACAGTGTATGCAACACACTCACTCAAGTAACTATAGAAAATAAAGGTTGGAATGGTATAGAGGGATTTTTGAGAGAGATTGTTGAATTGGGTGACATGACATCTGTCCTGAAGATTGAGTTCATTGGTATGGAGTCTCAGTACGTGGGACTGAGGGGACAGCTTGCCAAACAAAGCAGCAGCAAGGCTGGATGGAAGTCCGGAGCGATCCGAGGAAGGTCTCAGAATCAGGGGTTTTTAGAGGGAGAAATGTACTGCAAGCTATTCCGTACTTGGGGAAAACAATGAGTTTCGGGTGCAAGACAAAGCTTTGGAAAGGTCAAAATTCAGCATGATTGAGTTAGGTCCGAATTGACAAAGAGGTAGATAGTGTGCAAATGCTCAGTGCTTGGCAGTTGAGTATTCAGCTTGCCAAGTTACCTGCTTGGGGCAGGGAGTCCTTTGTAAGCAGCGTGCATACATAATGAGGGCGTTTGCAGAGAGGTCTCCTAAAGCGGTGATCTGGTTATTTCTGGCCTGCCTGTATTGTTCTGGGATATTGCAGCGTTTGATGGCCGAGCCTAGTTCTGTGCTTGTCCGGGGGCCTCACAAACACGTGGAGAGGGGTGGTGGAAGACAGCCAAATTATTGATATCAAAATGATATCTTTATGCTATCTCCAAGGAGGCCTAACCCGCAGTAATACTGGAGGCCAGCGTTCGATTCCTTGCTCAGCCATAGAAACCCATTGGGTGACCTTGGGTGCATCACATGCTCTCAGCCCCAGAAAACCCCGGTGACAAGTCTGCCTTAGAGTTGCCATAAGTCGGAAATGGCATGAAAGCACACAACAAAAAGCCTAAAGGTGGTAAGAATGATCTTATTCACACATGCTTTCAGTGTGTAATGAAGTCATAACTCTGAAGGAATTAGCTGATAACCAGTTCCATTTTAGTGGCTTTCACAGTTGTTTGCTTTGATTTTGTGGTTTGTGTGTGCTATTATGCTGTATGCATGCCACCTTAGAAAACTGTGCAGACAGGAGGACTATACATTTCAATCAGGGAAATGTCAGCAGTAATAGCAGTATCAGTATCAATGTGGTATATCTTTCCTTGTACAAAGGATGGACAAATCTGCCTGTTTTGGTTTCTGCCACATGGTAACTTGTTTAAATCTCATATTATTTTCATGTCAAGCAGATATTTGGAGATACTGGTAAACTCTTATCAAAGCTATTTCCGCCCTAGACTCTTATAGTGCTATTATTCCACTTTCAACATCCTATGGAATCCTGGGGTTTGCAGTTTAGGGAGGGGACTTTGAAGCTAGTGCGGAAATGACCAAAGACTAGCCAAATGAAATGTTCAACCTGCTGTCATGGACAAATTCACTCAGTAGGGCTATTCTCTAGAACAGCGGTTCTCAACCTGTGGGTCACAACCCCTTTGGGGGTTGAACGACTCTTTCACAGGGGTCGCCTAAGACCATCGGGAAATATGTATTTCCGATGGTCTTAGGCTCCATTCCCTCCTCAGTGGTGGTGTGCAAGCGCAAGCCACGCACTCGCGTCCTCCTGCCCCCTTTGGCAGGAGCATGTGCAGCCACAGCGTCACCACAGCAGGAGTGGTGGTGCGCAAGTGCAAGCCACGTGCTTGCATCCTCCTGCCCCCTGTTCAGAAGGGACTGAAATCACTCCCCTTCTCCGCTATCAGGAGAACCTCCTGTCTGACAGGCCAGTTTGGGGGGGTGGCAGCAGCACGGGGGGCAGGCCCCCTCCTCACCATGGCCCCTGCCCCACTCGCCACAGAGGGGGGCATTGTGGAAGGGCTGGGGGGCCTCAAGGCAGTGCTTTTCCAGAGGGGCGAGCTGCGCCCAGAACAAAAGACAAAGGTGCTGGGATTCCTCCCCCTCCGGCCAGGGTTGACACTCTGGAAACTTTTCCCACACTGCCCCCCCAATGGAGATGAGAGCGAAGCAGAAGCAGAGCCCGGGGGGGTTCTCTGAGTTTTCCCGGGGGAAACGCACGGCTCCTTTTTCCCTCCCTGCCTGCCCCACTTGTTCCTGGCTGGTGAGGCGGCCTTTTCCAGGGGGGAGGCATTGTAAATAATAAATAAATAATTTTATGGTTTGGGGTCACCACAACATGAGGAACTGTATTAAAGGGTCGTGGCATTAGGAAGGTTGAGAACCACTGCTCTAGAAGATCTTGTTATATCTGTCATTCATGTAGCTATTAAGGTAAGAGGTCTGAGAGGTAGGAGAAAAGAGGAAACAATCTTACTTCAACACTGACAACATGGATAGATACACAAATGTTCAAAATGAGATTTTCAAGTAGTTTCTTAAGCACTCAAATACTTTCTATTGAACTTATGGTGAAAGTTGTGAGTTTGGGAAAAGTTGTGAGTATGGGAGTTTGTAAAAAAAAATAATGGATGAAATTCTCCCATTCTTACTCTGTACCTTTCAGTTTCATTTGCAAATATACAAGTTCCATTCTCACATTATCAGTAGAAAAGTCTTTGTGGTTGCATTGCTTTGCTTCAGGAAAGGGACGGTATGCTAGCCCATGGGGGGGGGAAGATGTTAAGAAAAGCTGTAAAATCATATGTGATGGATGAATTCCAGAAACAGTGCATTAATTTGATTGACTTATGCACAGCAAGTGATTGAACCAGTCTGTTTTCTTTGGCCATCTCAGATTTGCCAAAGCACAAACTATATTTCCTCTGACTAATTTATTTTCCTGCTTGTAGGGAAGCAACAAGAACTCAGACTTATCTTCTTTGGTTTGGCTTCTTTGTTATGAAATTCAGAAGGTTGTCTTGATGAAACAAAAATGCCTATAGAGATCATTTTGCTACATGGCATGGGGACATGAAATTAGTAAACTTCCCTGCTGCGCAATGCACCAAATACTAAGCAAAGCAAAACAACAACAAGCAACCAACCAGCAGAATAGCCCTGTACACAAACAAAAGTCATAGTTCTAAGAATTCAGCAATATTATTCAATAACTCTGTGACTGAGCAAAAGTCATTATTTCTGAAAGGTCTCATTGCATGTAATATTAATGGCTTTCAGAGCTCCACTTGCTTGATACAGCAAAAAAAAAAAAAAAAAGTATATTCCATTTATTTTGTTATGTTCCTTGAGAGAAAGTACTTTGCTATGCTGTTTCCAAAAACTGTTCTGTAACGTTAATGCCGAGTCCCAGCATAGTGCAATGGTTTGAGCATTGGACTACAACCCTAGAGACCAGGTTCGATTCCCCACTTGGCCATGGAAACCCATTGGATGACCTAAGGCATGCCACAAACTCTCAGCCCCAGAAAACCCTGCAATAGCTTCACGTAAGGGTCTCTATAAGCTGGAAACAACTGAAGGCACACAACAACAACAATAATGCCTACAAGATCCCAGCCAACAAAACAGTAATAACAAGCAGTATCAATACAGCTTATTAGAAATGGTGGTACATAGTGGCATTATGTGCATAGCTCTAAAGGCATAGCACTTCACAGAAGTATTCACTCCCCTTTGACTGTTTCCACATTTTGTTGTGGTGCAACATAGAACTGAAATAAATTTAACTGGAGTTGTTATGACTAGATGTACATTATGAATATTCCTCTGGATGCTCAACACTAATGAATGTGTAAAATAATTGTACAAAAATGAAATAAACAAAATCAAAGAGCCAGTTGTTGGATGCATAAATACCCAGCCCATTTGCTATGATGCTCCTAAATAATCTCTAAATAAGCACCATGGATAGCTCTGTTGAAGTTCAGTCTAAAACTCAGAGTAGATTCACTACCCTACTGACACCCCACAAATGCACATAATGTTTGGGAAGAAGCTACAGTTCAGGGGCCTCTTAATCTCATGAACACATGGTATGTAACATTTACTGTATTTGCTGGTGTATAAGACTCACTTTTCCCCCTGAAAAATGCTGTTTGAAAATGGGACGTGTCTTATATACCAGTGAATCTTATATGCTGGCAAATAGTATTTGCCCGTGTATAAATAGGGCATGTCTATAGGTGTGTCTTATATGCCAGCAAATACGGTAATTGAGCAAGTGTGGTATAGTGGTTTGAGAGCTGGACTAGGACTCTGGAAAATCAGAATTTGGATCCCAGCTTAGCCATGGAAAACTAGTGAATGACCTTGGGCAAGTCATACTCTCTCTGCCTAGCAGGAAGAGAAACCTCCTGTAAATAAATCTTGTAAGAAAAATCCTAAAATAGGGTCATGTTAAGATGGCGTTGAGTGAAAAACACACAACAGCAATAACATTTAATAACAATACAGTCTTCCTTCCACATGTGCGGATTTGACCTTCACGAACTTGATTATTTATTACTTTAGAGGCTTCCCAGTTGAAGATGAAGGGATGGCTAGGTGGAGGACTAGCAATTCTGATCTCCAAAGAGACATCAGCAAAGATAATTTTGGTAGAGAGATGTGAGCACTTAACATTGGGGATACTGTTTCAGGTACTGTCTTTTAATTTTTTTAAAAAATTACAATTATTCACGAGGCGTCCACTTGCCTCCCTCCATTCTCCCCCTCCTATTCCCCTACCTTTTGCCCAGATGTGTGTGTCTTCCTTCCAGACTTGGGCAAAAGGCAAGCGAATGGCAGGGGGCAGCCCCATGTGCATCCCTTCTCCAGTCATGTCACTGCCCCCTCCCATTCACTTGCCTGTTGCCCGGGTGCCTGGAAGGCAGCCCCCCCCCACCATTGCAAGAAAATGGTGGAGGGGGGCTGGAAGGGAATGGGAGGGGAGTGCTCAGTTGGGTGGGAGAAGTTATTCATTTTTTAAAAAAACTTGCAAGGGCTCTGTGCCCCAAACCCTTGTGAAGGTCAAGGGGCCACTGTATTAAGAATTACATAAATAGCCTAAAATGTGGTTGAGTAAAAAGAAAATGGTTGGGAAAAACTGTTTTGTATGCATATATCTGGGGCTTGTTTGTTTGTTTGTTTGTTTGTTTGTTTAACAGATTATACAGATGCCATGCCTGAAACTATTTCCCCTGGTAAAGCTACTGTAGAGAGGCATCTACTTCAGAAATAGTTCTGTTGTTTGCTGAGTTACTTCTCTGTTTTTCCCCCTAGACACCTACTACAATCAGCCTCTTCTCTTAAGCAAACTTCATACAGACATGGGCCATTTCCGCATTAGACTGTTTCTTGTGGTGTACCAGAATGTTATGGTATGAATATATTGCATTCATTTAGAACTTGTTATCACATTGAAACAGCCACTGACCTCACCAAATGAAAGCAAGGGCAACTCAGACAAATCAGTTGTTCTTCAAGGAAGACTGAACACAGAGCTTAGATCTGTGCCTCTATTCTTAGTAAAAGTCAGAGCTTAGAAGTTTTTGTTTTCATTTTGCAATACAACTTCCAGAACCCTGTAGTCATCATGGTCTCCAGCCTTGCTGGCTGGGAGATTCTGGGAGCTATAGTCCAAAAAATAACTTTTCCAAGCTCTGGTAAAAGTTATCAATAGATAGGATGAATTCTACTCAGTCACAAAATGCCTGTGTGTGTGAATGGCCCAACAAAAGTATCAAGAGAAAACTACATGGCCTTGAAGACACGCCAGAAAATAGAGAGACTGTTATCCAAACAGCTTTTTCACACACCTTGGAGCACTCTCTTGAAAAAACGCTTAAAAAAATAACTTTGAACGGCACACATCCTCCCAATACTATACCACAAACTATTTTTGCAGTTTTAAAATTGGATTGCTATGAAGCACAAAGAACTACTGTTTGAGAAATGCAAGGCCCAAGCAACCTTTATTGTGCACAGAACTAGTCATATTATGCTTTGGATCCTTCAGAGCTTAATCTGGAGAAACATGTTTATTTCTTCATATTTTGATATGTGCGTGAATGTCTCTTCTTTAGTTTAGAGCCATGCTATTCAATGTAGTGGTCCATGGGGCATTGTTGGTCACTGGGCCATCTAGCATTGGTCACCATGACATCTGCTCCCAGTCCATAGGGAGCTCCAACGGAAGAAAGGCACAAATGTAGCCAATGGGCACAAATATGATATCAGCTGCTCAGACAATGGGAGAAAAAAATGCCAGACCTCCACATCAGATAGTCTAAGAATCACAGGTTTAGAGGAACATATAAACCATTTCTGCACTAGTCTGTTATAGCTCTATGATTCCACTTTCTACATCCTATGGAATCCTGAGGTTTACAGTTTCGGGAGGGGTCGGTCATAGGATGTTGAAAGTGGAATCATAGCTTAGTGTGGAAATGGCCATGGTCTTCCATACCTTATCCTGGAATTAATTTGTCACTTAACTTTTTATTAAATTATTATCACAGGGTTTTCTTGGCAACATTTGTTCAGAGTGGGGTTTACATTTACATTTACCTTCCTCTGGGGCTGGGAGAGTGTGACTTGTTCAAGGTCACCCAGTGGGTTTCCATGGTCTGGCAGAGATTTGAACACTGGTCTCCAGACTTGTGGTCCAATGCTCAAACCTCTACATCACGCTGGCTCTCATATAAAATAAATAAATGTCACAAATGAATAAGTATCACAAAAATAAATACATTTCACAAAAAAATGATTAAAAGTAATCTGAACAAGCCCATACCATTCATCAGAAAAGACCAAAGTTAAAATTACTTTCTGGAATTCCCAGAACCAAATAGAAGGCCTTATTTGCTAGCTGTTCAAATAAAACCAAACTTGGCACCTGGTGAGCCTCTCTGGGGAAAGTGTTCCATATTCCATTGGTTGGATGCCACATGGGGCCCCTCGGGATGAACATTGCAGACACATTGTTCTCCAATATGTCTAGAAGTCATGAAGTTGGGGAAAGAATGAACTGCAACACAACATGAAACCAGTGGTCTAATCTTCTTTCTCTCCCTCCCCAACTCTTTCTTTATAAAGTAGTTGAAAGCCATAGACATGTTAGTCTGATCAGTATGCAAAGAGATCTTTGAAACTAACTGAGAGAAAGAAGTTGGTAACATTAGCTTTTGTGGGCTTAAGTCTACTTCATCCATTGCATGGACTGGATGGAGTGAAGCGCCTAGGAACAGACCTTGATATAGCTATGAATAGGCAGCCTGTATGTGTGAATAACAATAGAAATCCAAAACTTGTGGGTTTGGTAATGAGGTGACAAATTCAATTGTAACTATGGTCTCTAGGGGCAAAGGCAGGAGGAAAAATGTTAACTAAAGCCACACTGTGTAGATAACCTTATGAATGGTGAAGGAAGTTATTGGAATGTAGTATGATATTGGCGGGTAACCAGCAAGGAGATAAACTGGCTAAGAGAGCCTGGAGTATTAACTAGTGTTCTAATATGTGTAGTGTGCCAGAAAACCATTGCCTTTGGTCGATCCACTGTCAACGGACTGGAGTTTGTGGATATATTCCAGTTCTGTTGGTTCTCTTTCCAATTTTGCTTTGCAGATGGTTTTTGTTTTTGTTCAACAGCTTCTGTTCTGAGGTCTGAGATGGAATGCCCAGGAAGATTAAGGTGTTCTGCAACTGTTTTTTTGTGTATTCCCATTTCTAGTGTCTGATTTACAACCACTTATTCTCTGATGCAGAGACTGGCTGTTGCCCAATGTAGAATGCTGATGGGCATTGTTTCAAAACTATAAATTATGTTGAAGTACAGGAAAGCATGACAGCCAGCATGTTGTATTGGTTTGACTATTGGACTATGAATGTGGAGACCAGGTTCTCATCTCCCCTTGACCATGGAAAACCACTTGGTGATCTTAGGCAAGTCACACTCTCTCAGCCTCAGAAGAAGGCAAAGGCTAAACTTCTCTGAACAAATTGAGCTAGACCAGTTTGCCTTAGGGTTGCCATAAGTTGGAAATGAATTGAAGGCGCACAACAACAATAAATAGGAAGGTGTGAGGAATATATATCAAATGCCATATATATACAACAAGAGTTTAAAAGGTCACGAACACAGACATCCATTAACTGCTTTATCTGTTTATGCACTTTCACTTTTATTAAGAAATCGATGAAATACCACAAAACAAGGTTAGATAGATGACAGAGAAATCCAGTGCTTTCAATCTATAAGGCTGACTTTGTGTGACCTTGTTTTGGGACATGTTTGGCATTAGCATCTTTTCAGAACTTGGAAGTCTCCAGACATTTTGTGTTAGGTCTGTGACTGCTGTAAACATCCACTAAACATGAACCCATTGAGGAAAACAAAAGAGCAAGAGAATAATTAAAAGAGACTGGTGTTCCTTTCTGCCTTGAACAAAAAGTAAGAGCAAAGAGAGGGAAAAAAACTTTCAAGATACTTTTAATGTACCAGATAGTTACAGTAAAAGCAGTTGTATGAAAAAGAGAATTACTTTCTCTGGTGAAATTATATGAGTACTTAAGGGGGAAAATATAAAGAACAGTTCTTTCTCTGTTATTTCATCCCTAATGAATCCTAGTCCATTTAGCAGAAAACCTTTATAGGTCATAAATCAACCTCAGATGAACTTTGGAGGTTTTTCTGGTCTCATACTATTACGTGTGCTAGACCGAGCAGGAGATCAATCTCAGAGACATTTGAAGGGAATTTGGAAGCAAAAGCAAGAGTAACAACCACTGAAATGGGATTCTATGCATTTTTACTCCAAAAAATTAGTCTCCCAATTTTGCGGGGAACTTACTTTCTTCTAAGTGTGTTTGGGATTGAATCCAAGATGAATTTTAAACAATAAAATAAAGGTAGATGGGAACACAGGTCACTCTGGAGTGACTTGATAAAGATAGGGAACCCCAGAGTTTAATCCATGGAATGAAACACAACAAAAGAGAGATATAGGCCTATAGAACAGGTGTTAATATGTTATTTCCATGGAAAGTGGACATAATAGCCACCCTCCTTGCCACAGAGATCCATTATTAAAGTGGACAAGCAAAATACTTACTAAGAAAAAAAACAGAGAGTGAGGAAATGGTTGCTTCAACTTGTTGTTTTATTCAAGCAATATAGCGCAAAATATACCAGCAAAGAAAGGGCAGCACGTGTACAATCTCCCAAAGCTCCATGCAACCCACAAAGCAGTCGTGTAGGATTTGCTTGCAGAAATCTTCCTGCAGCCTCAAAGCCCTGAATAAAGAACACAAAAACCATAGAAATAAATAATACCAAGTCAAGGGCCTACAGTAATTCCTATCCTCGGGAAGCATTGCTCTTCTCTTTCTCTCTCCCTCCCTCCCTTTCTCTCTCTCTGTCTCTGGATTGACCTAGCCCCTACAGCCTCTTATTTAGGGTTTTACCACCTGCTGGGCCCAGCCAACAATTCATTGGGGTTACACACATTTTTATCTAAAGAGGAAAGACTAGTTTTACTGATTCTGATTTCTGAGTGGACAGCGGGTTGTGGTGGCCTCCTGCCTCATAATTCTACTTTGCACAAACTCAGATGGTAAGGAAATCTATTGACTTTAAAATTACAAAGAATTAAAACTGGGTCCTGTTAATGCATTCACACAGACTGGCCGCTGTGCTTTTGCTTTGATTACACAGGTCACCATGTCCAAGGGGAAACCATTCCATCCCCAAGTGATTTTCAGACAACTGAATCAAGGAAGACAAGACAGCCCTCTTTGGATAGGTAGAATGTGTGAGTAGGATGGGATCTGTGTATGTTGACTTGAACCTGTATGTGCTGGTCAGAGATTAGAAACATTACTTGTTGGACTTCTTGAATCTTCCAGCCAGCATGGCCAATGAAAAGGTCTGAAAGGGAGTCCTGCTCATGTTCACTTGACCACAGGGAACTTTTTCTCTGTACTCAGGAGCAATACTTTATCAGTGTTCCTGACTGTTAGGAGATTTCCACATGTGTTTGAGAAGACACAAGTTTCACGCCTTGATACTTAGCATTGTGATGCCTGAACTGAGGCCCAGCATTAAAGGGATGGGCCACCAGTGTTCACTGAGACCCATGAGATAGGTCCAGTATGCATGGCCCCTGTGTTCTATCATCTGCATTCAGCTTACATAATATCAGGAGAGAGATGTATTTAATCTTCTGTGAGGTAATTTGTCATCTCAAAGGGCATAGAGTGGCTTATTAACCATTTGAAAGCTGCCCTTTTAAAAGAGAAAGTCAACACAAAAGAACAAACAAGGAGGCACCCTTAGAAAGCCAGACAGAAGTTGACAGAACAACCAAAATATAAAGGAGCATGTCAGAGCTCAGGAAGACCTTGCTATTCAAGGCAGGCCCACTTGCAACAGGAAAACTTCTTATAGTTCTTTCTGTTCAGCAGCATCCAAAAAGCAGCTCAGGTTGGAGATAAGTTCAGGGCTTGAAGCTACTCATCTGTTTAGTTATATGCTGCCTTTTCCACCCCACTCCCACTTTTCTCAATGCCATTGGCAAATGTCACCATGGTCGGTGGCAAGTAGATGTCTCAAGGGTACCTCTAGCTGCCATTGACCTACTTGCTGTGATGTCAGAGAGGTCAACTGCAGAATTGTTAAAATTTGAATTTTACATGTTCTAAGTTCCTTTAGCTAAAATAAACTTCATAAATATTGCCCAAATGCCACAGGTTTCAATTAGCATGTAATGGGTGTAAATTGATGAGCAATTCCCAGAGGTTCTTACTGAAAATAAACAGGCTTACCTCATTCAAAATTAAAAAGAAAAATCTCTTTGAAATGGCAGCTGCAGAACAGGTCATGCAATTCACACTGATGCAGAAGGACACAAAGGAGTAATATTTTGTATTAAATAGGAACACTTCATAGCAGGTTAAAAGTCATGGCAAAGATTACCAGTTAGCAAACAAACCTCTTAAAACAGCAGTGATGTTCCCCATTTACTGCAAATGAATGATGAATAGCTTTCTAGATTAGATTCAGGTCAACAGCTAAGATACTTGCTCATTCCAAATAGCTAGATTCTACTTGCCAATTCAGCTTATGAAACAAGCCCAAGATGAAAGACTTATGCCAAGCTTTAGAAATAATTACAATGGGAGACATGAACTGCTCAGAGAGAAATTATGCCATGCGTCTGTAGTATAATGTGTTATGTGCTTTAATGCAACTTTTGTGCTATTCTAGATGTCTGGCTATGTTACTAATGCCAGACCAGTTCATCTGAGTGTTGCAACAAAACCAATAGAAGATTGTATGGTATCTTAAGTTTCCATTTCTATGTACATTTGGAGGAAGAGGTAGAGGTAGATCCTATGAAACTCAGTGGGACTTACTTCTCAGTCAGGGTACACAATAATAATAATAATAACAACAACAACAACAACATTTATTTGTATCCCGCCTCTCCACATGGATCTAGGCAGCGAACAACATGAAATACATTATACATTAAAATACATTAAAAGACATTAAAAGCATACCCAATCCTCCCCACCCACCAACCCACCTAAACCAACCCCTTAAAATACACAGCAATTAACAATCCATCAATTACTATTAGCAAAGCAGCAAGGCAATAGATGGGAGGCGATGGAAGCTAGTCTGGGAAGGCCTGTCGGAGGAGATCAGTCTTGACTGCTCTTTTAAAGCTGTCAAGACAGGTAATATGCCGGGTCTCCTCTGGCAGGCCATTCCATAGCTTGGGAGCGATAGAAGAAAAGGTCCTCTGGGTAACCGCAGCCAACCTAGTTCTGATTGGCTGCAGTAAATTCCTCCCAGAGGACCTTAGTGTGCGGGGTGGATTATATGGTAGAAGGCAATCCCGCAGGTAGACTGGCCCCAAGCCATAAAGGGCTTTAAAGGTAATAACCAACACCTTGTACTGCACCCGGAAACTAATAGGCAGCCAATGTAACGACTTCAGAATTGGTGTTATGTGGTCAGTTTTAGGTCTACCAGTGACCAACCTGGCTGCCATATTCTGAACTAATTGAAGTTTCCGGACTAAGCACATGGGTAGCTCTATGTAGAGCACATTGCAGAAGTCAAGCCGTGAAGCTACCAGCGCATGCACCACTGTTTTTAGATGTTCCAGCTCCAGGAAGGGGTGCAGCTGGCATATCAGCTGAAGCTGATAGCAGGCACTCCTGGCCGCCACATCTATTTGAGCTGTCATCTGAAGTGGCGAGTCCAGAAGTATTCCCAAGCTGCAGACACAGTCTTTCAGGGGAAGTCTGACCCCGTCTAGAACAGGTTGACAAACCTCTATACCTGGGCTAGGGCCCTTAAGAGCGAGTACCTCCGTCTTATCTGGGTTCAGCTTCAGTCTGTTTTTCCTCATCCAGTCCATTACTGCTTCAAGACATTTGTTCAGAGGCGAGATGCCACCCTTAGTTGATGCTATTATCCAAGGCATGGAGAGATATATCTGGGTGTCATCAGCATACTGATAGCACCTTGCTCCATGCCTCCTGATGATCTCTCCAAGTGGTTTCATGTAGATGTTAAATAGCATTGGGGACAGGACAGCGCCCTGAGGGACACCAGATTTAAGCTCCTTTTTCGAGGAGCAGCTGTCCCCAAGCATCACCATCTGGTATCTACCTGAGAGACAGAACCAGAACCATTTAAGTCCAGTGCCCCCGATCCCCAGCCCTCTCAGGCGTTCCAGAAGGATACCATGGTCTATGGTATCGAAAGCCTCTGATAGGTCCAAGAGTACCAGCAGGGTCACACTTCCCGTCAATACCTAGGCGAAGATCATCCACTAAGGTGACCATGGCAGTCTCGACTCCATATCCTGCCCTGAAGCCAGTTTGAAATGGGTCTAGATAATCTGTTTCATCCAAGACAGCTTGGAGCTGAAGACCAACAGCCCTCTCAATCACCTTGCTTAAAAATGGGAGATGGGAGACTGGTCTGTAATTATTCATATCCAGGGGATCTAAGGAGGGCTTTTTTAGAAGTGGCCGTATAATCTCTTCTTTTAAACAAGCTGGAAAATTGCCCTCCCTGAAGGATGCATTAATAATGTATCTTAAATGGGTCTTAATTGCAACTCCTCCCTGGACGAATAGCCATGAAGGGCAGGGATCAAGAGGGCAAGTTGTCTTTCTTATATTTCCAAGGAACTTGTCTACATCCTTGGTACTCACTGACTGAAACTGATCCAGTATAATCCTGTTCACGGAGTCGCCGGACACTCCATTTGTAACCTCTGCTATAACACCGGCATCCAAGTTGGCTCTTATCTGAGAGATTTTATCTGCAAAATGATTATTCAAAGCATCACAGCAAGCTACACTAGGTTCTAACAGCAAGTTCAGGGGAGTGTGTAGCTGAGTCAGATCCCTTACCACCCTGAACAGCTCTGCCGGACGAGAAGTCGCAGACACAATACGTGCAGAGAGGAAAGTCTTCTTCGCTGCATCTATTGCCACTCCGTAGGAATGAAGGAATTCTCTATAGCGTGTCCTGTCAGATAAGAGTCCAGATTTCCGCCAGTTGCGCTCTGTGTTTTTAACCTCAAGGTTATGTTGGTGGGGGAAACAGAATGTACATGTGCACAGAGACACAAATACACAGGTTGAGTTGGGATTTAAGTATGAAGCCACCCCAGCTTCCTACCTCCACTACCTGAGTCTCACTGCCTTGCCATTTATGCTAATAACATATCCACAGTTAGTTACATTTCAGGTAAGAAGTAACAGGGCTGTGTTATGACTGAAAATGTCATGCACAGCCAACACAATAACCCACTCATTTTTTCCATGCAGGTATGTATCTGGACCCATAATCAGTTGTCAAGAAGTATAACAGTAAATGTTTGGTATTTGACCAAAACCAACTGTTTTCCTCCCTTTGAAATACTGTTTTGACTTCAAATAAATTTGTAGCTCCAGCCTATAGATAAGGCAGCAGGGAATATCTAAAAATACACTCACTCATGCATGTTTTAAGAGGTAGATAACTTTTATAGCCAGGATAGCTTTTCCTAGAATAAACCAACTGTCATCTGTCACTTTTTCTGAAAATATTACTGATGTTAAACAAAGTTTTGCTTGCACGTAATTTTCAAAAATGTTATCGATAAAGTCCGTATTTAGGCCCAAATTACAAGTCCCAAGGAATCATGTATACACCACTGACCCCTATGTCTCCTACCTTCTCCTTGTATTTCTGTGGGTATGTATTTGAGGTATGAAAAACATGATTTTGTTGTGTTAGTGTTACAGACCTATCAAAGTAGTAGAGGGAACAATATACCACTGCATCACATGTTAACATGCCACTGTATGCCACTGTAAATGTTACACTGCATGTTCATATCTCAGCACTTACGTATTTCAGATCCATTTCACTAAAACACTAAAGGTTTGGTGGTGCAAACATTTTTTTCTTGTAATGTGCAGATTGTCCCTGATATTTATTCTTTAAACAGTGAGAGTGTCCCTGAAAGAAATCATTATTGGTAATACTCATTTTGTCTGGTTGCTTACTTGGAACCCAAGCTAGGGTATCTTGTAACTTTCTTAGTCTTGTTCTTGATGTTCACATATTGAGCATGGACATATTAAGCACAGGTGTACAGGAGCTTTTGTGACAGGTGAAAACACACCCATTGGAGATTCCAGTTCAGCACCTCTCACTTTGTGTCACTGTTAAAATCCTGACCTCCCCTCCCAAGCACTGCAGCTTTAAAAGAAAAACCCATATATTTTAGACTGCAACCATATTTTTAGAGTAAAATGGACCTTGACTTTCATGATATTTTTCAAAATGGTGGGCTGTAACCATTGCTTACTTCTTACCCCTTTTTGCCCATATTGTTACCATGCCATACACTCACACTCTATGATATAATTGGCAATGAACATTACTTAATTGGCATTAAATATAAACCACACATGTACAGCTGGAAAGCCATGCTGGCAAAGAGGACTGGCTGGACACATGCAAAATTAGGTCAGAGCAGACTTCAAGGCAAGATCAGGTCATAAGTTCACTGAGGATTAGTTGGAGAAGATGATCCTCTCAATGGCCCAAACCTAGAAAACAACAAGCTCTGAAACTCCCAGACAAACTAACAGTGACTAACATCCTGTAACTTCCTTCCTGCTGAACTTCCCCTTTTGTTTACTCACTTGCCCAGACATTAAGAAGTGATCACAACTCCCATTGATGCTTTGTCATATAATGCTAAGACCATTAGCCAGCTCCGACCTCTTTGTTTGCTCTGCCAGAGAGCCATTAACACCTTCTCCTTCAAGATAGAAAAGGGGTATTTAAACGCTGGCCCTGACCTTGGTTTTTTGCTAGCACTTGGACATCATGCTGCACCCCAGACCATTGTTCCTCAGTGCTGCCCTCAAACTCTCAAACAGGTGAAAAGATCCAGAAAGTTACCCCCACACCACGGCCTCCTTTTTGAGCTATAATTCCCCACATTTCCACTTAGGCATTGGCATCACATTTGGACCTCTGAGTCACCCACCTTTTGCAGATAACAAGATGATAGCAACAGAAGGAGGATACAGTTGGCTCTGGGGCCTCCTACAAGCTTTCTCCTTGTATGGAGACTTCCTTAATCTCTCTCTATTTCCTTCTGACATGTTATTTCTTGTTGTTTCATATAATGAGTTACCCTGAATTCCTAGTGAGCCTCTTGAAATAGCAGTTTTAACTGGCTAAGTTTCAGAAAGCAGAATGCTCAGATTATTTGTGTATCAGTTCTTCATTGTTTGACTGTACTGAACTTGGAAATATTCTCTTAAATCTGGTGAACAGACACACTAAAGACTACTTTTAGAAAACTCTGACAGAACCTCCTGCCACTTAATGGCCAGCTACTACTGTTGAAATAGCACATTACTTATGATGTGTTTGCGGCATCATCTTGGTGTCAACAGGAGGTCAGAACTTATGTGGTAGGGAAAATTGTGAGATCACTCATGTATACAACTGTTTCTACAAAGCATTTTAATTTATCCTGCCTTTGCAATATACTCACAAATTAAACACTTTAAGCCACTATATTTCAACACACATTGTTTGCAGAGGAAAAAGCAAGATAAATCATGACTCCCCCACTCTCAAATAGCACACAGTACAGTAAACTCTTTCATCAGATTGTTTCCCTGTGTGACAGTGTGGAGAGATTCTTAACTTTTGGAGGATCATAAACCTGTTTAAGAGGATCATACACCTCTTTAAGAATCTGCTGAAAGTAATAGACCACCTCTCTGAAGAAAGAAAATAATATTTTTAGAGTAGCAGGAAGAAAATCAAAGAAAAAAAAGGAATTATAAATTGTCCCCAGTTCATGAACTTCCCAGAAGTTCACCCATGGACCCGTGATGCAGACTTGAGTCAATTGACTCGGACTCAAGTCAGACTTCAGTTGCTTCAGTGACTTGACTTGGACTTGACTCAGCAAATATTACACACTGACTTGACTCAACTTTAGACTTGCGTATTTTTAGTGACTGATGTGCTGCACTTGGTTCAGTGACATAACACATTCATCCAGAAACCTTACAACTTACTGGTCACATGATGATCTATCTCAAGCCCAAAGTGTGGACACGTTTCTCAGAGGGAACAGCAAATGGATTAGGCAATAGGCCTGAGGTGGGGGTTGAGGTCTGCTCAGCAGCTTTTCCTTGCTACATGTGGGAGGAGCTTTCTTAAACTTTTCTTAAGAGCAGTAGGCAAGACTTGTGCCCAGAGTGCAGGGCACATATCTCAGGGGGAACAGGAAATGTGTTAGTCAAAGGGCTTAAGGATCCCCACTTCTGAAAAGCCTCCAGCTTTGCAAATGGGAACTAAGTAGGATCTTATTCCCCACTTCTGAAGCTGCAAGTGGCAAAATCACAAAAGCAGAGGGCTAACTCTACTTAAATTGTTAAAACTGACTTTATTCAACTCTGTCCAGAAATTCTGGAATACAGGTTGGGGTATAAAGTTGGCTCTCAGACTTGAGACTTGACTTGAAAATGTCCTGCAAGGACTTGAGACTCAACTTGAGACTTGAAGATAGAAACTTGAGACTTGACTTGAGACTTGGAGTAAAAGACTTAAATACATCACTGCCATGGATCCTATTGCCCTAAGGATCCATGGACCATAGATTAAGAACCCCTTAAAATAAGAACCCCTGCCAAAAATAAAAACCCTTTGTTTTCAACAAACGAATAGCCATTGTTCTTTTAAATCAGCAGGACTTGCTGCAGTGTGCTGTTTTTTGGACCTGGCATGGTCACCCAATTTCAGTCACAGCCTTATAATTAAGAAAACTAAGGTGAGAATTCCATTGGAGAGTTATGAATGTGTAACTTAGCATTAGGCATTTGTAACTGTTTGGTATTCATGATGCCTACATATTCCCTAGTTTAGAGGACACGTAGAGAGTGTGAAAGTCACCCAATCCCCACTTACCAGGCAGCAGCCCCTGTGACTGATGGCAGACTGTCCTCCTGTCAATCAAGAAGCAGTTGACTGATGTCTCCACCAGTCTCCTCACGTACTGGAGATCGCTCCTAGGAGGGAGTGGAAACAGCAGCCAGCTGCATTCCAAGAAACAGAGGAACAGACCCCCATTGATCACAGTGGTTGATGCCTAATAAGTGAGGATGGAGAAGGGTCACTGTGTAGCTACTTAACTACAGTGGTTATGCATTTCTAACTCCCCAGCAGGACTCTGTCCAGGATTTTTTTTTCCAAAAAGGATTTAATAAATGCTTTAATTTGTTCTTAAGGACTGTTTCCATCCTTCTGTTATGCTTTGCTTTGAGGGCTGAGTTGAAAAATGAGAAATACTTTAGATAGATAAATAGATAGACAGACAGACAGACAGACAGACAGATGATTTGCTGATGAGACTAAAGAACAAAAGATTTCAACAAAAGCCTTCCTGGGCTGATGGAACACAAAGTATGTTGCCCTCTGTGTGAAATGTTTCAGGAAAAAATAAGCCACTGGTAGGCTTTTCCAGCAAAGATCTTCCACCTCTGAAGATACATTGGGCCAAATGGCTAAGAAAAGAAGTTGCAGTAGGGGATGTGCATAGCAGGAGGACTACATTAGAGCAAGGTTGTTCTAAATTATCGGGCTCTAGATATGTTAGCCAAATGATTAATGCAAGGGAAATGTGGTTAATGAGGAGGAACTCCCCTACAGCAAGACATTTGGACATTTTTGGCTTCTGGAGAACCTGCCTAATCACCTCCATCCAGAATGCCATACACCTAAATACATCCTATCTGAAGCTAACCAAAATAATACCTGGTTAGTGTTTGGATAAGAGACCACCATGTAATGCCCAAGATCTCCAGCTTCAGGTAGGAAAGAGTCCTGCCTGGAAACCTGGACAGCTGCTGCCAGTTAGAGGTAGAAACCTGACAAGAGTTTTTCTTTTGCTGTTACTTTCAGTCTACCAACAACAAAATTTACCTTCTTCCTGCTCCTTTTTTCTGTTGCAATCCAAAGGGGTGGATGCAAGTTGCCACTGCTGATCTCCATGTCCCTGTCTGGCAACACTGGCCTGCCTATACAGATGTCATGCCTGTACCCCACCTTAGTGAATATAGCTTCTGCCTCTGGGCAGATGGGTTTTAGAGTCCCTGTTAACAACCTGGTCAACTCTTTAACAGTGACAAAGAAAGAGTTAATTTGTACTGAATAGGCTTTGCTAGATAGCCTCACTTTAGCTTGGCAGTTTAAAGCCTTATCACACCAAGGTGTCATACTGCCAGATTTGGGATCAGTCCTATTGCGTGATGTTGTTGATCATCAGCAGCTACTGCATTGCAATCCATTTGAAATATGCCCTTTTTTCATGCTATAAATAATCCATTAATGATCCCCTTTCCCTCAACAATCCATTTAGCTGAGGGAATGTGGTTTCCTCATAGAGCTTCCTTCCCTAGCTGATCCAATAGTTGGCATTGTGTGGGTGTTCCCAGGTGTCCCTCCTTTAGCTGCTCCCAAGGAGATCTCTGCCCGATAACCTCCAGACCAATCTTGAGGTGTGGAGCAGGGAAAAAGACTCAGCAATGACACTGTAATGTGGAAGGAAGAACAGTTCGAATGATGCTACTCATCTGCAGATGTTGAAAGGGTGTGGTAGAGAGCATTAGTAACCTGATACCATCACAGGATTGGCTATAATGGGATTCCAATGGAGCAGCGCAGTATTAAGGTATGGTGTGATAAGGATCTAAGGCTGGGAAAAGTTATGGGGCTGGGGAGGGAACGTGGAAGTGAACTTTCCTGCCAGCAACCGAAGCCATTTTTGCACTAGCCTGTTATAGTGCTATTATTCCACTTTCAATATCCTATGGAATTCTGGGGTTTGCAGTCTAGAGAGGGGCCAGCCAGCCCCTCCCTAAACAGCAAACTCCAGGATTCCATAGGAAGTTGAAAGTGGAATAATAATGCTATAACAGTCTAGTGTGGAATTGGCCCTACTTGTACAGTTTTCACAGCTATTCAGATGCCTGCATCCTCCAATTTCCTTTGTATACTTCTGTACTATATAACCGTAGAAACTCATCTTCCACTGGCCTTGCCCCCAGCTAAGTTAACGTAGATATTTTTTTTAATGTTTCAGTCCTCCAACATCACTTTCCTGAGCTTAGGTGTCAATAAACTTATTACTTCTGAGTAGATATGTCTAGAAAAGCACAACTAGCCAATCTACTTGTGCCTAATGCCAGAATATCTAAAAATGTGATTTTCCCCTCCATCTCATCTTTTCAAAAACAGATGAATGTGTGCTAACCTACAATTGTGATTATGAGCAGGGAATAGCTACAGGTGGGAACAGTTCTGCAATGAATTAATGTGGCGTACAAAGATATGATCTTGTGTACAGAGGAGGAAATTTCATGTAAAAATAGGCTGAAACCAATGTTTTATTTAGTTCTGCATTTTGTATTACTATGGCAACCTGTTTATAAAGATGTAATCAGAAGACCTGCTACTCTGTGCCAAGGTTTTATTTTCTTCCTGTTCTTCCTCACCAAGGTTGGAACAAAATGTTTCAAGGAGCAGAGGACTTCAGCTGAAAAATGAGGATCTCTATTTCCTTGCAATAGCACCTACTACAACTTACCCCTTATACATTGCACTCTGTGCATTGCTCTGTCCCCAAAAGGAATGGAAAGAATATTTGAAAATATCCACAAAATGGTTTAAAAAATATTTTCCAAATGTTGAGAAACCCTGGAGAAAAAAAATCTCAGAGTGATGAGCATCTTTGCAGTTCCGACTTACTTTGTGCAAATTTTACATGTGTTTTCTGCACAGAAAATTCTGTAATTGAGGATTTATTCTGCACAAAACTTGTTGTATGTGGTTAACTTGCATAGAAAAAAACATGGTTTTCTAAGACTTTCTCACAGCAGGAAGAAAATGGTTAAAATTACTTGCTGCTTCCTTTGAGAAGAAACTTAATGAAAAATTACACCTCCTTGTCCCCAAAAGCAGCAGATGATGCTGTCATTATATAATGACACCAAGACATTGATGTCCCTCCACAGACAGAATCCTCTCGGATCGCACAGAGGCATTTTCACCGGAACAAGGAGAGACACCAATTTAGAAATTCCTTCTTCCCCACCAACCCAGACTACCATTCAGAACAGGGTAGAGGTAGCTCAAAACCTGATGGAGAGAGAGGGGATAATTGCCTCCATTCTCATTCCACTGATGATAATTCCTTGACTGTTCTGCAGTTCTACATTCCATCAGCAGAATGACACCAATTGGATCCAACCCATGATGAACCCTAATGGAAGGGAAGAGGTCTGCTTGCATTTACAGTGCCAATTTAATTTTCAGTTCTTCTCGTTAGAGATCAGGAAGCTTGGTTTCCAAACACATGCATCCGCTTTGTTTTGTGCAGCCTACCTCCTCTTGTATTTCCTCTAGACAGCCTACATACCTTCACCAACTATAGTGAGGAGAAATCTAATATTTTGTTGTGTGAGGTCGTTTTTAGTCCTTAACAGTGATTTTTAACTCAGATTGTAGTGCGCAGGCTGATGCTTTTTTTTTTTACTGTTTTCTATTGTTTTTTTTAACCTCTTTAACGTTGGATCTTTTAAACATTAAATTATAAAGCTCTGAGGTTTTAATAACTCCAAAAATTTATTACTTAGGGCTTTAATTATTTAAGATTTTAAGACTTTATTTGCCTGGGCAGATGTGATCTTTTGACAATTAACCTACCTGAAGCTTTTGGAAGGCCAGCTGAGGGCTAGCTGAGTGCTGGCAGAGTGGAACCCAGGCAAATTACAACTGGGTTGTTTACATCAGAGAAGGCACTTCTATTTACTACTATTCCTTAAGCACTGCTGCCTTGCTGTTTTCGTCTGGATTGTGGACTGTTGATGGTATATTTATCGAAGTTGAAGAAACCTATATACAACGGTTCTATTCTATAGCTGTTTGTGTTTTTGGCATCGTCTCTATCATCTTCATTTGCCTACAATTTGGAACTCAGAGCTGAAATGCTAATGTGGTGAGCAGAGGCTTGAGGTCTGAGGTTGTATCTTTGACCTGTTGACTGGTTGAAGAGGAGGAGGAAGGGAGGATGTTGAACTTTCTACCATCCTATGAAGGTCAGACACTGATTGATGATGTGGGGCAGTGAGCTGTGAACTGCGAACTGTATTTCCTTTCCTTGGTCATTTCCGCACTAGACTGTTATAGCGTATTATTCCACTTTCAACATCCTATGGAATCCTGGGGTTTGCAGTTTTGGGAGGGACTGGCCTGCCCCTTATAAAACTTCAAACCCCAGGATTCCATAGGATGTTGAAAGTGGAATAATAGCGCTATAACAGTCTGGTGCAGAAATGGTTCTTGATACTCTTCTTTTTTCCCCCTATTCTCTCAATATATTTAGAATGCAAAGCCACTCAGCATGTGAATTTTGTCACTTTTGTGATCTCTGTAGCATCAACAACTGTTGTTGTGTGCCTTCAAGTTGTTTCCAACTTATGGCAACCCCAACCCTTACCATGGGGTTTCTGGGGGCTGATTGTGTGTGATGTGCCCAAAGTTTCCATGGCTAAGCCAGCAATCAAACCATGGTCTCCAGGGTCATAGTCCAACACTCAAACTGCTACATCACGCTGGCTGTTAAAAATTGATATATTTGCTGTTGGGAAAGACAGTGCTTTTGGAGAAAAAATGAGAGAAAGAATGAAAGAGAATTAGAAGGAACAGTCAAGAAGAATTTGGAGATCTCTCCTGTTTCTCACACACTCCCAAGCTGAACTTAACATCCTGTAATATTCTGTGTTACTCTGTGTACTTATAATAAAAAAAACACACTTCGGCCCACATGGCAAACTGTGTCCAGATTGTGAATGTACCGCTTCAGACCACAGTCGTATAAATAAAATTTTCTCTCACTAACATAGAAAAAGTACATGTCAAGTGAATGTCTAGCCTAGAACCCTGCTTTCAAACATCAAGTTTTCTACATGAAGGCATTTTTAATTTTTGTATTGAGAAGCATTGTGTGTTCCCATCTATTGTGTGATCTCATACAGTCTACACAAGTTTATCATCATGATGAGAACTAAGCCAATGAGTAGAACAGAAACAGCATATGCTTCACAGCTGGGGGCTTTAAAAGAGAATTAGAAGCAGTTTTCTTGTTCTTAGAAATGCCAAATTGAATGGGTTTTGCTGTTTCTCTCTCCAAGCTTCAGATGCCTACAGGGTCAACCCCTGTATGAGATGTGTAGGAAATACCATGCTATGGAAAACTTGCCTAGCATATGCACTTATATGCATTTGTGCCTGCAGAGAGAACTGAGGGAGCCATCTCTTATCCTTAGCAATACAATGTTTATTCAGTTTCAACTAAGCAGTTAAAAACCCTATTGCTGATTCTGCAACCCTAATGAACTGGGTTACAGATTTATAAGCCTCATTCAAAGGGGATCTTTTGGCTATTTCAAATGGATTTATAAATTTTATAAGAAGGCCCCTGTGATAGGTGTCTATGATACAGATGGCTTCATGGAAAAGAAAAGAAAAGCAGACTATGTCATTCTTGTATGCAGAGGAGTTTCAGAAGAACACCCATATCTAAATCAACTATCTTTTAGTTCACCCAGACCTGACCAGAACTGCAATCTGGCATAAAAGGTATGTGTGCAAATATATCACTATGACTGCCATTTACAAGCAAACTTATCACTCCTATCTGAATGCTAATTTGGTGTCCTTGTGGCCATTTTTTCAGGCAGCTATTATTACTATTATGCACTTTAAATAAAAATGGTGGGTGGCAATGTTTGCAGCTGACAGTGTCAGAGGTCAGAGCTCACGAAGACCCACAGACAAAAGAGGAACAGTGAAGGGTGGATGCAGGTACCAGGAGGAAGGAAAGATTAATCTGAAGAGGAATTCATAAGTTCAGTTCCTTTGCAAGATCATGCCACACCTTTCACTGATGCTTATCTCCAGGGCCAGTACAAAGTAGTGATACTGTGACCTGAATTGTGTTGTTAGTTCCAAGTAGAATAGGCCAAACGAATCGATAGGATTGACCTCAACAGTAATATGGCGCTACCTTTTCATGGTGGTGAGATTGTGCGCTCCTTTGAGGCAAGAGGCTATGCTGATGGTAGCACTGCTGCTGGTAGGGTCTCCCCTGACAGACCAGCTTTCGCTAAGTAGCCAAACTAAATGTGCCAAACAGCTACTAGGCAACAGCAGTAGACACTGGAGAGTGACACTGATGGAGGGTCTCTCAGAGACAACAGTAGTGACACCATAGCTAACACCTGTTAGTACTGCACAGAAGGAGTAATGGTAAACCCCTTTGTATGTCTTTTACCATGAAAACCCCATGATGAGAAAAACCAAAATGAAACAAGAGATAGTGCCAGAAGATGAAACTCCCAGGTCAAACGGCACTCAACAAGTTACTTGGGTACAATAGAAGACAACTACAAGCAGCACTGTGGATAATGAGGCAACTAGATTCAAACCAAAAGGACGTTCAACAGTTAACATGTTCAGCCATGAAAAGAAAGTCCAAAGCTGCACGACACATATTATAAGAATATGGAATGTGAGAAGCACAGTGGCGGAGCTTGGAGTGTGTGTGTGTATGGGGCGGGGATATGGCGTGAGGGGCGTGGCCACTGTGTATGGAGGCGTGGCTGTGATGCGTGGGGCATGGCTAGGGCACTTGGGGCATGGACAGGGTGCATGGAAGTGTGGCTGTGGGTTGGGACACCCCAAAAACATTACCACCCGAGGAAACTGCCTCCCCACCCCCTCGTCCCTACACAAGTGGAGAAGCATGAATTAGGGGAAGCTAGACATAGTAAAACAAGAAATGGAAGGCACAAACATTGCTATACTTGGAGTGAGCAAACTAAAGTGGATAGAAATGATATGTTCCAAGTCAGATAATTACAGTACACAGTGTTTTACTCAAGAAATGAAAATCTAAGATGAAATTGGGTGGCATTAATAGTGAGGAAAGATGTAGCAAAAGAAGTCAAATGCAAAGTCTGACCAAATATTGATAAGACTTCAGAGAAAACCCATCAATAGCACCATAATCCAAGTTTGTGCTCCAACTAGAGAGGCAGAAGAAGAAGAAATTGAAAGATTTTGTGTTAAAGTGCAGGAGGATATTGACCATACACCAAAACAGGACTTCTTGTTAATCATAGGTGATTGAAGTGCATAAGTAGGGAATAGAGCAGAATCAAAGATTGTAGAGAAGTTTGGCCTAGGATCAAGATATGTAGCAGAAGAGTCATTCATTGAATTTTGCAAGACCAACAGTTTATTTATCACAAACACATTCTTCAAGCAACCAGAGGTGACTGTGTACATGGACATCACTTCATGGCCAATATATAAACCAAATAGACTAAATAATTGGAAGCAAAAGATGAAGAAACTATATTGTCTAGCAAAAACAAGACCAGCAGCAGATTGTGGCAAAGGCCATGAACTTCTGATACCAAAAATTAGAGTAAAGCTCCTTAAAGAAGAACACTAAACTAACTGTCATGCCAAAATACAACCTGAAGAACTTCCCCATAGAATTTAAAGATAATGTAAAAAAATAAATTTGCACTATTAAGCCTAATTGACTGGAAGCTAGAAGATCTCTACACTGAAGCCATTGCCATTGTTAGGGAAGAATGCAAAAACAGACTATCTCCAACCAAAGGGAAAAAAATAGCCTCAAGGGAAGAGAGATGACACTTCAGGCAGTAAAGGACAGATGAAAAGCAAAAGTAAGAGGTGACAGAAATAGAGTCAGAACCTTGACTGTAATTGTTCAGTGATTTGTATGCATTGATGAGAAGAATTACTATAATAATCACTTAAGAGAAATAGACAATGACAACAAAAAGGAAGAACAAGAGACCTCTGAGAACTATATAAAATAGATGAAAGGATGACAAATTCATTCAAGGAAGAACCATTTGAAGATGAACCCACAATTTTAGAAACTGAAGCGGAAGCTGCACTCAGAGCATGTGGGAGAAATAAGTCACCAGGAGCAGATGGCATATCATTCAAGCTACAGGGACAGAATCAACTCTAGTTCTAACTAACTAATTTGTACTTCATTAACTCAGCAGGGAAGAGGAGAGAGGAGAGGTGGACCCCTGCCTTTCCCAGTAGGCTTGGGCAAAAGCAAGCTGCTGCAGCTTGTCTTGGCTTGTGTGTTCTTCCTCATTAATAACTCAGTAATAACTTTTGACATTTTGTTGCTTGTCCCCACATGTCTCGGTTTTCATCTGTGAAATTTTGGAGGTTATGGAACACAGCACAACTTAGCTGGTTTTGGTAAGTAAAGGAAAATAAACTCCCTGTCCCAGCACCCTCTTCCCAAACTTGGTAATGTTGCCTAATGTTGACTTAGTAGCAACAGCCCTTGAGAATGTTGGAACTGGTTGAAGTTAATAGATAGGAACTCTTCTGACATTCAAAGACTCCTCTTCTGACAAATTTCATATGATCTGAATGCCTATACATAAATCTAGATCAAGGGGAATAAATTTGTTCAGTGGATGCACACATGCTAAGGCTCTGTGACCTGCAGTTCACAAGCAGAGCACATGACTTGTATGCATAAGATTCCAGACTCCTTCCCTGTCATCTCCCTGCAGGAATGTGTAAAACTTCAGAAATGTGCTGCCAGTCAATGTAGGTATTACTGTGCTAGTCAGATCAATGATCTGATTTGGTATAAAGCAGCTTGCCTCGTGAAAAAAAGAGCATTACTTTACTTCTTCAGTCCCATCATTTTGAACAAAATATATAAGGGATAACCTTGGAGGAAAAGAGACTAAGAAAAGACATTGTATTGCCTCTAGTGAAATATGCAAGAACACTTTCTAATCTACTTGTGGTTCAATCACTCCAAGGTAGCTTTACAGTCATACACAGATTGTACCAGTTTACCACAATGAAATTTAAAATCTACTCTTTCTACAAGGAGATAAAATGAAGTGGACTTCAGGGCTGCTTTGAATAGCATTGACTATGAGTTTGAGTTCTGTTATGGGAACTAAACAATACTTCTCTTTTGTCCAGCCAAATGACACCTGAATGAACAAATGCATATTCTGTTTCATGTTGGGATGAGGGACAAGCAACACTTCTGGCAAATGAAATGCTTATGCTAGAACAGCAGCAAGCAGCAACAACAACAAAAATATAACAGGTAAATTCATCTCTTGCCTCAGGCATCACAGCTTGCTCACTCTCCCTTGCAGACTTCTTTCTGCCACAGGGAGATCTTAAATTCTATATTTTTATTAAGTCATCTATCCCTTCTTAACTAAAGCTCTCAGCTTGGCTGATTTCCAGTAGACTTGTGATCAGAACTGACATTACTCCTCCATGGCGATGCACATCTTTTAAATCAAGTAGGCCTTCCAAATAGAATTCGGAAGTTTCAGAAGCAAAGTATACCAGTGTTTGTCCTCTTTTTTAGCAGAAGGTACAAATGTACTATGTTGACGCAGTTCTCACCTCCACCATCCTCTGGCATCTTCTGTATAGAGTTTATTATATTCTGACCACAAAAGGATGGCTTGAGCAAACTTTATGTTTTTTGTGTACCACTCACCACTTCTTCTTCACCAGCAGAATGGACAACAAATGCTATGCCTGTCACTCAAGCTGGAAATGGAAGGGGGAAATACTGTTGAAGAAGTAAACAACCTTACAAAGGAATCTGATAGACATGCCTGCAGCACATCTAGAAATGTTGTTGCAGCCCAATAACTCCCATGTTTCAAATGGAGAGAGGCAGTGAATTCACAATTATTTGAGCATGCCCCCAGGGCCATACATTTCAACTGTCTTGGCTTGGCAGGGACAGTCCCAGCTAATCCTATATCACCTCACCTTTACAGCTGCTTTTAGAATGCCCCAGTTTCTCTTTTCACCCACTTTCCCCCTTTGTCCTCCACTTACCTCAGTTGCTGCAAAGTACTTTGAGTTCAAAGTACAAAAGTAGTTCTCATTCAGCAGCAGGAAAGGAGGGGAGAAGGCCTTCCTTGTAGGTTCAGGCAGAAGCAAACTGCTGCGAACTTTCCTAACTTCTGTATTCTTCATTAATCATTTTGTCATCTTGGCCACACTCTGATGTTGCTTGTCTATACATCTCGATTTTATCTGTGAAACGTTGGAGGGTATGCAGAACACACACCTGCAGCCACAACCTAAGATACAATGTTATTAGAGCATTCCTTCCCACAAACTCCATCAGCCCCAGTTGTTCTACCTCCATTGGGTATGTGGTTGGGAAAATGAAATCAGAATCTGGACCCCAAACTCTCTTGGTAGTGGGGAGACAATGCTGCTGTCAGTGGGTATCAGTGGTCTTCCTACTGTTTGTCCAAACCTGACCTCTGTGGCTACTTGTCACAAGGGTCTTCTCCTTCATAGATGGCCCTTAATCCCTTGTCCAGGCAGCTTGTATATTCTCATTTCAGGCAACCTTCTCACAGAGTGCCAGAGGTTGCTATGTTGTATGGCCATTTCTTCCTTCCTTTTGTGCACTGTGCATTGCTTCATGGTGGTTGCAAGTGGCATAAGAGGGATCCAAATTATTTCCTGTAGAGACTGTGAATAATCTCCCTCTAAATTTTAAGGCTGAGAAGTTCACAGATGTAGTTCTGTGATGATGGAAGGGGCAGTAGCCTAATTTTTATTGTTATGTTTGATGATTCAAGAGTATCCACTGGAGGCATGTTCCCACTGCTATGAATTCATTGGTTCCCTCCCTTGGTGGCTGGCAGGTGGGTGCTGCTGCCAGCCAAACTCCCCATTGGTGGGCTTCATGGTGTTTCTAGTGATACTGAAAGGGGGGGGGTGTCTGCCATTTTAGGTTGTTATTGTTTTTCTGGTGTTTATGTTTGTACATGTGGGTGTGTTTCTCTTTTCATTGGTTCACTGCTTATAAGGCAAAAGCAACCATCTCGTTAACGTACTGGTAGTGGACCTCTTTCCACAACCCTAGTAAAATCTGCCTTGTATACACTTCAGAAAAAAACATTTGTCATGCCTTTCTCATACTTATGCAAGTTGAAAAATGCACAAATATATATATATATATAATCTATCTATCTATGTACAACTTGAAGACACCCTGTCGCATCTATCTTGGAAGTGAAGCAGGATCAGGCCTGGTGAGTACTTGCATGAGGAACCTCCAAGGAATACCAAGTTCTGTAGGCCAATGCTTCTCATGCTATCTGATGTGGAAGACCAGCAATTCCCCCCACCCCCATGTGCCAGGACTGGCACCATATTTGTGACCATCGATTATAACTGTTTCTTTCCTTCCTGGAAACTTGTCAGGAACCAGGCGCTGGCACCAGTCCAGGAACCATCATTTTGAGTAGCATTGCTGTAGTCTATGTGTCAGAGGAAGCAATGAGGAGATGACCTCTGAGTAATCCCTGCTAACAAAACCCTATGAAATTCATAAGGTCACCATAAGTCACGTGCCCTCCAACATTTTACAGATGAAAAAAAGGAAAAATGTGGCTTAGAAAAGAAATTACATCACTCCCGGTTAAAAGTTCCTTCCTTAGCCCTGAAGTCAGTTACCAAAAGCCCATTTGAGTAAGAAAGTATCTTTCCCTGCTGGTGAAAGGAGAGTAGAGAGGGGAACAGACTAAAGACTTGTGGGAGACCCACAACCTGGGAGCAGCCACTAAGAAGGCTCATATACATTTGCTATACATTTGCTAAATATTAGACCAAAGGAGGTCAACTTCTTTGGGTCCAGGGGCATCTTTTCAGACTGAGCAGGTGCTAGAAGACAGCATACCTAGGTACTGTGGCTCAATGAGAAACTTGTTGTTGTGGTGTACCCTCAAGCTGCTTCTAACTTATGGCAATCCTAAGGCGAACCTGTCACAGGGTGTTCAGAGTGTGTTTGTCTTTGCCTTCCTCTGAGAGTGAGAGAATACGAATTGCCCAAGCTCATCCAGTGGGTTTCCATGGTGGTTTGAACTCTGGGCCTTTTCCGCATGATGTCACTGTCTTGTTTCTGCCACAGGATGGCAGTGGTTGGCAGGTCATGGTTCCGCATTATGTCGTTGCTGTCCTGCTGCCATTCTGTTGTGGAGTGTCGTGCTTGCGGAGTTTTTGCAAAATGGAAAAAATCCATTTCGTGTCTGCAATTGCGTGGATCTCCCGTCACTTCTGGCCATGCGGAAGCTGCAGAAGCGCATTGGCGATGCTTCCTTATGTAGCACAGCAATAGAAAAAGCCTGGCTGCGCTGCAGAAGGAAGACATGGCACCATTGCATTCTCTTCCGCATGAACCGAGTGGGTGCAGAGGGAAGCGTTGCTGACACACTCCCTTCTGGACCCTGGACTGCAGCAAGATGACGTGGAAGAGTGTCATCATGCGGAAATGACCCCGGTCTCCAGAGTTATAGTCCAACACTCAAACCACTATATGATGCTGGCTCACAAGGAGAAATGTACTGTTTTAGAATGTTAAAAACCTAGGCAAATAGGAAAAAATAGACTAGTTTTTCATTTATATTATGTCACTTTTAACCAATAAAATCCCCCACTCATATCTGATTATAGTAAGCAGCATCTCAGATTTTTAACATTATTATTAACATATATAATTCTACCCAACTCATTATTAACAAATAAAATTCCCCACTCATAATTGATCAGTATCACAGAGAGAGAGATACACACACACACAAATACTTTAAATGTTCTTAGATTGACTACTGAACGTAATATTAACTAAAGTCAATGGGATAGTCAGTATCATAATCAATATAATTCCTTTCCAAGTTAATTTAGTATTTAGTGGTAGCTTGCCACCAAATTTTAAAGGCGATTTTGAAAGATCCTAGTGGCTACACAAAGCCCATAGACTTCACTCTCCCCATTTGATAATTATGGCTGGAACAAAGGCCATTTCTGCACTACAGTCTTATAGAGCGATTATTCCACTTTCAACATCTTATGGAATCCTGGGGTTTGCAGTTTAGGGAGGGGCCGGCCATACGGCCCCTCCCTAAACTGCAAACCCCATGATTCCATAGGGTGTTGAAAGTGGAATAATCGCGCTATAAGAGTGTAGTGCGGAAATGGCCAAAATGGGCCAATAGGGGTATGGGTCATCAGGCTTTGACTCCTGTACTGCCTCAGTTTCAGATCTGAGGCAGAAACTATAACCTTCTCACAATCAACAGGGATACCCCCACAGCACAATCCCAGTCTTATTTATTCAGAAGCTAGGCAACATTTAGAAATAATTTCTGCTAAGTTCTCTGCAGCTTACCACTTCTTTAACCATTCCTACACTACTAATTGAAGATAATTTTATTTGGAGATATTTCTGGATCTCAGGTGTGCACGTTCATAAGTAAATAAATAAACATACAGCAAAACACATAGGCACCACAGTGCCAATTCAAAATCCCTTCCTGTCTTTGTTTTATGTTTTAGCTGTTTCCTGATATATCTTTTTTCCCGCTTCCTTTTATAAGTCACCTGAAAGACAAAGTGATGAGGTTTTTAACTGATTGACTGGTTAACTAAGCAACCAACCAGTCATCCATTCACGCTCTAAACTTAGGGAACTGCAGACCATGCCTAGATTGTACAGTTCACAGATGCAGCAGGACGGGTAGCAAGAATACAGCAATATGGAATTTTAAAAACCTCTGCTACATCGTATGTATTTCTGGGAAGTATTTACTGCCTGTGATCTTGACTGTGGTAAAACAAATGTCGGAAGGTCATATGAGTATTGATCCAGTTCTTTCTGTTTATATCTGCTCGAGCTCAAATCAGCTGGATCTTCAGGCATTTTACGCATGCACAAAGGGTTTTTCCTCCGATAACTTTTAGGGCATTTGGTTTGGTTTCAGATCCTGCACTTTCAAGGATGTCTATCCATTCAAGGGAGAAGATGAAAAATAGCTGCTACGGTTTCCTTAGCAACAAGCATCTATTAACTCACCGATTTTGCTCATTTGTGGTTAGAATATTTAGCTTTTGAGATAGGATGAGGTCTTGGTCTTTTCACAAATGCCTTTTGAGAAATTCTGATTAACATTTCTAGAGGTAAATGGCAGTGATGTATTTAAGTTTTTTATTCCAAGGCCATTTCCACCCTACACTGTCATAGTGCTATTATTCCAGTTTCAACATCCTGTGGAATTATGGGTTTTGTAGTTTATTGAGGCCAAAGACCTCTCTGGCTGAGAATTCTAAATGCCCTTCGCTAAACTGCAAACCCCAGGATTCCATAGGATGTTGAAAGTGGAAAACTACTACTATAACAGTGTAGCGTGGAAATGGTCCAAGTTTCAAGCCGAGTCTCAAGTCCTTGCAAGATAATTCAAGTCAAGTCTCAAGTGTTGAAGCCAACTTCAACCAAAAAAAGAGGAGGTAGTAGTGGGGTGTAGGAGGTAGTTAAGTTCTTCAGTTCACCCTTCTCCTACTCCTCCTGCTCCTCTCTCTCACCGGCAGCCTCCCACCCTCCAGTGCCTCCCCCCCCCGACTTCTCTTCTCCCTTTCTAACACCTCTCTCCAATCCCAACAACAGCAACTTCCTCACTCCTCTTCCTGCACACATTGCAAACTTCATGCCTTTCCTGGATTCTCAGACCACGAAAACTCAATTGAATTTTAATCTTCTTTTCCCCTGCAACACTTCTCTCCAGTCCTAATAACAGCAACCCCTGATTTTAATTCCTGCACACCTCACAAAGGTCAGCCTCTCGCGGACTAGGAAAACTGAGAAATGAGGAGTTGCTCATTGCTGTTGTTGGGGCTGGAGAGAGATGTGAGGGAGAGGGGGAAGAGAAGTGGTGGGGAAGGCACTGGAAGATGGGAGGCTGCTGCTGCTGGTGTCTCTAAAACCTGGTGGAGATTTGAAGGTCTAAGTATCTGGGAGAGGAGTGGTCGTGCCAGTCAAAGAGGAGGGGGGCATTGACCTTCAAATGCCTAATAATTAAATTTATGAAAGGCAAATCTATGAATGTGAGGGGCTGACTATACTGCTTGCTCATGGGGAAGCTATTCGGAGAGGTTCACTGATTCTGCCAGGCATGAGAGAGTGGAGTGTAGCTTCCTTTTGGAGGTGACCTTCCCTTCTCTCTTCTCACCACCCCATGCCAAAACTTCTCCATGGCTATACTCACAAAATAAATAAATAAATAAATCCGCAAACCTCTGTTTTCCCCATTTTCAGTCTTCTCACACTTTTGTTATAAATGCCTTCTCAAAAAACATGAGGAACAAGGGAAAGGCAAGGATCATGTGCAGCTCTCATTGAGTAATCAACATACCATTCCCTCACTGTCGATTGGGAACAGCCTGGAGGGGGTGGGGGGACTACAAAGGGCAGCAAGTCAGTCACTAAAAGTAGACGAGTCACAGGTTGAGTCAAGTCAGTCCATCATTTATTGCCAAGTCAAATCCAAGTCAAGTCACTGAAGTGATTTGAGTCCGACTGGAGTCCAAGTCAATCAACTTGAGTCTATATCACTTGTAAATGACCAATAATGCATACATGGGATGGCCAACAGGTGGCCTATGTGAGTTTTGTGCATTTTACTGCTCAAGGTAAAATTGGAGAAACTCTGACCCCTTTCCATTGCTATAGCTGCTGTGACTAAATGAGAAAAAGCACTGTTCATCTTTAAGAACATTTTTCCCCATTGAAACTAGGAAACATACACCTTTCTGCCTTGGTAACAAGCAAATTTGCTTTACCAGAAGTCTACTGGGAATACAAATCTGTTTGGTAAGAGGGGGAGAGGGGGATTTCAGGGACATCAGCAGTGCTGGGGGAGGGGGCTGTGAATGAGGTTTTTCTGGCGGCTTAGGGTAGCTAAGTGACCTTTCTGAAGAGAGGTATGTTCCATGTGATTGCTTGTTCCTTTGTGGAGAAAATGACAGAATCAGCTGGAAAAGTGATCATTAAGAACTAATCTGTAAACAAGTATTTTGATTTGCAGATGGTGCCTTATATGGGGGTAGTTATATGTTCACATACAAAAGGAATTCTTTTATTGAGAAAGTCCATGATATACTCCAGTGATTTCTCAAGGCCGCATAGAACAAAGTTTTATTTTATTATTTTACTTTATTTTACCTCATATTTCTCCCAATACAGCATGCAAGGTGGCTTACAAATTGCATTAAAATACAGTAAAGCAATGGGTACAAAAGTTTACTAAAAAAAGAGTTAAATAAAGATCACATTAAAACTTCATTTTAAAACAGTTTTTAAAATGCAGCTTAAATACAATAATGATAAACATACATAGACAACACACCACAATTAATAGACCTTCTGCAACACAGAGTTAATCCTCTAAAGTCTGGGAAGACAGATAGGGTTTTGCCTGCCTATACATTTCAATGACCATCCAATCTCCTTTTTTGAATATTCCCAGTGGAAATTTCTTGATGACAGTGCTGGAAGCCTGACTGTACTCTTCCCCAGATCCTTCTTTTGTCCAGCCAGCTTCAGCATCCTTAGATAGTAGTTCATTTTGAGTTAGGCAGTTTCAGTGTCAGCCAGTACCAACGGTGACAGTAAGGTGGCAAATCCACCCTGGGCTTCAGCCTGGGCTTTAAAAGACTTTTCCAAAGTGTTGAACCCTAACCTCAGCACTTTGGATGATTCCTTTAAAGTTCAGATTAAAACACAGAATGAATTCTCCATTCCACTAACATGAGAACTCCCAGGCGTTGCTGGCCAAATTGATTTTGCCACTGTGCAAAACAAGGTCTACAGGGTTAAATGTATCTGGAATTTAGACTTGTTTATGTAATGCTTCTATAGGTTTATATGATACACTAATCTTACTATGAAGAGGCACTGTTTAATGCCTTCTTTTTGTCATAGCAATCCCAATGGACCAAGCCATCATCCAGAACATAAGAGATCATTCAGTTATGCCAGTGGGTATTACATCTTAGTTCAAGGGTAGCAGGAATGGGTTTTTTTTTTTGCTTCCAAGATGTGCTGCTGCTGGTGGAATAATGAGCTTCCATTGGTATAACCTGTCCTCCTTTAGGATCTTTCATTTGGAGTCCTTTCATACTACACAATTATAACACCGTGATTTCACTGTAACTGTCATTGTTCTCTGCTATGGAATCCTAGAGCTGGCAGCCTGAGAAGGAGTACAGTGGCCTCTCTAGTTTTGTGAGGGCTCAGAGTACAGAGCCCTTGTGAAAGTGAAAAAGCTGCAAATAACCCTCCATACTCCCTTTCCCATTTCCTTGTGGAACCCCTCCCCCTCCTATGCCCTTTCTATTTGTACTGGTATGTGAGCCTTCCTTCTCAGCACCCAGAAAAAAGCAAGGTAATGGGAGAGAGAGCTCTGGAGGCGAGAAGGAAGGAGTACACATACTTCCCCCATCCTCTTGCCTTTTGCCCAGGTGCGCTTGCTTTCTTCTCCACTCCAAGCAAAAGGCAAGGGAATGTGAGGAGGAGAATGGAGGGAGAGGCATGCGTACCTTGAGAATAATCAAATTTGTGAAGGCCCAACTCATGAATGTGGATAGAGGATTCCAGAGGGCTCCAGTGCCTCACTGAACTATAAACCTCAGAATTCCACAGCATGTAGCCATGGCAACCAAAGTGGAATCATAGTTGTATATAATTGTATAGTGCGAAAGGTATCCTAGATTTTTTTTAATAAGACAATGACACTGTTGTCTGCTTTCAAGCTGTTTTCAACTCATGACAACCCTAAAGCAAATAGGGGGTTTGCTCTTGCCTTCCTCTGAGGCTAAGAGAGTATGACTTGTCCAAGGCCACCCAGTAGGTTTCCATACCTGAGCGGGGATTCACATCCTGGTCTCCAGAGTTGTAGTCCAGTGCTCAAACCCCTATACCACACTGGATCCCAGACAATTACATAACTATTAGTTTTTGTCTTTTTTTTCTTAGTGCTTATACACGTACACACACTCTTCATACTGTTTCCAATGTCCTTTCTCTTTGCTTGGGAGGCTGTGTGAGAGAGTATGTGTGTATACAAATGTGTTGCTATAACTGTTCATTAATAATTGTGACATGACCAGCTGGTTGTGTTTAGTGGCAGTTTGTGATTCCCATGTAATGCTGGTGGGGGATCTACTCAGGGTTTTAGTCTGAATTTTGAAGGAACTATCTAAGATGCTAGATCTATTTGGAGGGAAGGATTCAGCACTTTGGATAACTCCTTTAAGGTTGGGGCAAAACCCAGAACAAATTCACTACTTTGCTAACACAGCAGCCAGCAGCTGCCATGGGTATGGTTATTCCGTTCCCTACTGATTCTGCAGCACCTGTGCAACAAAAATGGGTAAAAGAACAACTTTCCCCTTTCAAAAAAAAGGGATAGAAATCAAATCAATAAACAACAATCACTAGACAGCTCCAAACACAATAATTTCTCGACTAATACTTCATTACACTTGACTGTTAGTAATGTAGCCTTCTTGCCTCTTTGTTGGTGGGTTCTCAGATGCTGGTTAAGAAAGATACAGGGTTGCTGGTTAGCCTAGGCTGGAAGAACAGTGGGCAGCCATGTAGGGACAGGAGGTGATGGGGGCGGTTCGCAATGTTATTGAGGCATCCTGACTCATAGCCACGTCCCTGCACGCCGTGGCCATGCCCCCCTCCACACACTCCAAGCTCCGCCACTGACAGTGGGTGCTGCTTGAGGGAGCTATCCTTTTTTGATGGGTGCCTGTGACATCACAGACTTTTTATGAGAAATGTTTTTATTATTAAACATTCTGGTAATTAGTTGAGGAGCTGCAAGAGGGGGTGAAAGAACTGAATGTTAGAAGTAGGTGGTAATTGGTGAAATGTTTGAAGAGAGTTGAATAAGGCTGGTGAATAACAATTGGTGGGTGACAACTGGCATAGTTGGCTAGAGAGGGGTGGTATGGCAAAGTGAATGAGGGTTAGGGTGGAGATAGTCAATCAGGCCTAGGAATTAATGAGTGCTGTTCAAGAGTCTGAGTTAGCTACGAGAAGAATGTGAGTGAGAGTGAAATAGCTGTTTTAAATGTATTAAAGTTATTAATCTGCTTTGCAATGTTAAACCTTTGTTAATAAAGTATTGTTTTTGTATCACGCCTTTTTGTCCTCTGGGAATGTTAGATATATAAAAATTGGGTTCAGACATGATGTCTGTGGTGGCAGCAGTGAACAGGGAGAATAGGTGGCCAGTGGGTATAGAAGTTGCATAACGTCCTGCAGAGTAAGCTTGAGGGCTTTTAATGGGTTCCCACAGTTGGTGATGACAGCAACGGGACAGGAGGAGATCCATACATTGGTGGCAGAGTTGGGAATAAAGGAAATTCCTCACTTTTGGTGGTAACAGTGAGAATCATGGTAATCTTCACATATGGTGGCAGTGGAGATTTAGGCAAGACCTTACCTCTGATGGGAAAAGTGGTAGAATAAGGGGGAGAAACTTCACAGTGTCCTCCTCAGCTTTGCCTTCACAGAGTCAGCTGGACTTAAACATAAAGCGTGGCCCCACATTCCTGCCCATGGACTAATGAAGAAGTCCTGCCCATAGGCTGACAAACAGGATGAGCATCCTCTTCACAACTACAGGAGAGGGAGATTTGTCCTGATGTTTCAGCCTATTGGGCAGTGGAGTACTGAGGCTTAACAACACCAAGGACATGCACTTCATTTGCCCCACCCTAGATCCTACTCTGCTATTGGGCTTCTGGGAAAATCAGCTATAAGAAAGCACTTTATATTGCAACTGGCTGAATCCCACTTAAGTGGATTACAATTTTCTGGCATTGTGGATGGCAGGCACACAGCAAACAGAGTGCTCTACCACATAATCCCCTTCCATCATACAGTGCTTGCTTTTCCAGTTTTCAGCCACCTTCTGACTTAATCAGGTCCTCTGAAGCAGAATACTTGCTATCAGCAAGGAAATGTAAAGCACTACTGACATCTATCTCATGATGAAGAAACTTTCACAGAAAAGCCCACTACAACTGAAGATATATTTAATTCAGGAAACAATCCAATCAATTTCAAACCCATGTAAAAGGGCAGCAAAGAGCTACCTGCATGTACTGCTGACTAAACATTTTTGCCAGAAATGCTTAGCTTTCTTTTTGGCTGGAAACATTTAATATAAATGAAATTTTCATTACAGACTATTTAAACTGAAACGTCTCAGAATATTCCTGGCAATGCAATATGAGTCAAAATCCCAGTTCAAAGATTTTGTCAAAGTTTTCCTACCAGGATTTCATACCTCCCTCCAGTTTAGAACAAGACTGGGGAACCTTTAGCCCTCTTGATGTTTCGGATGTCAGTTCTCAGAAGCCCCAACTTGCATGGCTAATGTTAAAGGATGATAGGATTTGCAGTCCAAAATTACCAGGAGTATCAAAGGTTTTACAGCTCTGGACTAAAATGTGAAAATCCTTACTAACATTGATTTTGGATATACACAATGCCCTGCCTTATAGAACTAACTACAATGTGAGTTCTGAAAGATATGTTGCAGAACCACTCCAGAAGACTACAGTTATGTCCTGTACTGTATTCATAATATTTCAGTGAACTGCTGGAAATCACCTTTCATACATGATTTTGCATGTGTAACAAAGAGCACCACATGTACACACAAATCCAGTGTCAAAAGATATTAAAATCATAGAATCTTAGAGCTGGAAAAGGGCCATTCAGTCCAACCCTCCACCTTGCTGGCTTATACAACTATAGCCACTCTGACAGATATGCTTGCAACCTCTGTTTAAAAAGTGCCAAAGAATGAAAGTGTACCACTCTCAGAGGCAGCCTACTTCATTGCTTCAAGTCATCAGCCAAAGCTGACTTTATATCACTGTATACGAGAATAACACCATTATACCTGCTTATAAAACATGATTCTTCAGCTGCATCTCTCTCCCTTTTTCCATATTCTTTCTTTCTCTGATGTGTGTGTGTGTCTGTGTGTATGCTGTAGAGTACACAGTATAAACTGAAAATAAGTGATATAAATGAAAATTGTGTAACAATGTATATTGTCTTTAACAGTGGCAGCTGATGGCTTCCAGATCAGGGAGGCAATGACTGTGTTTGGAGTTCTAGTCCTAACTTTAAAGGAGCTATCTGTTCTGTCTAGAAAGCCAGCCACAGTCCACAGTCCTTAAATAGAGTCTATAGTAACAGCCACACTCAAGGTTTACAGTAGCTTATTAGTCAATTACCATACTTATTTCAGTAGTCCATGTCAACAATAAGTTCAGAGTGTCAGTTCAAAGGAATATCCAGCAGCGTAGTCAGCACACAAAGGCCATTTCCGCACTACACTGTAATAGTGCTATTATTCCACTTACAACATCCTGTGGAATTCTGGGGTTTGCAGTTTACTGAAGCCAAAGATACCCCTCCCTAAAGTGCAATTCCCAGGATTCCACAGGATGTTGAAAGTGCAATAATAGAACTATAACAGTGTAGTGCAGAAATGACCAAAATGAGAGTCAAGGTTTTTCAGGAACACAAGCCAAGGATCAAAAGAAGAATGTGTTGCTTCCATAGGAAATGACAGTTGTCTGCAACAGAGTTCTCCCCACCCCATCTCTGGTATTAATTGGTCAGAAGCCTCCCTCAGCTATTTGCTTGATTAAGGATTCTTCTCTATATAAGTGCTCAGAGTCTTGTGGACTCTTCCTTTCTCATTTATGCTGGGCTGCAGTAAGTGTTGTCCTGTTCATGTCTCTGTGTTGTGGCTATTGGGGAGGATTCTGTCTGTGTTTGCACCTGAGTCCTGTGACTGGGGCATGGCACTATCCCAGGTTCTAAACCCTTCGAGGCGAGTTGAATTCGGGATCCAAGATAGATTTGTTAAAGTTCAAACTAATACCCAGATGGATTCACCACCTCTCCTGCATGGAAGCTGCAACAGATCTTCATTATGTGTGTACACAAAGAATATTTGGGGCTGAGAAAATATGCATTCCGTCCTTCCAGTCAATACCTTTATGAATGCCAAGACTATTTCAATCATCATGCTGCAGAAGGAGCCCACTTTTTCAAGGAAAGCCAAATAGGCACCGCCTCACCCCCAACAGGAGACAGGTAATTCATAATATCTGGAGTTCAGCAAGTTGTCTATTCCTGGCCTACTTGATTTTAACTCTCTCTGTTGCTTCAAATTTTCATGAAACTTTGGACAACAAATGTTAGTACTCTTGCTTAAATTAAATTAAAGACTATGTACATGCAGTGGAACTGAGTCTATATTCTCCCCTTTTTTAAATTTCATGTCCCTCTTTCACCCCCTGACAAATTTCAAACTGTATGATCTTCCAGGACAGAGATCTATCTGTTGTCATTCTGTAAAATGTTGTGCAAACTGATGGTGCTTTAAAAAACAATAAGACCAACACTTATTCCATGCAAGAAATATTCAGCCCAGTCTTATACATGTTTACCCAGAAACATGTTTACACATTGAAATTAGGTTGAAGTTGGGCTCTTTCATAATTATAGCATTACTAGCATATATATCTGGCGTTGTCCAGGATTTTATTTTCTCAGAGGTAATACTTGTTAAAAAGATTTGAGATCCAAATTGTCTTGTCCAATACCTGTAACTTTTTCCTATATTCCCCAATCCAATCTCTATTCAGAGTTATTAACATACAGAGTTTGGGTTCCTGAGGGAAGACACTGCCTTCCTCCTTTCTGCTAGGCCTCATCTCCATAGCAACTGGCTTGAAGCCCAAGAGCTCTCTGGCTGAGAATTCTAAAGGCCTCTCCCTGAACTGCAAACCCCAGGACTCCATAGAATCTTCTCAGACAGCCAATCATATGAGGTCTTTGCCTGACACAGACAAACACACAAACTTTGAATTTTATATATTAGATGATTCAACTTTAATTGCCATGGTAACATCCTATGGAATTCTGGGATTTGTAGTTTAGGGGATTTGTAGTTTAGTCAGAGAGGTTCAGTGCCTCATCAGACTGCAAAACTACAGATTCCATAGGATGCTGAAGCCACAGCAGTTAAAGTGGAATCATAGCACTATAACTGTGTTGTGTGAAATGGAGCATGATTGTATATAAGGCAGGAAGGCAAGTTTGCAGTCTCTCTGCACATGTGCTTAATGCTCCCCCCAAAATAAATTTAACCTGAAAGTACATAAATTTAGGTGAATTAATCTATATTTAGGTTTACTTTTAAAAAAATTGAATGGAGTTGCAAAATTAATTAACCTTGGTCACATATCTATCATCAAGAAATGAATATAAACAGTTTTTATAACACAGCTCATGGTGGCTGCATTTCAATTCAGAAGGCTGTATTACTTTTACGACAAGTTTTAAGTGAGAAGCACTGGCCCAGCTGTAGCAGAGGGAAAATGATTTAGAACAGATTATTTCTCATCACAGTAATCATAGTAATCAGTGAGATGTGCAGTGGAGAGCAAAAAGGCTGTGCCTCATTGCTTTCTTCCCGTAGGTAAACTGTACTTAGGTAAATTATTTCGTGTTTGTTTGAATGCATCAGTACATTTATTTCTCTCATTTAAAAGAGTCTACATTCCATGTATGGTGGTGAAAGCTACATAGTCAAGAAAGCTTGTTACCATGCAGTACACCTCCATTCCATGATACGTTAATAATTGGCAAATATCATTTAATTGGCATGAAATATAAATTACATACTGCTATGCCTGGGAAGCTGTGCTGGCTAAGAGGATTAGCTGAGCACATGCGAAAAGTAGATCGGATGGGACTTCAGGGCACCACTAGGTCATATAGTCAAGGAAGCTCCAGTGTTAATGAGCTTGCAAATGTCACCTCAATAACTCAACTTTTAGAAACAAAAGCACCTGAAACTACCTCAATAGAGCAACTGATTGTCTTCAACCCACTTCCTCTTCCCGCCAAAATGCTCCTTGTGTTTCCTTATCTGCCCAGCCATTAAGGGGCTATCACAACTCCCATCAGTGCTTTGTCACCTAATGCTAAAGTCATTAGCCCATTCCAGACCCCCAAGTTTGCCCTGCCAGAGAACTACTAACATCTCCTCCCTCAGGGCTGAAATAGGGTATTTAAACCCTGGCTCTGAGCCAGGTAACTTGTAATACTCTGGACACTGACCATCAGTCTGTTGCTCCAATTCCCATTCTTGTACTACCCTCAGACCCTTAGTCTGAGGCCCTTTCCGCACGAGGCGAGTGAATCGCTCCATGCCGTTACTCACCGCTTCTTCTTAGCTTGAAGCAACACGGACTCGCCCTTAAACCCTTCTGCAGGGCTCCTCTGTTTGGTCCAGGGCGAATCGGAGCAGTGCAAGGTCTGTAGATCCCCACTGCTCAGGCTGAAAATGGCGGCTTCCTGTTCCTCGTGGGTCCAGACCAACCGCTGATGCTGCCCATGCCCACAGCCCGCCCTCCGCTGTTCGCAGGCTCGCATTGGTGCAAGCCTGCGCATCTGCACATGTCAGCGGGAATGAATGGCATGCTCCAGAAGATTGAAAGACCGGATTTTTCCAGTCTGCACTTAGCACTCTGGAGGACCACTTGGGGTTGTCTTGGATCGGACTAAGGTGTGGAACTAAGATAAATAGTCCGAAACTAGTCCGATCCAAGGTGTGGACGACCTCCATGACAGGACGCCTTGTTTTAACTTCCTGGTGCGGAAAGGGCCTGAGTCACATCACTTCATCTCTTCCCTGCAAGATAGATAAATATCACCCACTTTGCCTTAATTTCTCGCCATCCAATTCCCCCCTCCTTTCCTTCAGTTAGCCTTGTGTAGTTGTGAGACTGCTTGAACCTTGTGCGTGATTGTGATATCACCCAATAAAACATATTTTTAATCTCCAGCTGGTGTCTCTGCATTAGTACCAATATACATAGGAGTAAAAGATCCTGTAAGGTTACCCAATCTCACAGGCCTCCCCTTTTGAGCTAATAATTTCCTATCAGTTCACAGAAGCACTGGTATCACAGGTGGACCTCTGAGTCACCCACCTTTGAGGGAAACAAGCTGATAGGAAGAAAATCAACTGACTTGAAATGTTGTGCTAGAGAAGAGTTCTACAGACTCCCTGGACTGCAAAAAAGACAAATGAATGGGTCCGAGAGCAAGCCCAGTACTATCAACTCCGACTGGCAAAAGCTTTCCAGAAGCCTCCCTTCAAATATACTCTATTAACCAGACTCTACCTTGCTGAGCTTCCAAAATACAGACTAGGTTGGTATATTCAGTGTGATATAGAATAAGAGTAAACACCCATACAATTTTGTGAGTGACTTGGTCATATTTTCTAAGGAAAAGAGTAAGGGATTGTTTATGCTCTCTGTTTTCCATTTCAGTGTGTACTCCTCCCTCTTTTTTTAAATGATAGACAGAATATAGTTTTCTCATTGTGCAGATTAGAGAAAAGAAAAGCAGTTAAACTTTCGGATGGCACAATTCTAGAAAGAACTGCTCTAAATTCCAAAAGACATCAGCAGCCAGTGAGTGCAGCAAAACTATTGTATTCCAACTTACATGGTAATTTTTTTAGCTGCAGGGTTCCAAAACAGTTTGGCATTAGATCAGGAGCTGCAGAGTCATTTGTGTGTGTGTGTGTGTGTGTTTGTGTGTGTGTGAGAGAGAGAGAATAAGAATGAATGGATCAAATACAGTACGTTGTCTTTGATTACCCCCTACTGGTCATAAATGGAATGTACTAATTTCAAAATTAAGCTAGCACGTAGCTTTAAGCCAGCGTAGCGTGGTGGTTTGAGCACAGGAGTACTTACTCTGGAGACCAAGACTTGAATCACTTCTCAGCCATGGAAACCAACTGGATGATGTTGGGTAAGTCACATTCTCTCAGCCTCAGAGAAAGTCAAAGGCTCTGAACAAATCTTGCCAAAAAAAAATAAATACCATAATAGGTTTGTCTTCAGGTCACCATAAGTCAGAAACAACTTGAAGATACACAACAATAACAATATTTTAAAACTATGAGATTGGCACTCTGACTCTAAACATGTTTGCTTGGAAGAAGCTGATTGACATCTCACATGTTATTCTATGATTCATCTCTAGTGATAATTGCTACTAATCAAAAAAGTACTTCGATGATATTCTATAACTGCTCCTCCAAAGATACATCACAATGAAATGTGAAATAACATTTTAAAAAGCAAGGCAATGCAACTTATGTCAGATTGGTAATAGCATAACTTGCATTTAGATATTCACACATGCTGTCTTTGATCAGTCAAATTTGATCAGCATTAGTTGTATGACAAAGGGGATCACTTTGTCCAGCATCCACATAAGATGGGGACATTAGCTCAGTGGTATCTGGTGGCTTCCACAGCAGAGGGCTGGTGAATCTGCCAAGGGCTCAGACTGTTCCTTCCTCTTTGTGCTCAGCTGGAATGAGCCTGAGCTCATCCTCACAGCTGGTTAGTACCTGGGGAGACAGAACTGCACCAAGAGACTCTCACCTGTCATTGCAGATTAGGGGCAGCAGATGGGCAGAGAGAGTCTCCTCAGCCATTTCCAAGGGAATGGGGTTGAAGCCTCTTCATTTCCATTCATAAGTGTATATGCTTTCATCTGAATCAAGTGGCAACTTATTTTGCCAACAGTGATCCCTTTCTCCTACTTCCAGTGTCTTGCCAAGGGATGGCACCTGCTGCAACAGCACTCTCTCTTCTCATTTTATAGAGGGGTTGCTTCAACATTCTCTTTTTGCCGTCAACTCTTCTTTTTTGCCTTTTCTCCTCCTCCCTCCTTTGCTGTCTTGGTCTCCTTTCCCCCTTGTAAAGAAGGCAAAAAAGGGGGATGCTTGAGTGTTTCTGATAGACTGGATGGTTGGAAAAGGAAGGAAGAAGGGAGGGAGAGAGAGAGAAAGGGAGAGAATGAGAGAAGGGCAAATGCTGGCTGGCTGGCTGGGTCTGTGCTTTGCTGGTCAATCCCCTCCAGCCTTAAACTGGTGGAAAGAAGCAGGAGAAAAGTCTCCCACTCCAGCACCTCCCAGGGAAATGTCATTTACTTATATCTTTCTTATCTCTCAATTTAAAGACTGAATTTTAAATAAATATTTGATGTACTTTAGGGTTTAAAATCTTGAGTTAAGTCTTTGGGGTATGCAACAACAAAAGATATTTAAAAGGAGTCCCTGGTAAAGAAAAGGTTAAGAGCTGGGGTGATGCCAGAAAGTCATGGGATGCGGGTAAGGTGCAGAAAGGACCTTAGTCTATGGAAGAACAGTTTTGGAAGAAACGTTTGCCAGTAGGCCTCTACAAAGAATTGCTTACCTGGAACCTGAGAGGAAGGGTAAGACCTGCATTTATTTCTTAGAGACTGTGATTGGAAAGGCTTAGAGGAATCTGTTTATTCTGTATTTGTTCTCCTATTGCTCAGCTGAGACTTAAACAAACTTGTTGTTGCTGTTAAAACCATTTTTTGATCTAATTGTGAGCACTAACAAAAAACATTGGGAGGGAACACTTATTCTTTTTATATTAGATTAGTAAACTTTTTTTTTTTTAAATGTTATTATAGCTGAGGCTTGCAGTTGCTGGTTGCCCACTCAATGCCTTCCCATTCTTCCAGCATTCCATTTGTGGAATGGAATGTTGGAACTGCCTTGGGATTATAGCCTCACAAATAAAGATGTCCACATGGTGGCAGTGGAAGGATTCCCTGGGCGGGAGTAAGGGCTGTGCTGCAAAGGACTGTACACACTCACAAGATAAGACTAAATTGGTACATGACAGGGGATTATTCCTTTTCAACCTGCTTAGGGAAATGGGATAAGGAACCTTTCACATAATCTACTTTCTTCTAGCCAGAAGGTGGATGCAGAACAGAGCAGAGGGTGAGTCCTGGCACCACAATGCCTGGGAGGGAGAGAGGAAGGTAACTCAGTAAATTCAGGGGTATTAACCGTGCAGCAAAATATAACAAAAGGCTTTGCATTGTGTAATGGGAGTGGCATCTGCCTGCACTGAAATCCCACAATACCATCAACTGACAGCATCTCAGACAGAATGTAGGCCTGCGACTCTAACATCATCACCATATTTCTCCTGTATGATTTTTAATATCTTTGCCTTTAAGTGAAGCAAGCCAGGGACAAAGGGGGAAGGGGGGGAGAGGAAGAGAAATTGGGACATTTGAAAAGCAACTGAAAGATGATGGAGGATTAATGAGAACTGTTCCTGTCAAACTGAGACCCAGGTACTGAGCTGTAGGAAGCATGAGGGACTTACGGGGGCTCACTTGGGACCAACTGCACATGCATTGCTTGCAAAGTCTCAGCCAGCTTAGCACCCTTTCCCCACTCTCAGCTCACCTTGTAAACAGCATGTGCATGCAAGCAGTTCCAAGCGAGCCTCCATAGGCAAGAAGAACTGATGAAAAAGTGGAACCCCTGTTGAGTTCATAGAACTTGTCCTTAATTTTGGAAGTATCAAAAGAGGGAGTCAGATAATGGGATGCCAAAAGGTGGGAGCTTCCTGTATCTGGAAAGAATATAAGAGACCAAACTGTATCAGCCTTCAGTTATTATCTCCTAAGATACATACAATATTTCATTTCCCATATTGGTTGACCTGCCACTTGTTTCCTTATTACTTTCTACACTGCTCACTCTAGGATATCTGTGTAAATCCTTTTGAACTATGCCTTTTGTATTATGGGCTGCTGAAAGACTGCTTTGCTTCCTTTGGACTCTGGCTTCATTTAACCTCGTGCTTTTCTGACTACACTTGCTTCTGAATGAAACAATAAAAACAGTATTTACAAAGACAAGCGTCCTTATTGTTTGAACCTACTTGCTATATACTGGAAGGTTATTAGTGGCATAGAACTGTGTTCCTCCTGCTTTTCAACCACTTCCCTGAGGTCTATGAAAACCTGGTGAGTTGTATATCTCATGTTTCCTTATTTAGCTTGAAGTTTGCCATAAGCCTCTTCCTTTGAGATGAGATTCATATAAAACCAAAAGCTGCTATACTGGCAAAGTTCAAGGATCTCTTCAGAAAGATTGGTCTCATGCTGTCAGGCTTGGAGAAATATTTACTTTATGTGACAGGCAGATGTGTCAATGAACCCAATTAAGGCTGCTTTACTTTTTTCTTGAGCATCAAATCCCTGGATAAGATGACAAACAGCCTCTTCTTCATTCTAGGATTTCCCTGCTTTTTGAGAGCTATCCTGATTGTCATCCACTCAGTCACAGCAAAATAAGACTACAAGAGCTCCACCCTGACCTGACTGCAAGCAGTCACATGTAAAGTTTTTTGTCAGCAGTATAAACAGATATCAGGGCCTAAAAAGGGACCTGAATACCCTAAAGGCACCAGACCACATCTCATCTTGGAAACTAAGCAGGGTCAGCTCTAGTCAGTGCTTGGATGGGAGACCACCAACAAATATCTGGCGCTGTAGGCTGTATTTCAGAGGAAGGAACTGACCAAACCACCTCTGAGTATTCATAGCCTAAGAAAACCCTATGGAATTCAGGGAGGATGTCATAAACTGACAGGTGACTTGAAAGCACATACATGCACATAGTGGGCATCTGGCTACTCCTGGACAAAACAGGTTGAGAAATGGGATCAAGATATCGTATTCAACTACCTGCCCACAGTGTTCAAATAATTTAGGAGTCTTTCCTTCTGTATACATGCTCTAGGGCACCTCAACACTGTCCTATTATGTGTAGGAAAACATATTTAGGGGTGGAAAGGAACTCAACACATGTTCTTTATTTATCCTTTTTTATTTATTCATTTATTGATTGACTGTAGAATAGAAGCTGGCAATTCCACAGGAATTTTTTAACTGATAAATTTAGCTTTTGCAATTTAAACACGAACAAATGTCTGTACATCATTATTAACATTATCAAAATATTTCATATGCATTATATTGATTTTTTTTGTGTGCCTTCAGGTTAGATCCGACTTGAAGGTACATATCATAGGATTTGCTGGGCAAGATTGTTCAGAGGATGTTTGCCATTACTTTCTTCTTGAGACAGTACAACTCTTCCCTGGTCACTCAGTAGGCTTCCAGAGCTGAGCAGGGATTTGACCTTGACTTCAGTTAATATTAATATTTATGCCTTGTTAAAAGACCACAGAATTACTAGCCTTGAAAAAATGCTTATTAGCCCACTAAACTTTAATGGAAGAGTAGAACATTTATGTATAATCCAGTTAGCCATGTGGATGGATAATCAGCTGTGGGACTTTATATTCTGCCAAATGACACATGTTTTGATCTCGGTGCAGAGTGGACTGAGAAGTAAAAAAAACCCTATGCTCTTGTGTCTGTATTGTGCCAGACCATAGACAAAAGGGTCTTTGTTCCATGGAACTGTACACTTGCCATTAGAAATGTCCAGATCCTACTACATACTCCTGCTTATGGTTTATACCTCATAAGCAAATGGTTGATGAAAACTCATGGAAGTTGTACTAACCATTAAAAAACAAGTTTGTAAGAAGATACTTAACCAGTATGTAACAGCATGTATTTTCCTTTGCAGTTCTCACAAGTTACAGTGACATGCTCTGCAGGAAGAAATGTCTACTGGAGATGTAGTATTGCCTTATAATACTGAAGAACAGTGTCCATATGCAATTTCTGCATAGAAGTTAGTGACAACATGCATTCAGGGACTGATACTGGAAACAAAACAGTATAGGTTTGGAGCAACTGCAATACAGGCCATTTCTGCACTACTCTGTTGTAGCACTATTATTCCACTTTCAACATTTTCCTGAGGTTTGCAGTTTAGGGAGGGGCCTTTAGAATTCCCACTTGGAGGGCCATTTGACCTTATTAAACTACAAACCCCACAATTCCACAGGGTGTTGAAGGTGAAATAATAGCACTAAAACAGCGTAGTGCAGCAATGGCCACAGATGGCTGAATGTCTGAACCAGATGTAAGAAAACTAGCTATTTAAAATTTTATTCCAAAAGTTTTATACAATTACAAAAAATAAGGAAGGGGGAAGTTCGTGAAAAAGTGTGGCTACGTTATGTTTACACTGAAAAGTTTTAAAAGTATGCTGCATACATTTAGGTTGAAAAGCAATTCCATTAATCCTAACTAGGGCCATTTCCACACTAGCCTGTTATAGCGCGATGATTCCACTTTCAACCTCCTCTGGAATCCTGGGGTTTGCAGTTTCGGGAGGGGCTGGCCGGCCCCTCCCGAAACTGCAAACCCCAGGATTCCAGAGGAGGTTGAAAGTGGAATCATCGCGCTATAACAGGCTAGTGCGGAAATGGCCTAGGCATTTTAATGTGTTTATCTTGCTGAGAGCAAGAGAGCCACCGTGGGGGAGCGGTTTGACTGTTGGGCCAGGACGCTGGGGAGCAGGGTTCGAATCCCGGCTCAGCCATGGAAACCCACTGGATGACCATGGACAAGTCACACTTTCTCAGCCCCAGAGGAAAGCAAAAGCAGCTCCCCTCTGAACAAACCTTGCCAAAAAAAAAACTGTGATAAGTTCATCTTAAGGTCCCTGAAAAGGCATTAAGGGACACAGCAACCGAACAGCACAAAAACATTACCGAAAAATTCCTCATTGGAGAATTCGCGCACCCCTCCCCAGGTTCTTGTTTTGAACTGGGTAAAGAAGGCAACAGCGATATGAATTCTGGAAAACTCCATTTCTCATTCAACCACTTAAAGTGAATGATTGATGTCGGAAAACAAGGTTCACATCGAGGGAAGATGAAGGAAACAAGGCATAAATACAGATAAAAGTCGGACCCACCCCACCCGCCATCGACAATATTCTGCAACAACAAAAAGTGCTAACATTTTAAAACTGTCGACATATTTATTAGGTAACAAGCTCTCGAGAATCCGAACTCCCTCCCAAATATGAAGTGTTGGGCAGCACGTGGCCACTCCGCTTCCGGGTCTCTTCCCTGGCCCTTTCACCAGCCTTGGCACCGACAGCTCCGGAAGAAGATGGCGGACAGAACCATAGAGATGAACATATTTTTTCATAGAGAGTCGGGACATTCAGCCGCCATGGAGGAAAGGGACTGATAGGGCGCGGCTTAGAACGCGTGGTAGTTCTATAACTCTATTAAAAAAAAAAGGTGAGAAACGCCCCCTCCCTCCATTCCATACTCCCCTCCTCTGTAGCCAATGAGGGCCTTGTGGGCGGAGCCAGCCTCGGTTTCGTCCGCCGATGCCTATACAAGGTGCTGGTCGCGAGCCCGCTCTTTCTTTCGGTTAGACGGCTGAGCGAGGCGGTGAGCCTACGAAGGTGGGTATTGGATTAGGGGCGCCGCCATTTTGTGGGCGAGTTGTGCTTCTTTTCTTCTTCTTCTTCTTCTCCCCCATGAATGCTTCATAGGCGTTCGTTCTCACTGTTGGTGCCTCCTTCCTGTTATTTTTTTTTAATTATTGTTTTTAGACACTTCGTCAGCTTTAATGTCTTCTGTGGCTCAGCTGTCTTGCGAACAGTAGCAAAACGAGGGGAGAGAAGGTCGCTGCCGTTGGGGAGCGCTCTCCTCGGCGGGGTTGCGGGGAGGCCTAAGCGCGTGGAGGGAGTTCGTCGGAGAGGGAGACGTTGGGACTTGGGGAGTCCCATTCGGCTGGTTTGGAGGCGACCCCTTCATATGGAGGGTTAAGGCGTTGTCTCGGATTAAGAGTCAATTTGCCGTTTTTATTAAAAAGCCCAGGCTGAGTGGGTCGGGACTGCGCTGGGGTTTGGCCCCAGAACGCCGTGCCTCGGAATTCGCAGACTGAAAATGACACCCCTCCCCCCGAGAATTGCTTTATGTTAAATCTTCAGAGTCAAATAGCAGGTGGGGGGAGCGCTTCCCTAGGCCACGGAAAGGCGGTGGAAGTGGTCTCCCCTCCCGCCTCGATCCGGGTATCGCCCCGCCCCCGACTGTCGGGCCGTCTGCTTCGCTTCCTTCGGGCTAACGGGGCCCGTAAAAGGGTTTCAGTCATAGGAGTGCCTCTGGTGAAGAATCTGCCTTCCGGTTTTGTTCTGGCATTCATGAGTGGTCCCAAGGCTATGATCACCAACAATCTGTTGCAGTGTGTGAGATTCTTCATTTATAGGCCCTGCAACGTGCCCTTGGTATCTGTTCGCCTTTGGTTCCAGGACCCCCCCCATACTAAAAATTGTGGATGCTCAAATCCCTTTATGTACTATGGTGTGATAAAATGAGGTCCCTTTTATAAAATTGCAGAATCGAATTTGAATTTTTATAATATTTAAAAAATATGGTTGGTTGAATCAGCGGAAGCAGAATCCACAGAGGATGGGGGGCAGACACCTCAATGGTGAGAGTGTCTTTTTATTCAGAAAAATCCAGTGTTCAATAGATAATGCCTGCAGTGAAATGATATGGTGTAGCCTGATGGGAAGGGATTTTTCTTGTAATCCTGTGCAGTTGCTGTGTGTTAAAAGTATACTGTATAGTGTGCTAATTTATTTACAGTCCCTGCATCCGTTTGACAAAATGATCTTTCCCATTTTATATATAGCTTGCTAAATGCCACCTAGTGACTTCATGGAAGAGATGAGGCTTAAACTTGGGACTTGCTGATTCATAGTTGAATCCAGATCTATGTTGCTTAGATGGATTCCTATCTGTGCCATTGTGACCTTGTGTAATTATACAGTTTTAAGTCTTGACCGTAAAATGTAGTTGCTCAAAAATAAATACATAAGTAGGAGGGAGCTTATTTAAGCCAATACAATATAGCACGCTTATTCTATCCAGCTAAATTGTATAAAGAATGCTCCAATATGGCTAAATTGTGCCTATGATTTTATTTGTTTGAGGTACTTATGAAGTGAGATAACTTTCAGTACTCTTACTTGATTTTGAATTCTTTTTTTATTTTATTTGTTCCAGGAACTATGAGACTAAATGTTATGCTAGTGTTGCTACAGAGCAAAATAAACTCTGGTAAGTCTTTAAGTTTGTAACTTGAAAATATTTCCTATTTACATGTCTGACTACCTTATGAATCAAATTTATTCTAGACAATTTAACAGTAAGATAGTGCTAAAACAGCATTCCCAGACCTGGTGCCTTGCAGATGGTTTTACATGAAATGATAGCTGCAGGATTGCTATCCCATATTTATGATGGGTGCTTGAGGTTCTGTACAGGTAGTAAAATTTATTCTTAAATTTGTGATTCACATCCCATGTTCTCAACCACTGCACCAATTCAGCATCTAGGATGCATAATTTTTTGAACATTGATATCTAGTACAAGGGTGTAAAGATTCTTATTGAGTGTATAGAATTCTGACAAAGGCATGAGTCCACTTATGTGGATCTAGTTACTTTATTCTGCACCACAGAAATTGCTGCTTCTGGCTTAATTTGGGTAATTGGTCCATTTCTGAACTTCTAAAATTTATTTTCAGGTTACAGAAACATCCACATACCTAGAAGATCATGTGATGGATAAGAATGGCCGGTCCTGAGTAGGTAAAAGAAGTTTTAGATGAACACAAACGATGGTAAGTCTAAAATGGGTTTGTTATTATATTTATTTCCATGCTACCTTTTCCCATTTTGCAACTCAAAAGTGGCTTACAACAAATTAAAAAAAAGTTTTTTAACAGAGAAACCCAGAGAATGCACCCTCTTAAAGCTTAGCAGATGAGATTTAACCAAGCCATTGGAAAGATGAACAACTCCATTAATGCTCAGCCTGAAAGAGCTATAGTGGGACTTGATTGGCGAAAACAAGTCTTCCTAAGCAGAGTTTTCATAACTTGCTGACTTTAGCTCTACAGCCAGATTTAATGACCACTATGAGAATGTATACCAGTATTGACTTTTTTTATATGCAGCAGTCAGCTAATTTAGACTTGCATAAGCATTTTTAAGTTTTTGCTTTTAAAGACTTAGCAAGATATCTTAGATCCTATTGTGTCTTCAGCATTTTAATTGAAAGGCTAGATTTCTGAAAGAACTCAGTTTACTGATTAGGAAGGTTGGCCATGTACAGTAATTCCATATAAATTCAAAATTACTGGCATGTTGGCAAAAACAAAAATAAAGGGAACACGTGGATACTGTTCTCATGTTGTTGGTTTTGTTTTTCTGGATCTTATTGATAAAATATATTTTCGATCAACATGGTTTTCATTTTAGCAAATTTTCCATTCTGCAGTACATTAATAGAAAGCTTCCCCCATCCTTCCTCTTCTTGCCACATAATCTTCATTTTATTGCTTTTCACATGGGTTTATGAAATTAAATGAACAGTATTTACATGCTTGTTGGTTTTTGAGTGGTCTTGGTAAAACATCCCTTTTTAAATGAGTTGTTTGTGCTCATTGAAAAGACTTAGGATTACACTCAGTAAGTTGGAAATGGTCTTTAGCTCAGTTGATCAGATTCTGCCCCCATTGGTTTGCAGGGAGGAATTTTCAAGTGTTCAGAACATACTTAGAATGGGATAGAATATTTGCTAATAGTATTTGTTTTGCTGTTGAGTAGACACGTTTCGAAATGACTCCTATGCCAAGTAGAGAACTAGGGGAAATAGGAAAAGGGAATAAATATTTTACAAACCTTATATTTTATCTTTTCAGACTTGACAGAGATGTGTTAGATTAAAGGTAAGTGTGTTAAATGCTTATATTCATTAAGTAGTTAGTATTGATTAACCACTGATGAGCCTATCCCGAACCTGATTCCTTGATGAAAAACTGCCAATATGGATCCGGCTTCTGAGGTTACACCATTAAGTAATACATTTGCTGTTCAGCTTGCAGAAGACTTTTATAACTTCTATTGATGTATATGCTACTTTCTGTGTACTTTTTAAACGTCTAGGTCTGCAGTTGGAATTCAGACAGCAACAGAACTCGTAACTCTAGGTTTCCAGGTTTTGATTACAAGTTACATCAAGTAAGTGTAATATTTTGGATTAATAAGTATGTACAGATTTCCAGAGAAATTAGATTAAATGAAGTACTGCTAGTTTTATAGTAACTTAAGGCTGCAGTCCTGACTGCCTACTGGAAAGAAGTGTGCATTAAATATACTGGGATGTTTGAATAAGTTTGCATTTTGGGGATGAGATGGGAATTGTATTCCACCATAATTTGGAGTCCACTGGTTTTAGAAAGGATGCTCTAGATTTCTTCTATGAAAGCATACAGCAATTACCTCAGTTGTATTGGTATCCAGGATCTATAAAACAGGAAAACTTAAGCATATTTGAGGAGATTCTAGTTCAACTGAACTAGTAAAATGTTCATTTTTTTTTTAACAGTGATGTGAGGAGGTTTAGGCTGAAGACTTGTCACTTTGATGATGCATATAGGAAAAGGAAAAAGGTAAGGCATTCAAATTGGAGAGTGCAGTATAAAGAAAAGCAATGACTTGTGGGGCTCAAGTAACAGATTTGTAGGGAGCATCCAGTGCATGTTTCCTGATTAAATTAGATGTAATTGAAGGCCTCCAGATATATGAGATTCACAAAAATTTAAATTGAGTAAAGACTGGAATGTTACTACAGAAACAGTCAATCAAGTGGTATGCTCCCCAAATTATGATCACCAAAAACAGGGAAAATTGTGCTCCTGAGAAGCACAGTTCATTAAAACAAAGTGCATGTTCTTTCCCCAATCATTTATTTTAATAAAAAATAACAGCTTTTCTAAAAATGTGGAGTACAATTGAGAACATTTTTGGTTCTTCTAGTAGGTGGTGGGGATAGGTAAAGGTGCATTTCTGCTATAGAAATCTAAGCTTTTGCTTGAAATTCTGAGTGAAATCATGTAGAGTACAGACTCATAACTTAGAAAACATGTTACATTCAACCAATTGTATTTTTTTTATTTTTAGTGCTAAGAAGTCGGAGCTGAAGTCTTCCCTGAAGAAATCATATCCTGCCTGAGTTCAAATCAGTTTCAGTTGTTTGACCAGACTAGTTTGAAAACTGGCACTGCAATTAAAAAACCTTTATTGGAATTAAAGTTTATGTGTAATGACTGATCTTGATCGTTAAGTGTTGAATGTAACATTAAATTTCAATAAATATTATTGAAAACTTGTCCTAGAGTAGTTTGAGAACTTCCTTCACTTAAAATTGTGCTGTTTTGGTAACATCCACAAGTGAGGGGGTTTGTAATTATACTGATCATTGTCTTACCATCTAACTGGGGAACATTAATAGCATCAAATGTAACAAGGGTACCTCTGAAAGGGGAAAGAATAATACTTGATGTGGTAACAAATAGAAGGGGAGAAAGGCAATGTGTCAGACATTGCTTGTGATGACTTCAGGATAGATCCTGGATTTTTGTGGAGGGTTCTTAGTAACAATTACATACATAATGGATCTGGTCAACTTTCAATTCGTCCTTGCTTTTACAGTGTTAAAGTTGTATCTGAGCAACTTTATACCATAAGAAGACATTCTGAGAAAAGGTGCTGTGAATTTTTAACAGCTGATGTCCTCGGGATAAACAAGGTGACATTCCTGTAAATGCCTGACAGCACAGTTGCATATTACAGGAATGGAGCCATGCAACTTGACCTTATGTGTGATTAACTTAGTGCCACTATTTCTTTTTTTAAGAGTAGCACAGTGGATATGTGCTTGCATGAGAAACATCTCAGGTTCAGCCTGGCATCTTCAGGTAAGAGATGGAATATATCAAACACTTGTAGCCTGCTGCCAATTATTAGGTAATAATAGGCTAGCTAGATCGCAAGTAATGACTGACAAACTATAGCTACAAAGCAGAAGCCAGCAAGTGATGGCCCACTTAAACTGATAAAGGTGAAGAGTTTGTACAGGTGAAATATATAGAAGAATCTGGAATGTTAGGTGCAGGGGAATATTTATACATAAAGCCTGGGCTCTACTTAAGACCAGATTACTGGTGCAGAGTAACTTAAATATCCTTGAGGAAATCTGATAGCAGAGAACCTGTTCTGCAAGACAGGTGAAAATATTTTGATTTCCTGTATAGAATGGAAGATCATGATTACACCAAAGCACAACAGGGATAAGTAACTTCATGCTGTTGGGCTATGCATGCAATACACTGAATCAAATTTTATTTTTTTCAACTTCAGGCAGGCAGGAAGGTTTCTGAATAATTATCCTAAAGGCACTAGATCCTCTTTTGGAAGCTAAGCAGAGTCAGCCCTAGTTAGTACTTGAATGGGAGACTGCAAATGGTTATCAGGTGCTGTAGGCTACATTCTGAGGAAGGAACTGGCAAAGTCACCTGAATATTCCTTTCCTAATAAAATCCTATGAAATTTCATGCAGTTCCTGTTGATGAACAACTTGAAGGGAGATACATGCACACACCCTTTAGGGGATGTGGAGATCAAATTGCTATGTCCTTGCTCTTCTGGAACTCATGATTTTGAAAAAGTCTCCCTGGCTTAAAACTCAGGGGAGAAGAGAAAGTAAAAATGAATCCTACATTCCATTCGCTTGATTAAAGGGAACAATTAGAATCAGGTGTTAAAGTGAATAGGTAGATAAGGATGGGTGGGTTCTTGGAGTTGGAAGTAGTCTTATGGGCTGTTGAGTCCTACCCCCTGCTTGGTGTTGGGTCTCGGGCTAAAGCATCCTCTGCAGGTAGCTGTCCAGCTTGTTTGTACTCTATGAAAGGATTAGAAGTTTGGAGTCCCATCTTGGCTGTATGGTTGTAGAAATGGGTCATGCCATGAGCAAAAAATAACATGAATTTGAGGAAGTGGTTACAGGCATTCTGGTTACAGGCATTGTCTCCCTGCGGACACTGTCAAGACAGATTGGTTTTAGACTGTGGACTTAGAATGTCCTCCATTTCCAGCCTACAACCCCACAGTTGTCCTACAAAACCACCCTAGGAACAAACTGTTCCATCCAGTTAGTCACAAAAAGCGTTAACATCCCAGGATCTGCAGGTTGCTGTCACCTTTGCTAATGCGGTGTTCATCACTCAGTGATCAGTGAAGATAGCAAGAATGGTGCTCATTGCAAGAAATGGCGCTCATTGTAGAAACCAATCAAAAAGACATTGCTGTTCATCGAAGTTTGTTAAAGGCTATGCAGATTCCTAGCAATGTTGTCTAGGTAACCAAGTCAAAAAGAACTTCGGCCTCAGTGACCTTCAATCAACAATGAGTTCAAATAAAAGGGATGTAATTATTAGGGTCTGCTTTGGAGGCTCAGGACCTGGACAATTTGCTGTCATTGACACTGCAGAATTCATGGTTGTCCAAAGATTTTACAGCAGTGCTACTCAGAAGGTGCCTTTGCCTTTCCCATTGTCTGAGAGAGTGTGATTTACCCACAGTCATCCAGTGGGTTTCCATGGCTGGCTAGGGGATTCAAAGTGGTCTTCAGAATCATAGTCCAATGCTCAAATCATTATACCACACTTGTTCTCAAAAAGCAAAAAAACAAAACCTGCTGGTCCCCCACTTGCCACATAACTTAAGCGGTGCTGTTCTAGAAGAAAAATCACCTGAGAGTTAAACTGAAGTGCGTTGGCAACAAGATAGTAATCCTAAACATGCAAGCAGATCTGCAAGATTTTCAAAATGCCACAGAGTTAAAGGAGTTCTCTTAAGAAAGAATGGTCCAAAAATCTTTGAAACTAATGTCAGACCAAATAACAAAAAGCACTTTATTTGAAGTCATTGCTTGAATAGGTGCCACCAGCTACTGAATCTAAAGGTACATACATTTTCAAAAATATTGCATGGCTATTGACTGTTTAATCACTTGTGGATAAATGTTGGAGATGCATCATGTTCAGACAATCGGTTCTTCCTTGTTTAGGGTTATAGCATAGAATATAGAATTCTGTAGCAATCCAAAGGGGTTCACAAACTTTTTCTTGCCATTGTACAGACTGGTTTGAACAATATGTTCAAACAATAAGATAATAAATTTGAACAATAATTAAGAATTCTGGAAGACCTTCTCCAAACTGGGAGAATAGGCACTGAAATAGCAAATGAGATTCTACGTAGGAAAGTGTAAAGTGTACATATGATTATGATCTGAGCTGGTGATCTTGTTAGGGTGGACAGTCTGATGCAAATCTTGATCCAATGTGTTGCAGATAGGTGTAAAAACAACGTGAGTGATATAATTACAGAAGAGATTTAAAGCAGAACTGTCAACAGATTGTACTTTTACAAATGAATGGTGGCAGCACAAGAGTACTATAGCTGATTCCTGTCACCGCACAAGCTAGACAAGGTGCAAAAAGGCAACTAAAATGATCAAACCTCAGACAAAATTTTAGCACTGTTTAGTTCAAATGAAGTAAGGGGAGATAGAGAGGTCTACAGAATTATGCATTTTGTGGAACAATTGAATACAGAGAAGTTTTTCATCAGCTTATAACATTGCGGTAGAACCCAGATCGTCTACCAAAACTAAATGATGAGAAATTGGGCCAAAATAAAAGATTATACTGTGGCATTCCCAGCCACAAAATCCAATAGCAGCTGTCAGTTCAGGTGGCTTTTAAGAAAAACTGGACAAATTCATGGAGGAACTAACCTACTAGTCATAATGGATATATAAGTGCCAGAGGCAGTTTGTACAATAGATCCTGGGAAGACACTGTTGTACTCATGCCCCGGAAGTGGAAGCTGGCTGGCCATGGTGTGAGCAGAATGTGGATTAGATGGGCCTTTAGGCTAATATACCAGAGCTTTTCTTATAAAATCATAGAATTATAGAGTTGGAAGAGACCACAATTGCCATCCAGTCCAACCCTCTGCCAGGCATGAATGCACACTCAAAGCATCCCCAGCAAATGGCTATCCAGCCTCTATTTAAAAATCTCTAAAGAAGGAGATTCCACAACACTCTGAGGCAGCATATTCCACTGTCAAGCAGCTCTTTTATGTTCTCATTCTTTAACTAGAGAATTAATGTTTTGTCATGCTTGGTGTTAGATCATTTTTGAACCTTCACCCTCCTAATGAGAACTAGCGTGATGTTGCGGTTTGAGCGTTGGACTATGATGCTGGAGACCAGGGTTCGATTTCCCACTTGGCCATGGAAACTCATTGGGTGACTGGGCATGTCACACACTCTCAGCCCCCAGAAAACCGTATGATAAGTTCACCTTAGGGTCACCATAAGCCAGAAACAACTTGAAGGCACACAACAACAGCAACACCCTCCTAATATTTCAACAGTTTGGCCAACTGCAGCTGCTTCTCTTGGTTGCAGCAGAACTGTAAGTTGCTTCTCTTTAGAACAATGTCTAGAAATGGCACACCTGACACATCATTTGTAGTTTTACCATCAAGTAGGATTTTCAGAATATTCAGTAACAGAATCTGACCGCACCACCTGTCTTGAAGGCACTGTCTTGCAGAAATTAGGTCCCTTTTTATAGCAGGTCCACAGAAGTGGTGCTAAGTGAGTAGGTGGTAAGGCACTCCTTTGTTCTTTTGGTTTGTAGGTTGTCACAGAGTTCCATGCTACTTAAGTTGGCTTATATTTAATCTTGTGAATCCAGCTTCTTGCCCAAGTATCATTCTTGTGGCAGTGGCTGTATCATAGTGGGAAGAAGGAAGACCAGGAAGAAGGGAGCTGCATGCATAAACATGGGGGCCAGACCATAGGTTGTTGTGCATAGAATGTCCTTCCAAAAATACTGTGCAGATCAAGTAGATGTGCCCTCAGGTTGAGCCTGGCTTTACACATGTGGCTCTCTCCAGGCGTCATTTCTGAAGTGGCAGCCTCATTATGAGAAGGATGAGAAACAGGGTGAGGAAGAAAGGATTGCACAGCACATCTCATCTTTGATCTATGTGGAAATTATGATGTCATCCAAAGTTTTTTCCTTGGGTGTTTCCACTACACAGATGGAAAACACCCTGTCTAATTCTCATTGTCTGGGCACAACCTCCAAACCAGTACTTAGGAGCAGTTTTGGATTGGAACGGGGCGGGGGGAACAAATTTAAGGTTACTTCAGGTAAGATGGAAATGCGTGAAGTGTATAAGCAATTAGATATTGTATTCTTAAAGTCTGGGTTGGCATTTTGGATCACCTAGATGCCCAGCAGTGGGGTCTTATTAACTGGATCTCTGCTTCCTTGGAGGATGTGACACCAGCATTCATGCTGAGTTATCTCCAATTTCGACTACTATAATTTGGCCAGTAACAATCTGGAAAGGTATGTTGCTCCTGAATGCACTCCAAAGGTTCCAGTTCTGATGCTTTGTCAACTAACTTTTTAACACTGTTGCTTGTTTGGCATGATTTCGCCTGTATTCTGCCTTTCCTCCAACAAGTTCAAGGTAGCGGTGGGTCTTTCCTCCTCAGCAAAGTATGGTCACAACAACCAAGCCAGGTAGGACAGGCCGAGACTGGCTGAAGATGCCCAGCTGCTTCCATCATCTCCCGAATCACTGTCCATCATGCGGAAGTCTCACCAGTACACAACACAGGCTGTATCAACGCGTGACACAGATAGGTTTAAATAGAGAGCATGGCCATTTCCGCACGAGCCCGTTATAGCGCGATGATTCCACTTTCAACCTCCTCTGGAACCCCGGGATTCCAGAGGAGGTTGAAAGTGGAATCATCGCGCTATAACGGGCTCGTGCAGAAATGGCCCGTATTAGTTCGTGTTCCTGTTTTAGCCGCAATCCCGAGTTAGTATCGAGGAATCCTAAGTGTCTTTCCTCAGAGTTGAGAACGGTTTAAAAATTAACATTTCTAAACCATGACAAATCCCACACTTGTGTAGGGATCTGAGTGTTTTTCAAATTTCTATCAGGAGTTGCCAAAAGGGAAGGCGGGCAACGGGCGGAGACGATCGCCGTTCCCTCTCGTCTTCCAGCAACCAAAACGTGGAATTCCCCCTCTTCCTGAAAAGTACGGCGTGGAGCAACGGCTCCCCCCTCGGCCCTTTGTGCACATGCGCCGCCGCCTGCCTAAGAACTAAACCAACCGGCCGGCGGGGCGGGGCGGTAACCCTTGTGGATCTGCTCAGGAGACCCCGGCGCTGGGGCTGCGCCAGCGCGCGTGCACGGCGCCGCCTCCTTCTCCTCCTCGTCGCTTCTCCCCTCCCCTCCCCGCCCGAGCCGAGTGGAAGGGGAGGGGGGAAGGCTGGGGTTGGTTGGTGCCAGCAGCGGCGTGAGCGCTCGAGCGGCCGCCATTTTACGCAGGCTCCTGCACATTCTCCGGACACGCTGAGGGAGCGGAGAAGGGGCAGCTCCGCAGCCGCGCCCCCCCTCCGGCGCCCTTTCGCTCGCCACTCATCACCCCGCCGCTCACCCACACAGGTCAGCCGCCCGCCGGGGCTTCTTAAGCCGGGAGGGGAGGGAGAAAGTGACGGCCGAGAGCGAAAAGAAAGAGAGCTCCTTCAAAAAAAAATTGAGGAAAGAGAAAGGGTTTCTTGGGGTTGCCGAGGAGGGAAGTGAGCGGGGTAAGTGAGACGGGCGAGGATAGCTGGGAGAGGAGGAGGAGGAGGAAGGGGGCTCTGTGTGCCAGCATGTTCTTGTGGTAATATAATAAAATAAAATGGAGCTTGGATAAACAAAAGAGGACGGCGGCAGCAACAGTGATAGTAATGCTAATGATACTTGTGAGCGGCCTTGTCCCGTCCGGTGGGGAAGCGCGGTGGTTTCGGGGCACTTTCTCCCCTCACGGCTGGTCGCGCTAGGCCCACAGGCATGACATGGGAGGAGGGGGGACGGAGGGGGAAGAGAGACCCTCCTATGCGCCTCCCTCCCTCTCTCTCTCCCCCCTCCCCTCTTCTCTCTCTCTCCCCCTCCCGCGAAGGGGCTCCAGCTGCCTCATTGTCCAAACGGCAGCGCCATTCATTGGCCACGAGGCGCCTCTGGGGTGGGGTGGGACGAGACAAGATGGAAAGGAAGGAGCGAGGCAGGGACTGTCGCCGCCAGGCTGGCTGGCTGGCTGGCTTTGGGAGTTGGTCCTCGGCGGCCGTGCTTTCTGACGAGGGGGCGACTGGCTGCCCCGGGCTTGGAGTCACGCAGGAGCTGCTCGGGGGCCCGGCTCTCCACGCCGGCGTTGCGAGAGCCTATCTCTCGAGGGCGACCCGTGTGCATTGTTCCAGGGAGGGCAGCGGAAAGACATGGAGAGGTGGCGTGCGCTCGTTTTGTTCTTTTTTTTACCGTCTCCCTCTCTCCGTGTCTCCGCTCCCCCCCTTCCCGCGTGGCCGAGAGGGCCCAGGGTGTTGCAATTCTTCTCCCGGAGGGGGAGAAAAAAAAAGGATCGGGCGGGGGGAGGCGGGGAGAGACACGGGCTGCCTTTCCGGCAGGGAGGGGGAGGGAAGTTGGTCGCTGGAGGAAGTTGTAAGACATTTGAACGCGTCGAGCACGTGTTTTCGTCGGGCTTATGGCGGCCGCCGCCACCTCGGCTGGGTGCGGACTGGGAAGCGCTTTGTTCCTTTCGCTCGGTTGCTTTGAGGCCCTGTGCGCTGAGATTGTTGTGACTTCGAGCCTAAACGAGGGAAGGGGGTCTGAAGAAAGGTACGGTGGGTCGAAATGACGTGATTAGGGCAAACGCAGTGGTGGATGGCAGTGGCGCACGGTTATGTCTGCATGTTCTCCCCCCCGCCCTTCTGCTGCTTGTGTCATTTCTAACTTTTCCAGAGCTGCTTCAGGCTTGCTAAAAAGATAGGGACGTGAGTCAGAGTTGGCGGGGTTGTGTGTAAAACCCGCAGAATAATCTTAACACCCCTGCTGCGCTGTGCGGGTAGGGTATGCCTTTGACTGGTTAGTTCTTTCGCTTGAAAAAGATCTCTGAGCCTTCTGATGTCAAAAGTGATAGGGAAAACCAGTTAAATTCTGCAATGGGCTAATAGGCAGTTGCATGTATTGACACCCAAATTGTGTGGCTTTAAGGTTTGTAGCTTAATTATACTTATTGCGTTTGAACAGATATCTGGAAACATGGCTTCTGAACATGTTAATGGGAATGGTACTGAAGAGCCCATGGATACTTCTGCTGCAGTTACCCATTCTGAGCATTTCCAGACATTGCTTGATGCTGGTTTACCACAGAAAGTTGCTGAAAAACTAGATGAAATTTACGTTGCAGGTAAGAAGTAAAACTTGCAAAATCACTATTTTCTATTGGACTTTCCTTGTTTTGGGCTAAAATAGCAACTTTTTGTGGTTTCCAAAAAAGTATGGGGACTGCAGTTTTCTTAGGAAGCTTTTGGATGGTCCACCATTAATATGTAATGCTTATACTACTTGAGAGTGGCCTCTGGCACTGAGTGAAGGGGTGGTGGTGAGGGAAGGCAGTTGGAACTGAGAGTTTAGAAAGACTTGATAGTGGATTATAGTTGTGTATACTTGGAGGACTATGTAGCATAGCAAGTGGAACTGTAATTGTGTGCATCTTTGGTTCTAATAGTTGGTCCTGTAGGTGCAGAGGCTAAGGAATATTCAGTTAAGTTCTGGACAGCTGTTTTGGAGAACAGTAGAATTGTTGAGTGTTTTTGTCTAACTACTTAAAATATAATTTCTTCAAAGACAAAAAAGCGTATGTTAATTCAACCATCTATGGAAATCATTTTTTAAAATTTGGTTAAAATTATTGTATCATTATGCGTGAGTAATATAATACATTTGAAAGTCAAGGTACTTTGCCGACTAATGTAATCTTTAAAATGTACAGTCCTCTTAATAATTGATATACTGACCACTGTGTCTACTTCTAAAATACAGTAAAATGGCTAATTGAAAAATGCTAGACTCTTGCTATTTCTTTTTCCAGGACTAGTTGCTCACAGTGATTTAGATGAAAGAGCTATTGAAGCTTTAAAGGAATTTAATGAAGAAGGTGCATTGGCAGTGCTTCAGCAGTTTAAAGACAGTGATCTCTCTCATGTTCAGGTAATATAATACGTTAATATTATTTTATTCATTGATAATACAATAGTTTGTGCTAGCACATGTGCAGAAATGGCATTGTCTGGAATGTTCTAATATACCTTTCAGCCATGATTAAATCTGTCCATATCATTGTTTTAGAACAAAAGTGCCTTTTTATGTGGTGTCATGAAGACATATAGGCAGCGAGAAAAACAAGGGACCAAAGTGGCAGACTCGAGCAAAGGACCAGATGAGGCAAAAATCAAGGTATATTTTTATATAGGAAATTCTATTCTTTGTGTTTTGTATGCATTTAGCATTTCAGTACTGTAACTGCAGTGTGTATGCAGGACTAGTTTGTGCTGAGATAATCGTAACAGCGTTTTAGGCACATGTGTATTAATTTAGGTATGGCTGAATGCATGTGACAAAAGAGTTTCATTATTTTCTGTTTAGGGAGGTGTCTTACTCCACTGCATAATACTGGTTTGTGAAATGAGTCCTGTGTAACAGCTGATAGAGGGAGATGTTAGGAAGAGTGCCACTTTCAGTGTAGTTCTAACATCTATAGTTGGTTGGTTGGTGGCAGTGACATTACACCACACATTTTGATGATACAGTAATCTTAGCACCCACTTAGTGTTAACAACCTGTTTTGCAAGGTTTTTTTTTTATCTTCTGATGTATATTCTTGCCATTAGTTCAGACACAAGTTACTCATGAACTCTTACATGTCTCCATCAGCAGTGTAACCTGATCTCTGATTAGGTAAGCCAGTAGTTGTAAGTACGTTGTGTGTAGTACAGTCTGGTGCTGCAGAGACTCTTAAGGTTTTCAATACTTAGTTATGATTATCCATTAGAACCAGTGGGGAGCTACTTAGAATATCTGCA